>OX297885.1:1202500-2402500 GCA_946478455.1 Eupithecia vulgata
TTCAAAGTATCATGGTGGATATGTAGTTTTATTTTAAAGGACTGTATTTAGTACCAGTTTTATTTTATAAAAATAATAATGAATATTTATCAAAATAAAATAATAAACGTAATTTGTAATCTATGGCTCAAGTGTAACTTGGTAAATACTTCATTTTGGTGATTTGTACTTTACAAACGACATAGAAATATAATAAACTACCTCAGTGTGAACACAAAAACTTTTTGTCGTCGACAATTTGCCGTACTTAATAAGGTAATATAATTAACACAGACAAAAAATAAATAAAAGTACAACTACATCATGTGCAATGCAAAAGAAGTTAATACTTATGTTTCATCATCATCATCATCAGCCTATACCAGTCCACTGCTGGACATAGGCCTCCCCTAATGAGCGCCATAGCGCCCTGTCCTCAGCTTGCCGCATCCAGCATCAAATCTATCCCGTATCATTCGCCTAGCCGAGCCCAGCCTAGATCTAGATCTCTTATTCTATTCTTAGAGTCCATCACGGTAATGTCAAGACACTTCAAGGCTTAAACACCGGAGTACAAACTTACCAGCAGATTGCACGACACAAAGTACCTTTAAAGTTACCCCATCACATTTAGCCGGTGTGTCGGGCCAGTTAATTAGGACAAGTTACCTACTGGCTCCAGTTACTGGGACGAGTACGAGCTGGCTCAAGTTTCTAGACGCACAAACAGCGAACTTGGATGAGTTTAATTAATTACTGAACTGTAGAGTGCGGGACATTGTATTGTTAGCGTCTTGGAATTTAGATTTTTTTTTCATTTTTGATTGTCTACATAAAATTAATCAAAATTATTTTAGTTATCAAAGAATTTTTTTAGTATCGACACAAGTTTTGCGTGATTCATGGTTAATCCCCGAAATTAAAGTAATTGTCAAAATTGATTGGCTTATAGCTGACGGAAAACTCAGCAAACATACAAAGAACATGTGAACAGCCGAACATACCTACTTTTTTTCAAAGTCGGTTAAAATAATGAGAAATCAGCACAAATAGGAATCAAATGAAAACTATAAATAAAGGGTTTCCTTTTAACGTAAAACGAGAAGGAAATTTTAGAGTTTTCCTCAGAATTTCAAAAGGGTTGAAAATTTTGGGAATCAAATTATATTATCAATTAGTTCAAACAGCTTTTCCGAAAACGAGGCATTGAAGGTTTCTTTATGGATATAAAACCTAGGTTATTATGAAATAAGCTTTGCAGATCATATTTTTTAGTTATTTGTTGTGAAACTTCTCTAAATATTATGTTTGATGTGGTCCTTCTAGCCGTATTTCTGCTTCAGCGGCCAGTTTCAACGTAGACTAGCCTAGAGCATAGAACATTATTATAGTGTACAAGTGTGTGCCAGGAGCACTCTCTACTCCTTTACTCTCATAATACGATGGTAAGGCAAAGTGACACGTACGGGGAGAGGTCAGGCGTGGGACCAACGGTTTTACGTGCTCGGCACGTAGAGCGGGAAGGGGGGTTGGCACGGTGGCACGGGGGTGTCACTTCTGTGTACTACCTACTCGGTGGAGGTCCAAAATTGTTTGAGGAAAAAGACATCCAATATCTTCAATTTTGTTAAATCGACCGAGTTATACCGATCGTCGCATATATTCGTCCCTACTGGATTCGGCCAAAACTAGTTCGAATACGTAAAATCAAATCTAATGCTGCTTTCGTAGTCCAATGACAAGAAGATTTCTGAGCTTCAATTTTGGTGGTCAGATTTGAATAAACCTTGTCAAAAAGATCACAGAAAGATTGTTGTCTGGGGTAGAATATTTGACGCTTTTTATCCAGACAAAACGCAGGAGAAGCCTCGTGCAGAAGCCAGTTTTAAAACAAGGCGGAGAGCGATCTAGAAAATAATCTCAAGGTTGTGAATTTTGTTTTTAAGCACCAGATTTAAGTGTTTACTAAGTATTGTACGTTTCACACCAAGTACCTGCTTGTGTCTGTAAGAATCACTAGCTTGGATTTCACGACACAGGCTCCGTCTAGTGTGAGGTTTATAAGTAAAAAACATTGTCTCCAAACCCTTAGCAATAACTTTTTTCTATCAGTTTATCAGGCCATCGTATCACAATATAATGTAACTCTATATCTACCATTAAGTGCCTTATATAACTACTGTAATGTGATTTTGCTGCTAATAATTTTTTTTATGTTTTTTTTATGTTATGTCTAGATAATCGTATCCGAATTGCATTGAGAAACCATAAAGTGAACCATTGACCTTAGCAAGGGCGGGAGTCGGGCCGGTGAAGTGATCAAGATGGGCGCCGACTCGCTTTACAATTTGGCAGATGGTGATGATGTCGTGCGTCAAGTCTTCAGCACGAACACTTCAGTAGATCTGCCCGTTAGGTGCACGACAATGTTTTTTTAGACACGTAGTGTAACAATCACCCTGCACCGAAGTGTAAAATAAGTAATTTTCACCGTAAACCAACAAAGCATTGTCTTCACACATACTCTCCGGCCTTTAATTGTTTTTACTTGAGGTCAATACGACCCCACACGGGTGTGGATGACCCAGTGGGGTAGTTTCGACCGCTAGCCTAGCACGGGTTAAGTTTAGTGATTAAACGATGATGTAACGGGGGTTAAAGTTACTGATTGCTCGTGAAATTAGAGTTAACGTTTGGTGGAGGTCTTAAGGGCTTTTCTGGGTTCTTCCGTTATGTTTATTTCTGCCGCTAAGAAGCATTTCTACGAAGATATTTAATTTTGAGCGTCGTGCTTGTGACTGTAGACTTCCGTGGCTGAGCGGGCGAAAATCCGCCTGCGATGCAGGGGGCGGGTTCGATTCTCACCTCTAGACAAATTTTTGTTCGATCTGCAGATATTTGTTCCGGATATTCTGAATGTTTACTGTATAAAAAAACTACCTATCTAAAATACGTAATGTATTTAATATTATTTATGTAACTAGCAGCCCCTCGCGGTTTCACCCGCGTAGTTCCCGTTCCCGTGAGATTTCCGGGATAAAATATCTTATCTACAATCCAGACTATAATCTATCTCTGTGCCAAATTTCATCCAGATCCGTTCAGCCGTTCTGGCGTGATTGAGCAACAAACATCCATCCATCTATCCGTCCTTCGAAACTTTCACATTTTTAATATTGTGTGATTAATTATTTATAACAAGCTCTGCTTACTGGGGTTGGGTGAAGCTGTGTGGATTGTCCAGCATAGGTAATTTATTTATATATTTTTCCTACTTACGTTAAAAAGTTACTTCCTAAGTGCTGTAACTTCGTTTTGACTTCGGATAAAAGTCGTGACTATCGAATTTCTACCGAAAAATCACACATTTTTGTCACGTTTCAAAAATAACTTTTTCCTGTTAACGAGTTTTGAAATTAATAATGCCACTTAGCGATAGAGTGCTAGATTTCAAATCTTATCCCATAGAAAGGCAACCCTATTCAACTGGGCTTTCTAAAATAGGTTCTATTGTATTTTGCGATAATTTTCAAAATATTCTTGGTCCTTTATATTTCACGGGTTTGTCAAATTATCGACTTAAAAAGCTTGGACTCTTGATATTTGGATTGCAAGTTGTGAATAAGTTGTAAGGTTATTATTTGGGCATAGACGTGAGCACTTTTTTGGAACATAGATACTTGATTTTTATTGCTGACGTACCTAATATCAAGCCTATACAAAATAGGTGGCGGAACCGATACCTTTAATTATTTTTTCTTTAATATTTTTTTTTATAATTTCACTTTAAATAAAAATTTTAGGTTAAAGAATTCCTTAAAAACAGGGAAAATATAATTTTATATCATCTATCTAACTCTAGGGATTTTTTTAAAATTCTTATTTCTACTGTTCACTTACCTCTCTAAACACGATCGCTGAAAGATAAACTGATGGTGCTAGATCGACCTGTTTACAAAAATGACAAAGACGACAATAAAGTTATTTAAACAAATTAGATTAAGTATTTAGAATTAACACAATTGAGCACTGACGCAAACAATCTACAGGTAGCTCAACTGATCCATTTAAATGTACTTATGTATATATTCAATACCAGTCGCGCGCGTGCCCAAGACACTGGCTGCATTGCCCCGCTGTATGACAATGCTGATGCACTGTGCCAGATACTCACCAGCTCTCGGGTCACCTATTCGCGCCGTTTGGGGTGGAAACCCTCGGTCCTTGGGGTCCCAGGGCACACATTATATACAAAGATCTTACAAAACTACTAATAGGGTCCACAGCTGATCGGAATACTGGCTTTTATTTCGGTCAACGAAGCATTGCCATTCAACGTGACAATGCTGCCAGCGTTCTGGGCACTCTGCCTTCTGGTGACGGCTTAGATTTTTAGAAAATAGGTGTAAGTTTAAATAATAGTCTTAATTGTTTTTTGCTGTTAAATAAATGTTTTTCTATTACATATTATATTTATATAAAAAGGAAAGTTTGTATTTTAATAAATAATTTACTTTCTTTTTGAGCTCTCTTTTACAGCTCCTTGCTCGTGATCCAGTTGACCTGGTCCCTTTGACTGGAACAGCAAAAATTATTGAATAATAATAAATAAATGAAGTACTTATAATAATAATAAATATTGTTTTGGTAGTCCAGTTAACTGTACCACGGACGGAAGAAATAATTACGACGCCAAAACGACAGTTACGATTTATGTCCTGTAAGTTCACCAACATTGTTTTAAGGAGTTTTTGAGTCGCCCAGCGAGCTATGGAGAGAGCTATGCTCGGAGTTTCTCTGAAGGATAGGATTAATAACGAATACATCCGACAGAGAACTAAGGTTATCGACATAGCTCAAAGCATTAGCAAGCTGAAGTGGCAGTGGGTTGGCCATATCTCGAGAAGAACCGACAACCGCTGGGGTAAACGTGTTCTTGAGTGGACACCGCGACTCGGCAAACGTGGTGTAGGACGCCCTCCGACCAGGTGGGATGACGATTTGCGAAAGACTGCTAGCAGATGCTGGATGCGGCAAGCTGAAGACAGGGCGCTATGGCGCTTATTAGCGGAGGCCTATGTCCAGCTGTGGACCATATAGGCCGATGATGATTGTTTTAAGGGAACGGCTTGAGTATAAGTACCTACCTACTTCTCCAGACGAACCTTTTCTCAGCTTATTATTAGTTTTTCCAAACCCTTGCTCGTTAGTGTAATAAATAATTCAACGTCAGAACAACAATTTGTCAGTCGGTTTATAAAAATAGCTAACACATTTGTGGCATACCTATTACATACATGCGTACATTATGTTGTACCTACGTGTGTAAAATTCATGTGCGTAGCTTATTACTGTGTTGGATGTGGATAAAGGCAGGGGTACACTAAGTGTATTTCGACTGTATTTTGACAAGAAACGTTGAAACGTTGGTGTTCCTCCAACACAAATAAGGTTCGTAGTTAACCCGTTTAGATCCGTAATTAAATTGATTGACAAGGTTTTTGTATTTTAGTAACGTAAGCCGTCGCACTCTGGGTAATCTCTAAGAAACTAAATAAGTTTCCAAAAATGCCGATTTCGGCAGGACTCGAACCTTCTGCACCCCGGTTGAAACCCGGGTGAAACACGGCAATCAGGAGCCAATTCCAGGAGAAAACTTAGCTTTTGTCACTCTCTGAAAAGTGAGCTTTCTCATGATGAAAGAATTTTTGAAATTGGTACAGTAGTTTTTAAGTTTATTCGTTAGTAGATGTAGACTAATGTTTTTTTTTTATTAAAAAAAATCTACTTTTACACAAAAAATTACAAAGGTCCTATTTTGTTGCTCACGCACTTGTACAAAAATACATCAAACTAACAAATAAGTTTAATAAATAAATAATGCTGGACAATTCACACAGCATTACCTAGCCCCAAGCTAAGCAGAGCTTGTGTTATGGGTACTAGACAACTGATATACGTAATATAATACAATACATAGATATTTTTTATTATACATACATAGAAAGAACACCCTGAACAAATGTCTGCAGATCGTACACACATTTGTCCCGAGGCGGGAATCGAAACCTCCTGCGCCGCAGGCAGACCTTCGCCCACCGCGCCACAGAGGTCGTCCACCCACAGAAGTAATTGTACTCATTGTGCCACAGCTTTATCACAAATGCACCAAAACAACAAAATAATGCATTACACGTATATCATCTCGCTAATAATTAATTTCGCGCCATTTTGACGTAATTAACGTCCGGATTCGACGCCATTGTTTTCGATAGTACAGGGATTATTATAAGGATTATGGGATACGGAATTTAACTTTATTGGGTCTATTGGACACCAGATTATTAGGTTGTGAATTTCGCTACGTTCAATAATATTAAGGGTGCGATAATTGACGCCTTTTCGTGAAAAGGAAAGGCGTAGTATTTCGCGCTTCAAGGAGCGGGATAGAACAGAGCAGTGTAAGCTCAAAAATCAAGATTTGCTGATTATCTTTAAATTAAGACATTAATTAAAAAAAAAAGCCGAAGGTGCACTCGGTACACTCTTTTGTTTAATATGGTGATGACAATAAAAAAATCTTGTGATTGATGGTTTAGGAGAAAAATTGTAAAAACTAAAAAAACAGATGGTACTTTTCAAAACTATTTCTGATATTTAAAGTACTTAGTTTTATTTTTATTTTCGAATCGGGATACCTCATAGATTATTATGTATTTTTTCAAAGCTTTTACAATAAAGATGACGGAAAAAAATTGTTTTAAAATAACCCAAATTCGCCCAATTCACATCTACCTGGGCCGCGCGCCTTTTCGTGAAAAGGATAGGCATAGGATTTCGCGTTCATAGGAGCGGGACAGAGTAGAGCAAAGTCAGTGCAAAAATGCAATGTTTTTCCACATGAGCATTCGTACCGTGAGCATTGAAGGTGTTCACATTCACTGTCTCTGCACGAGAAGTGTGCGGCCGACAGTTATTTTGCTACTTTTCTGTTACAAATGTTAAAATGGGATGAATCAGGAACATTTTTAGCATAAAATTTAAGTTTCTTGAGTCGTCCCAATGTATTGGGACCAAAGTGGAACGAGTCTGGAAATTGTTATCTATAGTTAATTATCGGGAGAACATTGGAAGAGGTTGTGGATTTTTGAAGCTCTATCGACCTACAAAGCTACCATCAGCACTTTACTTGTCCACTGCTGGACTTAGGCTTTCCCTGATAGCGCCGTAAAGTCGTTATCATATGAGGTCATAATCCCCATGCTGGCGCTGTGCATGCGAGTGGGGGGAGCAGTGGAAGTGTTATATATTATCATTTTATATGAATTATGCCAATGAAGGTGCAGTTAATACATCGCATTCAATGCCCATGCCCTGCAGAGCGACCTAGCTGAGGGCGGGTCGCAGCTAGTAAGACTCGCAAAACTATACGTGTATCGTGGGCACTAAAAGTGTTAGTTAGCGACTGACAGATGCAGGTTGTAGCTAATAAGACTTGTAGAACTACATGTGTATCGTGGGCAAAGAAAGTGTTTAGTAAATCGAAAATATGCAGCGGGACCTGAAAAGTTAAACTCGCTGTGCCCACAACCAGGCTCTACAAAATTAATGTATCTTTTAAAGGGCAATGTATACGATTCTACAAGAAAAAAATGTCAAACATGTCCTTTGTAAAAAGGCTTACTAAAAAATATCAGATTATCTAGCTAGACGATAAAAAACCTGGGATGACTTTTGCTCCAACTCGAAAACTAACATTCTAACAAGGCAAAGGTTTTGTGTTCGCTAAGATGAAGTGAACAAAAAATCAAAGTGATCACTTTATTTCCTAGTTTTAGTTTATGTAATTTGAGTTTTGTGACGTGTCCAAAAGTCCTGCAAGGTCTAAAAGCACTTTGATGTTTGATGTAGTAAAATTTCGAAAATAAATACATTTGTTTGTTTGTTGACATTAATAAATAAATAATAAATAGTGCTGGAAAATTCACACAGCATTATCTAGCCCCAAGCTAAGCAGAGCTTGTGTTATGGATACTAGATTACTGATATACGTAATAAAAACATTACATATGTAGATAGATATATTTTTTATTGTACAGAGAAAACGACCAGAACACCCGGAACAAATACCTGCAGATCGTACATATATCTGTCCCAAGGCGGGAATCGAACCCGCAACCTCTTGAGTCGCAAGCTGACCTTCAGCCACCGCGCCACAGAGGCCGTCATTATTAGTGTTAATAATATTCCTCAATACCTTCGGCCCCAAACACAAACAAACTAACATCCTAATTAGAAGTCGGTTAAAAAGATATATTTCCAGAACTCTCCCGCCATTTATAGGAATAAATCCATTCATTCCACTCACTCGCCATCAAATAGCCCAAGTATTAAGCACCACAATGACTTACGGCCCGTTTCGCGCCTAGTGATGCAGTGTTGCCACATTATAGAGGTTTATGGCTGGAAGTGGCTATATTTTGAGAGTTTCGGATGTTTACAGACGTGGTTATCTATCGTTGATTTATGGGAGGACAGTGGATGTGGTTGTGGATTTTTGAAGGTTTCTTAAAACATCTTTGAGTAAAGTAATCAATGTAATACTTACAATGATATCATCATCACTTTACTTGTCCACAGCTGGACATAGTCTTCCCCTGATAGCGCCGGATAGGTCGTTTCATAAGAGGTCATAATTCCCACGCCGGCGGCGCGGCGCTGTGCATGCGAGTGGGGGGAGCAGTGGAAGTGTTAAATATACACGGAATTCAGGAAGGGTGCTACCTTTTCATTGGTAAATTTCCTTTGTCTCCTTTTACGATTTCCACGGGTTGAGTTGAAGAGGTCGATACTTTTGCTCCATTAGTACAATAATTTAAAACAACTCCAAAACTTACATTCCTTTTTACGTCAGTGAGAGGAGATGTTTTGGCTTATCAATTTTATATTGCAATAATTTTACAACCAGCAATTTTTAACCTCCCGCAGTTGGCAGCCCCAATTTGAATGGCCCACTCATTAATGGGACCATTAGGGCTTCCAAAACAGCAATAAATTTCTTAATTTAGTCAAAGGTTCGTTTTTCTCAGGTGCCATCATACTTCGTGGCTGATAAGTAGGATTGAGGAGGGTTCTGTTTACTATTTTATGAGCCAGGCTGTGCTAGGTAGGTACCATGTATTTATTATAATAGACTGTTTCATCATCATCAGCCTATATCAGTCCACTGCTGGACATAGGCCTCTCCTAATGAGCGCCCTGTCTTTAGCTTGCCGCATCCAGCATCTGCCAGCAGTCTTTCGCAAGTCGTCACCCCACCTGGTTGGAGGGCGTCCTATACTACGTTTGCCGAGTCGCGGTCTCCACTCAAGAACACGTTTTCCCCAGCGGTTGTCGGTTCTTCTCGAGATATGGCCAGCCCACTGCCACTTCGACGACCTCAGTGGCGCAGCGGGCGAGAGTCTGCTTGCGACGCAAGAGGTTGCGGGTTCGATCCCCGCCTCGGAACAAATTTGTGTACGATAAGCAGAAATTTGTTCCGTAGGTCTGGGTGTTTTCTATGTATAATAAAAAATATCTATCTATGTTATGTATAATATTACGATATCAGTCATATAGTACCCATAACACAAGCTCTGCTTACCTTGGGGCTAGATAATGTTGTGTGAATTGTCCAGCATTATTTATATTTATACTTCTTTCTTTATTAAGCTTTCTTTATGCAAATACCCTCTACCATGTCTTTGTTTGATTTATTTATTGTAATGTGCTGTCTGTGTTTGTGAACTAAATTAATTTCTATCTAAATAACATTGCCCTGTCCACTAGTGAACCAATAGGCCACACCTCAGCTTAACATACAATATTGTTTCCCGAAAACTTACTTGGTATATTCAGTTTCAGCTTTCCCAAACATAAGTTACCTATAACCTTTCAAAGGTCATGTCCAACAACCGCCAACCATCAATCAACATCCGGGGCACCTGGTGCCGGATGTAATTCACGTTATCCGGGTTAATGCAGTCAAAACCGGTTTACCAATGCTCTCGGTACTTCGATAAGTAGCCATTGTCAGGCTGAAACTGTTATTGTGATAGTATTGGGGCGGGTTTCGGACGAGATTTTTAGTCGCGTAAAAAGCTTTGATCGCCGATGATCACGGTCGATAGCCTTATATGGTTTTGTGCTGGTTGTTGACGAAAACGGTACCTAATTTTACATGTATTTTTATTTTTTACATGTCTTTATGTAGATTTGACTTTTTTTAAAAACCTATAAATATCAGTCAGTATAACTAAATTTAATACTGGTTGACCTTAATCTTAAGGTGATACCCCAAGCCAAACTAGCGCCGCCACCTATTTTATCTTATTATTTCTTTGAAAAAAACGTAGTTTCAAAATTTTCAATAAGCAGTTTGTGACTTATTAATTCGCTTTTTTTATGCTTTTGTAAAATTATTATTTAGGTACTATTATTTAGGCAGAGATGCAAAAGTAAAGTTTGATGGCCGCAAAATATGCATCTTTGCATCTCTGCCTACCTATACTTAAAAAATAAAATTACAAAGGCATTAAAAAATTGTTCTTCGCTGAACAAAGGTAATTTCAAAATGATATATAAGTTGATATATAGGTGGCGGCGCTAGTTTGGCTAGGAAAATCGCCTTAAAATTGCAGTAAAAGTCGCGCCCTAAACTTTAAGTAGCTGGTACAACACTAGTTATAATGTCACCCTTAAACGGATGCTTGTATTAATTCCGCTGTAACCAATTGGTAACACGTTGTTAATCGTTTATAACCCTTGTAATCACTGAATTGATGATGGGAATATGAAAATTGGCCATGGCGGTGTAAGAATCGACCCCTCTAACTCAGCCCGTGGAAGTCGTAAGAGTCGACTAAGGGAACCTAGCCTGCCAGACAAAAATGACTATTGCCCAAGTGAGTCCATCAGACTATTTTCGGTTTAAAGAATTTCTTTATTAACTCATTAAAAACTTAACAGTTCACTTACAATGAGTATTATAATATTATAATAATATTTATTTTCAACGGTCATAGGCTGCATTCTTTTAATAATAATAATTTAATTATTAGGGGAGGCCTGTATCCAGCTGTGGACTCATATACGCTGATGATGATGATGATGATTAGTTGAATTATTATAAATCATGCTCGACACTTCTCTATAAGAGATCGGTTTTAGCGATATTGTGCAACTCTGTTGTCTATCTTTTGATGTTTCTTTCTTTTATTTTTCTTATAATAGTATAATTATTTTTTTATGGGACCGATATGACAGTTATCTGATAGGTACACTAAGACTAGCCAAGAGCCTACACCGAAACACCGAACACCAATAACTTCAATTTATCTCCAATAAAATATACCCGGGAACGGAAATGACATAAATACCCAATCAGAGAAATTAATTTCTTGAAAATGTTCCGAACGGAACCCAAATTATAATCTTATCATTATACAAGTTGAATCGACTCTTCCGCTCGTTGTGCCGCGGGCGAAGTACGCAACAAGGGGAATTGGAAAATGTCCGGTTGAGGTAACACAAAGGGTCGACGACGAGAATGCTATAATATTTCATCTTAAGATAAAATATCTCCAGCTATACAATCACACACGGTTAATATAATATTATATGTTTTCAAATTACGCAAATTCAATAATAATATTCAAATCTTAAGATATTAGGCAATAGTGCTTCATTTTAGGATGCCTTGCTATAGTATTTTAATAGACACATACAGTGTATAGTCTAATAAACGTGTGACACCTTCGCCGCTTTTCAAAAGAATGAGACCATAATAATGTGTTTTCGAATCTTAACAGCGTGTGATACCTTAAGATGCTGTAATATTTTATCATAAGATAAAATGTTATAGCATTTTCACCGTGTGTGACCACCTTAAAAGCTGTCCCAGTTCAGAAGCACAGCTTCCACGCAGCACAAAAATGGCTCCGATATATAAACCTCGTCCTCCTCCAACATTCTCCGTAATCCTTATCTAAAAAGCTTCGATAAAAATACATAATTATCTCTGACATACAAGGCATATCCTCTTCAATTCAAAAGCAATTCAATTCAAAACAAAAAAAACCTTAAAAATAACAACAATAATTATGCAAAGTACCTACCACCTGTTTTCTTAGTTACCTATACCTCTGCTAAACTATGAAAATGGCGCTATAGCCGTAAGAGGTCCCAAAGATTTCTAATGAAACCGACTAAGATTTCGTGGCTTAGTTGGTTAGAGCACACCTGTACTAAGGGTGGGGAGCGGGTTCGAGTCCTGCCGAAATCTTAAAAATTTGGGAACTTACTTAATTAATATCTTACATTGTTTTTACGAGTACGAGCCCTAATGAGGATTATTGTATGGGAACTCCAATGGTAATGGTAAATAAACTTTTGCCTATATTCCAACTTTGCAGGTAACCCGCCGCATCTGCGCCGCACGCATCACGCACCTGCGGCTATCGACCTGCACTGTCGCTTTTTGTGGCGCAACCGGTAATGGACGGTTTCATGCAACATGTGTTCAGTAAAACCGGATAACATTTAAAGCTGTACATAAATCTTTAGGGATCAGTTAGTTATGTTCAAAATTTTCATTTATTAGGCATTAAACATACACTAGCTACCTACCTATTATAGTGCTTATTTCACGTTTCAGTAAATCAAAACAATAAAATAAAATAATACTGGACACTATCCAAAGCAGCATCTAGCCCAAAAGTAAGCAGAGCTTGGATTATTAGTACTTGATAACTGACAGATCGGTCAAATGGTTGTTCCGAGACGGTAATCGAAACAGCAACTTTATCGGCCAATGCGCCACTAAAGTCGTCTTGTCATTTGTAAGTGAATGTAAGTTTGTGGTCTAACAAAGGTCGCATTTCAAGAAATAATTTTATCCTTCTTGTGGTCGTAATCGACAATGATGAACCTAGCTATTTATGTCAAAGAAGTTAGCTGGAATGAAGCTTGCTGATTTTGTAATTCGGTTATAAAGAAATAAAAATATACATTTATTGCAACACAAACCTATCTATCTTTATATATTAACCTATATTTATCTTATCTTTATCTATCTTTATCATCCTTGAAATTAACTTTAGGTCTATCAAAGAGTAACAAGTGACTTAAAAAGTTAATCAAGGCAAACAGCATGGTTTTCAATTCAACACACCTAAATCACAGTAAAAGTTCTCATATGACTGCTTTTAGTGTCTAGCATACAACTAAATTTAAAAAATATTTATATATACAATAACATTACAATCTAGCCATATATTTTTTTAACATAATTTATATAAATTTTAAACATATCACTATGAACGTATCTACCGTCACTTTTCTTATGTATACTTGGTTTGGTTGGTAAGAGAAAGATTTTTGGGTTTTTGTTATCATAACGCGTTACCACAGCTCGTTCCCAAAATGTTCCCAAAAAAATTCGATTCCGGCGGGTCTTGAACCCACGCCCCACCCTCGAAACGGGTGTGCGTGCTCTAACCAAAAAGGCCATGAAATCAAGAACTCACCGAGTCTAAAATCTCTGAGACTTCTTATTGACTCTATCGCCGTTAGCTCCATCTACAGGGGAAACATTTAACTTTATCCGGACCTGTTCAAAGACTAAAGTTACATTTAGGTCGTTAGACTTTTGGCTGTGTTAAATAATGTAAATGAGTTTATTATAAGTCGCGGCTCCATCCTGCATACCTCCATCCATCCAGCCACATCCCAGGCCGGACGTGAACCTACTGGACTTGTTTTTATTGTGACAACACATTATCTGCAGCATCTATTCTGATGAGTAGATATCTTGTTGCTGGTGGTTTTGAAGACCACTGCTGGACGTGCCTCCCGCACCAGCCTTCAAGCAAGGTGGTTTGACACAATCACCACGCTTGGCAGGAGACTGGTGAGAGCAGTAAAGATGTTAAAAATACTCTGTAGCCAGCTGCTGATTCCTCTGGTAGGTCCCCTTAGTCTGCTCCTACGACATCTACGGACTGAGTTGGAGGGGTCGATTCTATCGCCGCAACCGGTATTTATTTATGTTTATGTATGTGCTTATTAGATTTTAAATAGGCAGGTATGGTCAAAGTTTTAACATGGACAAAAACAACCTACACCCAACTCTTCCCGTGAGTGTCGTAAGAGGCGACTAAGGGACATACACCAGGGGGCGGGCAGCAGCGCCTCTTGCAGAATAGATCTACCACTGAACTGCGATCCCCAACCCGCATGATCAGCGTGAGTATTATGGGCATTTCCCTCATGAGAAAAAATCAGGGGGAGGCCTGCGTCCAGCAGTGGACCATTATAGATTGTTGAGGTGAGTTAGTGAGGTAATCCGTCTCGCTGCTCATTGCGAACGCTTTCTTCTCCCGTACTGACTGCACGAACGCTCGCTGTGTTCAACACATTACATTACGACCTGTAACACCGGGCAGTAGCCACCTTTACATAGTCCTTCAATTCTTTGTAAACAATCTACAGGCTGCTCAACTGATCCATATCAATACCAGTCACGCGCGTGCCCAAGACGCTGGCTGCATTTCCCCGCTGTATGGCAATGCCTTCCTTAATGAGCGCCATAGCGCCCTGTCTTCAGCTTGCCGCATCCAGCATCTGCCAGCAGTCTTTCGCAAATCGTCATCCCACCTGGTCGGAGGGCATCCTACACTACGTTTGCCGAGTCGCGGTCTTCACTCAAGAACATGTTTACCCCAGCGGTTGTCGGTTCTTCTCGAGATATGGCCAGCCCACTGCCACTTCAGCTTGTGAATACTAGTTTGAATTTAATTCTATTATTCGATTGTAATTTTCTTTATTCAGTGTATACTAATGAATTCAAAGTTTTTATAGCTGCCAGATAATGCAGAGGTGCTTTTTGGGTTTTTTCAAATTTCCCCACTCTGTGCGGAGGTCCAGATCGGGCCGGTCACGCTCAAGCTTTCGTTTAAAGTATTTAAACTGTGTCTCGTTTTAACATATTTTAATGCGTTCATGTTAAAGCAAGACAGGTATTTAGCATTCGTTCCTATGTTCAGTCACACAAAATTGCGTGAAATCTGAAATTCAAACTTCATGGGGCTAAGTCATCATCATCAGTAATCTCATTCTGTAAAATTTCGATGTCGAATTCACTCAAGTGACCAAATTCGATCGTTCCTCTGTATCCTTTTATTTGACACTAGCAGCGCCTCGCGGTTTATCCCGGGTAGTTCCCGATCCCTTGGGAATTTCGAGATAAAACATAGCCTTTGTCACTCCCTGAAAAGTAAGCTTCCTAATGATGAAAGAATTTTTGAAATCGGTCGAGTAGGTTTTAAGTTTATTCGTTACATACAAAAAAAAGCAATATTTAATTTTTACTATTTGACCTTTTTATTAACTTGTATGTGACACATGTCTATTCACACACATTGCACAAATTCTCTTAATACCCCTAGGTTTGCTGTAAGAAAACTCTGTTAGGGTTAAGCTCGCCTTTGTACATAGACATTCGTTGTTAATATATTTATGTATCTTGTGTACAATAAAGAATTTAAGAATACAAATCTTTCCTCTTTATAATATAAGTGTAGAAGTAAGTTCAAGTTTCAAGTAGAAGATGATTTGTGAATTCCCTTAGAACCAATGCAGACCGGGATGGAAGTGCAAAGATTTTATTTTTTACCAATGGACATTCAATCAAACGTATCGGTACAGAAATAGGACATAAATTGGTATGCTTTAAAATGACAGATAACAGAATACCAATTGTATGTCGATCTTTAGCGAAAATATGTCAAAATCTCATCCAACTTATATTTCATTACCACGCTCGACACCGAAGAGCCTTATCGAATTTTACAGAATACAAAACTATAAACTCACTCACGGATTCAGCTTAGTGAGGTTCAGTGAGGTTCGAAATGAGTTTATAGAATGAGCCTACATAGTTTACAAGTTTATCAATTAATATTGTAATTAGTTTCGCGATCGTTTCCGATTTCGCATTTTGTCATCCAAGACCAATGGGTACAATATGAGACAAATAATGATCAGAAATTAACAATTAATTCTGTGCCTGTTTAATTAATTGACCAAAACTATTTTTGAGCGAAATAATGAGCGAATGCGAGGTTAAATAATTTGCGTATTAAATTCGGTGTGGTTATTAATTTGTCGTATTTCGGTATTCTGGGGTTGGACATTATAAAAGGTAGTTTTTTTTTATTAAATTCTACTAATCCTACTAATATGTTGAAGGCGAAAGTTTATGCATTAAAATTTTAATATACATTTACTTACCAGCATTACATAAACAAAATAAAACAATTCCAATTAGTACCTTACACTTACATCTATTTCCTAAATATCTAAGCCGTCACCAGAAGGCTGAGTGACCAGAATGCTGGCAGCATTGCCACGTTGTATGGCAAAGCTTATTCGTTGACCGAATGATCCATATGGAATCAATCTCCTATGCATTTCTACTTTCCTGGTACTTTGTGTGAGATAGTAAAAAATCCTTCGGAAACAATGGTAATCAAGATTACTGCACGAGAAATGTACGGACGACGGTAATTTTGCTACTTTTCTGTTAGATATCTCAAAATGGGACGAATCAGGAACGTTTTCGCGCATAAAATTTGAGTTTCCTGACTCGCCCCACTAGTTTAGAACCAAAGTGGGACGAGTCAGGACTCGAAATAAAAGCCAGCATTCCGATCACCTGTGGATTCTATGAGAAGTTTAGTAAGGTCTTATACTAGCCGTCCGCCCCGGCTTCGCACGGGTATATTCCTATGTTACTCAGTGATGAAAGTAGCTTTAGAAAAAATTATAAAGAAATTTTGAAATCGGTTTTTTTTTTTTTTTTTGTTTTAACTTTGCGATTTTTTTCTCTCGATTATTTTATGTACCTAATAGTTTTGTTAAAACTTATGTTATGATCGATAAAGTAAGTCCTGAATTGTACCATAAATAAATTTCAAAGTTAAATATTTAGTAGTTTTACGAAGTTGAATTTAATACATACTTACATTATTTTTTATTAAGTATACTAAGAAACCCAGTAACAAATATTTGCAGATCGTACAAACATTCGCACCTCTGTGGTGCGACGAAGTAGACCACAGACAGAGGTCATCAAATGAATACACCATCTTAAAATAGCCCTTCAATAGTTAACCTTTCAAAACTCGCTTTCATAATACAGGCCACAGACATCTATAAGGTTACTTTACAGACAAATGTATAAGTACAGCGAATGTATTATTATTGAAGAACGGTTGTAGCAGCCGGCATCGCAGGTGCCAACAATACTGACTGTACACTGCGGGACAACGTATCGACATGGTATAATGTCGATGGGGACAACGTATCGACAGCAACTTTGAAAGTGGGCTATCGTTTCCTGTGATCATTTTCATACGGCAGTATTACATCGCTGAGTGGTTGCATCTCGTTTTATCTCTTGTGTGTCTCTGTTGCGGATGACATTTGAATGGATAGTGAATCTTTACTAATAATAAAAGTAAGAAAGTCTGTTTGTTTGTCCGTTCACGCCCTAACTAAGCATCCAATCGACTTGATTTTTGGCATAGGGTTAGTTGAAAGGATGGAGAACACTTTCAAAAAGTAATATTCCGAGAAACTCAATAACGGAGAAAACTACGGAAATCTAAAAGAGTGTTGACTGATTTTTTATTACACAATAGCCCCTCTGCGCCTTACCTATATTTAAAACATTTCCACAATAATCATCATTTTATGATATAATCGGGATATTAAATTATTAATGGATTTTATATTAAAGTTTGGTTATATTTCTGCATTATATTGTGCACACAATATACACTCATCGCGCAATACAATAATTAAAGTTATGTACTTCCACACATCAAAAACCTTTACCAGACTACTGCTGGATGTAGGCCTCCCCTACAAATTTTATCAATAGAGAGTAATTCAAAAAACCCCCTTATTTTAATCACTACGATTCTTTCCCATTGTACAAAGAACAGAAAATTACTGTAAAAATATCAAGTTCGTAGAATATTAAGAAAACTAAAAGTCAGTTAATTTTTTTGTCTCGAAGTGTAAGGAGCCACCTGTTAGCCACTGGGTGTACTCCGACATAAACGTCTGCATTTCGAAATGACTGTCTCAAGACGTACTTCTTACTAATTTATACATTACCGTTTTTACACTACGCCCTCATTTGACATCAACACAAAACTAGCAATGGATGTTAAATTATGCGATAGTTTTTGTTCTTTTTGGTGGTAATAATTCGTGTTTGGGGCAGGTATGAAATAGGGTGGTAGTTTCTTTGGTCACTTGAGTTGGAAATGGTAAAAACTTTGGGACGTTAATAGTTTGGTATTTCATTTTTGTGCATTTTAAGATTGTAAGCAACTGTTGCATTTTTGATGGAGAATGCTGGTTATTTTGTTGATTATTAAGCAATTTTTGACCCTAATACCTGAGCGTCTGGTCGAAGCGACGCGTGACCAGAGAGCTGGTGAGTATCTGGCACAGCGCATCAGCATTGCCTAGCAGGGCAATGCAGCCAGAGTCTTGGGCACGCTTCCGTCTAATATCCGTATTGATATGGATCAGTTGAGCTACCTGTAGATTGTTTGCAACAGTCTGCAGTTAGCTCAATTGTTTCAATTGTAAATACTAGTTTTAATTTAATTTGATTGTAAATTTCTTCCCTAATATTTTTTTTTGGGTATTTAAACTAGAGTATCTACCCACCTACCTGAGAATATTTTAGGTACGTAGCTCTAACAAGGCTATGATAATGATTTTCAGCTATTTTTAGGTTTCCATACCTCAAAACAAAAAGGAACCCTTCCTGGAGGATCACTTCGTTATCCGTCTGTACATCTGTCTATATTTTTTTCTCAGAAACACAATTTATATACATGGAAAGTATAGGCGCTATGGTAAGTACAGGATTCGCCCCTGTGTGATAAATTCAAAGAAATTAACATAATGACAGTTCCCTGTCAATATATTTATGAAAACTTGTTGTACACTCATAAAAATATCAAAAGCTTTCCTAAAAATAGCGATACACATAATATAAATACTAGAAATAAACACAAACTTGCTGTGCCCACAACTAGGCTTCATAAAATTAAATGTATCTTTTAAAGGGCAATGTATACGTATACAACAAAATTCCTAGTGAGTTGCAAAATCTATCAGTAAATAAATTCAAACAAATTGTAAAAACCTTTCTGTGCAAAAATGCTTATTACAAAATATCAGATTATCTAGAAGATAAAAAAGCTTGGGACGGGTTTTGCTCCAACTCGAAAAATAACAACTAACAGGCTAAAGGTTTCTTCGTCGCTTCTTTACTTTAGCCTACATACCGAAGCGACAGAAATCAAAAATATCACTTTATTTCGGTGTCATTGTTTTATTTTAAGAATTTGACCTTTTCTAAGTGTACATTTTTGTATTTATGGAAATAAAGACTTTTTGATTTGATTTGATTTTGATTCTCTTTAAATAACCTTCCTACGAGACCTAAATGATTAACAAGATATTCAAGGTTTTTATCATGTTTTCACATGAAAGAAATACATCCAAATAACACAAACACTGCCACAAACCTAAATCCACTGAACTACGCTACAATAATAACTACATCCGATTCATTCAACTCGAGTTTGAAACCAGTTCTGCTGTTATCTGGATCCCACGGTAGTCAAGTCATTTCATTCAATAAACAAATGAGAGAAAAAAAGCCTTTGGTTTTTTAAGTTTGCACGACTTTTTGTCGATGGTCAATAAGTTTAAGACTAGCTTTTGGTTAAATAATAAATTTTGACGTTACTTTCGGAAAATCATTGCAAATTATAAAGATGAAAATATTTAGTAACAAATCCGCGCAAAACCATCTCCGATAAGTTAAGTTCTAACAAAATGCAGTCCGCTTTGTAGAAAAAACCACAACAACTACAAAACGAAAATTTTAGGTTTTGGTATAACCTTCGTATCAAAGATCCTAGGAGAATATCCTACGTTCTTTTTCAGGATTGAAAATGACGTTTTTTTTAACTTTAGAACTTATAATCACATCGCGGCCGCCACCCGAGAACCTTTACTCCCCAGTAAAGGTTCTCGAGTGGCGGCCGCGATGCAACGCGAAACGGAGTGTTGGGAGACCAGCAACTCGATGGACTGACGACATCGTAGCGGTCGCAGGGAGTCGATGGATGAAGACGGCGAGGGACCGCACAAATAATGACAACGATACATCGCGTCAACGTTTGACGTGCGTGACGTGACGTCATAACAACAAGTCGCTGAAAATCTCGCCCGGTGTGACGTCATATACTCATCCTGATATTTATCTTCTCTACGAGCCAGTGTTTTATCTAGTTCAAAAAATTTTTGAAACTACTAAACTCTCACTACAAAATTTTCAAAACTAATTAGGTACACTGAAGGACTTGATTAATAAAAAAACCCTCACTGATTTATGTAATGTAACCAGTCCAGTAGGTACCTACCACTAATGTTTAATTACTCCACAATCTCCCATTTTATAGCCACCTACCGGTTCAAACCAGTTGTAGTAATTATGGATCTCCCACGCTGTGAATGGATTTTATTCATAGGCTCAAATATTGCGGTCTGGCGTCTTGAGTTGTAAGCTATACAGGATGTTGTAGGTTTGTAATGGATTTATTGGTTGGTACTTTGTTGTTACTTGTGCTTTGACGGCTTTTGAGGTTAAAATATGCAATAACGGGAAATGGATCTTGGGTTTTAATGTTTATCAAAGGTTTTCTCTAACATAAACAAATATAAACCTTTAAAATTACCTACAATCAAATAATAGAATTAGATTGAAACTAGAAATTACAATTGAAACAATTGATCTAACTGCATACTGTTGCAAACAATCTACTGGTAGCTCAACTGATCCATATCAATACCAGTCGCGCGCGAGCCCAAGACTGTAGTCAGGCGCTGTACGGCAATGCTGATGCGCTGTGCCAGATTCTCACCAGCTCTCGGGTTTTCTCTTCATCAACAATCTTTGTTTATGGATTTAGGCGGGTTAAAAATTTGACCTATTTCAATGGTATTTGTTTGAAAACAGACTTTATGAAGAGTTTGTGTAAGCTTTTTCTATACCTACTAATATTCCAAAAATACGAATAATTTATTTGCTTAAAACATGAGTGAGCATGCAATTATGTTAAAATATAAAATTAATTATGGCCTACATGTTTATCCACTACTGGCGCGTAAATAGGAGAGGGCACATTGCAGATTTGTCTATGTCTACGTTGTATATGTCTATATGTCTTTTCTAAATCAATCATATTAAAAAAATCATCAAATAAACTTTATATTAATTATACATTTTAATTGGTAGGTAGGTATATAAAATAGGTAAGATTTGTTTGTTTGAATTGAATAGGCTCCGAAACTACTCAACCGATTTGATAAATTCTTTCACCATTAGTATATTTAGTATCCTACATTATCCCTGATGGTGATGAACATATTATAGGCGATAGAATACACAAATCGGCACAGCTGCTCCACTATTTATTTTCATGGTATTCCTCTCTGTACCAGAGTTTAGAATTGAAATCGTCAATCAATCGAAAACTCCATGCCAGGGATTTTCCAAAATGGAATTTTTGAAAATCGCTGACGTTTTTAGAAGGTCTTTGTTACATGTATGCACATGTAACAAAGACCTTCTAATCATTCAACTTGAATTCTCTTCTCCCAGTGGTCAGTGGAGCCCCCTATATATCGTTATCTGTAACCCTAGCCGTCACACACTACGGCGCACTGTGGGACGGTCCCACGGACCTGCTGATAACTAGGGGATTTCGAGGGTTAAGACAAGACTGTCTTCTTTGTGAGCAATGGGGCGATCGGGAGCAGTCTGATAAAAAAAATAAACAAAAATACCAGCTCTGTATAGTTTATGGGGTAGAATAGGAATAAATTTAACGTTTCCATAGATCAGAATTATTACATCAATACAACCTCTGTGGCGCGGTGGGTGAATGTCCGCCTACGACGCAAGAGGTTGCGGGTTCGATTTGGGTGGGATAAATGTGTGCACGATCTGCAGGTTTTTGTTTAGGGTGTTCTGGTCATTTTCTGTATAATAAAAAATATATATCTATGTAATGTATTGTATTATGTATATCAGTCATCTAGTACCCATCACAGAAGCATTGCTTAGCTTGGGGCTAGATAATGCTGTGTGAATTGTCCAGCATTAATAATTATTTATTTATTTATACGTGGACTAACATATCTATAGCCCATATCAAACCTCAATCTCAACAGCCTTTAATGGTCCACTGCTGGACGCAGGCATCACCCTGATAATCGCATCATATGGTGGGTAATGCCCATAATCCCCACGCTGTGCATGCGGGTTGGGGATCGCAGTTCGGATGGTAGATCCATTTTGCAAGAGGCGCTGCTGCCCGCTGTATGTCCCTTAGTCGCCTCTTATACGACACCCACGGAAAGAGTGGGGGTGGTGCAAATTCTAAGCCGACACCACACGGCTATAGGTACCTACTAGTATACCCAAGGCTGCAGACCATCTAAAGATATGTTATTATTGTACTTATTAAAGTACTTATACGTAGGGTGTTTTACAAACTCGGTTTAGCACATTTTACCGACATAAAGTTGATCCGGTTAAACCGCTGAACAGAGTTCAAGAGTTGTCTTGTCGAGTTTAAATTCATGCCTTATTGGTGGCATAAATTTAAACTCGATTAAGCTTACCTCAGTTTTGTTCTTTTTAGTTTCGGAAACGGTGAAATTGGACCAAGTAGTTTGCACCTTTTACCTACAATGTATGGAATGCCCTTTGCATAAAAATTGCATAATTATATTGATTTCCTTACGTTGACCTTTACAACCACGTTTATTCAAAATAGGCTGTAAAAAGTTGTTTAACAACAATTTTTTAATTTTAAAACGGTTTATAACTAGTAAACATTATGCAAATTCTTAACTATTAATTAATCGTTAAGAAATTGCATAGACTTTACCAATCTCAATCTCAAAATCGAGGAAATTTTGCAAATAAAACTACACTGGAGATAGAATAGACGGATTTCAAAACTATAACCTATAGAATGAAAGCCTAGTTTTGTTATTCATTTTTATTTTTCGGCATAAAAATACTAGTCGCTCCACCACCTCGAGCCACCTGGCAACCATCGAGATCAGATCATAAAAAATGTTGAAGTAATCAAATCATGAAAAATGTTTGACATGCATCTAACAGATTAATTTAATAGAAAATTCTGGTTATGAAATGTCAATCTTTCGAAGTTTATGCTAAAATTATATTTTTTATTCTGTTTAGAAGTTTTGATTAATAACCTTCGAAAATAGACCCTCTTAAGATGTCTGGAGATTTTTTAATGTATATAGATACTTAGATAGTAAAAATTGTTTTTCTTATGGTTTTATGGAGAGGAGAGCTATGGTCGGAGTTTCTCGGAAGGATAGGATTCGCAACAAATATGTACATCCGACAGAGAACCAAGGTTATCGACATAGCTCAAAGGATTAACAAGCTGAAGTGGCAGTGGGCTGGACATATCTCGAAAAGAACCGAAAACCGCTAGGGTAAAGCTCGCTCATTAGGGGAGGCCTATGTCCAGCAGTGGACTAATATAGGCTGATGATGTTGATGGTTTTAAACTTATTTTAATTAGCAGACCTTTCCAAATCTATCACATTCAAAGTTATCAAAACGTTGACTCTCTCCAGTTAGATTCTGTTGTCAAAGTTACCTACGCTTAGGTCATTTCCTTACAGCAAGTTCCCAACAGAATATATACAGTTACTATTTATATGAATGTAAATGTACTACTCTGTTATTGACCGCCGTTTACTTGGATATGCGGAAAAGGAGTAATTGATGCCTCGGCGGTACTACCATTACTCTGAGTAGTCTGACAGAGCTTCATTTCGCAGGGTTATGGATAAGGATGATGAAACCTAGCTCATCCGGTTCTACGTGGATAATGTTGGACATATGCATAAAGCGTACCGTATAATTGAAATACTAGAAATAAACATAAACTAGCTTTGCTCACAACCAGGCTTTACAAAATTAATGTATCTTTTAAAGGGCAATGTAAAGATTCGCGACTGTGAATGATTTCATATGTGCAAAAGGTTTACCTATTTCAGTACATCAGATTATCTAGAAGATAAAAAAGCTTGGGACGGGTTTTGCTTCAACTCGAAAAATAAAAACTAACTCAAAAAATAAAGGCTAATGGTTTCTTCGTCGCTTTTTTACTTTAGTCTACATACCGAAGCGACAGAAATCAAAAATAACACCTTTTATAAGTCAAGGTACTTATTTTATATTTGGAGAAATAGAGAATTTTTGATATCAGATTGCAACGGAAATAAAAAATACCACTTTATTTCCGTGTCTGTGTTTTATTTTATTTGTTGTTATAATGGAAATAAACAGTTTGATTTTTATGACTAGTCTTTAAATCTGTACGTACTTTCATCTAGAAAATCAAATTCGTTAAATTAAAATATAAATGGTAGTACAAGTCATACAAGTGCTATTTTTTATTTCAGTCTTTGTTCTGTTTTCTTAATACTATCGTCACCCGGACTCACCGGTGTATTTCCCTTAGTCGCCTCTATGACACCCACGGGAAGTTGGGATTTTCCAGGAGGAATTTATGCAGATCAAGCAAACGTTTATATAGAGATTCGAACCCAAGATAATCTCAGGTCGTTCCACTGCGCCACATAGGTCGTCGTATACGACTTATTTTTATGAAGACATAAAAACTGTGTAGGAAATCCAAGTACATTAGGTATATTCAAATGCAAAATTATGCTGTAAAAAGGTGTAAAAGCAAGAAGCTCTATTCCTACAGATGTAAATTCTAATAAATATGGAAATGAAACTAATGGACCCTTTGGTACTAAATAATAGGACATGGGAAGTGATTCCATAGTTTTGTTAATTCTTTCTATCTTTGTAGTAGGTACCTATCTAGGTATCTACTGATCCTGAGAGCACCCAATCCATATGTATACTGTGACCCAATGCTGGGTTTAGGCTTCCATTCTCCATTCATTCTGTTTGGTCCTGTCAGCGTTGTTCTCAATACGGCAATTGCCGTAAAATACGGCTTTCAGGGAGTCGATGCATCAAAAATACGGTATACGGCAGCAAGTTCAGTACCGTATTAAAATATACGGCAATTGACTGGAGCATGCTAAAAATCTAAAAATGTCTTCATCGAGTAACGAAACGCACCATCGAGCGAACACGGTGTTATACTCGGGGATTCCCCAAATATCATCTATTTGTACACTCAGCGGCGCGGAATGTGGCCCAAACATAAATATGGTGATATGATAACACTTGAGTATTCTCATGATGGTAGGTGTTAAAAATTGTAAAAATAAAATTAAAAATTATATTTATATGTATAGAGTGGAGATATATGGATTATAAAATGAAATTAGAGCATGAGAGACCGGTTACAGGAAGTCAAAAAGGCCAGAGGAAGAAACACGCGATACTAATTCAGTTACTTTTTGTTCCTTGTCAGTTTTTTCTTTTGATCTCCACAGATATTATTACATATTGATTGAATTGTATTAATTATTCATTAAAATTCACACCTCAAAAATCAAAGACAATATTTAAATTAAATACGTAGTACTTTATGTTTCCATTTTAATGCCACTTTGCGTGCCGCTGAATGTAGGTACTGAGTGTTGTTTAAATAGAATTTCAGTCACTTACTTCAGAGTGATCAGTTATATTTTGCTGTTTGATTGAACTTATCAGCTTTAAGTGAAAACTGTACATAGGTACACTACAGTTCTTACCGCGTAAAAATGAGTGATAAAGAGTCTGATAATGCCCCACCTACGCCGAAAAAAAAGTTTAAAAGCAAGCACATAAAACAAAAATATCGGAAGCAGTGGGAGAGTGATGATACTTTCAAAAGTTGGATTGCCCCTGTCATTGATGATCCGTACAAGGCAAAATGTACGTTATGTGATGTGAAGTTATCATGCGAGTCATCAACATTGAAACGTCATGTTTCAAATACCCATCATATTAAAAAAACATCTGCGGCATCTTCTACAAGAGACGTTAGTACTTATTTTCAAAACCGTGAAACCGACCACAATAGAAAGGTAATGGAAGCCGAAATAAAACTTAGTGCATTCGTTGCAGAGCACAATATATCATTTATGGCTATGGATCATTTAACAGAAGTGCTAAAATCTTGTTTTTCGGACTCAAGAATTGCTACCGATATTGCCATAAAACGAAAAAAATGCACATCTACAGTAAAAAATGTTATTGGTGATTGTCAAAAAGATTACTTAAAAAACATTATAAAATGTAACAAATTCAGCATACTAGTCGATGAATCAACGGATATTTCGGCCGTAAAAACCATGTGCATCGTTATCCGTTATTTTGATGAGCACAAAAAAAAAGTGATGTCTTCACTATGGGAACTGGCGCCTTTATTCGAAGCTGGTGATTTTAAGATGGCAGCAGAGGGAGCCACGGCAGAAACCATGTACGACCTCATTATAAAGAAATTTACCGATCGAGGGATACCATTAGAAAATATCATAGGATTCGCATCAGATGGCTGCAATGTAATGATGGGATCACACAATTCAGTAGCCAGTCGTTTGCGAGAAAACCTGCCAGGTATCTGTATTTTTAAATGCATATGTCATTCCATGCACTTGTGCTCCAGTGAAGCATGTAAAAAATTACCAAGACGTTGCGAAGACTTAGCAAGAAACATTTATGGCTTTTTTAAGCTCAGTTCAAAACGGCAAGCTCAATATTTGGAATTCCAAGTTTTTATGAACACGAAAATCCACAAGATTTTACACCCATCGCAGACTCGCTGGCTTTCTCTGCTATCGGTTGTGAACAGGCTTCTCGAACAGTGGGAAAGCCTTAAATTGTTTTTTACACAAAAATGGTTGGAAGAAAAAACTGTAGCTGCAGAATTAATTTACCGCGAGATGCATGATGATTTCATCAAGCTTTATCTGTTATTTCTGCAATGGATATTACCAAAATTTGTCAAGCTAAACGAATACTTCCAAAGCGCTGACTCAAGATTGGTGGAACTGGATGAACATATCCGAATAACTTACAAAGAGTTATTGATGTGTTACATGCAAAGGGATTATGTTCAACAAACAGACATCAGCTTAGTTGACCCAGAAGATACGCGATATTTCCTTCCACAAATGTATTTCGGAGTGAAAATTATGATAGAAACACAAAAACCAACCATATCTGCCAAAATAGATGAATTAGAACAGTTTAACTCTCGTTGCAGAGATTTCCTTATCACAGGCTGCAAAGAAATAAAAAAAAGGTATGACTTTTCGGACGATTTACTTCAACTTTTAAAGTATCTATCTCCTGAAGAAGCAGTTAGTAATCAGACGAGAAACGATTTTCCATCCATTTTGCCGCTTATGCAAAAGTTGCCACGAATCGTCAATAATGCCGACGATCTCCAAAAAATTGATGATGAATGGAGAATGTTACCTGTGGTAAATAAACTATCATTATATGAAATTAGCTCTCAGAAAACTGATGAGTTCTGGATTAACATCCGTGAAGTAACTGAACTGAAGGCATTAGCATCTTTTGCCTTAAATGTATTATGTCTCCCACACTCTAACGCAGACTGCGAGCGGGTCTTCAGCGAGGTCAATAATATAAAAACCAGACTTCGTAACAAACTAATAACAGCAACAATAAATGGAACTCTTTTAGCCAAACAAGCTATACGTAATAATGGAAATTGTACAAAGATGGAAGTGTCAAACGAAATGATTCGTAAAATGAAAGACAAAAAACAGCATGACCTAAGTACGAGTGAATCAGAGGTCTTGGAAGGTATTCAAAACCTATACGGTGAAGAATAAATCTATGTATATATTTAATGTTTCTTTTTAGTTCTTGTTTTTAATAGAAAATAAATAATACGAGCAATACGGCACTTTTTTCAATTTTCCCTAAAAATACGGCAATTTTCGACGTTGTATACGGCAACACCTAATCTGTTAGGAACAACACTGGGTCCTGTGGCATTTCGTTCTCATCTTCTTTTTGAGGGCTATAATGATCGTTTAACCGGTTTTACTATGACTGAATCATACATAGATGAAAAATAAACTCTAGAATATTGAAGATAGTGCTATTTGCACAGAGATAGTGATATGGGTAATAGTTTTAACCCTAGCACTTTTAACACACGTCCCTACATCCGTAGTTTCTTTTATCAAAGGTATAATACCAAAATGTGTCAATTTGAGATGACCATAAGTCCATGAGACCATGGTGAAGCGATTAATTAAGTGAAATTTGGCCCTTAGTCCGTGGTCTGCCGTCTTAATTCTATAGTGCACCAAATATGTACTTTGACACCAGAAATGTCTTTCCAGAAAAGTCCAGCGTTGTCTTTACCTACTGGTCTTCTCAGCGAGCCTTTTTGACGGGTCACTATAATGCACGACAATTTATTGTACGGCTCAATAATGTACACCTTGATAATCCTTGTCAAAACCTATTAAAATTGGAAGCCATGACACGGATTATCAGGGTGTACATTATTTGGCCGTACAATAAATTGTCGTGCATTATAGTGGCCCTTTTTGACGAGAGACTAGCAGAAAACTCGCAACAAAACTTCAAAAATCCTTCCCTTATTCAATTCAACTCTAAAGTAAAGCAAAATATTCACTAAAGAAGCATGCCCACTTACACGGCGTCGTGAACCGTGACTATGACTCATTGACACGGGTCGGTGCCTGTATGACTACCGTGGGATCTGCTTCTTATGGCCAGAGAGCATGGGTGAGGATATTGTGGACTGCGAAGTATAAGAACGTCAAAAGATTACCGAAAGATTACTTATACGAGTCAAAAATCACCAAAAAAGGGGCTGGTACCTTTTTGGCTCCTGACTAAAAAGAAGGAGAAATTATTAATACCAGATGGTTACCTTTTCAGTCGTTTAATTAATCTTGGGGTTTCTAAAACGAGGTCATAATTTTTACCAATAAATTGATTATTCTGAGGTTCGATAGTCGAGGATAGATAGATAGAAAATACTTATATTGCACACTTAAAACTAAAAAGACAATTTACACATAAAACAATTATATCATAAGTGACAATTGGCGGTCTTATCGCTCAAGAGCGATCTGTGACAACCTGGTATGGATAGGATCATCGGAAATACATCAGTATTGAAAGCATCGAAGCAATTTACACAAACACACATATATTTTCGAGTTGGCGTCACCTCACCTAAAGAAATCAGATTCCCTTCGCCTTGACTTGTCATTATGAAAATCAGAAATCTGTCGATCAGAACCGAATAGAATTCATTTGTTCAAAGTTGACCTGCGGTTTACCTACTCGGCGGAAAAGTGACAAATTGATTTATATGTCACAAATTGACAGCATTTTAACATTCCCTAACTATGACTGTTATTTATAAATTTTGGTCCAAAATTAAGAAGTCAATGTAAGTCTTTTAAACTTACTCGATCTGAACACATAATTATAAATACTATTTAACGGGTATTTATCGCGTTTATTTACCTATTTTTTCCCGACGTTTTGACAGGACACTTCCGTGATCACGGGATGACAGTCAGTCGGGAAAAAAAAGGGTAAATAAACGCGATAAATACCCGTTAAATAGTATTTGTATGTAATTCGATTCAATGTAAGTCGATCTTTTTTCTTTCACTTACAATTTCCAACTACATCACATCCGCGGAGCCCACATTTACCATAATTTTCTAGAACTTAAGTCTGGTTTTGCTGTAATTATATTGACAGGAACGTTGCGATAAATCTGGAGAAAGAACTGCAGAGGAATCCTTTCCTGGGAGTAGAGAGTTAAAGATCAATCAAAAAGAACGGCAAAATTCGAAAACAAAAGTAGATCTCGTGAGTTCCGATTACCTAGAATACAAATAATTGTTTTATTGGTGGCCATGATCAAAGAATAGGATGTTGGTAGCCACCTTAGAAAAATCGTAAATATTAACTAAAGAGGTGTCAAAATATTGCACATATTTGGTTCGGTGTTCTAAGTATTTTCTGTGTATTATAAAAAAATATCTATCCATGTTATGTATTCTATTAAGAATATATGCATATCAGTCATGTATTACCCATAAGCCTGCTTAGCTTGAGGCTGATGGATTGTCTGGATTGTCCATTATGTACCAATTTATAAATTAACGTTTAGTAATACGGAATCACAAAGAACATCATAGAATGACGTCATCAAATCGTCTACCAAGCTTACAATTCACACACAAAAATACCCTCCAGTTTTGACTTCAATAATGACATGTTTTTTATTTCGATTAGCAAGTCTATGCTCACCCAATCATTGTCAGATAGTTATCATTTTGTGAATTGACAATAATCGTGTGAAGAACTAATTATTATCGTTGGTTTGAGCCGCTGCTAGCCTTATTATTGCCTAATTGGATGACAATAATGTCGTTTTCTTTGTTTTGTGTGGAATCATGTCGCCTAAAGTCGGCTTATATAATTTTATTTCGATTTATGGAATAGAATCACTTGTAGAACTGAACGGTGACGTCACAAAAATAGGGCAACTTTTTTATCACTCAAAACTAAGACCAATTTTACTATTTTTTTCCTTGGTAATACAAAAATTTGGGGTGTTATATTTTCGTTCGGTATTGTAAAAACATTATATTGCTATTATGTATTTGAAATTATTCTCTGCCATTGATCATAAAAATTCTGACAGGTCACAATTTTTTTTCCTAGGGAACCGTATTTGTCCGTTAAAACTACTAAGAAACTTGACGGATTTTTTTTATTTAACTTTAAACAACCAATTTCTGTCTCTGATTTTATACGGTCTGGTTCCACTATTCAATTCCTAGATCAAAAGAAGCCCCTGTCCATTCCAAGAAAACAATCTATTTCCCTGTCGAATTTCATTAAGATCTGTCCAGCCGTTAGGACGTGGAAAGGCAACGGACAGACAGAATTACTTTTGCATTTGTAGCTTAAGTAAAACGTACCTACGCTGCTTACGTAGCAACATTCAGCAAATTGAAAAAAAAAATTGAAAATTGAAAAAAAAAATCCAAAGTTTATACCTAGTCATAAAAAAGTTTAACAAACTTAATGACGACTATAAAGAACTATTTAAAAGTATCATGGTTTAAAACTATCATTAACATTAAAATCATTTATAACGGGATATTTACCATGATTCAATTTTTGAGTTTTCCAATAATACGGCACAGTTTCATGCGGTTCATCACGGAAGAACTAAAAAATTGAAGCATGGTAAATATCCCGTTATAAGACTTTAATATAAAGAACTAATCCTTGTTGAGAACCGAGTTTCGTATAGATAAAAAACCTTGTTTATTGCCAAATGTCATGATTCTAAGTTACGGCAAAGTTGGTACCCTATACATTGACATTTGGAGTAAAAAAAATTAAAGTAGACTACAAATAACTTAAAATACTTTTTCTTTACTTTTGTTCTTAACTTGCTTCTTGTCCATTTTCATGATTCTAGGTTAATAAGTTTTTTTGAGAAATATTTTTTCTTAGGACCCTAATTTTTAAACTGGGTTGGTGCCTACATACTGCATTGTATTTATTAAAATGTTTGGCTCATACTAGCTTTTCAGAAGAAGCACCAAGAAGTGGAAATTATATGAGCTACTCATTGAATGCCATAAATTAATTTTCTGGCTTAACCTTTCACTGACCAGCATCGACACACGCTCATACCTGGATATGTCCGACGGCGGCAATGAACGCTTTAACCCGTTATCCGTTTAAGATGCAAGCAGATGCTGAAGTTAATAAATACCTAGATACTTCACTTTCCGATACTAATAAATAGTATTAGCCCAGAAATAGTCCATCAGGTGCTACGGCTAGTAAAAACAGGCAAGTATGGGTCGCAGGTGTAAATATGGCAGGTGTTGGCAAGGTGCTGACTATTATTGTTGTAAAGGGAAAAGTTTGTATTGTTTCATCGATTTGTAGTCCAGAAATTTGTAGTCCACAGATTACCTGGTAGATTTCTTCACGACAAGGATCATCATCAGCCTAATTAGTCCACCGCTGGACATAGGCCTCCCCTAATGAGCGCCATAGCGCCCTGTCTTCAGCTTGCCGCATCCAGCATCTGCCAGCAGTCTTTCGCAAATCGTCATCGTATCTGGTCGGAGTGTGTCCTACACTACGTTTGCCGAGTCGCGGTCTACACTCAAGAACACGTTTACCCCAGCAGCGGTTGTCGGTTCTTTTCGAGATATGGCCAGCCGACTGCCACTTCAGCTTGCTAATCCTTTGAGCTATGTCTATAACCTTAGTTCTCTGTCGGATGTATTATGTATTTTATGTTGCGAATCTGATCCTTCAGAGAAACTCCGAGGATTAGCTTTAATTTAATGATATTATTAAGTTATATTTCTTTGTTAATGAAAATTGTGGTATGTAGGTATTATTAATCCCAAATTGTCGAAAAATTTCGATTCCAAACCAAAGAATTCCCAAAAAATCCGGAAATTGTGTACGCTGCTTACGAATCCAATACCGATGCGGTGGACGCACAGCTTTGACACCCACGGGAACAGTTGTAGTTGTGAAAATTCTAATCCAGCGAACAAAATCACATTATTGTGCCAAAAACCCCCTTTGTTATACACTCCACCGACAATTTACCGTTTGTTCCACAATTACATTTCACAATTAGTACATTAAAAAGTCCCACCATTAAATCATTACCTACTTGCGCTCGCGCCTTTTTCAAATCCGGTGTGCGAGAGAGATAAATCTTGTGTCTCTCACTCGTTTGGACCCCGTAAACCAGCGTTACTTGAACAAACTGGGTGTGTTGTACTCAGCTGGTTTTTGACAGGTTGTAATTATGTCGTAGGAATGTCTTGGGTTAACAAGGTCTTATAATATCAGTAGGTACTTTGATTATTATCATCATCGTCATTGTGGCGATCGAGGCGTAAGAACCGACCCTCGAATTCATCCCATGGATGTCGCAAGTGTCGACTAAGGAACCTTCCAGACAAATGGCAGCTTCCTTCAAGGTATTTTTACATCTACACGAAATTCTTTCATTATTAGAATCCTACATTATCTCTTATGAACATATGCTAAAGAATGTACCCATGTGAAGTCGGGGCGGACTACTAGTTGGTAATAATCACATAAGGAATCAATTATTTCGTCGTATTCAATCATCGGCAAATAAATAAATAATGCTGGACAATTCACACAGCATTATCTAGCTCAAAGCTAAGCAGAGCTTGTATTATGGGTACTAGATAACTGATATACCTACATAATATAATACAATACATAGATAAATATATTTTATTAAATATAATTATAGAAAACGACCAGAACACCCTGAACAAATGTCTGCAGATCGTACACACATTTGTCCCGAGGCGGGAATCGAACCTGCAACCTTCTGCGTCGCAGGCAGACCTTCGCCCACCGCGCCAAATCGGTCGTCTAGATTCATTCCAAGTTCCTAATCTAATGATGATGAATCCTCCTAGCCGAATTGGCAGCCAGTCATAACGTGCACAAGTGCGCAAACACCGGTGCACTCTATATTCCCTAACTCTCATAATCATAACCCAATGACCAACACGACCGGGGAGAGGTCAGGCACTGGACCACTGGCCTCTTCAAAATCCGTTTTGTGAAAAGGATAGGCATAGAATTTCGCGTTCATGGGAGCGGGACAGCAGGCCTAGTCAACCGGCATTCGCTAGGAAGCGATTCCATTTCTACAATCGTCATAGCTGAAACGATAGCGAAGTTCGATTGGTAGACAAAGTAACCTTCGCGTGGCGATCGCCTTGTCTATTCGTCTGATCGCTAAGAGACGCGCTTAGTCTATGGTTATCGACAGCAAACGTCAAATGTGTCATACGCCTATTTTGCCTGTCTTTTTTACGTTCCGGTCTACGCAAAAATAATATTCTTGATTTTGGATATGAAGTTTTTCTTTTTTTTTTGCGGGTGGAGGTTTATCTTAAATTGAGTTTTTGATATCATGAGTGGAGTACTAAAATTCAACGGCATAATTTAATACGTTGAATTGGAAATAAAAATTATTTGATTTTTCGAAATACCTTAATAAAAAAAAACTTAGTCAACTGAAATGAAACGCACATCTGTCTTCTTGAAAACAAACTTGAAAAAACTTTGATGAAATTGAAATTCCCGTTAAATATTGCTCTGTGCTAAGGCTCTGTGTGTTGGAGTCCTATTGGAATTACTTTGTGGACCTCCCGGCTTAGAATGCGTTCAAGTATTGTCTTTGTTGTAATCATTCGAGCTAAGAAAATAAAGTCAAGAGCACGGGCCAGCGGCAAACAATTTTCAACTCTTTTGGAGGATATGGAAAGGTAAAAGATTCATTTATTACTTATCTTTCTTTGTTATTATAACTAGGCTAGAGTATCTACCAAAAACATTTATTCTACATATTCAAAAGCGTTATCATAAAACACTTAAAAAGTTTCAAGCCAGAAGGCAATACTTACTGTAAACAATGAAGCGATTCACAAAGAAATATTTAGAACGAGAGCTCTTTAATTTATTTATGTTATGTTGCAGCCATGGTGAACTTGCAAAACCTCAGCACAGGGGCGTTTGAGGGCTGATTGGCAAGAGCTGACCAACAAACAAACACTTTAAATTCAATACACTTTAAACTATTGGTGGTGGTGTCCAAAAGCCTACGGAAAAGTGGAAAAAGGTACCTACATTACTTACAAGTACAGAAAGCACTTATATGACCATAAATATCAAGTAAATTAATTACCAAAATTATTTCTAAATAAAAAGGTAGGTACCTAGATATGTATATTTTAAATATTATTAACAAAAAAAATCTGCAATCCGCTAAAACTATCATAATTTTAAAGTGTGAGTAGACTGGAAGTCAAAGACAAAAAATAACATTATCCATCAATCAACATTCTCGTTGCACTGGTGGTGGTTCTTACACCAATGTTACCTTAACCGCTTTAGAGGCCGGGTTAATAGGAATCGTTGGTGCACAGGCTGTGGAAGGCTACTCTTGAATAGAAGAGCAGGGTTTTAATAATAATAATTTAATTATTAATATTTTTTAGGTTTTACCTACACCTACTTTTTAAAAACAATACCTATCTAAGTAGTCTACTTATTAACTTACTTAAATGGTTTTTCAGCAATAAATCAATATGAAGTGCCACCGCCGCTGCCTACTGCATCACCTCCAAGGACTCAACCATCACCAGAGCCAGTGGCGCCTGCCACTCTTTCATGTCTGAGTTTTTACGTAGGCTATTATGTCGTTATTATGTAAAAATAAAATATGTTTTAAACTTTAACTATGTATACTTTTATTTATAATCCATTCTCATCACAAACTACTGATTAAATGATTAGGCATTGCTCTGCCTTGGATTAGTTCACTTTGGTCAGCATTAGAGCCGTTAGCTTGTGAGGTGTAATCATTACTGCCATCATTATTTGTGCCAGGGTGTTGAAAGCTGAGCCTTTACTCCAATGTTGTGTAGTACACAGCATGCAAGTGTTATCTTGCTAGGTACATAAGGATGGTAGTGAAGAACTCTGTCTTTAAGCAAGCACCTCCAACGAGACTTCAGCAAACCATAGCAACATTCAATGCAGTTTCTGGCTTGCATGTATCGAGATGTGTAATCTCTTCTCCGAGACCCAGGTGCAGCATTTAAAACAGGCGTCATCAGCCAGGGTCGCTGTGGATAATCAGAATCCCCTGCAAGAAAACAAATAGCACTTATTTTATGTTGTTTGTTTTAGGGCGCAGAGCAGAGCACCTGAGAAAAGGAAATTTAAACAATGTTATTGTGTTGTTAATTTGATGCAGGTAGGTAGGTAAATAGAGATTTAGGTAGGTAGATATTTTATTTGCCTACTTACCAATACCAATAAAAAAAAAATATTTCTTAGACACATACCTTTATTTCCAGAAATATCACTGGAGATCCTTTTAATGAGGTCGACAAAGCTTTATATAAATAAGGCTTTGCTGAGCCGTGCTAAAGTGGTCTCTAAAAAGTGATTCTGGTATTTCATCAACACTTTCCAATTGCTGCCGAGAAAGGTAGGTAGGCGAATACCTAAGCCAAACATTTTAATTTTGAGCTGACCACAGCAAACGCAGGTAGGTATATGCATCTAGAACTAGGTAGGTCACCAAAATTATATTGAAATCAGAAAACAAACAATAAACACCTCTAATGATTTCTTATTACACACACTCCTTCCTACAGCTGTTTAAGAAATCGCCATTTTCTTTCCTTAACTACAGGGTCTTAGCGTTCGCTAGCGTTTCTATCAAGAGAATCGACTATTTAGCGAAATCGCTTGTCAAAAGTGCAACTTGGCTAAGCATTTGTATGGAAGTAATCGTTCGATGTTGTCGATTCGTTTGGTGGAATCGACAAGTATGTACATTGTCTACCATTAATCTATACGTTGAAAACAGATCACGTGACATATCTAAGGCATATGTCAAACCCATACATTTTCGGACTTTTCTACTATCGCTTTCGCTAATCGATTGTTACATTGTCTAGGCCTGCAGAGCAGACGGCGTCTGCAAAAATGAAGTGCAAAAATCAAGATTTCTTCTAATTTAATGAGCACGGTTCAAGTAATCAAATATTTATTTTGGCGAATCTGTTACCCTGCCTTTGCTTTATATTTCAAAACAAAAATCAAGTCAGTAAGTCATATTGTTTGGGAGATGAAGGAAAATATGTATCAAAATTGAGATATTTTAGTTTTTTTTTTCATCGAACACAAACAACTAAACAAAAAGCTATCTTGGCGCTTTTGTACAGAATGAAATTCAAGGCGTAGGAGTATAAATATTATTACCCCCGAATACTCAAACGCATCTCAGATTTAAGCACGTCTCAAGTGACGAATTTTTGACAGATTTTCATTGAAAACTGTTAAAAAATAATACCCATAAAATCAATACCCGACAGTGAATGACATTGAATGAAGTTTTAATTCTATCGTCGGCGTTCACTATGCAATTGAAAAAGTTTATCTACCCCTAAAAACAAAGGTTTTATTCCTTCTCAATTTTATTCAGGATGGAAACTTTAAAATACCTGAAAGCAATGGGACCAGGAGCAATAACTATCTCTTGTGGTCCCATTAATGGGACCACGAGAAAACACCCAAAAAATCGCTACTTGAGACCTGATTAAACCTGAGAAGCGTTTGAGTCAGTGGTTTGAGTATTTGGGGGTAAGAATCCTAGATTTCATAGTTTAGTATTTTCAGTTTAGTTTTAGTATTTTCAGTAGGATCTCAAAACATCATGAAAATGTTGCTTTTTTGAAAGACCAGCTTTTACGTACTTTTCGAGACAGGAGCTGTCATACCTACCACCAACTTCCTTCACCGTTATACATTATAACACTGTTCAATGTATTCTCGATTCTTACCTACCATTGTAAAAACTTGAAACTTGTCTTATATCCGAATGTGCTTAGCGAGGCGACTTGTTCATAAACTGTGGCAGGACAGACGGTAGTAAGTACCTAGGTGGAGTACAGGGTGACCAAAAACTCAGATATTTTATTAACAAGGTACAGTCTACATAATACCAAAACAGGCTGAAAGCAAACAGAAGTTTATATTATTAATATAAGAAAACGGTGCGTTTTATTGTACATAAGTATTTCGCAAAAGGAACCATAAGCACAGATTGGAAAAAGAAATGCAAAAAGCAAACATTACGCGGTCACCCATCCAAGTACTGACCGCGTTCAACGTTGCTTAACTTCAGTGATTTGTGCTAAACTTGATGGAAGGTTTGATTCTTTATTTGGTTTGATCCAATAAGTGCTTATTTTGTAAGAAATAAACATTATTGATACTTATTTGATATTTGATTTTAAGAAAATATTTAATTTTTATTTCTAGTGCGTTACTCGCACTGGGAAAATTTTCTACGAATTTTTTTGGTAGGTACTTTATAAATTTTTCGTAATAAATAATTAGGTTCTGACGGAGCAACTTAAAAAAAGCATTAATTTCGCCTTGTAAGTACATGATGCTTTAAATAGTTTGAGTTTAGTTTTAAACGGATTTTGCTTCACTTTGAGTCGCTGTAAGACCTAAAAGTTACAACAGTATAATGCCATCAAAACAGAACCTTTCTAAAAAGCTTTTATTTAAATGACGTCATTATTAAACTCGAAAAGCTTCGAGCTACATGCTTTGGGCCACCCTATACTTTAAGGCAGTACTTTTATTACCAGCGCTGTAAAGGATGTGGAAGCTGTAATTTTCTTGATGATCTTACACGTTAACTCGAAAACAATGTTTTTGTTGGTTTTGTAAACACACAGGAAACGCTGGATTATTATCCCCTCCGTGATTATCCCACTTGATCACGTGGTCAATTGACACTGCTTGTGATTTAATTTACTTTGTCAATTGAGGAATCCGTCCATTTAAATAATTTTCTAATTAAGACGATATCCCGAGAAAAACTAGCGCCGCCACCTATTTTATCTTATTATTCCGTTTAGCAAAGGAAATTTAAAAATTTTCAATGGGCTGTTTGTGTATTAATTAACTAAGTATAAGCTTTTTTTTATGCCTCTATAATAGTTTTATTTTGTATAGTTTAGGAGGAGAGACGATGTTTCACTTTGTGGCCACCAAACTCAATTATTGCATCTCCTATCTCATCATCATCAGCCTACATTAGTACACAGTTGGACATAGGCCTCCCCTAATGAGCACCATAGCGCCCTGTCTTCCGCTTGCCGCATCCAGCATCTGCCAGCAGTCTTTCGCAAATCGTTATTCCGCCTGGTCGGAGGGCGTCCTACACTACTTTTTCCGAGTCGCGGTCTCCACTCAAGAACACGTTTACCCCAGCGGTTGTCGGTTCTTCTCGAGATATGGCCAGCCCACTGCCACTTCAGCTTGGTATCCTTTGAGCTATGTCGATAACCTTGGTTCTCTGTCGGATGTATTCGTTGCGAATCCTATCCTTCAGAGAAACTCCGAGCATAGCTCTCTCCATAGCTCGCTGGGCGATTTTAAACTGGTGGACCAGCCCTACCGTCAGTGTCCACGTCTCAGCTCCGTAGGTCATGACGGGTAGGACGCACTGATTGAAAACTTTCGTTTTCAAGCATTGCGGTATGGATGACGAGAAGACTTGACGTAGTTTTCCAAACGCTGCCCAACCTAGCTGAATCCTCCTCTTGGCTTCCTTCTCGAAATCGTTTTTACCCAACTGCAGAATCTGCCCAAGGTAAGTATAATCGGAAACAATTTCGAGAAGGATGTACGACGACCGGTCCCGGATCAATGTGGCTATTGATACTGACCTTGGTTTTATCTCCTATCTATTATCTTATATCTGCATATATTGCCTGCAGAGACACGGCCATGAGCTATATTGTAAATAAAACCTAGTTACCTACCTTTGCAATCAAGCTCTCAGTTCAGTTCATAGGTCTCAGCTCAACGTATAAAGTTACTTCTCGTCTTCTTAATAAACTACTAAGGGTTATCGTAGACGAACAAATGTTGACATTTCACTAGAACGCAATGTCATGTTATGTAACCTTAGGTGCTAGATATTCGCTTAGAGGTAGGTAATGATCCTACGTAAGAGTGCGCCTAATGCAAAAATCAAGCAAATTGTGTATTTTTAAACCCTTACATCTATGGTAACGAACTTAAATATTCTAATTAAAAAAATACGATATGTAGGGGAAAACCCCATAGAAGTCGAGTAATCGAATAGAATTTTGAAGAATAAACTGTTTTCTTTACAAAAAATTATACAAAAATCGCTCTAAAGTATCAGCAACAACACCATATTATTTTTTACGAATTACATAGCCAGACTACTGTTTTATTTAAGTAGTTGTATAGTTGCTTAAATTCTGAATCATTAATAGAAAAGAAGCAAAAACTTGATTTTTGCACTGACATTGCTTTACTCTATCTCCTATGAACGCGAAATCCTATGCCTATCCTTTTCACAATTTTTTGCATTAGGCTCGCTCTTATCAAAGATAATTACCATCAAATAATATAAAATACCAATAAAAGCCGTGTGGTGTCGGCTTAGAATTTGCACCACCCAAATCTTATTCCCGTGGATATCGTAAAAGGCGACTAAGGGACATACACCGGGGGGCGGGCAGCAGCGCCTCTTGCAGAATAGATCTACCACCAAACTGCGACCCCCAACCCGCATGCCCAGTGTGGTCATTATGGGCTGTACCCCCATGAGATAAAGGCTACTAAGGCGATTATCAGGCCTGCGTCCAGCAGTGGACCATTACAGGCTATTGAGGTTGAGGAATAGAAACAAATTACATCTGGTATTTACAATTGAAAAATTGAGCTAATTACAGACTGTTGCAAACAATCTCCAGGTATGAATACCCGCATGGTACATGAATAAAGATATGAACTGATTAGTCAAGAAAGAGTCATGAATTAAAATGCTTCTCAGTTAAAAAGGTTTAAAAAGTCTCATCATCAGCCTATATTAGTCCACAGCTGGACATAGGCCTCCCTTAATGAGCGCCATAGCGCCCTGTCTTCAGCTTGCCGCATCCAGCATCTGCCAGCAGTCTTTCGCAAATCGTCATCCCACCTGGTCGGAGGGCATCCTACACTACGTTTGCCGAGTCGCAGTCTCCACTCAAGAACACGTTTACCCTAGCGGTTGTCGGTTCTTCTCGAGATATGACCGGCCCACTACCAAGAAAGTCTATGATTGATAAAATAAATATCTGATTTTAACTCATTTTAGATTTTCACGAAAAAAAATAATGGAGAAAGAGTCATAAAATACATTCTCATAGATTAAAAATTCTGTAAGTGAAGTCAATGATTGCATTATTATATAAATGCATTTTAACCAAGAAGTCAAGTCTGGTGTTCTCAAGTGTCATAAATTAAATAAAACCCTGTTTTTAAACCAACTATCCTGCTGCTTGTCATCACAGCTGCTAGAAACGTCATCACATCCAAAAACTACCCAGAAAATTATCGTCGCACGTATCTTGATACTTTTTTAATTTCTTGACAAATGACTTAATGCTTTCCATCTGCTCGTCTGCATTGCCTTTTAAGCAAAATGTCACTATGACAAAATGCAAATAGCAGAAGGACGCACATTCTCTATCGTTAGCAGATGTTGAAACGAAAATGTGTGTTTTGCGCTTGGCTAGAGACGTAAAAAGCAAGCTTTACGTCTTTTAATCATTTTTTTGTTATTATTTTAATAATGCGAGACAATTCACAAAGCATTATCTAGCCCCAAGCTAAGCAGTGCTTGTGTTATAGGTTCTAGAGAACTGATATAGGTACATATAATACATTACATAGATAGTTTTTTTTATTATACATAGAAAAAGACCAGAACACCCGGAACAAAATATGTCTGCAGATCGTACGTATACAATTGTACACTACACCGAGTCGGGAATCGAACCCGCAACCTCATGCGTCGCAGGCAGACCTTCGCCCACCGCGCCGCCGCATCGGTCATTTATTTACATTCGTTTTTAATTCGTATAATACACATAGCTTGATATTCGATGAAAAAGAAGCCTTGAGCAATTTATCATTTTCCGTTTCTATATGAACACCGTCGATAATTCTCAGGCCTTGTTCTGTGGTGAGCCATCCTCGGTAAATACCAACGTCCAACGACTCCCTCTCACCGCACGATTCTCCAGCAGGTACCTGTGACATCTTGGATAACCTACTTGGTCTGATAGACCAAGAAATAGTCAGTATAATTGAAACTGGTAATAGTTTTTCGAATTGCGTGATAAATGGTTCCATTTTCAAAAGACAACATGTTTAGAAACGTGTCAGTAAATGTCAATAATTTGACTTTTTCTAAGTGGACAATTTTGTATTTTTGGAAATAAAGAATTTTTGATCTTAAGCCGAGGGGATTACTTTTTTTTTTAATTTTGAAAAATTGTTACTTTTTGTATCTTTTTACGTGCACTCTTACATTTTATTGAACATTATTAAATATTTTCTTGTTTGTTTTTTCAGCAACACCAGAGTTTTGTCATACAGTAAAAACAAAAAAAATTATAATAACCAAAACAATAACATTAAAGGTAAAATAACTGTCAAATAATGCAAAAGAAGCAACTCATAAGTTTTTCGAAATATTTTTAATAACCAAAAATTTCTAGAAGAACGTTGTTCCTTCGGGGTCCAGAATCACCCCCATTTGGTATCTACACAATGTTTCGTAACACCTTGTATATAGGTATTCTCAATTCTCTGGTATCGCCATATGATTTCATCACACCAATATTTAACAAAAATCTATAAAAACTACTAGAACCGCACTCACCCTGAAGAAATCTTTCGTTAAGGGATGAAACGTTGGTGTTCTTCCAACACAAATAGGGTTCGTAGTTAACCCGCTTACATCCGTAATGAATACCTATAATACAAAAAACAAAAACCTATCACATTATTCAAAAATATTCACAACAAAAAGCTCTTTTAATTTGTTTAACAGATGTACCAAAATAAAACACCATTATAGAATGAACCCCCGCACAGAGCACATAAGGTATTCATCCGAGGTTCTTTACAAATTGGTTCATTAGATTACCAATTAAGTTAGGTCTTCGTTGGTGTTGTAATTCTAAGCGTGTAAAGGTCATGTTAATTCAGTTTGCTAAGTTATTTAGGTATATTTATAAACACCTGCTAAGAATACTTTAGGTTTTGGACCTCTACTTCTTAGAGTACTTTATAACATTACCCCGCGGCTTCGCCCGCGTAGGACTTTCTTGACACTTATCGTTATATTTTAGATAATATACAATATATCTTTATGACTTGTAGCCTATGTGTTGTTCTGATATGTAAGCTATATTATTGTGAAGTTTCATCAAAATTCATTCAGTAATTTTTGCGTAAAAGAGCAACAAACATACACTTACAAATGTAAGTACATCCTCACAAACTTTCGCGCTTATAATATTAGTAGGACAGGATATCATCACCATTTCAGCCGTAAGATGTCCACTGCTGGACATAGGCGTCCCCAAAAGATAGAAAATATAATAAGCTAGCTGGTCTCCGCGGCTTCAAAATTTCATCAAAATCCTTTTAGCCGTTTAAGAGTCAAAAGGTAACAGACAGATAGACAGAGTTATACTTTAGAATTTATAATATAATAATATGGATATTAACCATACACATATATATTATGTATCTATAGGTAATATTATCTTTTAAATACCTACCTAGTGCTTTTTTTCGGCCAGTGAGGAAATCTTTACTCAATTTATAAATTTTCAATTTTGAACAATTCAATATTGCTCCATCCAACATCTTTGGTCACAGTCGTTACCTACACATTATATTTTATTGATTATCGAACATACATACAATTCAAAAATATATTTTTCAAGATCAGACCACTAGCCCGCCCCGGCTTCGCACAGGTATTCTATAGCCTATGTTTACCAGGGATAATGTATAAAATAATAATTTATAAAATAAATAATGCTGAACATTTCACACACCATTATCTAGCCCCAAGCTAGCTAGCCTAAGCGAGCTTCTGTTTTGGGTACTTACTATAATATAACTGATCTTACATAATATAATACAATACATAGATTTTTTTTTATTTGGTATACATAGAAAACGACCAGATCGTACACACATTTGTCCCGAGGCGGAAATCAAACCCGCAACCTCCTGTGTCGCAGGCGGACCTTCGCCCTCCGCGCCACAGAGGTCGTCAATGTAGGATTGTAATTTGTAATGGTGAAAGAATTTTTCAAATCGGTCCAGTAGTTCGAAGCCTATTCAATTTAAACAAACAAATATTTCCTCTTTATAATTATTAGTAAAGAAAAACAAAAAAAAATAAGTTTTTTATTACCTACAGAACTTGTTTTCATCAAAATCGAGCACGTAACTCCAACGGAGTTTTTTTTAGGATAAGGACAAAGAAACAAACACAATTTTGCATTTAAAATATTAGTAATAGAATCTATCTAACACAGCCAGAAATCGAAGATATATCTTCAAAAAAAATGCGTTAAAACCTTCATTAAATTCAGAAGACACTCAAATATTACATGCAGACAACGCTAAACTTAAAACAACCCTATTATTCGGAAGTTAAAAACAAACATTATCACAGGAAAATATCCCAACCCTTTAACAAATCATAAAATGACATCAACACCACAAAATTTCATGATATAGGATTAATCGATACCCAAAAAAGTAGGTAGCTCTCTTTTTTATCCAAACCCGTTTCAGTTTTTTTGTACCTATCTTTTTTTTAATCCTGTCAAATAGGACCAACCCTAAACCCGTCGCTTAGAGTTCAAAATAAAGTACCATTGTAATTCTATTTTTTACCAATCAAAGTCTATGGTAATAAGGTTGAATATCGTGTGGATATTTCAAAGTGATCAAAAAAGGTTAGTTACAAGTGGTCTGTTTTTGTTTTTTAATGTTTGATGCACAGGTGTCTGTTTTGGGTTCGTCCATTGGTCGGTTTTTTGTAAGTTATCTAGTTTGAAGATAAAATATCGATAGTTATTTTACTTTGTAATATCCCACGGGTAATTTATAAGAATGTATGAAAATTTATTTAACTTTGTAAGCATTTTGGTCCCGTCTGTAAGATTATATTTTCTTGATGATCAAAAAACGGGATTCTTTGTTATTGGCAATTACATAGTGTCTGGTTAGTGACAATTGTGATTGTGCCAAAGTGTGTAAAAATAATTATTGTAAAATACATAATAATGTGTTAACAAATTATGTAGATTGTTTGATATTTTTACCAGAGACTAGTTCGTTATCCAGGGTAACCACATGCAGGTTAGGTTGGCTTGGGAGACGAGATTCACAAAGAAAGTTACACCCCAATATAATTAAAACACAGTTACACATAATTTTCTTGTTTACTATAGACCTATTATGCAAGTCTGATTGGATTGACATATAAGAAAAAAATTACTGGATAGATTTACTATTTTTTAGATGATCAAAACCGCTAGCTAGAAAAAAAAACCTACTTTAAAGAAAAATACCTTATATTATTTAACTAGCTGATGCTCGCGGCTTCGCACGATTTACCTATGGTATAAAAAGTCACCCGTTACTCTCCGTTCTATCAACTACCTCTATGCCAAAAATCAAGTCGATTGGTTGCTTAGTTAGGGCGTGAAGGAAGGAAAAACAAACACACTTTCGCATTTATATTAATAGTATAGGTACCTACCTAGATTACTATGCATAAAGGTAGGTAATGCATGTGGTGTGGATTTTTCAGTATTATTATTTTATCAGTAAGTACCTACCTTATTAATTAAGCTTAAGATACTTATAATATTATGCCGCGTAAGGGACAATGTATGTAAATAAATAAAAATAAATAAAAAAGTTACTTGCTGGCCGGCTTGACTTGATTGGTTTGTCAAATATCAAATACTTATCTTATATCTACTTAGAGTAGGTAGTCAAATTTTATGCTATAAACACGTTTATAAATAGTAATTATTACGTATCAAATAAGGAACAAGGTCTTATTGATTTTGTCCACTTAAATTTTTTGTCCACTAGTGGAAGAAGTGGAAAATAAACCACTACTAAGATAAGATGTTTATTGCAAAAAGAATCATTACAAATAATTACACAACAGTTTGTCTCATCATCATCAGCCTACATCAGTCCATTGCTGGACATAATCAGCGACTAATGAGCGCCATAGCGCCCTGTCTTCAACTCGCCGCATCCAGCATCTGCCAGCAGACTTTCGCAAATCGTCATCCCACCAACAACAGCTTGTCTGACAATATGAAAATACCTACACAGAAAATATATTCTTGTTCAAACAAAAACTAGACTGATAAGGCTAGGTATGTAATATAGGCAGCTCTGCCCCTACGATATTACAGTTATACAAGAATTGTGAATGCAAACATAATATTGTACAAAGATTACTAAGTGTATTTATAATATATAAATGACTTACAAACTAGACTTGACCGTCCACAATGACGCCAAAAACATAGAAAACAGTATGTACCTCTACCTACTTACTTAAATATGCGTTTTATATAAATTACATAGATTCGCAAATCCCTTCTTGATGAATTCCTTTGAGACTGGCATTCCACAAGACCTTCCATGTTGATAATCAGATCTGACGGAGGAAAAACTAACAAACTAAACAATCTTTCTTTCATCCGTATCCTTGTCTTTCAACGGGGATAATTATCTTGAAGAGAGATAAGCAGGGAGAGATAAATGTAACGATTGAACAATGAAGGCAAAAAAAGTTAAAGGCCTGCTCGTATTGGAAATTCCAATAGGTATCTATTGTTCATTTATAATTTCATTTCATTTTCATTTATTTATTGCATACACATACATTATTATAATTTTAGCTTAGATGTACTTAGCTTAGTGGTAGTACATGTACCCTGTAAGGGCGCAGTAATGTATTTATAAATTATTATAATAGTTGCGTGCTTAGTCTATTTAAAGCTAGAAATATAGTTTTTTTAAACTTTCGCGATTTGATAAAATAAATAATGCTAAATAAATAAATAAAATAAATAAATAATGCTGGACAATTCACACAGCATTATCTAGCCCCAAGGTAAGCAGAGCTTGTGTTATGGGTACTAGATAACTGATATAGGTACGTAATATTATACTTTACATAGATATATATATTTTTTTTTTTTTTTTTTTATTATACATAGAAAACACCCAGACCAACGGAACAAATTTCTGCAGATCGTACACAAATTTGTTCCGAGGCGGGGATCGAACCCGCAACCTCTTGCGTCGCAGGCAGACTCTCGCCCGCTGCGCCACTGAGGTCGTCAAAATACCGTAATAATAGATAACATATTTAAGATTATTTATCGGGTATTTATCGCGTACCTTTTGCTTTCTTTTCCCCAACGTTAGGTCAAAAATAGGCAGATGAACAAGTCGGGAACACCTGCTAGACTCAGGAACCAACCACTGGATTGAGCTACATGACCTTAAAGTTCTGTCCCGTGAACGCCACTACTACAAAAGGATGGTTCGAGAGGCGATTGAGATCAAAAAACACCCGAACTTTAATCGTGAAGATGGTTTTCGTCTCTCTTCCTCGTGGAATCCTGTGTTAAATAAGTGTGTGCGTCGTGTCCCGTCTGTACAGCAATCGGACACGGTCAGTGTAGTGTGTCGCAATGTGAACGTGGACTTTCCTGATTCTGACGACGAATTTAGGGTAGTCGTGGAAACTGCCATCAATTCTCGGTTGTAACTCCGAGTACATCCAGTCGCCCCGTGACCACGATCGCTGAAACGCGGTTGAAACGTTGGGGAAAAGAAAGCAAAAGGTACGCGATAAATACCCGATAAATAATCTTAAATAGAAATATAGTCGTCTGATATTAAAGACAATGACAATAAGCACAAGAATAAAAAACAATTACTTACATTAATAATTCGATATAAATGTCAATTAGTCTAGTTTAGATTTATCATTAAAAAATTCGTCAACAGAGTAATAACATTTAGAAATAAGGCATTCTATAAGTTTACTACGGAAGACAGATTCTTTTGTAAGATCTTTTTTGGAGCTAGGTACCTGTTCCTACCGACTAACTATAAGTTATTTAATAGTTAATTTACCTAACTTTTTTAATTGCCTGTGTTATAATAATATACGCCGAGTGCTAAATTTCTGAATAAATTACGAACATTGTAGTCTGGCTTTCTCGATACAGGCGTCCTAGTGAGGAAGCCGACGGAAAACTTCTTAACACTCTTCTCAAATTACTTATAATCTTTGTACGCTCGATAGAGTAGATTGTGCTGACTAAAAACTTAATTTAAGACCAATTCTATATTACCACAATCACAAGGAAATAGATGGTTTCAATGGTTTCAATGGAAATCACTGTAGAAATAAGCTCAGCAATTTATGTACAAAATTAACTTTTTCGTGTGTTTTAGGTTTAAGTTTATCTACTAAGTAATCTATTTTGTATCATTTGCTGTAATAAACATTTTTTACTTTACTTTACCTAACTTTTAACTTTTTATTCCATCAAGGCAAACTGGCATGCGGCCCACCTGATGGAAAGCGATTACCGCATTTACCGCAGCCTAATGGACGTCTGTAACATCGGAAACATCACAATCACATGTATTGCCGACCCTTCAAATGTCTTAAAAGACCCTTTTAAAAGAACCCCATGTTGTAGTCCAGAGGGAAAACCCCAGCAGGTAGATCTTTCCACAACCTGACTGTTCGCGAGACGAAATTCCTCATGAACCTAGCAGTCCGCGATCCTATATTCCTATATTTTCACATTACAGCACAAGACTTGCCGAAGAAGCGGCCACACAGACATCGCAACATCATGATACTTGTTGACGGGTCCGGGGTAGGTAGGTAGATATGCTGATAGCTCGCCGTTAACAAATCTTGGTGCAGCAAGTCTGGATGTCTTTAAGGTGTGGGGATGATATGCCAGTCGATGGAGAGCGGTGCGATGGTAGAAGGGAGCTGCCTGGCACCATGTCGAGTAGTTCGTCAGAACACAATCCATTGTACAGGCGGTAACTTACCGTAAATACCTACTTATCTAGTTTAGTTGTTTTAGTAGTAAGTCGTTTGTGTAGTGAATTGCGTTAGAATTTACAATACGTTGCCCGAACATATCACCAAATGAACGATCATTTTAAAACCTACCTATTTGAAAAAGATCCTTCAGGAGAAGGCTTATTATAGTAGGTAGGTAGGTAGGTAGGGTAGGTGTACCAGTTAGGCGTCCAGGCCCATATCTCGTCCTTTCACGGCACTACTGGTAACATTTCGTCGAAAATAGCCTTACTTACACTCGCACACAATGATAATCAGTTATATCAATAACCTGGATGTGTAAGCTACGCACACAAGCAAACTTCACATCACTAGCACCCAGCTAAATAGATAAAACAAATTAATCAATGTGCGGTCGAAAGAAAAAAGACGAAACGTGTCTGGATTCAACGGAAAAATTAGCAGCATGTCACATTTTTAACGGTAAGTTTTACATTGTTTTTATGCATTTTAGAGTTGATGGTTATTAATGTGACATAATCTTGGATTAAAAAATATGGATTTGTGTTATTCTGTCTAAATTATAATCAATAAATTTGAAATTTTGCGTGGACGTGAACTGTACCACGATATTTTGAGATAGTCCAGTTGTCGACCGGGTGGACGCGAAATGGACATATCGTGTCAATAAGGTGGTCTCTTGTATTCATTATTGTATGAAAATTTACTCAAACTTTCCATTAAATTTGGACCTTATGCTCGTAAGCTATCTAAAAACCATATTTCGTCCAGGCTTAGAGCAACGAACCATAAAATACTGAATGTTGAAATTTCTTGTGGACGGGAATTGGACAAGGTTAAGTGAAGTCCTGATTTCGACCTTAACTTTAAAGATTATGTAAACCAAACAATATTCTAATAGAATTGCGTATAATAAATCATTGCGTTATGCTCGTAAGCTATCTAAAAACCATATTTCGTCCAGGCTTGGAGCAACGAACCATAAAATACTGAGTTTATGAAATTTCTTGGTGGTCGGAAATTGGACAAGGTTAAGTGAAGTCCTGATTTCGACCTTAGCTTTATAGATTATGTAAACCAAACAATAATCTAATAGAATTATAAGGTTTTTTGTTACTATAAATTTTATGAAGACAAGGAAAAAACAAAGAATGATAGAGCAGAAATATCAAGAAAAAGAAAATTAGCAAGAATACAGAAAAAGAAGGAAAAGGACAGTCAAAATCAGGTAAGACAATTGGAGAAGAGAAAAAAGAAAACACCAACTGGAAAAGTTAAACCTAGCTTTGGATCAGATAGTATTGTCGAAGCCGGAGATCTCTACTGAGATAGAGGATTTCTATGGCCGTTTATACGCTGCACATGCCCCTCATGCCCAACGGGACGACCACGATTCACGAGCCACCCTGACACGCCACTACACCGACGAACTGCCAGACATCAGTCAAGACGAGATCGTGATGGCTCTGAGGCAGCTTAAAAATGGAAAAGCCCCCGGTGAAGACACTTCAGAGCTTCTGAAGGCAGGAGCCCCTGTTTTGCAGGAGCTTCAGAACCTGTTCAACACCGTTCTTTGCAGTGGGAGAACTCCAAAGGCGTGGAGCGAGAGCCTGGTGGTGCTCTTTTTTAAGAAGGAAGATAAAACCCTTCTTAAAAACTACAGACCCATCACACTCCTGAGCCACGTCTATAAGCTTTTCTCACGAGTGGTCACGAATCGTCTCGCCAGGAGACTCGACGAGTTCCAGCCACCCGAACAGAGCCGGAGGACATGGCACCATAGACCACATACACACAGTGAGGCAGATTGTACAGAAGTCCGAATAGTATAATCAGCCCCTGTGTCTGGCCTTTGTGGACTATGAAAAGGCCTTTGACTCTGTCGAAACCTGGGCTGTTCTAGAATCCTTACAGCGTTGCCAAGTAGACTATCGTTATATCGAGGTGCTGAGATGTCTTTATGATGCCGCGACCATGACTGTCCAAGTACAGGGCCATCAGTCCAAACCCATCCAACTGCGCAGAGGTGTGAGACAGGGGGATGTTATATCCCAGAAACTGTTCACAAGCGCGTTGGAAGATGTGTTTAAGACGCTGGACTGGAAAGGTAAGGGCATTAACATAAACGGCGATTACATCTCACACCTCCGATTCGCTGATGACATAGTCTTAATGGCGGAATCGCTGGAGGAGCTTAACCGGACGCTGGACGGCCTAGCTTCAGCCTCACGCCGCATCGGTCTTGGCATGAACTTGGATAAAACCAAGGTCATCATGATCAATGGCCACATTGATCCGGGAACGATCGTCGTACGTGGCCACCTTCTCGAAATTGATTCCGAGTACACTTACCTTGGGCAGATTCTGCAGTTGGGGAAAAACAATTTTGAGAAGGAGGCCAAGAGGAGGATCCAGCTAGGTTGGGCAGCGTTTGGAAAACTACGTCGAGTCTTCTCGTCATCCATACCGCAATGCTTGAAAACAAATGTTTTCAATCGGTGCGTCCTACCCGTCATGACCTACGGAGCTGAGACGTGGACGCTCACGGTAGGGCTGGTCCACCAGTTTAAAGTCGCCCAGCGAGCTATGGAGAGAGCTATGCTCGGTGTTTTTCTGAAGGATAGGATTCGCAACGAATACATACGACAGAGAACCAAGGTTATCGACATAGCTCAAAGGATTAGCAAGCTGAAGTGGCAGTGGGCTGGCCATATCTCGAGAAGAACCGACAACCGCTGGGGTAAACGTGTTCTTGAGTGGAGACCGCGACTCGGAAAACGTAGTGTAGGACGCCCTCCGACCAGGTGGGATGACGATTTGCGAAAGACTGCTGGCAGATGCTGGATGCGGCAAGCTGAAGACAGGGCGCTATGGCGCTCATTAGGGGAGGCCTATGTCCAGCAGTGGACTGAAAAAGGCTGATGATGATGATGATAAAAACAAAGAACTTAAAGTACCTACCTACTTACCTGTTAAAATTTGTTATTCGTAAGTAAATAATAATCATTGTGTAAAACAGAAGTTATTAATTACTGTCTGGTGTTTGTAGCTGATTAGGATTGACTTTTTATAATTATAACTTTATTCAATAATGTGTGAGACAGAACCTCGTATAAAAGATGACTAATTACTAAACACGAGTTTTAATAAACCCTCTAAGGTCTGTGTTCACCAAACGATAATCAGACAATTAGGCAGTCCCACCGTTTAACTTTGACGTTTAATGTATGAAAATGCGTGTCAAAAACGCCAAATCAACTGTTTAAAATTTAACCAACTGTTGGTGAACTCGGGGCTTAGCATAATAATTTCTAGTGATTTTCCTATCAGATTATATGGTGGTCGAAAACTGGGTAACAGGGGGTCGAAAACTGGAAAATTTGGACGAGAACTGGTAAAATTAGGTATTTCGGCTTAAAATATTTTTTTAAAATTAACAGATAAATTTAAGAAGAAAGTCTTTTTTTCTAGTGACAATAGAGTATTTTAGTCATGTGGTGAAATCAATTTTATTCCAAAGAGCTCACTTAAATATTTTTTTTTCGCTATTTGAATCTGACAACTCCACTAATTGGACGCAAACTGGCGCATTGACCCTACCTACCTACTAAAGATTTCCTCTCAGATAGAAATGTTTGGAATACTATTTCTTAGCAATATTATTGGTAAGTACCTTTATTTTGACTTTTTTAAGTGCACTGTAGAATGCCTTTGTGAAATAAATGAATTCCAAATTGAAATTGACTTTAATAAAAAAAAAAATTACACTACACACACAATTACACTACATTAAACATTTATAAGTTAAAAAAATATATGATATTTATTACTTATTTTGCCCAAAACGAGATAGGTAGGTACCTACCTACCTACCTAGTGATTAAATGGGAATTTTGAGATCTCGGTTCGGTTCGGAACGAACCATTTCTATGATTCAGTCTAGGTTTTAATTTTATCTGGAAGCTATCACGATTAGGTAGGTAGGTAGGTAATTTAAATAACCAACTAAAGGATAGGTAGGTACAAGGTCTTCGGTCTTTACTCGAAATAAAATATAGGGTAGTAAAACCCTCAGGGTGTTTCCGTCTCTGCCGCTTGTGGTGGAACATGGGAACATTGGGAACGTTTTCTCTTCCACGAACCCACCACGGCGGCTGCCCGATATCGGGCCCCTCATTGGGGGGTGTGAAGCCCCCCTTCGCGACACGCCAGAAACACGTGACGCGCCGCGACCACCTCGGGGACCTTACCCGCCAAATGGGCGCCGAACGACCCCGTGTCAAGACGCCCTGGGTCCCCCTGCGATGGGTCGGTCGAGTGGCCCCGCCGCCTGCCACACGGTTGCAGAGGATAGGGAGAGCGGCCCTCTGAATACCGACACTCCTCCTCCCCTGCGACCCCACCGCGTCCGCCATCAATCGGTGGCGACCCCGCTAAGGCCGCGGAAGGCAGAGAGAGCGGCGCATCATACCGGCACTCCTCTCCCGCCGCGGCCTCCAACTCCCTGTGGCCGTGCTGCCCATACAGCACAGCCGCCCGCCTCAGTCACCATGCCGCCCATACAGCACCGCAACCTTCCAACTGGGCTAAGAGCGCAAAACCCAGAGGAGCGGTCCATCCCAGGGCCGGCCATGTCGCCGTCTGCGTTGGCACGGCCCCATAGGTTCCTCTTAGCTTCATCGCGGGTGACCAGTCCGCGATTACTAAGCCCCCCCGCCCTGGCAAGGCGGGAACCCTTCGGGGGGGAGGATCTAGATTGCCTAGCAAGGCAATGTCTAAATCATGTCAAGCCAAGCAAGGTAGGTAGGTAGGTTACATTACAACGTCTGTATGATTTTAAAACTTATCTACTGCTTATCTACTTATAACCATAAAAGATGGTCTCAATAAATTACTGGCAGCTTGTTAGGGCTTTTCAAAACCTAGGTACCTACCTTGTGAGTTGTGACCTAAACTCGCATGTACCTAGGTAGGTACCTAACCTAGAAAATAAATCACAAACGCAACGCCACTCAATCCAACAAACCAACTGCAGCGTAAATAGGAACAGAACGCAGTGTAAAATAAGAGAGAAGCGAAACGCATCTACGCAAGTACGCAGGCTCTATTCCCAGGCACTTTTACTGATCAACCCCCCCAACCCCGCTCTTCCCTTCCCCGCTCCCCTCCTTCTCTGCCTCAGACGGGCCTGGGACGCGAGCGCGCGCGGATGTGTCCTTTAACGCGGTGCGAAAACGGATTTCAGTGCAGTGTTTTTGACTCGGGATCTCTGTGTTTGTGATTGGTTGTGTTATCGGTATGTTTTGAAGTGTTCTGTATTTGAAATTTGGATATGGAGAGTCATCGGTGAAAAGGTCTGTTTTGAATTTGGAAGGTTTTGGATTTTGAGTGACAAAAGAAAAAAAATTATGCCTACCTTTAACGGTAGGTACCTAAGGTCTATTAGGTAGGAGTTAGGAACCGGTGGAAAAGGGGAAGATGGGATAAGAAATCCTAATCTCCACCCAAGATACTTTTCCGATAACAGACAATGTAGAACCACCTAGCTTCCTAGATGAAGATCGTTAGACGCCGCCTCTTGAGATCGAGATAAGGTTGTAAAATCTATCAGCTTATGTTTATTTCCGATCCTAATAATTTAATACCCTCATAAAAATTATATATCCTACCTGAAGGCAGAAATAGGGTAGGTATTTCATATCCTACAATCTTGATAAGAAAATTGTTTCAATATGAATCTAAGTGGAGGGAAAGATGTCGGCGAAACTTCATAATTGGATTCTTAGAGGATTCCACGGAATTAATTTAGTTTTCTACCAAAAGATCTTCAAGATTTGATAGCTAGGTTGATAATCCTTCTAGGTACCTACCTACCTAAATCACATGGCGATGCTTTTTTTGTACAGGGAATAATTAATACAGGGAAGGATTGAGGGGGAGGGAGGCTTTTGCCCCATAAGTGGGTGATGAGTGTGATCACAGCTCTGTAAAGGTTAAGGGTCAGAGGGCAGGCCAGTACTAAAATTAGTTAGGTAGGTAGGTATGTAGGTAATTGTGTGCAAGCGGAAGTGGGTAACATGTTTTTGATCAAAATTGTATTTTGTGGTTCTAATAAACTAATTAAATTAAGTTACAAGTTTTCTAAATAAAATGTAATGGGACGATGACATTTTAGATAACATTTTTTTCAGAATTTTTCTAAATTTTTCTTTACCTACCAGAGTAATTCGAAGAATATTTCAGAAAGCCATACGTAGGGTAAGGTAAGGTTATTTATACCTTCTTATAATATAACTTAAATTAAGAAGTCTCACATCTACATACTTATTTCCTAGTGGCTATACCTAGGTATAGGTACTACCTTCCTAAATTTATACCTAACATGTAGCCTAGGTATTACGGACAAAGTCTATAGAACATTTTACTCACAGGAATTTGGATTACGTGAAATTTAGGACCGGAAGTTGAGAAATTTCCGCAATTCCCGCTGAAATTCGTCACCTGAAATTCTAAATTTAATTTAAAGCAAAATATATTCGTGGATTTGATATCCTTGTGATGACTAACTATGATGAGTAAAACTAAGAAATGTTAGGAATAGCTTGACGGTGAGTTTATTTCCTCTCTTTTTATTGGCTAAATCTTAGAATATCTAGGCATATTACTCTAAGGGCTAAATTAACAAAACATCTGCAGGTCAGTTCCGATTTAGACGGTACCCCGACTCACACTAGCGCCGCCATGCTACATATTTTCTTTATTATTTCGTCACACAAAGGAATTTTCACGTTTTATTTTGTATATACAAAATAAAACTTGAAAATTCCTTTGTGTAACGTGAAAATTCCTTTGTCATCGGCATCTCTGCCTAGTGTATATATATATATATTATAGTATATACAGAGATCTAAGCAGAGATGCGAAAGTTGAAATTAGATTTTATGTTTAATTCGCGTAATCTACACATTTTTTTGGAGACTAAAGATAGCATAGGGCCTTTCCAAAATACAATCTTTGTGCCAAATTTTACCGCCGGTAAAAGCTTAAAAGCCGGTCAGCCGTTTAGAAGTTAAATAAGGAAACCGACATCAAGACAGAGAAAAAAAACATGAAAATGCTCATATCTATAAGTAATTTATATTTGTGCTCGTAAGTTTTGATGTCTTGTATAACATTACATTACATCATAAGTTTAGCTGACACGTTTACTAAATTAATCTTAACAAAAGTGGGAGTTATTAAAAAAACAAAACCAATTAAAATCACACACACCGATAATTCGACGCCATTTTGGTTTAATGAATTTGGTAATAAATGTGATCCAGTTTTACCGTGATCACAATTTAATAGACATTAACAAGTAACCCGAGATGACAGTCATTCGGACAGATATTTTATGTAGATAGTGGTGACGCCCACATATCGATTCTGGTGCTTGAATAGTCATATTATTTATCTGGTTGACGAACCTTTAGCATATTTGTCGAAATATTTGAGTTGCAAAATTGTGCGTTTGTTTCCCACAGTGGGACAAAATATAACATGAATCTTGCTGCTTGCGTTTTTAACTACAATGTTTTTAACAGATCATCTGAAAACAATATTCAAATACTCGAGATTTGCCTGATGTATATTGCACGAAATATCCAACTTTATTTATTAAGCTTTTCCCGAGAGTCCGTAGTTCACGAAGGTATAAAAACACACACCATTTTGTCTTGAAGTAAAAGACCTTTTCATCACTCGGAGGCCTTGAAGAAAGCCAGTCGCCCTAGCATGAATACGTTAAAAAATATATTACTTTTTCTTTTTACTTATCTAAAGGAATTTCTTTGATCAAAATCTTATTGTATTAGACTGAACAAAGTTATTGGAAAATGATATTGAAACGCTATTCAAGAGACAACCCAGATGCATACTACACGGTCCTTAGTCTTACCTATCTATTACCCGGTCAAATTCAAGATACAATATTCGTAACAAGCCGGGGGGCTTGTATGGGAATACAGAATCTAAATATAAATTCTTTGTCACTCCTTCTGACAGAATTTGCATTACTGGTCGATTGGAGATCTTTCTTACAACGGAATGTAAGTACACTTGTATCCGAAACTCAACGCGAAACAGAGAAATTTGGATTTTTGTGTAGTGTAGTGGCTTGTTTACGAACATTGTATCTTAAAATGGCTGGATTATAGTACTTCACCTAAGACAACATAGCGTACATTGCTTCCTGTGACATTGGCTAGGTGTCCAGGTGATAACTAGTATTACTAGTGGCCGTAGCGGACAGCTAAAATAAAAGGGCTGTGATAACCTGCTTTGTAGGTGAGGTGGGCGGATTGAGGACGGGGCTAGTGAGTGGGTCATAGTTATGAATCGTTCATGAACTTGGTGCTAAAAATTTTCGTATTATTTGCAAGGAATATGCGTTAATAATCATAATCGTACTAACAGGAAGTTTGCTCATTGTGTTTGTTTTACTAGTCGTAAGTTTAAAAAAAATAATGGTTTACGTATATTCAGTTTTCAAGTTTAGCATTTAATTTTCTTGTTTTTTTAAATAGTATTTTCAGTACCTAAGTTTAATTTTTTTTATGTCGAAATATTAAAATTGAAATATTTAGACACTTTATAATGTACAATTAAAATTAAAATACAGTCTTGCGTCTTGTTGTCATTGCCTGGTTAAACACAAAATTCAACTCAATTAAGGCAAATGACCCATTTCCCTGCCCCCTCACCCCCGTCCTGAGTCCGCCCCTGCCCCTCCAAGCCGGTTCGAAAGCCTTATAAGCGGCGAGCATCCGGTGCCGGTCCGGGCTATAGATTGTAATTTTTTTACATCCTCTTTAATGCGATCCATGGGAATATTCTTAATTGATTTTGGTTAAGTTATTTTTGGATGTGTAAATAAATATATAAAATTATTTGTCTTGACTTCTGTACGTACTTCGGCCGTGTGGTGCCGGCTTAGACCTTGCACCACCCCAACTCTTCCCGTGGGTGTTGTAAGAGGCGACTAAGGGACATACACCGGGGGGGCGGGCAGCAGCGCCTCTTGCAGAATAGATCTGCCACCGAACTGCGATCCCCAACCTGCATACCCAGTGTGGGGTTTATGGGCATTACCCCCCCAATGAGGTAAAAAATCAGGGGAAGGCTTGCGTCCAGCAGTGGACATTATAGGCTGTTGAGGTTGAAGGCAGGAAAATAATACGCATGAATTCTGACGTTTCTATCGACTCGGCGCCGATAAGTGTGAGAGTCTGGGAGTATAAAATACAATAAATAAATAAATAATGCTGGACAATTCACACAGAATTATCTAGCCCCAAGCTAAGCAGAGCTTGTGTTATGGGTAGGTAATATACATAATAGGTACAATACACTTAGAGATATTTTATTAGGTATACATAGAAAACGACCAAAACACCCGGAACAAATATCTGCAGATCGTACAAACATTTGTCTCGAGGTGGGAATCGAACCCGCAACCTCCTGCGCCGCGCCATGCCATAGTGATCGTATTCATGCTAACTAGCCACTCACACGTCCGGGCGACTATAGCCGCCGAAAAAAATGTCGCGTTGAACGTTACGGCGACTACAGCAGCCCAGCTGAGCTTCTTTACTTTTGCGTGATTTTCTTTGTCCAACTATGTAAAAGTTGCTCAAAAACGCACCTAGATGGCTCTGAGATAAATTTTGCGTGTATTCTAATCCAAGAAAACCATACCTGGCAACAAAAATATTTAGAACAAAAATTAAACAATAAGTTTTCTGTGGACTCTGTGTGTTGTAGTGTGAGTGTTTATCAAAATGTAAGTATTATTGTTTTATTAGCCCTATTTTATTAGTATTATATATCAAAGTAATCCTGAAGATTATTGCTAAAGGAATATTCACAAATATCCTTTATCCATCGCCTGATACGGTAAAATTTCGACATCAAACAAAGTGGGACCCTTGCATGCTAGGTTTATATCATGTTTGTGAAGTGATCCATTACATTCTCAAGAAGAAATTACTTGTAAAGGAGAGAACATGTCATTAACCATATTTAAATACACTTCCACGATCTAAATATAGTGAAACAACACAGTATTTTACATTTATTTGTTGTGTTTCGCAGCCGGGCGTCTACAGCCGCCCGTAACGTTTGCGTATTCTAAATAAATTATGGTTTGTACACACGAATGAGATGAGTGTGCTTGGCATGTTTTTTCGATGGTGGTTTCTAGTTTTTATTGGTGTGGACTCTTTTAGCGCAACTGCTTCCTATTTCTAAGGTGTATAGGCAGTAATAAAGATAAACAAATAAAAACGGAACATAAGGGAACCAATAAAAAAAATAAGTTAGGTCAAAAATATTTATTGTAAAAAATAAAAAATTTATTGGTCCAAAAGGGGGAATTTATTAATATACTTATTATAAAAAAAATAACGGGTGTAAGATACTAAACATAGGTGGTGGTTTTAAAAAATGTTGCTAAATTTATATACTGCTGTTTCATAATAATTATATTTAATTGAATTTTAGTTGTTTTGCACAATATGGGGGAATTTATTGATATACTTATTATAAAAAATAAACGTGTGTAAGATAATAAATATAGGTGGTGGTATTCAAAAATGTTGTCAAATTAATATACTCCTTCTCCTCCTGTCAGGTCTAATACGAGTGGACAGGGGACGACGACGACGGTTTTACGACGTAATACACGACACAAAGCACCGAGACCAAGAGTTGAAGAAAACCACTTCCCAATACGTACAGGGTCGAAAAACACCTGTTGTTATATGTGTCAAGAAAACCAGTACGATTTGGAAGTGCGAGGAGTGTGACGTAAATCTCTGCATCGACGGCTGTTTTAAGGCGTACCACAAGCCCTAAATGTTTAGAAACGCAAAAAAAAAACGCAATTTTTTTTTTTTTGGAATGCAAATCAAATAATCTTACTGTCACAATAACCTAATTACAATGAAAAAAGTAAAAACAAACAGAAAATCAAAATCAAAAACTCTTTTTTTCCATAAATACAATAAATGTACACTTAGAAAAGGTCAAATTATTAAACTAAACAATGACACGGAAATAAAGCGATATTTTTGATTTCTGTCGCTTCGGTATGTAGACTAAACACACAACACACCAGACCCAGGGACTTTCGAATTTATAATATTAGTACGACTTCAAAAATTTGCATTTTTTCAATAATTGTATAATAAAACACTCACTTGTTAAATCTAAATTAAATTTATAAAACAATGTCTTGTGGCAATATTTGACTGTCATTAAGTTTTTTTAGTACCTACCTACCTACCTACTTATTAATGTTATTATAAATTATAAAAAAAATGTATTATTATTCATTACCATCACAGCCCGAAAATAGTATTATTAGGAATACCTAATAAAGGAGAATATTTATTAATATATATTATGTAGTATAGTACCTACCTACATAATGTAGGATTTATTAAATATCTAATTTCGGTAAGCATAATAATAAGCCAGGTAGGTAAATATCATAATAAATAAATAAATAATAATATAACGATTATATTGTGCATAAAATATGACATGATGATGATGATGATAACTCGCAGAAAATTGTGTATTCGAACCTTAAACCGCCCGCCATCTTGTCGATTTCGCAAGGCTGAGCGAGTTCATTCATGAATGTGCAGAGGTGGTTTGTTTTGGTTTATTCTGGTAATTATTGGAAGAGAAGGTAGTGATTAATTGGTATCAAAAAATAGCTTGTATCTTCTAGTTTAATAATATATAGGCAACATTAGGTATATCTGTAAATTAAAGTATGAAAGCATGGAAGCAAGAAAATAATTAAGAATTTAAACCTTTTTTGTCATGTTTAGGCATTTTTTGAGACCACACGACAAATTCATAGACTTATGTCTATAGATTTATTGATTCTGTATAGTTTTAGCTTTTTTATGGTATATTTTCTTTGAGTGTAGCTGTAGTCGTTAGCAAGATATAACCATTTATGTGAAAAATGGGACGCGCTCGCGGTACCGTAAATCGCGGCCGCGTGACACGAACGTTTGAGCGATGTTTAGGCGGCTCGGTTGGACGTGTGAGTGGCTAGCAACCACTAAGCAACTTACGCTACTTTGCCAGTGTGACCATAAAACAAGCTTAATGCTTATTTTGGGGCTATTTGACTGTGGAAAATGGTCAACGTTATTAATAATACCATATAATTTGAAGAAATTTCGAACACATTTAATTAATATTTCATATATTCCCATATTTATTCATAATTCGCTATTCTTTAGTACTTACCAAAACGGTAATTTACATTTTATTCCCACTTCACCATCCTCCCATTTTCTACATACGTAACTAAATTCTCCATTAATCAAATAGGTACGAATTTCAGCACCAAACCATGTACGATTCGTCTAAAACACATGTCACTTACGTCAATAAAAGCTCTGATAAGGCAACGGTGTCACAAAGTAGGTATTATGTGTGTCAGTGACCTCATTGGTCACCAAGTTTTAATCCCACGCGGCTGTTAGTCTTAAATTGTTTAAAAATGGAGAGAAAAAAAAAAACATTCATCATCAGCTTATGTCCACTGCTGGTCATAGGCCTCCCCTAATGAGCGCCATACGTAGCCAGGGTCAGTTGTTGGTGGCAGCCTGAGGTAGCCCGGTGATTCCTAGCACCTCCTACTTCGCCGTTACCATGGCCAGGAATAGCGAGGCAGCCAGGAACTGGGGGCCGTTTTAGGTTGCGTCGTACCATTTGGAGGTAGTGCCCATAATCCCCACGCTGGGCACGTGCCCAGCCCACGTGGGTAGGGGTAGGGGATCGCAGTTCAGTGGTGGTATTGTTCTGCAAAAGGTGCTGCTGCCCGCCTCTCGGTGCATGTCCCTTAGTCGCCTCTTACGACAGCCACGGGAAGAGTTGAGGTGGTTACTATTCTATAGGCCGGCACCACACGGCAAACATCATTCTCATCATCATCTTTTTAGCAATAGATTTATTCGTTTCCTTATGTAACATCTTACTAACTCCAGTAACTGCTAATGCGTAAAATTGTTTAATGCCAAACTAGCGCCGCCACTTATTTTATCTTATTATGTCGTTGAATAAACGTAATTTCAAAATTTTGAATGGGCTGTTTGTGATACCTAAGCTTTTTTTTAATGCCGCTAATAAGTAAATAGTTTTATTTTGTTGAGTTTGGTGGCCACAAAGTGCAAAATCGTATCTCTTATTACATACTGTAAGTACGTATGGTATTCCACTCTGGAATACCATACTCACCATACTCACCACACTACACATTAAAAATTACCTGCTTTACTATTATACATACACTGCTGATATTATAAATCAACAAGTTAAAATGAAAGGTCAAAGCTGTTTAGCTAGACAGCTGTTAATATCGGTAGTCTTGACATTTTACGTTCTGTCAAACATGTCTGAAAGTTTTTTGCTTCGTCACAAAAAAATGGCCGCCATTTTTTGCAAATGGCGCTGGCGTCTCATATCAGAGTTTAGAAAGACATGTGGTTATATTAATTTAGTATTTTATTAACTTTTGTGATTACACTGACGAGTGACGACATTGTTAAATTTTTGCTTGAGTTGCGTTGATATTACAGTTTTTGTTTCATCTCAACGTGCCTTCCCCAACAAGAGGGGCGAGGGGGAATCTTGAAATAATCACAACGGCTCTTATAATATTCAAGGTCTCAGGTAAAGAGGTCGATTTTTACACCGCGACCGCAACGAATAAGGTTTTGTTTATATAAAACCTCCAGCTTCGTATCTATTCCGTATCTAAAAAAAATTACCTAACTGAAGGCAGGAGAATTAGTCACCACAAAAAAAACTGTTAGATTTGCGCATCCAGTATCTGCCAGCAGTCTTTCGCAAATCGTCATCCCACCTGGTCGGAGAGCGTCCTACACTACGTTTTCCGAGTCGCGGTCTCCACTCAAGAACACGAGTTCACACTCAAGTTCTAATAACAATTACCTAATAAGAAGTTAAATAACAGAAAGAATTAAATGATTTACTAAACACACACAATTTTACACTTGAGACCAGCCACGTGTCCAAAACGGCCCAAAAAAGTCTGTTCCCAAAACAATCACCATCTGAGCTCTACCAGCGACAAGTAGGTAGGCTGGTCTCCCACATCGCGCAATGTGCCTCCCACATTTACACAGCACATGTGTCTGTGCTTAAAAACATTAATATACATGTTAATATTACATTTAGGAAGAAGTTTTGTTCGTTTTGCCGGACCTGTCGGTTTTATTAATTGTTAATTTATGTCTACGTTAAGTAAGGACCTCAAGTTTTTGCGTTCATAGGAGCGAGACTGGGCATAGCAATCCAACCTCAAAAATCAAGTTTTAGCTTATTGTATATTAATTAGGTCATAATTTGTAATTATTTTTTGCTGTTAAATAAATAAATCCCCTGGGCTATAAAAAAAAAAAAAAAAATAATTAGGTCATTATTTGAAAAAAAAAAACCGAAACAATTTTTTTTTATGTAAGTATACTTAGTTCTATTACCATGCTTATTTTCAAGATAAATTATGGTTTTAGTAAAAAAATTGAGCTAACTGCGTTTTTTTTTAATAAGAATGAAATGTTTTTCGAAACATAAGATGATAAGATCGATACAGTAATTCTTGAACTTTACCATAAATAAATTTCAAAGTGAAATATTCAGTAGTTTGGAATTTAGATCTGATGGAGTTGATTTGGTGTCTAATTCTTAAAGGATATGCCTTTAAGAATTAGAGCCCCTGATCATAATATCCCGTAGAAAAAGGATACGGGCTCGTGACGTGTCCTTTTTCTAAGGGGTTTTGGTTTTGGTTTTGTATGTTGATACGTTATGTCATGTGAAAAGCCGAGGTGTCAGCTTGTTTAACTTGTCTCATCATCACATCACATCACTGTGTCATTAAATATAATACATGTTTCCGATCGCGGGTTTTTGAGGTTAATGAGTTTGATTTCGCACGCTTTTTATGTTTTTTTTTTTTATTATTATGATTGTCTTTCCAGTTTATGATTAGGTACAATTTGATAAAAAATTGGTGTGAAAATACTTAATAACTTTATTTACTACGCAAAAAGATACAAATTGGCACAAGTGCGGTCCAGTGGGGAGATTTGTATTATGTCAATCAAATTTGTACCTTTTTGCTTAGTACTTAACGTTTTATTTTGAATCAAAAGTCCGCGGAGCGTTGCGGTGTGAGCTGACTCTTAAGTCAGCTGCCAAGCTTCGGCGAAGCGACGACGCACGACACATCTGCAAGCACCCGTAGGAAGACCCGTGTCGGTGGCAGTGAAAGTGTTAAGGTAGGTTTCTTATTGGCAAAAGAGTAGGGGAATTTCAAATCGCAAGGGAGTCGATGTTATTTCTAAATAAGTAATATGTCAATTAGGCTGGTGATGATGATGATGTAAATTAGTACTTAATTCGTACTAATTAATCTAATCGCGAGAAAACATTAACAAGATGGAAGTTTGCCAACATAGCTTAGAGAGGAGCATGTTAAATATAAATAAAAGAGACAAGAAAACATTAAAGACTATAAGAAGCAAAACAAAAATAACAGACGTAACATACACTATAAAAAAAACTGAAGTGGAAGTGGGTCGGCCATGTCCTAAGATCCAAACAAGACAAATGGACCAAAGATGTCACTGAATGGTACCCTAGAGAAGGAAAAAGAGCGAGGGGAAGACCATTTTTACGATGGGAGGATGACCTCAAATCTACAGCGGGCATACATTGGAGGAGGAAAACTCATGACCGACTGCTATGGAAGAATCTGGGGGAGGCCTATGCCGAAAGGCACAACAATCTGGGGGAGGCCTATGCCGAAAGGCACAACAATCTGGGGGAGGCCTATGCCGAAAGGCACAACAATCTGGGGGAGGCCTATGCCGAAAGGCACAACAATCTGACACCGAATATTTAAATTATCTACACCGATGTCTGGTACATAAAAAAAAAAAAAATATTGTACTGTATAAAATTTAGTATGTAATTAAGGTTGTTAATAAAGGCTTTTGAAATTGAAATTGAAATCTAATCGCTGTCTGAATAGTCTAAAATTTATAAATAAATAAATATTGCTGGACAATTAACACAGCGTTATCCAGCCCCAAGCTAAACAGAGCTTGTGTTATGGGTATCAGATAAATAAGTACCTACTAACACTGAATTCATAGCACTGACATCATTATAAAAAGAAACAAAATAAAATGGTGAAATTCATAATTTCGTCGTACTCACTTAAAAAATAAATAAAGCTATAACTAACGTAAAATAAACGCAAAAAACGAAATCTTCAGCATGACACTATCTGTGAAATAAACAAAACTTTCTCATACGAATACCAACTTAATTAAATCGACTAAAGATAAGCTCGAAATATCATCGACAACTTATCTGTAAGTTGTCAAATTAAAATACTTAACCGAAATAAACGTGTGAAATCAAAACTCGCTTTTGCGCGCGGCGCGGTTTCCAAAAGAGAAACATTTTGATTTTAATCTTCGTCATGTGAATAAATAAATAAATAATGCTGGACAATTCACACAGTATTATCTAGCCCCAAGCTCAGCAGAGCTTGTGTTATGGGTATTTGATAACTGATATACATAATACAATACCGCCCATTGTAGGTACTTGTCTCATGTAAATGTTTTTTGTAATGTTCTTTTCTGGTGTACAATAAAGCATTTTTGCATTGTATTGTATTGTAATGTAACACATACATAGATACATATTTTTATCATACATAGGAAACGACCAGAACGCCCTGAACAAATGTCTGCAGATCGTACAAAAATTTGTCCCGAGGCGGGAATCGAACCCGCAACCTCCTGCGCCGCAGGCGAACCTTCCGCCACCGCGCCACAGAGGTCGTCAATGTAGACCCTTTCTCGCCTGGTGGCTGTGACGATGTGGAAGACGATGTATCACGAAGGTCTAGAAGACATGTTCCCCCTTTTTCATCAGTATCATGATTATCGTAGACCAAATAACATTATAGTCGTCCGTCATCCAATGCGTAGAATATTTGAGTTTCATTATTATAATAACCTCTATTAAGAAAGAAAATTACAAATAATAGAATTATATTAACACTAATATTTACAATAGAAACCATTGAGCTAACTGCAGACTATTGCAAACAATCTACAAGTAGCTCAACTGATATCCATATCAATACCAAAATTGTTATTTGTTTCGACTTTAATCTTCTACGCATCGTACATTTTGTAAGATTCTGGTAGCACACCTCCGCTGCGAAAACACAGCATCAAAACCGCAGTAATTTCGCATTGACTTGTCCGTGGCACGACAAGCGAAACAGAAATGAAACTGCTGTTCATTGATTTTACAATGATTGTCTGTCTTTCCCGCGATTCTACCGAACAGATACAGAGGAGGGGTCGCTCGGACGCCAGCTACATCGCACTCGGTCCGGCATTTCGCTGCAAAACCGCGTTTGTTTCGCATATACTTACATAATATAATAGTTATATCTTGTGGCAGTCGACAGTTTATATGTATATTCCACTACCTTCTCGTACGGCGACAATTGTAGTAATATTTCGCAGCAGAACTCTCGTTTCAATTTCGCTGCTATGATTTCGCGGCGGAGATGTGCTACGGATCTAAACAAGCTTATTTCGGTAGTTCTGTCCTATAGTTCTGCACAGAACTACCAAGACAATTTATGCCCCAGTAGTTCTGGCAAAAAAGTGTAACAAAGCTTATTAGTTTTTAGTTAGTTACTAAGTAAGAAAGTTTAGGCGAATAGGTAATTGTTATACATACCTAATATTGTATTCCTAAGACAGTATACCATCCATCACATATCCATCTCATTACAAATTTAATTTACCTAATGACGTTTGGGTGCATGAGCATGAAGCGTCAAGGTCCAACAAACAAACGAACAAATATCTTTCGCATACATGTATAATTAGTAAGGATTTGACGAGAGAAATAAAAAGAGTAGTCTTTATGGTCTTTGAGACCGTGTGAACGGATCGCATCTGCAAATGTACTTTTTTCTTTCTTTTTTATAAAAGGTGTCCAACCTTTTATCCTTTTATCATAGCATGATATCTCTACACGAAGAATTACATCATTGTAACCACAGATATCAAAAATTGTAACACTTTTGTTCAAAAACATAAACATGTTATGGACTCTACAAGACTCAAGACTATCGTAGTCTGACGAATTCATTACGGATGTAAGCGGATATCCCTGACTGAAGAAGACATCGTTAAGGGATGAAACGTTGGTGTTCTTCCAACACAAATAAGGTTCATAGTCAACCCGCTTACAACGGTAATCAATGTTGTGACCTTATGGGGTCTTGAGTCTTGACTGATATCAAATATTTGTAGAACTGACTTGAACAGATGTTCCTCGTGAATATATGGTAAACTAGTTTTTGTTCGCGGTTTCGCACGCGTTTTTTCTATGGCAACGTTTAATTATTTCTATCTCAAGGGAACTTTAACTTGGGATAAAAAGTAGCTAATGTTTGAATACCGTCTTAGAGCTTATATCATCTATGTAAAATTACAGCCTGATTTTTTCAGTAGTTTTGGCGTAAAGAAATAATAAACATTCATCCATCTAAACTTTCGCATTTATAGTATTAATGTTATATGACTTGCATTTAATAAGGTTATGTATCGAATACATAATATGTATGTACATACATCAGTTATCTAGTACACACAACACAAGCTCTGTTTAAATCCAATTCAAAACATGGTAAACTAAAAAAACTTTGATTTGAATTTCTACATAAAAAATGTATGACTCTGGTTCCTTAGAAGATGGGTCGGCAGTTACTTTGGGATGGTACGTGTGTAGCTACCCTAGCACCTTCTCATCTTGCAGGGACATAAGGCCTACCCTACTCTTTGGGGTTCTGGGGCACACGTTATCTATAAAGATCTTACAAAACTACTAATAGAGTCCACAGGTGATCGGAATGCTGGTTTTTATTTCGGTCAACGAATTAGCATTGCCATTCAACGTGGCAATGCTGCCAGCATACTGGGCGCTCTGCCTTCTGGTGAAGGCTTTGATTTTTAGAAAATGATGTAAGTGTAAATATTAGTTGTAATTATTTTTTGCTGTTCAATAAATTAATGTCCTAACACAAAAAATATTATTACATTCATATCATATACTTCAATCAAAAGTTTATCTCTGCTCTTATTTGATCTTTAAAGTAATTTACAACTTATAAATAAAAAAAAAATTAACAGCAATTTACCGATTACTTAAACTTCTCCACATTTATGTTAATTTTTCTTCGATTATAATAACGTTTAAAAACTAGCTTTATTCATAATAGCTTTAAACTTGATCTACCCACGCATAGTCTATGGTAGTCCATTCATAAACATAAACAGTTAAATAAAAGATACAAAAAGTGATATAGCTAAAACAATAAAATACTTTACGACAATAGATGGAATATAAAAAAGACAATAAGCAGTCAGGTATTTCTTTCATAGAAATTGGCTAAATTATCGATGAGTAGGTACTTATGTAGGTATACGAAAATCTAAACCTCTCTCTTTTTCTTCCATAATAAAACGCAAACGAAACCTATCATAATCTAGTTTTATTGTACCTACTTCTTAATTATTGCTATAAATCTACAAGTTTTTCTACTTTATTTATAATTTGTTATATTATTAGTAGGTATGTATTTCGTTTGTAATTTTCTAGCTAGTGAACTGCTGCCCTGTTTAGGTACGTCTTGAAAATGAGCTATTCTGTTTGTAATTCGGCCTCCCGCGATGCAGGTTTGGAGCCTATTGCGGGAACCACCAGTTGGTAACCACTGTATAACCACTGTATAAGCATCTTGTAATAGTTAATAAATAGATTTTTATTGTTACATGACTTTTCCCGCGAAAGATCATCGACAACTTTGCCCTGTGTAATTGAGTTCTTTTTAAGTTGTTTCTTTTTGCATAACGCTTCATTTCAATCAGCGCGGTACGAAAATTTATAAAACACGTAACTACCATCAAAACTGGCTGTAATTAATTAAACCCGGATAAACCTAGCCTTACTCAATCTTCTAGCATAACCCGTAACATACAAAACCGGACGTTGCTGTCACTACCAGACAAACAAAGCAATGTTAACCCATTGTCAATGTAACCTGACCCAAGACCTGAGCAACTAGGAGCCATCGAGTGGAGAATGGATTAATAGACTGGAATATAATAGACATATTAATAGCAATATGACTGGCTTATTCAGGTTAACTTCTATGCCTATATGCCACAGGTTGACAGAAGTTAGGTGAAGTGTTTGACTTTAATGTAACCTTTGATGACTAAGTACGTTTTGTTGTTATAGTGCGTCATCATCAGCCTATACCAGTCCACTGCTGGACATTATTTATATAGTGCACAATCTCTAACAAATTTAATAAATTCTCGAAAAATCGCTTTCTGGGAGACTTGAACTCGCTTTTGAGGGTCCAGCAGATAGATGTGAATTGAGCGAATTTGGGTTACATTAAAACAATTTTTCTCCGTCATCTTTATCTAAAAAACTTTGAAAAAATACACAAAAGGCAGATCCGATCGAAAATTAAACAAAAAACTATTTACATATCAGAAATAATTCAGCAAAGTACCATCTGTTTTCTTAGTTTTTTCAATTTTTCTCCTAAACTATCAATCACAAGATTTTTTATTTTCAGCATCATATTAAATAGAAGAATACCCAGGGCACTTTCGACTTATTTTTGCAAAAAACTGTCTTAATTAAAAGTAAATCAGCAAAAACTTGATTTTTGAGCTAACGCCGCTCTGCTCTATCCCGCTCCTATAAACGCGAAATCCTATGCCTATCGGCCTAACGGCGGCGTTAGAGTCGTAAGAGATCCCAGATATTTTCGGCTAAGCGAGTATCGATTTCGTGGCTTAGTTGGTTAGAGTCACACCCATACTGTGGGTGGGGCATGAGTTCGAGTCTCGTTGGGACCCCTTATAACAAGTTTTTTTTATTATTCATAAAAATTCTGGACAATTCACAAAACATTACCTAGCCCTAAATTAAGCAGAGCTAATATTGTTAAAATTAATAATATTTAAATAATTCTAAATTTGATTTCTAAAGTTCTTCCCACACTCAACGCATTTTTTATACATACCTACATATCTTTCGAGTTCATTAATTATATATCTTCCCTGTTGAAACAAACATTTTGTTTCTTAGCAATTTAATTTAAATAAACAATGCGTGCTTCTACAACTTAATTAACAAAGGCAATTATTTTATTCCAAGACCTCTAAGAAATCTACAGACAAATACAAAAGTTAGAACTTGGTGTTGCTAAGACTTGGTTGTTTTCTTAAATAAATTAATTATTCATGTTTATCGCCTTTATCTTGCAAGAAGAATACTTTTTAACGTAAGTATATCCTGGTTTCTTGATTTCAATAAAAGATTAAGTAAAATATATGATTATAAATACTATTTAACGGGTATTTATCGCGTTTATTTACCTATTTTTTCCCGACGTTTCGACAGGTTTACACACTGCCGTAGTATTTATAATTATGTGTTCAGATCGCGTAAGTTTAAAAACATTTAAAATATATGAATAAGATGATACAGCAAGGATGCTTCTTACGCGACAGGCAATCGTCAATTACTGCGGCGATAGCGCACACAATAAATAATATTGTAAGTAAATGTCTCCTTACTTTCTTGAAACTTTTCACTGTTAAGTATTGCCCAGTTATTTATTATAAAAAAATCTAATAATTTACGTTAAAAACAATCGTAGTTCGAAAAATTATTACGAATGAAAACGGGTTGACTACGAATCTTATTTGAATAATCTCTCAGGATGAATTTAAAGGGTCAACTACGAACCTTATTTGTGTTAATGAAATAATATTTAAAAAAAAGCAAAAGTTTTAACTTTCGCTGTATCTACATTGTTTGGTTAATATAATTCCGCCATCTCCCGCTTGGAAGTCAGTTACTAATTCTTCGAGTAGGTCTCTATTTGTAGGTCATCTATTTCAGACGATACAATAAAAAGTTTACAATTGCACATGTTATTGTAAGTACTTACCTAATTAATGTATATTGCCAAATGTAAAGTAAAATTATGTTTTTTTAAAAATGCAGTAAATATCATTTAGCTGTAGTAAAATATTATGTAGGTAAGTACTTACTTCCTGCATACTGAATTTTCAGCGTGTAATATTTTCGATTCTTCTCTAAGTACTTAAAAAAAATGGAAACTATAAGTTCAATTGAAACTAAATCATATGAAGAAAAAAGTTTAAACAAAACGGCAAAAATTATAAAGCAACTTTTATTAAAACACCCTAAGCACTAAATTCTGAAAAATGATGGCACATTGATAATATTCTAAAAATATGTAAATAAACAGTATATTTACTCAAGCCAGGCTATAAAATTGACATAATACGTCCCGAGGTTGGAGTGATAAAAATTTGCTTCGTTAAATATCTCGGGTTTCCTCGTTTTTTTATGAACTGGTGTTATACGGTTTTGCCGGCCGCGGTGGGAAACTCAAAGGTTTTTGTTGGCTGTTTATTATTTTGCTACTGTTTTTATTAATTTTATCTATTAACCGAAGAGAAGTTATTAAAAATTCCAAATAAACCTTTCCCCCGTGATGTTTCTTATGAATGACTAGCGGCTTCGCCCTTGTTTTCATATTGCACTCGCAAATAACGTTGCTTTCTATTGGTAAAAGAATTTTCAAAATCGGTTCAGTAGATCCAGAGATCAACCTTACTTAACCTCAATAATTCACAAAATTTAATTCTTTATAATATTAGTATAGATTTTAAAAATACTTCTACTGAAACCTTTAATGCCGTCAAAATCTATTTAAGGTACATTTCATTCAGATGTACTTAAAGTTTATAATAAAACCAGCCAAGTGCGAGTAGGATTTGCGCATGAAGGGTTCCGTACCATTATCTATAAAAATAGCAAAAAAACTCACATTTGTTGTATGGCAGCCCCTTCAATATTTTTGTTATTCTATTTATTTAGTATTTGTTGTTCGGTAACAGAAATACCTACATTATCCATCTATGAAAATTTCAACTGTCTAACTATCACGGTTCATGAGATACAGCCTGGCGACAGACGGACAGACAGCGGAGTCTTAGTAACAGGGTCCCGTTTTACCCTTTGCGTACGGAACCCTAAAAAAGCAGTAAGTAGATTATCTATAAACTAACAAGTGTGATAATACTTATAACAAAACCTGAACTAAGTCCCAGACATCATAACACAGACTTAATAAAAACCTAATAACCTCGAATAGACACAGTTATTACGACATAAGGTAGCTTAGCGATGCCCACTCGAATAAAAATCATTAAGTTTCTTTAAAACTTGACTTGTGTAGGCTTTGCCCACGCCCGCCCTAGTTACAACTCGTATGGGACAAGTTACAAAACAAAGGAAACAAATAAATATTATATTAACAGAAGTATAAAGTAATAGAGAGAAAATAAAAAAACAAATGAAAGAAATGTTAAAAGTGACAACAAGAAATAATATAAAAAAAAATGCTGGACAATTCACACATCATTATCTAGCCCCAAGCTAAGCAGAGCTTGTGTTATGGGTACTAGATAACTGATATACATAATATAATACAATACACAGATATTTTTTTTTTTATTATACATAGAAAACGACCAGAACACCCTGAACAAATGCCTGCAGATCGTACACAGTACACACACACATTTGTCCCGAGGCGGGAATCGAACCCGCAACCTTCTGCGTTGCAGGCAGACCTTCGCCCACCGCGCCACAGAGGTCGTCAAATGGTATGGATTAAATGTGCTTTTATTGGCCTTTTATTAAAATTTAATTTAATAAATAATTTAAAATTTACTATAAATGCTATGCTAGTATGTTTGTTTGTCATTTCTTCACGCCCTAACTAAGCAACCAATCGTCTTGATTATTGGCATAGAGTTAGTTAAAAGGATGGAATGTAACATGACCTTTTATGCCAGAAATCGTTTCCCATGGGATAGAAATAAGCCTCAACAACTATTGTTATATTATTCTTATGTATATTTAAGTTGGTAACTTAGACCATACATACAAAAACGTGTATGTAGGCGGCAAAATGTTTGTGAGAGGCAATTATAGTGTCTTTCTGTCTGACTGTCCGTTTGTAACCATTTCTTTGTGCTTACCTTGTTAGCATAATGAACAGTTTTATGTCATAGGTAGAACAAAGGCCAATTCCTTTTTTCCACTTTTTTTTCTATTTTTTATTTTGCATTACATGTTTTGTTCTCTATAGGTATGAGAGAGTAGTAATAGTAATATTATTTATTACATATTATATTAATATTATTAGTATTTTTTTTTCATATTCCAACATATCTTTATTAATTAAGTAGAATAAAATTAAAACTAGTATATACAATAGAAACAATTGAGCTAACTGCAGACTGTTGCAAACAATTTACAGGTAGCTCAACTGATCCATATCAATACCAGTCGGAAGCGTGCCCAAGACACTGGCTTGTAATCCAAATGAAAAAATATTAGTAAACTTTAACGTTATTTGTCTATAAAAAACGTTTTAGGGCTCCGTGCTAGTTAAAATTACCGCTCCTATCCCAAAAAAACAAAAATTGCAAAAAAGGACTGTCGGGGCAAAAACTTTTGTTTATTTAGGACTAGCGAGTAGCGACACATTTTCTAGTTCACGTCGCATTTTACTGTTTTATTTTACTTGCGCATGTGTTAGACTAGAAGCTTGTTAAGAAACTGTCAATATTTTTAATGTTTATGTATGTAGATGGGCCTATAAGATTATAAATATCTGTGGCCTTTTCTTTGTTAGACAAGGCAATAATGATTGACCTGACGGTTAAAATTTGTGGTCTTATTACGTAAAGAATACATTGAATTACCTTCCAAAATCAAAACATGTGTTCTTTAAATATTTACTTATGTATGCAATTTTTTTTTATTTAATAATAATTTTCTTTTTTACAGATATCCACCCAGTCAGAACAGAACATGCTTCTCACGTCAAGTCTAACTAAAACAACGAAATTGTAGTGACAAAAGCTTAGTGACAAGTGTGCCAAAGTGACTTAAACTGTGCCAAAGTTATTGACAAGTGTGCTAAATTGTGCCAAAGGGAATAAATTGACAAAATGTGGAGATAATTCTTGATGACGTTCAGATGAGCTATGTTTAGTGGTGTTTTAGCATATCTGTCAAAATGTGTGCCAAAGTGGGATATTTTGTCGCAGTTTTGAGTGGTAAGTCTTAGACTTAAGTTTTATTAATAAACAGGTTTATTAGTACTGTTTAACGGGTATTTATCGCGACACCCCGTACGGACGTGGTTTGCTAGTTTTGGTAATTCATCATCATCTCCCCTAATGAGCGCCATAGCGCCCTCAGCGTCTTCGGCTTACCGCATCCAGCATCTGCCTGTAAATACTGCTTCTTTCGCAAATCGTCATCCCACCTGGTCGGAGCGCGTCCTACACTACGTTTGCCGAGTCGCGGTCTCCACTCAAGAACACGTTTACCCCAGCGGTTGTCGGTTTTTCTCGAGATAATGGCCAGCCCACTGCCACTTCAGCTTGCTAATCCTTTGAGCTATGTCGATAACCTTGGTTCTCTGTCGGATGTATTCGTTGCGAATCCTATCCTTCAGAGAAACTCCGAGCATTAGCTCTCTCCATAGCTCGCTGGATGACTTTAAACTGGTGGACCAGCCCTACCGCGAGTGTCGACATCTCAGCTCCGTAGATCATGACGGGGACGCACTGATTGAAAACCTTCGTTTTCAAGTATTGCGGTATGGATGACGAGAATACACGACGTAGTTTCCCGAACGCTGCCCAACCTAGCCTCTTCCTTTTGGCCTCCTTCTCGAAAGTTTTGGTAATTATCACTTTTCTATTTGATGTACCAGCGCACTTGCACTCTCTTCTCATGCAGTTGCACTTCAATAGGTATGAATTCTTTAGAACTTAGGTAGTGTCTTACTGCAAAAAATCATTCAGAACGGTCCATTAGCGATGGAGAAATCGATGACTATACATAAAAACACATCTTACCGAACATTCCATGTTCTATTCTATGCTCGGATTCTATTTATTTCCTTTTTTGAAAACTTTTTCCTTTTATGTTTATTATCTTCCTATTTTGAATTTTTAAAGTCGGTTAAAAATAGTTTTTTTTATGTAAATTTTTTTCAGACGTATTTTATAAGCTTGAACTTCGTTTCAGAAAATAAGCGACCGCATAATTTTATGTTTCCATAATAATTTTAATAATATCCAACCACAACATACTAAAAATAATGGTTTTTTGTGTTTTACTTAATGCTCAATTACGACCATAACATTTTAGTTTTAAATTAAAATTATCTTTAGCAAAGTTTTCCATTAAATTTAACAAAATATGGAATAAAATATAATAAAAGGTTTTCCAATTAGTTTTGTCATTAAAATTGTACGGAACACGTAATAGCATTGAGCGTCGAAATTTTAGGGTTCCTTATTTGATTGTTACAACATGACATTCCTTTTGTAAGTTGGTTAATTTTTATGGCCTCTTTGTAGGTATTAATTTCTTAGTTAATATTATATGTTATTTAGTAAACGTATCATAAAATAGCCAATATATGTTGTTTCAGTGATAAACTCATGAAATGAAAATGTAAAACAACTCAGGTTTTCGTGGAACTTTTTGAAATCTTTGATGTTCTCTGTTGGATTTCTTGTTCTTGTTGGTTCGAGTCCCGTCGAAGTCGAAAATTTTTGGGAACTTATTTCATTTCTTAGAATGCGGGTAAACACTAATAACAAAAATCCTAATGAAGTTCGCTACATACTTAAAAATAATAAATTGTATAACTTTGAGACACTGACCCATTTTAACCCTTTCACACACATAGAGTGACTTTTTAAAAGTGACCACAAAATGTGCATTATACCATCCATCACATGATTACTGGAAGTAGGTGGATGGTATCAATGTTCGTGATCGCTAATAAGATTTATTTAACACGCTTTTGTATCACACCTGTTAGGCAAATCCGTGCTGACCCACTAACAAATGCTTCGAACTAGACAGCTTTGGCACGCGACTTTTATCATCTACCAGCAGTTTAATTTTCGTTATAATTAATTTTATAATAATTATTATTGTTTGAGCGATTACCAATTGTTTGGTCACGTGACAAAATTGTTAGCCCGGTCACTGACTGACCCGTGTTATAGGTCGTAATGTAACGTGTAACACAGCGAGCGTTCGTGCAGTCAGTAGAAATAAGGCGCTCGCATCGAGCAGCGACGCGGATTTTAGAACATGGCGTAACGTATCACTCTATGAAATAATGCTGGACAATTCACACAGCATTATCTTGCCCCAAGCTAAGCAGAGGTTGTGTTATGGGTACTAGATAACTGATATACATAATACAATACATTACATAGATAGATATTTTTTATCAAACATAGAAAACGACCAGAACACCCGGAACAAATACCTGCAGATCGTATAAATATTTGTCCCAACGCGCGAATCGAACCCGCAACCTCCTGCGTCGCAGGCGGACCTTCGCCCACCGCGCCACAGAGGTCGTCAATTGAATGGTACATTACGCCTCGTATTAATAGTGAAATTCATTAATTATTGCCATTTAACTGGCAACAGAAATACATCATCTGTGAAAATGTCAACTGTCTGACTATCACGGTTCATAAGATACAGCCTGACAGACAGACGGACAGGCAGGTAGACAGACTTGATTTTTGAGTATTCCAATATTTCGTGATCATGGCGCATGAAACTGTGCCGAAATATTGGAAAACTCAAAAATCGAATCATGTTAAATATCCCGTTATAAATGACTTTAATGTTAGTGTGATAGTTTTAAAAGATAGACAGACAGACAGATAGACAGACGGACGGCCAGCGGAGTCTAAGTAATAAGGTCCCGTTTAACCCTTTGGGTACGGAACCCTAAAAAGGACATAATTATACGAGCTTCCTTTATAAAGGACATTAATCTCTGTTAGATAAAACTTCCTGTATCAGCAGTAGCCGTTCAATCATCTTCTCTAAGAGTCCTTATTTATCACGGCTTTACTAATCTCAGGGATGTGCGTTTGTCGGACTACTGAGCGATGTGGCCCCTACCTTTGTGATAAAAATGGTTATTAATCCTTGTCTAGAAAGTGTTTGCTGAAAAAGGCGATCAGAATCTGTTCGTAAAAGCCGCAAATACACTATTGATGAATTTGCTATTAATAGATTTTATCAAAACCGCACGAGGTACTTATGGTTCGGCTACTTTCCGGGTGGTGCCAATATTAAAGATTCCAAAGGGTTAAGAAATTTCTATTTGATAAAAATGTTGCAATAAGTGGTAATAATGACTAGGCGAATCGAGTTGTCTTGAGATAATCGCCATATTGAATTTATACAATAAAAATTCGTTCGTAAAAACCGCACAATTCCGATGGCCGTTCGGATACGCCGCGATTTTCTCAAGACAACTCGATTCGCCTAGTCACTGAGGCGAATCGAGTTGTCTTGAGAAAATCGCCATAGGTAGATAGAAAATGCTTTATTGCACACATAAATTTACAAAACAAACAAAAATGAAAGAAGTAAAAAACTAATATGTAACAATTGGCGGTCTTATCGCTCAAGAGCGATCTCTATCAGACAACCTTGGATGGATAGGATCAATATTTCATTTATACAATAAAAAATCGTTCGAAAAAACCGCACTGTTCCGATGGCCGTTCGGATACGCCGCGACAGTACTTAACCTACCCAATTTTGTAACTCGCAAACTTCTCCCCAATTCCATAGTACAGTAGGCCCAAACAATATCTCATCCACCGTTGACCGTCGGTAATTGATCACATTATTTTTCTTCCTCTAATTAATCGCCCTGACGTTTAATCAGCCCTCGTGTTTCGTTTCGTTCCATTTAGGTAATGGCAACCCTTTTAGGAACTAGGTACTGCCTGGTATGCCTGGTTTTATTTGACATTTTTGTTGTATTTGAATTTGGATTTTTTAAATTTTAATGTATGTAATTGTAAAATGAAAAATGTAGTTGATTAAAAAAAATATTATTGATATTTCTACTAGTACCAAACATAAGCTATGGTTTACTTTTTATGCTGACCTTATCTTTTCTATTTTGTAGCGCTGTGGAAGCTTATCGATACCTATAATTTTTAAAATATTATGGGTAATAAAAACTTGGAGCCTGGAGGAATAAATTCTTGGAGCGCGGTGGAACTACCCTTTTAAAGTATGAAACCTACTGAAATTTCAAAGTACAAACTATACCTTCCATTTGATACCCCCTTAACCCCATAGGTCTCTTATAACTTCGATATCACAATTTGTACTGTTTTTTTTTTGTTTATTTATAGTTTTCTTTCTCTAAGTGTAAAATACACAACACCATCTCTGATTCTAAAGCGGAACTAAGATTGTCGGGCCTGCTAGTATAGGTACACCTACGAATGTCAATATTTAAAATATTATTTATTATTTATTTATTTTGTAAACAGTATAAACATCATAACAGGTTTTTTTTAACCCTAAGGCGATGTTATATGTAAGTAATTATGTATATATCATATGGTACTAATCTAAACATTTTGTTTCTATAATTACCTGTGCTATTTGCACAGGTAATTATAGAATATCCAAGCTATTCGCAGATAATATATCAAATAGATAGCGAGTGACAAGTATAAAGGGAGTTTTCAAATTAGTGCACAATACCGAAGAAAGTTATATTCACCTGCTATCACATATAATTTTTCGCGGGCACAAGCGGGTGTTTTATATAATTATTTTTTCTGCTTTTCTCTATGGGTTCTGTTTTTCCTATGTATACTGATTTTTTGCTTTGTGTGTGTATTACTTTAACCTTTGTATTCAATGCCGTGTTCTTTTATCATATTCATATAGGTACTCAACTTATTATTGTACCTAGGTAGTTATCATTAAAAGCGGGCCTAATGAAAAAAATTGTGAAAAGGATAGGCATAGGATTTCGCGTTCATAGGAGCGGGACAGAGTAAAGCAATGTCAGTGCAAAAATCAAGTTTTCGCTTTTTTTCTATTAATGATTCAAAATTTGAGCATTAAATAGAAAAACTACACGATTACTTAAATAAAACATTAGTCTGGCTATGTAATTCATAAAAAATAATATGATGTTGTCGCCGATAATTAAGAGCTTTTCAATTAAAACAGTTTTTTAGGCGAATTTTGTATTTTTTTTTATTAAAAAAACTAGTCTTATTCAAAAACTCTTTGATTGCTCGACTTCTACAGTTTTTTTTGCTACCTACCGTATTATTTTATTCTGAAAATTCACGTCCGTTACCATAAAATGTAAGTGTTTAAAAGTACACATTTTGCTTGATTTTTGCATTAGGCGCACTCTTAATTCCTAGAGTATTTAATAGTTAGCTACTAGGTATATTAGATACGTATGTAGTTAAACACAATTAAATTAGGTAGTTAATAGGTAACTCACAGTTGATTTGTCAAAGGAATTCTATCCGGACAGATGCACAATCAAATTAAGCTATAAATGCCCAAATAAGCGAATAATAGTTTTGTCTCGCGCCAGGAAATCTACCTGCAATATTAGCCGGGTTTTGATTCAAAAAAGCTTATTATTTTTATTTGTGTTTTCTATTGATATAGAAATATGTAGTTATGTATTTTAATGTAAAATTTAAGCGGGTTAAATTGTCTAAGTACGTAGTGTAGGACGCCCTCCTACCAGGTGGGACGACGATTTGCGAAAGACTGCTGGCAGATGCTGGATGCGGCAAGCTGAAGACAGGGCGCTATGGCGCTCATTAGGGGAGGCCTATGTCCAGCAGTGGACTGGTATAGGCTGATGATGATGATGAAATTGTATAAGAAATGAAAGGAGCAAAATTTCTAAACGTGACGTCACCATTCACCGTATTGTCATGAAGCCTTAACGGGATATCTACTTGAAAGAAATAAAATTATTTACAAGTCAATAATACGCAAACGACAACCTGTAGATTGTTTGCAATAATCTGCAGTTATCTCAATTGTTTTTAGTGTAAATACTAGTTTTAATATAATTTTATTATTCGATTATAATTTTCTTTGTCGAATGTATTACAATCATGATGGTTTACATGATTTATTTGTTTCTTATTTTATTCTGATTGAAGAAACTCAAGCACTTTAAGTTGACAAACTGAACAGTGACGTCACAGAAAAAAGGGCAGCGTTTTTATCACCTGAAACTAAAGTTTTATTTTAAATTTTACTTAATAATAATAAAAAAATTGTGCTTGTTATATTTTAATTTTTTATTTAACACTTTATTGCACACAATTATAAAAAGAACACAATTGGTGGGTATTTTTCAATCCGTAACGAAATTACATAAGTAATCAATAAAAAAGTCTATGCATAATATACCCTATTCCACTGTATTACAGAGGCGAAGTCATAATTTAGGTTCAAATGAATTTACTTTACATTATACTGTGGCATTTTAACCCTAGAATGCTCATGCTACAATTAAGGGAACATAATTATCAGAGGATATATATATACCTACCCTGTATAATCTTCCATCTATGTTTTTTAACACCAAAATGTGATCGATTGGTGCTCGCAATTAGTGTACGCCTGCCAAGCGTGGTGGGTGATATTATAGCAAGCCCCCCACCCCTCTTTGAAGAGGCACGTTTTTGACAAATAAATATAAAAATAATAAGATAAATAATGCTGGTTAATTCACACAGCATTATATAGCCCCAAGCTAATCAGAGCTTTGTGTTATGGGTACTAGATAACTGATATACGTAATATTTTTATTATACATAGAAAACGACGAGAACACCCTGAACAATGTCTGCAGATCGTACAAACATTTAATTTTGTCCCGTGGCGGGAATCGAACCCGCAACCTCCTGCGTCGCAGGCAGACCTTCGCCCATCGTGCTACAGACAGAGGTCGTGACAATAAAGAAACAAAATCAATATTATACAAGTGTTTAAAACAAAATGTCCATTTAAAAGCACAATGTTCAGTATAATATAAAGCACATAATAAATCGAACTGTGAAACTTAGTAACAATGAAACAAAGTTCTAGCGAAACCAATTAGGAAGATAGGAGATAGGTAAGTCGGTAGCGATTGGGCACAGATTGGGAAGATGGCTGGGTCAGTTGGGAATTGGGCGGATTGTGAAGTAGACCAATAGTGATTTCGGGTACCTACTAAACTAACTTAATGTTTTAGGGGGGTTCTTGTGGAGTAATAAACATTGTGAGGGATTCTAAAAAATACACACACAGTAAATAAGTTACCTAAATCGTTTTTTTTTTGTCAAAATTTGTATCAAGCATTATAATGTTTCTTTAATTTTTAACTCCCGAAACGAAACAAAATGATGAATGTTATTAGTTTCAAGTGTCGTATGTATGGTTTTGTAGCTCCCAAAAGGTTCAATCAATTGATATTTTTTGGGTCGTTGAATATTTGAACAAAATCAGTGCTAAATCGTCGAAGTATTTTATAGAATAAGCTTTTTAAAGATTATTTTGTAGTATTCCAGCTGTTTAGTAAACCCTGTGTTCGGATATCCCGAGTTATTTGGCCCATTCTCTCCGCTCACTGCATTGGACCTATTATCAAAGTTTTGTACGTTTTTTTGACGATTCCTGTAAAGAATGGAACACGAGTTCGCCGTAAATAAAAACTCTCTGTAAGGTTTTGAGGGTTAAATGGGTTTTTATTTCGTACAATATCGTAGATTTACGATAATTATGACATTTAGAAAAGTATTACTCAAAATGATAATGCGTCATACGATTTTTCTGCTCTTTAGCCTTAATTCGCAGATTCGCCGCTCATTGGCCGCATTCTGAATAAGTACCTAATAGGTATAGGTACTACCTATATACAGATGTAATAAGAACTCAATTTAAATTTCCTCAATTTTGGGGTTTTAATAAGGCCCAACATAAAGACGTATATTAAAACTCCCCGCCTAATTTTCAGCCACTAGAAAAATTCCAATTCCTTGTTAATTCCAGTATTTCCAACTCAATCAAAACTTCACACGAATGGCGCCGTAAACTTCTTCAAATAATCTGTCACCCGCAGATAGGAGGTTATTACGTATTTCAGCAATATTGGGGTACCGCAGTGGCTTTAAAAAAACGCTTCGCCAGATAGCCGGTTTACGGCTTCACTGGGCTTTATAAGGGTGGTTCTTGACCCGACTGGAGTTTTAAAGGTTTTTATTCTTTCTTCATACTCTCTTGACAGAGTGGTGGTGGTCGTCATATCAGACAGGGTAGCACGACACCCGGCTTTCTTCTTATATTCTGAAGTTTAAATATTTTATGTTTTGACAATGTTTTTAATCGTAATTTCTTTGTTTTTGTAACAGAAATTGAATGTCAATCTTTTACCTCATTAACCACCCAGCGCAGCGTCCTATTAACTCTGTAGTTATATATAAATAAAATGTTGAGTAAATATTATGTATATGTTCTAAGTAGTGCCATCAGTAATACCATCCATCATCAGCACACAGATCTTACCCCATGTATATCCGATGATCCTATCCATACCAGGTTGTCTGGCAGAGATCGCTCTTGAGCGATAAGACCGCCAATTGTCACTTATGATATAATTGTTTGTGTAAATTGTTTTTTTTTTGTTTTAATTGTGCAATAAAAGTATTTCATATCTATCAATCTATAATTATTAACAAACATAGTATGAGTGCTACATTCTGGTATGTTTGCCGTGATGTGGTAACACTGCTGTCAGTTTTGTCTCAAATAAATGTCTCGATATGGTGCACGTGTTTTACTTAGCAGTGGCGAACGAGGATTAATTATTAGCTAGAAACGGTAAGAATACATGTGGTACACTTCCAGTTGTATTTGTTTGCAAATTGAATATAACTTACACCCAGCAGGCGCGTCTGTTTAAGAGAGGCTTTAGGCGACAACAGACATTCTGAGAAATACGTACTGCAATACTTTTTAAACTTACTCTGCCTCGCTGATCAATTATTTGTTTAGCTCAATAATCTTTCGCAGATAACCAAAAAATATTACAAAATCGTCTACGTTCTTCTCGTCTAGGTGAAGATCCTAAGAAATGATAAAAAAGCTCTTTGATACGCTACGTAAAACTTTTGAGCCACTTTATCCGTAAGTGCAAGTCTAGGGCTAGGCTAATAATATATATTCAGGTACTTCTTGAACAAAGCCACAGAGAAAACTACTTATTTCTATTAGTAGGTAAGTTATATTACTGAGTTACGTTAAGTTTTATTACTGAGAGAGTATATAAATAAATAATGCTGGACAAGTCACACAGTTTTATCTAGCCCCAAGTTAAGCAGAGATGTGTTATGGGTATTAGATAACTGATATACATAATATATAATACAATACAATACATACATGGATAAGTAATAATACTTATAGTATAAGTAAAAGATTACCCATACTACAAGCTGGTCGATTCAGATGTCGTAGTTAATTTATCATTGACACTATATTATTTCCGTCAATAATTGGTTTTTATTTTTATGTATTTTATTTGTAATTAAAATGCAGCATGTCAGCGGTGAAATTAAAAATACATCTGAATCTACCATCTGGTAGTTTAAGTACCCACAATACAAGCTCTGCCTACTTTGGCGCTAGATGAGATGATACTTAATGTAATGACCTTCGTTTTTTTTCTGTCTGACGGTCGGGTTAGGAACAAACCTTTCATAAAGGTTTATACTTGATTCACGAGCTGGACACACTTTAAACGTACTTTATTGAAGACATAAAAAATTGTAATGCTGTAACTTTTAAGTCGGTGAACATTATGGTTATTAGTGGTTATGGGTTAACTTTATAGTCATTTTACTTGTTAATATTTCTTGGGTTCCGTAGCTTAACTTTAAAATCTATATATATAACAAAATCGTGTTAGTTACACCATTTATAACTCAAGAACAAGGGGACCCATTTGCATGGTTTTTGATTTGTTAGATTTCTCTTAGTCCGGAACAGGATAAGATGGAATAAACATTGGAAAATTGATAAAAAAAATTACTACCCGTGCGAAGCCGGGGCGAACCGCTAGTTAGAGATAAATTTTAGTTTAGATTATTTGAGTGCTTGTGATATTTCTCCAGCCGTGTGGTGCCGGCTTAGAATTTGCACGACCGTTTATTTGCAATCATTTCACATCGAATTTAAATGGAGTACATTTACATGTCGGAGCTGTCATTAAAAATAAAAAACAATATGCCAGAAGCTATTTAATCATAAAAAGTTGTAAGCCTATTTATGGAGTATCGATGCCTTCCTAATGTTCCTATGAAACTTTTAATGAAAATGTTGATGAAGAAGTTTGGAGGCCTTATGTATTTTGTTGTGAAGTTTTGTACTTGAGTAGGTAGGTACCTATTTTGTACTCAGTAAGACATTATACTTGAAAAGAAACGAGTTTTTCTTTGTAATTATGTTTTCTTCATGATTATGTAGATCTAAGACTAGGTTTTACTCTCAGCTTTGCTCACGTGGACCTGAAAATATTCGCTGCCCGCTCACGTTTGAGGTGCGAACTGAAGAAGGTTCTACTAACTACATAATATGTGTCTTCCTAACTAATAATTACTTCTTATCATCTTTCTCTTTTATCTTATCTTCATCTTTTCTATCATCTTTGTAATGTATGTATGGTAAAGTTCAGGACTTACTCTATCGATCATGTTTTGTTTTTGAAAACAAGATTCCATAAAAAATTCTCGATAGAAAAAATCGCAAAGTTACTCTAAATTACTAAAACCGCAATTTCTCGATAAATACAGAAGTTACGATCTTGAGATTATGCATGCTAATAGAACTAAGTTCAAAGAACAGTTTTTATGTTTCGGATTTTCAAATAATGTCCTTCATCATCATCACCAGCCTATACCAGTCCAGCTGGACATAGGCTTCCCATAATGAGCGCCATAGCGCCCTGTCTTCAGCTTGCCGCATCTAGCATCTGCCAGCAGTCTTTCGCAAATCGTCATCCCACCTGGTCGGAGGGCGTCCTACACTACGTTTTCCGAGTCGCGGTCTCCACTCACGAACACGTTTACCCCAGCGGTTGTAGGTTCTTCTTGAAATATGGCCAGCCCACAGCCACTTCAGCTTGCTAATCCTTTGAGCTATGTCGATAACCTTGGTTCTCTGTCGGATGTATTCGTTGCGAATCCTATCCTTCAGAGAAACTCCGAAATAATGAACTTCATATCTGGGCTTTCGTTGCTATGCCTTGTCTCGCTCCTATGAACGCGAAATCCTATATCTATCCTTTTCACAAAAATTGAGGTGGCATAGGCTTCGTGTAAAAACTATCGTAGTTTTACGAATTCATTGAATTTGTCAGTGCTCGAAGGAATGACCCTGAAGACCACCTGAAGACCCTGAAGAAGTCCCTCGTTAAGGGATGAAACGTTGGTGTTCTTCCAACACAAATAAGGTTCGTAGTTAACCCGCTTACATCCATAATGGACTATTAAGTGGTTTTAATGTGAAGGTAACTTATAAACAGCTCTCTGTAGCTGACTGCGGGAAACTCAATGTTGGCAGTTCTCATTCATAATTTTCGTTTTAATTACTTTTTCCTTTTGTTTGTTTTCCTTTTTCATACAAGTTATTAATGTTTTGTCCTTGTTTTGTGTCTAAGATTAATTTTTGCTTTACGAGGTCTGTTTTAAACTTTCTTTTGTTGTTGAAAAGTAGAAGATTTTTCACAAAGGTCTTAGCCACCTTTAATTTTGATTTAACTTAGGGCTTTATTTTTTAAGCCGATAAAGTCGAGAGAGCCGAATGTAATTGACTGAAACGAACGAATGTAAATGAATTCTGACGATTCTAACAATTCGGCGCGGACAAATGTACATATCTCTATCAGTGTGCGTTACCCCAGCAGAAAAGTATCTTCTAGAATGAAGTGAGTTACATAAATAATTAGTGTGTCATACGCTGTGAATGTGCGTCTTGAAAAAAAAATTGTGTATGTCCCCGTTTTGGAATAAAACGCAAAATACGTTTTCTGCTGGGGTAACGTTCTTCCAGCAGGAAGATTCTAAACGAATGGACCTAGACAAATTTAACTTATATGGGCAGATAGCTTATATTTGTGTATGAATGTGCGACTAAAAATAAAATTTGTGGGCCTTAAGGTTTTTGAGATATTCAGTTTCCTGCTGGGGTAACGTTTTGCAAAATCTTGTTTCTCGGAAACTATTGAATGTGCATCTACAAAATGTACATACACTTGTAGCCCTTGATTAGTGCTTAAATGTGACATAATAAAATTTACAAAAATATATACAGTTTTATGTAATCTTGCTTCTTTTTAAAACCTAAAAAAAATCTAGCTCTTTAATGTACAGACATACCTCTATCATACTGTTTTGTACAACGAATTTATCTGTAATTGGATTCACCTGTTGGTGCATGTGGGTCATACCAATAATCCCTACGCTGGGCATGCGGGTTGGTGATCGCAGTTCGGTGGTAGATCTATTCTGCAAGAGGCGCTGCTGCCCGCCCCCCGGTGTATGTCCCTTAGTCGCCTCTTACGATACCGAGGGGAACGTCTACGGGAAGAGTTGGGGTGGTGCAAATTCTAGGCACCACACGGCTATGTTTGATACGCTGTGATACGTTATACCCTACGCCGTGTACTAATGACGACCTCTGTGGCGCGATGGGCGAAGGTCCGCCTGCGACACAGGTGGTTGCGGGTTCGATTCCCACTTCGGGTAAAATGCTTGTACGATTTGTAGATATTTGTTCAGGGTGTTATGATCTTTTTCTATCCATAATAAAAAAATATCAATCTAAAAAAATATGTATTATATCGGTTATCTAGAACCCAGGGTTGGTTAAGCTCTGCTTAGCTTGGAGCTAGATAATGCTGTGTGAATTGTCCAGATTTATTTATTTGTTTAATCCGTCTCGTTGCTCGTCGCGAGCGCCTTCTTCTCTCGTACGGACTGCACGAACGCTCGCTGTGTTACACGTAACACTACGACCTGTAACACTGGTTTAATATTAGTAAGGAAGTATGAATGCACTGATGAATATTAATATTTGGAGAGGAAATTCGACCGAATTCTGGTTTAAATTCTCCAACTTCAAGACTAACTATGATAAATTCAAATCTGTGAGCTAATATTGATTTATGCACGGTTTTATAATGATTATTATTATGCTAAGTGGATATTACGTAGGACTCCAAGTGGTTACAGGATATGGCGTTTCTCATTAGCATTTCTGCATAAAGGCCCATAGTGGCGCCGCCACCTAATTTATCTTATTATTCCGTTTAACAAAGGAATTTTCAAAAATCTATCTTCCAGTTTGTGATACCTATCATAAGCTTTTTTTTAATGCCTTTGTAATAGTTTTATTCTATTTAGTTTAGGAAGAGATACGAAAATAGATTTTGTTGGCCACCAAGGGCAACTTCGAATAATAACATAAAGTAGGCGGTGGCGCTAGTATAGGTGGTGTATGCGCCTTAAGGGCGGTCAACCCGTCTTACTTTTCATACAAACGCTCGTACGTGATTATGTCGTTGTAACAGATCTTTCTTTGAAACTTTTAACTAATAGGTATCTTGTGCACTATTATCTAGGTTTCTATTGTAACAAAAAACCAAAATTTGAAGAAACAAATTCAGTATAAGACTCCAAAAATTTGCTTTTTTGCAAAAAATTTACCAGAACCTTGGGCGTTCATAATGTACTCTTAAATTGTAAAAATAAAGAAAATATTTCGATAGAAACCTTGCAAATGTAATGGAGATTCTAAACGACAAACTTCTATTTAACAAACTTGTAAGGCTTACTGAAAATCACGTATTTCCTGGAACATGTTTTATGAAATTTCCGCACACTATTTTTCGTTCAATGTTATTGCGTTCTCAAAAAAACCGAAAGTAACCGAATGCCAACCAGCGCTCAAGCGTCTTCTCTCTCTTTTCGCTTTGCCTCTTTTTCTAACATTGCGCTGGATGAAACAACAAGCTTTTCAATCACGCTCGCGTTGACGATAGTAGGACCGGGAAGGGTCCTCTTAAGGTGGTTCGGCGCGGGCTGGCGCGAGATAATTTTTTTAATGCTTTTTAATATTTTGTTAATTCCACAAGCACAATAAAACTAACGGAAAAGTAATTTGCAGCAAATTGAAAACCATTTTCTATGGACTCATGCTAAAACCAACTTCATCATGACAAAACCAAGTCATCAACATCACCATTTTCATCTGTTTTTGTGTTTGATAGGTCAAAGTTCTATGAAATAATATTTGTTTCATATTATTGAAAATCCCATGAGTCATATTTAAAGAAGCCCGTAGGTGGACTTGATGATGATGATGACCTCCTATCCGAATTTACGGTCAAGACTCACCCAAAACAGTAAAAACCAAGTAAGAAACTTTAAATCAATTGCAACTTATCGCGAACCCTTCGATAGTAAAAACCCCTAAGATTTATCCAGCTTCTAAATCCTGTTAAGTATCTTACTTTGGCATCTCGTCTAAGCTTTAATGGCTCTTAAAAACTGGTAATTACCAGTTACAAACAAGAAATGGGTACTACTTGTCTTACACACACATAAATTGACAGTTTTTGTATATGATTTGTATGTAAGAATCTTTATAGGATGTTTTACTCAAACTGGAAATGTGCTCGTTACAATTTTTATTAGATGTTAGTATTGAAAAAATCTAGATGTCTCTGTAATTAAAGTAATTTTAACAATCTGTAACTAATTTGTAAAAAAAACATGCCTTAAATAATTTTACTTGAACAGTGAAAAAATAATCACTCAACACAGTGAGAAATTCTATTATTCAACTACTATGCTTAGGTACCTACTTATCGCAACGATACAACAATACGCAGGAGAGTGAACGTCGCGTCCGTTCAGCACGACGACTTGTAGCAGAATGAGAGCAAGTCTCTCGTTCCGTCGTCGGCTTTTATAGTAAAAAGCTATGTCTACCCTCGAGTCACATCCATTACTAATTACATAAATCATCATCATCAGCATATCAGCCCGTTAAGTTACCCACAGCTGGGTGGGTATAGGCCTCCTTTAACGCATCCACCGCCTCACGGGGCACTGGAGAACGACTTTCTAGATAACTGATATACATAATATAATACAATACATAAATCGATATTTCTTATTATACACTAACTGTAACCCGCGGTTTCACCCGCGTTAAATAAGAATTTAATATTTCTTGAAAGATTATTCCCATAGATCTCCTATGGGAACTTGATATATGATATATGAAATAGGCTACATTTTGTCCTGGTAAAACATCAGTTTGACCAGGACAAAATGTAGCCTATTTCACTCTTGAACATGCTATTCCGTGACATCTTTATCTACCTTTCGTCGCGGGGGATCCCGGTGAACCAGAGTGAGTGCATCAGGATCCCCCAGGTGATAAAGCTAGGGGATTACCCGACCAAAGAACGAGTTTTCGCAAAACATACATACATGTTTTGCGAAAACTCATTGGTTCTAAAATGGTCCAGATTGACACGCTACCTCCTTTTTTAGAATTTAACACGCGGACACTAGCAAGTAACTCATATAATTCAAAAGTAACTCTTATAGCGTTCTTATTTCAAATCCCATTTACCGGATGCCACAATAAAACGTACCAATAACCTCTGAGGCCATTTCCGGCCGAATCCGCGCATTACGACCACTTTCCGTTAATATGAGCCCTTTTAGTTCAAACGGCCCACCGCTAAGCTTCTAAATTCAAATGAAATGAGCCTTCGCAACTATCGATATCGATGATTCGATATCAAATCCCAACCCTATTATCCTTACTTGTGTTGTAAATGTGAAGTTATAGCGTAGAATGTAAATGTAACTTTTTTGGCTTTGAATTTTTTCTTTATTTCGGTACAATAGTGATCTAAGTTTTAGATTTTGTATTTTGTGTTTTTAAGCGAACAACATCTGAAGTAGTTATTGTTTTTTTTAATGGATCTTTTTGATAATCGCGCAGTTTAGGCGAATATTTGTTGTAGTTTCAATAAAGAGTTCCCATAGTTTAAATAAAACTCACGCAGGCTCAATATCTGCGACTTGAACTAAAACTAACGTCAAATAGGGATTTCTCGATTACTTCAAAAATATCGATGGAGTGATTTCTCGACATAATTTTAATAATACTCAATAATCATCATTATTGCATATTTTTTAACCCTGAATAAGCTCTTAATACATAAAAGAAGTAAAAAGATGCATTTTAAACATAAATTCAGCAACCAAAGCTAAAACAGGGTGACTAAAAGACAACCATTGAAGCAAAGAAGGGAATTCAAGAAAATGTTCACATTTCTGCTCTTTGGCGCTTTGCCAATGAAATAAAACGGGGCGCGCGCTTTGTCAGCGTTTTTAATTCTTTTTATTCCAAACCACACGAAAAATTCGATAAAAAGGGTTTTGTTGTGAAACTAGAGTTATTTTTAGTCTGTTTTGACTAGAGCATTGTTTGTTTCTACAAACCTCTTTCGTTATAAAAGTAGTCTTAGTAGGTTTTTCGAAGCGTTCCGACTGAAAATATTACTAAAACATTATTTTTGTTCGATGATGTATTGATTGATGTCTCCCAGCCGATTTCGACTTCGGTGACTGCGTTCATGGGCAGGCATTTTAACTTCGACTATTACAGGGCGTTGACTATCTGCCCTTTGGTGCGCTCTTTGATGGCTTGCATATCCAAGTTTATGGCTAAATTTACGGGCGCATTTTGGGCAAGTCAAAATGCCACCGACGTAGTTGTAGTGAATGGCCACAGCTGGGCGGGCCTTGAGCTCGTCGCGCTTTTTGATGATGTATACTATTAAAGTTACTATGTACATTTCATGAAACTATTTGATGATTGGTAGTTCGACTGACAATCAAATCGCCCTTTCCTAATGCTTTTCGGATTCGATTTTATGACAATCAATTTTATTTACGAAGAAGTTGTAATCGGTTTAGTTACTGTTGTTCAACATTTGCTAAATGACTTTATTCTTAGAATCACAATATTCAATAGAAAAAATTTCTATTATTTTTGTTGTATTATTTCCTTCTGCCGCGGCATTACACGCGTTTTTCCTTGATAAAAAGTAAGACAGATTCAATTACTGTGGTAAACTATAATTTTAATATTGTTTTCATGGAAAAATAATGTAGAATAATCTTCGTTACAAAGATTTTGCTGATTATTCAGATATTCAGTTTATTATTCCATACTATGTCGGCTCGATATAAATCGAAATTTACGCAAATCTCCATAATTTTCATATCGACAGATTCGCATCTCTATGTGTCAAAAGTAACTGTGTCTATGAAATTCTTCATCTAGACATCATTCACTCACTTATCACGCGTCGCTTCGACCAGACGCGATATTTAGATATTAATAAGATATTTTTTTGAAAACCCGGCGAGCCTCGGTAGTTTGTGAATTGTTTGTGGGAGTAATCTGGACTACTGAACCGATTTAAAAAAATATTTCACCATTAGTAAGCTTACTTATTAAAGAGTGACCAGAATTCTAACGGGAACGGGAATTACGCAAGTAAAACCGCGAAGCGCTGCTAGTAACAAATAAATGAGTAGAAATACTAAAGTAACAGATTGACTCGCAAGTTGTAGTTGCTGTTATGTTCGACAGATTAGTGGAGAGTTAATATCACGGAAGAGATTAGAGCGTTTGAAAATTCATACTCCAAACTGTATGTAAGTTTTATCTCCGAGAAAAGCTATACAGAGTAGAGACTTTTGCTTAGTTGCCAACCAGATCTTTAAATATTAATAAGTCTAGATGGAGCGTCGCGCTGCAAAGCAGATACAAAAACTGGCAAACTTTCGTGTGCTGGGGCGTGACAGCTAGGTTTTAAACTCGCGCTTCACAATTATTTTTTGGCATAATGATACCAGTTGTTAAAAAAACCCATTAGAAATAGTGATTATTTACGATAGCGTCTAGTGTCTACAAAAATATACTCAAAGTAAAAAATTTGCGCCGTTTGAAGTTTTTTCGGTTTTTCGGTTTTTCGGTTTTTTTTCTAAAGCGGCGTTGATAGGTACTCTATCTTGACAATTAAATAATCAAAGTACCAGATATCTTTATGGTAGAGTGGGTGAAAGGCGCCCAGGATTATAAAAATGGTTCTTTAAAACCAAATAAAGCTACTTAGGCTGGTTTTCCTCCCATTTATCTTATCCACGAATATATTTCTATTTCGACCGCAGAACAGCCTCTTTTACGAACTACTTTAATTAACCCTTTTCAGCCCTTCAAACCCTGCACTGACAAAGTGAACTTATTGTGCCTTTATTAAATTACAAAATACACAAATAAAAATTGACCGACTTCTATGGGTTTTGGCTTAATTTAAAAATCTAAGTTTAGTAATTTTACTCATTACGGATTCAGAGTAAAAAAAACAGGGTGTTTTTAAAATATAAAGATGAAAATATTTAGTAACAATTCCGCGCAAAAATGTTGCGCGGAAAATATAAAATACAATACAATACAAAACACTTTCTTGTACACCAGAAATAGAACATTACAAAAAAGACATATTACACGAGACAAGTACAATGGGCGGCCTTATCGCAAAATATTTTCATCTTTATATTTTACAATGGATTTCCGCAAAGTAACGCCTGAATCTATTTTTTAGGGTGTTTTTAACTTCAATCACAATCAAAAATGTTTACTCAAAGTACTTACAAAAAAATTAAAATTATGGTTTTCAAGCAATTCTCTTAACAGTATGAATTTTTATTTTTACCTCTGATTGTGGTGTCACGTAGACGTCTTATTTTGTAAGAAATAACCACATAACCATATTTTAGTGTTAACTTCGTTCCATGATACATTTCCTTATAAGTACCAACAACTCCTACAAGTACAAACATTACTATACTCTATTTCAGTTATCTAGTACCTGCAGGTACAGTAGGTTAGGTACCTATAGCACAAGCTCTGCTTAGCTTGGGGCTAGATAATGCTGTAATTGTGCGTCAATATTTAATATTTATTTATTTCAAAATCAACAATATCTGATCGGTTATTATTTAACATGGTGGTACATTTACAGGGAAAAAATCCCTAAGTAACCCTATATTTTATATGAAAACTTCGTAAACCACTACTGCCCTGGTAACCCTGCCCGCCCAAACTTCGTAAACTATTGGCCTACAGTGATACCCTGTCGGTTCCGCCCCAACCCCCGGGGACAACCCGACTCAACCGAGATTCTATAAAATGTAGCTAAAAGGAATATTGATAAGTTAATAGGTAAAGTTATTTAAGATTTAATGGAAGTATCATACTCTGTGAATTCAGATGAAGAGAATATTTCAGAGAATATTTATGACATAAATGAACCTTAAAATCGTAGAGCAAAAAATTATATTGCATTGCTAGCTAATTTGTAGTGAAACTTTTTAAACTTTCGCGATTTGTTATGATTATGACATATTATTATTTTAATAAAACAAAAGGTACGCGATAAATACTCTATTAATAAGCTTAATATAATTTTATGACTTTATGATCAGTCTTACAAATTTTATACGACCTTAATACACATCGTCCCTACCATCATCATTCATCAATGAAAGAAAAATGCCTGAGAACCGAAAAGAAAACGTGAAGACAAAATATTGGCTAATAAATTAATTGAAAACAGTTTCAATCATGTTTCTGTTTTCATTCTTAGATTAATTAGTAATGAAACCATAAAAATCACAGTTTCTTTGAACTTACGACAAAGAAGAAAAACGTCGTTCATTAAAATCATTCAAATCAGTCAAAATAAATAAATGATTTATTATTAATAACAAAACTAGCTGCTGCCCGCGACTTTACATGCGCTTTTCCAGTAGTCTATGTCAGTCCCCGGGATATCATTTACCTCCCTACCAAATTTCATTGAAATTCGTTCAGCCATTTAGGCATGAAAAGGTAAAATACAGACAGTTACTTTCGAATTTATAATACTAGTATGGATATGGATTACGGTCAACACATGGTTCGGAAAAGTCTCGCCCATCCCAAGCCAATGAGAAAACATTTCAGCATTCGCCTCTGAGACGCACTGCAGAGATTCGTCGATAAAATGTAGCTCCCTAGACACCCTGACCGATATCGAGGGTTTGAATAAGAAATATTGCTAGTTCGGGGTTTGTTATGACTGGCCGTGATTTGAAGACGTGTGAAACGTTGCGATAAAATATACTAGATACGTACTAGCTAACGCCGGTGGCTTCGCGCGCGTTTTTGTCCAAGTCACTGGCTGCATTAATATTATATATATTATATATATCTACTGGTAGAAAATTAAACAAATTTACACCCATGAAAAGATAAACTATTGAATTCAGTAATTTTTAAACTCTATCCAAAAATAATTTCCTTTGGTGACCTCTGTGGCGCGGTGGGCGAATGTCCGCCTGCGATGCTAGAGGTTGCGGGTTCGATTCCCGCCCCGGGACAAATGTTCGTACGATCTGCAGATATTTGTTCAGGGAGTTCTGGTCGTTTTCTATGTATAATAAAAAATATCCATCTATGCATTCTATTATATTATGTATATCAGTTATCTAGTACCCATGATACAAGCTCTGCTTAGCTTGTGGCTAGATAATGCTGTGTGAATTGTCCAGCATTATTATTAATTTTATTTAAATTTCAAATTTTAAATTTCACGAAGTTTTTTTTTTCATATCGAATTTTTGCTTATACGAAAATACTTGCAGTATACGAACGAACGAAACACGATTGTAAAACCGTGTTTCGTTCAGAAACATCCACTGAAGCACCGCTGTAACATTGTAGGGGCGTTAATTTTCACGCACTTGATGCATCTACCCAGCCGCCGCGAGTATGTTACTTGTATGGACATGTCATAAGCGGTAGCGAAACGCTTACTCTTAAAATGTCTTACATCACTACATAGGAATAAACAAAGTCGCTTAACGCTGTTTTATTCTATTTAGTTTAGGCAGTGAATCGAAGTTGTCCTTGGTGGTCACCAAAATCTATTTTCGTATCTCTGCCTAAACTGAATAGAATAAAACTATTAGGTATAGAAGCATTAAAAAAATGCTTAGAAGAGGTATCACACACTTTGCGATGGATTTTTGAAATTTCCTTTGTTAAACGGAATAATAAGATAATTTAGGTGGCGGTGCCACTTTGGTTGGGGTATGCGCCTTAAAGAGATTACGTTAACTCTCAAAATGTCTACATGAGTTGCATAGAGATTAAGGTGGTACTCCCAAAATGTCCACATGAATCTTCATGTGGACAGTTTGGGAGGACCTATGTAATATGTATCATATGGTAGACATATTGTTCACTGCTAAAAAGTTTCACATTTGGTTAAGTCACTCAGGGTACATTTAACGGGTTAAATGCTTTTTAAGCGATTTCAAAAATTCTATAGGATGTTCTCAGCTTGGCTTATGGCGGCTGTACGCATATTTTTATGTATGTTTATCGATATCTCCGACATATGGACTAAAATATTGTATCTCTTTATGTATCTATATGTCCCGTCTGTCTTCGTAACAAATAAAATATAAAAGCATAGAGGTAGGTATAATTAGGAACCTGTTGTTTTTCTAGAAAATTAGATGCCCTGTTATTTTGGGGCTACCATACTCATATTTTTAAAATTTGTCGTTCTTTTTCAGTATTATCTCTCGGTCGTAGTATAGGCTGAACGAACATGTATGATTAAAGTATCACTTATCGAGCTGACTGTAGCACTCATTATAATGGTTATAAATGGTTTAGGAACGTTGCAAAAAGGGAAGGAGCCAGTAAAAAAAACATGTATAAATAAAAAAATCCGCTACACGTTCCGCTTCCCGCCCCGCTCCGCTCTTACTTTGCAAAAGGGTGCGTTCACCTCATGAGTGTCGCGACATATAAGAGCCCACTCGACTCCCACTTGCCTGTATTAGCCACCAATGTGCATCCTTTTGTTTTGGCTTTAGGGTTCCGTCGGCTGTTGCAAATAGTCTGTGAATCAGATTTTGTCGGGAGCCTGAAGTTTTTTGTATTTATCGTATTTTTTCTGCTTATAAAGCCATTTTGATTTTTGTTGATTGACAAAGTTTGTACATAAACTAGAGTTGCAAAAAGTTTGTGATCTACTACTGTTTTTTGTCGAAGGCTTTTTTTCTAAGATACAAAATAATCAGTCCTGTATTTGAGGCATTCCTCGTAGCGCACCCAGATGAACCGCACCAAAGTACTTCCACATAGCGCACCCGTTTTGGTGCGCTTCATTCAGTCGGTATAAATATTAAGTTTTTATTCCTCGTTGCGCACCCATAACAATGAAGGGTCTAGTTTTAGTCTATTCCAGGCATATACCACTTTCTGGAATATTTCAACCCCATTCATGGAATATGTAGAAGCAACCAACAAGCCACCCATCCGAACTTTTTCAACCATAAGTGTTCACGAAGAGAAAGTATTAAAAATTCTCATCCAATGTCCTATGACCAATCTTCAATTGTACAGAACCAATCTAAACTCGTCCACAATCAACATTCCATATAAAGGACACAGTTTTTACAGACATTTTATTGAAGGCAATGTGCAGTTTTTTTTTGTCATTATTGAATCGTTTTGGAATTGTTGTTCTATTGGCTCTTGATTCGTGTTTCGAGCGGACACTTGAAGCTTTCCACTTTTGATTGCACTTAGCTTTAAGTTTTATAAAGATATCAAGCCAAGCGTGCTTAACGCGCATACTATAATATGGCGAACTGAACGCTTCGAGGGAGCCAAAGGAATCGAATTGAAACAAATGGCTCAAGTCTCTCAAAAACCGTCCAACCGTAAATTCACTTTGTGAAACCATGACAAAAACAAGATTCGCCAAGTGCGAGTGTAACTCGCGCGCCGAGGGATACCCCACATGGGTAGGTACCCCTTTTTGAAAAAAAAATCCCTTTTTTTGACCATTTTTCAAAAACTATTATTATTACAGACTTCTCTATATTTTTCCTGTAAAATATAGATTGATATCTACAAACGCCTAATACATTATACATGGATCGGTCTGCAATCTTCGGAGCTAGGGGGGGGGGAATGGTCAATTTTTCGTCTTTTTTTGAAATATTTCAAAAAGTATGAAACTCACAGAAATTTCAAAAAGTGTTTTGAAATGGTCAAAACGATACCTTTCATTTGATACCCAACATGGGAAGGTACCCCCCCTTTTGAAAAAAAATTCCCCCCCTTTTTGACCATTTTTCAAAAACTATTATTATTACAGACTTCTCTATATTTTTCCTGTAAAATATAGATTGATATCTACAAACGCCTAATACATTGTACATGGATCGGTCTGCAATCTTCGGAGCTAGGGGGGGGGGAATGGTCAATTTTTCGTCTTTTTTTGAAATATTTCAAAAAGTATGAAACTCACAGAAATTTCAAAAAGTGTTTTGATATGGTCAAAACGATACCTTTCATTTGATACCCCACATAGGTAGGTACCCCCCCTTTTGAAAAAAATTTCCCCCCCTTTTTGACCATTTTTCAAAAACTATTATTATTACAGACTTCTCTATATTTTTCCTGTAAAATATAGATTGATATCTACAAACGCCTAATACATTGTACGTGGATCGGTCTGCAATCTTCGGAGATAGGGGGGGGGGAAAGGTCAATTTTTCGACTATTTTTGAAATATTTCAAAAAGTATGAAACTTACAGAAATTTCAAAAAGTGTTTTTAAATGGTCAAAACGATACCTTTCATTTGATACCCCACATAGGCAGGTACCCCTCCTTTTGAAAAAAATTCCCCCCCCTTTTTGACAATTTTTCAAAAACTATTATTATTACAGACTTCTCTATATTTTTCCTGTAAAATATAGATCGATGTCTACAAACGCCTAAGACATTGTACATGGATCGGTCTGCAATCTTCGGAGCTAGGGGGGGGGGAATGGTCAATTTTTCGTCTTTTTTTGAAATATTTCAAAAAGTATGAAACTTACAGAAATTTCAAAAAGTGTTTTGAAATGGTCAAAACGATACCTTTCATTTGATATCCCACTTGGGTGGGTACCCTTACTTTTGAAAAAAAAATCCCCTCCTTTTTGACCATTTTTCAAAAACTATTATTATTACCGACTTCTCTATATTTTTCCTGTAAAATATAGATTGATGTCTACAAACGCCTAGTACATTGTACATGGATCGGTCTGCAATCTTCGGAGCTAGGGGGGGGGGAATGGTCAATTTTTCGTCTTTTTTTGAAATATTTCAAAAAGTATGAAACTCACAGAAATTTCAAAAAGTGTTTTGAAATGGTCAAAACGATACCTTTCATTTGATACCCCACATAAGTAGGTACCCCCCCTTTTGAAAAAAAATTCTCCCCCTTTTTGACCATTTTTCAAAAACTATTATTATTACAGACTTCTCTATATTTTTCCTGTAAAATATAGATCGATATCTACAAACGCCTAATACATTGTACGTGGATCGGTGTGCAATCTTCGGAGATAGGGGGGGGGGTATGGTCAATTTTTCGACTTTTTTTGAAATATTTCAAAAAGTATGAAATTTACATAAATTTCAAAAAGTGTTTTGAAATGTACAAAACGATACCTTTCATTTGATACCCCATTTGCCTTCCTAGGTCTCTTTTGAAATTTCAACATCAAAATTTGTACTGAAAATATTCATTTTCATTTTTCATTTATTTATATATTTTTTTCTTAAAATCAGTAATGGCGCACGAAATGTATCATTATTTCAAATTTCAAGTTAATAGCTGCAGTAGTTACTGAGATATTCAAGAAAGAGCGGGGACGGACAGAGCGAGACCATAAGGGTTTCAAAACCGATGTTTGAAACCCTAATGATCTGTTTACTAATAAGAGAACTACAGTTTAAGGAAAAGGTTTGTCCGGCTGTGCCCTGTTTATCCATGTTGGGCGTTCGAAAATTCACTTTTCCAGAACAACCAAAATATTCGTAAGACTTTTTATGAAGTTATTTGCTTATTTTTTTTTTTCAAAATAGAGCACGTAACTCTTAACATGACATTTTGATAACTCTTACGGTTTCAGACTTCTCCTCAGTAGCCAGAAAAACTCATTCTGTATATTGGTTGAACCAACGATAATCTACAAACAACTTAGCTATGTTTCATGAAAACCGGTGTTACTCTGTTCTTATGATAGAAGTCATCTTCAACCCAAGTTTCAAAGTTAACCCGTAGGGAGTTTTGCATAATTTAAGGCTTTTAAACTTTCATTTATCAGTTTTGTTTCATATTTTTGTACTCTGACGGCAATCTACAGCCAATTATAATGTCGTCCGCTACCATTTGAATCTAAAAAACAGTTATAGAAAAAATGAGAGACACCGGAACCAATTGACAACTACTTCTAAAGCTGACAATAGAGGGAGATGATTTAAATTTACAGAAAGATTACGGATAATAGTTTCTTATTATCCTAAACTAGGTTTACCTAGACACTAGGGTTCTCTGAAAATATCACTGAATATAACTTGTAAACACTAGGCAGTTATGCACACAAACTCAGCTGTGTCACCGATAAATGTTAAATTTAAATTTCTTCAATATGATTTGTACAACAGGACTTGCCTTGTATAACTTCCTATGTTATAATGGTGAATAAATACAAATACCACCAGGTCTTGTATTTGTGCCGCTATAGAGCGCGGCAGTTGCACACAAGCGTTGCTCCAATCACGCGCCAGTGACCAACGCGTGACAACTCAGCTTTATGCCCAATAAATATGCCTTCCTAACCTTACATTTCTATTCCAGTGCTATCAATCTGCGCTGGGTTCCAGCAGCAGTACTTCCGCACGGTGCCGCGCAGCCTGCGTGTGCAGGAAGGTCAGGAGGCGGTGCTGGAGTGTTCCGTCAACAACTTGCACGGCATGGTGCAATGGGCTAAGGACGGCTTCGCACTCGGTAAGTAGTATAGACTTTATCAGTCTAGCGATGAACTTGGGAAGACGTGGTGTGGAAGTAGCTTAGACTCTCAGGAAAAACAGACGCAGTACAGTTACTGAAAGACCACCTTATTTTTTTTTTTTTTTTTTTTATTTATTTATTTAGTAAACAGTATAAACATCATAACAGGTTTTTTTTTTAACCCTAAGGCGATGTTATATGTATGTAAGTATGTAATAATATAATATAGGTACTAATCTAAACATTTAGTTTCTATAACTACCTGTGCTATTTGTAGGAGTTTCGGCAGGTTATTGTAAAAAATATCCACGCTATTCGCAGATAATATATTGAGCAAATAGATAGCGAGTGACATGGGGGCAAACTTAAGTAGGTTGGTCCTACATTTGGGCACCTCAAACATGGCGGGGCGGCGGCGCGCGCCCAAGTAGTCGTTGGGCGCGCGCAGCCGCAGCGCCGCCAGCACTGCCGGGTGGTGTAGCTCCCCGCGCAGCACGCGCACCATGTACTTCACCAGCGCCACGTCTCTCCGCACCGACAGCCTGCAGTACCCTACCATACCTTGCACGAACAGACTCGGGTACATTAATGGGTAGTATGGATAGACTCCATATTCTTTTAGGTAAAGAAAGCGTGTAAATTTATTTTGGATTTTTTCTACCATAAGCTTGTACTTCGCTTCATGGGGATTCCATATGATAGCATTCGTTTCTAGGTGACTCCTAACAAGGGCATTGTATAGAATTTTAATGACATCAATGTTCTTAAAATTAGCACTCTGTCTAAGAATGAAACCTAGGTTTCTGAAAGATTTAGCGCACACGTTTATAATATGGCGGCGGAACCTCAGGTCGGGGACCATCTCAAGGCCCAGATCTCTGACGGACATCGTTCTCGGCATCCCTACCCTCTCCACCTCGTACTGGTACTGCAGGGGCGAGTGCCCTCGGCTGTAGCTCATCACGGAACACTTTGCTACATTAAACAGTAACTTATTGGATCTACTCCATTCGACTACCCTATCTATGTCGCTCTGGAGCCGTTCGCAATCGGAAGTGTTCGCTACTGTTAAAAACACTTTTAGGTCGTCCGCAAAGAGCAAGCAATCTGCCTCCTTGACCACCTCCGGGAGATCATTGATCATTATAACAAATTCCAGGGGTCCAAGATTGCTACCCTGACTTACCCCGGAAAAAGTGTAATACGGTGCCGATCGATACCCCCCGTACTCCACATACTGTCGACGTTCGCCAAGGTAGCTTGCAAAAAAATTTAGTAAATGCGGCGTGAATCCTATGGCAGAAAACTTCGACAACAGGACATCATTATCTACAGCATCGAAGGCTTTCTGGAAGTCGAAGTACGCGCAGTCCACCTGTCCGCCCGCGTCCACGGCCGGGGCCAGGTGTGACATGAACGACAACAGGTTGCTGGCCGTGCTGCGCCCTGGCCGGAACCCATGCTGGACGTCGCTAAGGCGTTCGCTCACTTGCGAATAAATAAATTTATGTAAAATTAATTCGAATACCTTAGCGAAGACCGACAGCACGGCGATTGGTCGGTACTTGCTCACATCGGACCCGCCTCCTGCCTTCGGTACCGGAATGACACGTGTCGTTTTCCATCGGTCTGGATAATGACATTCGTCTAAACATAAATTAAAAATATGTAGTAAAGGTTTCTCGAAAACCACACGACAGTCTCTGACAACATAGGGAGGTATGCTATCGGGACCTAGAGAGTGCTTTGGTTTTAAGTTACGAAGTGCAGTGCGGACGTCACGGGGACCCAGCTGGGCGACGTGCACCCGAGCAGCGTCCACCCTCATGGGTGCGGCGCGCTCCGCCTCCATCGGGTCCAGCTTTGGCCGAACCGGACTGTAAACAGAGTGGAAGTATGAGGCGAAACATTCTGCACACTCTTCATCACTCAACTCTTGCCCATCTTTAGTGATGCGTGTTTTATTATTTTTAGATTGTTTTTGCCTAATGAACGCCCAAAAGGATTTCGGGTCATTTTTAAAATTAAATTGTAGCCTCTCTTGATAGGCGTCAAACGTTTCTGCTAATTTAATTTTAACCGTGGACCTACATTTCGAAAATTGTTTGTAATCGCTCTGTAAACCTGTTAATTTATAAATCTTATGATATCGCCATTTACGCCGGATCTCAGATATCAAATCAGCCGTGTACCAGACAGGGTAGTTATAACGGGACGAATTCGCTATCTTTGTACACTTCCCAGGTGTGCATTCAGATATGGCTTCATTTAAAATTTCATAAAAGTATGCCAACGCCGCCTCAGAATTATCTATCCTACATAATTTGTTCCAATCGATGCATTCCAATTTGTAGTACAACGTAGGAAAGTCACATTTAGCAAAGTTCCAACAAAGATGATCTGCAGAGCTATCTATACGGTGAGATGGTGGTTCGTGGCCTCCTCGGCGAGTGACCGTCGTCACACAGACGAGCGGCGGGTGCTGAACATCAATAGGTACCAAGGGGTCATCCGATAAATGTACCTCCAAGTCAATAGCTGGTAATGAGGACAACACTAGGTCTAGCGTACGATTATTAATATTACGTAAGTTATTTACCTGCCGGAATCCACAGAAAGCCATCACATATTCCATATAACTTTGCACCTCCACGGTCGTAGAAGGCATGTTAAAATCACCTATTACTAACACATTATCAAATTTTACACATTCTGTTTCTAAAATATTAAATAAATGCATATAATCATTCACATTACTTTTTGGAGGAATATAAACTACACAACACATAAACAAAAAGATATTTTTACGATGTACCGTCGCACAAACAATCTCGAATAAAGCCGCGTCCACATTTGAGATAGGAATGCGTTTGAGTTCGTATCGCGGCGAAGAAGCTAAGAACACGCCACCTTGTTTACGGCCATCCGCTCGATCGCATCGAAGAATCTTGAAATTAGATGGGATAAGTTCTCCATCATGGATTGAAGAATTTAAACCAGATTCTGTTATAGCAAATAAATCGTATGTCGAGGTCAGCAAATTATTGAAAAAAGTTGTAGTTTTCGTCCTGAGTCCCCTTGCATTTTGGTAGAAGATCTGAATTGATCCATAATCAGCTGATTTAGACTGTTTTTGGGGTTTTGCGGGGGTCTCGAAACCACACCCACTCATTAAATTTTGTGTTTACTGGCCAGCATACGACATTATTTATCGTATCATATTTCGACTCTGGTACACCAATTATAAAAGAAGAATAATCTCTCTTAGTCTTCGGGATAATTTTCTGGATCTTTACTTCCGTAGAACCACACGTTTTGATTACGTGCTCAGTAATAGCCTCTTCTGATGTGTCAGGATGAAGTGACCATACATGCAGGAATTTCTTGTTCTCAACTGCTTGGAAAGAAGAGATTTGAGCGTTCCCTCCCTTCTGAATATTGCTGAGCTGAGAATTCTTTCCTTTGTTTTGGTAGCTGACAAGAGTCCACTTCCCTGAAGACGCGTCGTTTGGGATAGACGCATCTTTATTTTCCTTACTGTAGTCTAGGCAAGTTGCATTTTGAGTAAGGTCTTCAACTGTCACCTGCTTAGTCTTTTTGGCGACCCGGTGTGGACGCACCGTTACGTTTGGCGATACGAACGTTCGCTCCAAGTTCGCAGTAGCGGCAGCCGTCTCACTCAGGCGCATTGCAGTTACCGTAGTTGCGTCCCGCTCCCTCGTACTGCTACTTTCTTCAATTTTGGCGAATAACTGCTCCAGTACCCTCTTCTGTTTAGTAATAATGGTAGAAAAGTTATTGATCGCGAGCTGTTGATCTTCTATTTTCTGTGATTGCGCCTCAATTGTTGCCGATTGCGAAGAAATTTTAGCTGACAGCGATGCTACTTGCTTCGACAGATCACTAAAAGCACTTTCCAAGTCGAATTTGGACATTTTTACCGGTAAACGGAAATAAAAACGCGGAGACAGAAGTGCGCGTGTCAGGGTTCAGACGCCGAAAAAAAAATGGGTATGGGTTAACTATGCGTGATGACTGCCGTCACCTCGTCTGGAGTAGGGCTTTATCCCTTTGATGCCATCGACGTGGACGCTGTTATTGACAGGTTCATGCTCAGCGACGCCAAAACAAGTGGCTAAGCTACCGTAGTCGCAACTAGCTACACAAGACACTGTCCTACATCATAATGTGCGCGGCATTCTATGATATTCAATAATCGAATGGACTCCTAAAGAAAACAGAGTGATATAAAAATGACCGACAAAAACTACTTAATCCCTTACAGTGCTACACTCTGATGCCGGAAGACCACGTCAAATCGTTGGATAGAATCATCATGATACGGTAGTACGTTGTATTTTATTGTACAAAGCTAGACGTAGCGGCGAGAAGAAGAGTTAAGAGTAACGCTTTGAACTCCTTCAGCGTTGCGACCAGAATGGTTCATCGCTGCCGAACAGGCTCTCCAAGACCAGCGTGCATGGTGCTGGCAATCAATGTGTTAATCGAATGGACTTCCTGAAAAACGAGTCACATTGAAAGAAGAATGAAAGAGTATACTTTCATCGTGCTATATTGATAATAATAGTAATGCTGGACAATTCACACAGCATTTCTAGCCCCAAGCTAAGCAGAGCTTGTGTTATGGGTACTAGATAACTGATATACATAATACATACAATATACATAGATAAATATTTTTAATTATACATAGAAAATGACTAGAACACCCGAAACAAATACCTGCAGATCGTACAAATATTTGTTCCAAGGCGGGAATCGAACCCGCAACCTCCTGCGTCGTGATGGACGTATTCGAATCTGAGATTTCGATTTACAGTAAAATGATTTTGTTTTGGTGATCCCAGATATTTCAGGGGAGGCCTATGTCCCAATGTGGACATCGATCGGCCGATATGATTATGATGATCCCAGATTTAATAGCCTGTACCTTGGGTAGCCAATAGCCATGACTTGGTCACCATTATGACTGATCCATTATGACCTTTTTTCTGAAAGATATATCTCAGCTCTTCCTTATTCAGAAAACGATAAAATTTTATTCGATTCAGATACCTAAACTAGCTTGTCCGTGAGAGTTCAACGACCTACAATTTTATGCAAGTTTGATTGCGTGTGCGCGTTGTGTGATAAATCTATTCAATCCTTACACATGGACCGTGGATAAGCGATTCGCAAGGTTCGTTGAGGTAACCTTGGTGTCGGGCCATTTTGCACCAAAACGTAATTTGAAAAAAACCGGCTAAGTGTCGTACCTACTATTATCTATCAAAGCGGCAAAAACATCAAGTTTGTTGTATGGGAGACCCCTTAATTTTTTTGTTTATTTAAAACAAGAGACTACTTACTAGGTGTTTAAAATGGGTAATAAATTAGTGATGGTAAGTGTACCAACCTCTTACAGGCCGCAAGCCTATTATATATACATATATTTAAGCCTTACGTACAGTATGGGTAAGACTTAAACTATAAGCACTCTAATACAAAGCAATATACTGATTAACTAATTTATAAAGAAAAACATTATGCAAAAAAAGAAAAGAAAAATTTAAGATTCATTGTATAAAATGTCTGAATCCATTGTACTGTGCCATACGGTTAATCATTTTTCACGGTTTTCAATCGATTTCTGATAAAATTTAAGTTATTGTGTTCACTGGTAATTGCTTTGTGTAGTGTTATTTAATAATCCTTTTGATATCGATTATGTTACTATAATTTTTCAATCAAATACGGCCTAAGTGGTGCCATGGGTATAGAATCACCCATAAGAAAGTGGCAGGTTCGATTCTCGCGGCACAAATAGTAAGTTTAGTAACGAAAAACACATTAAGTACACAAACTTTGACGACCTCTGCGGCGCGGTGGGCGAAGGTCTGCCTGCGATGCAGGAGGTTGCGGGTTCGATTCCCGCCTCGGAACAAATTTGTATACGCTCTGCAGACATTTGTTCAGGGTGTTCTGGTCGTTTTCTATGTATAATAAAAAATGTATATCTATGTATTGTATTATATTATTATGTATACTAGTTATCTAGTACCCATAACACAAGCTCTGCTTAGCTTGGGGCTAGATAATGCTGTGTGAATTGTCCAGCATTATTTATTATTAGCTCCGTTTTCGCGGCACAAATAGGTACCTTCACAAGCTCCGTTTTGTTTGGACGCTAGATCAAGTTTTTTATCTAATTTACACGGATAAATGCTCGTGAGTATATTTTTTACGGAACCATCTCGGGGACATCCTTTAAAAAACTGAAAAAGTACTATCTGTAAAAAAACTGTCCATGACTCTGAAATCGACGACCATACGTAAAAAAAAACATCAACACCGCCAAACATAGAACCAACTTCTTTTTTGAACTCTGTTATAAATGAAAAAAGTCAATTAACTTAATTTTCTTTTTTTTTCTGTGAACTGATTGAAATTAATACTCCTATTATCTAAAGCTGTGCAAAAAACAATGAAAACGTACTTCTGAGATAGAAGACATCAAGAGGATAATCGTTCCATTAACGAGTTCAAACGGCGATGGAAATTCAATGTCTAAAAAGGACACAATAAAATCTTATGGAGCTGATTACCTGTTGGAAATAAATATCGTTCAATCTGCTAGGTATCATCATCTACATCAGCCTATATTGCTGGACATAGGCGTCCCCTAGCTAGGTACCTAGACTCTGTGCTAGAACCACAGAGTCTAGGTACCAAATTCGTCACGTGGAATCGAACCTACACTTAGCACGGCGCATGGTAATGGTGACTCGGCGCGACTAATGGTGCCCGAGCCACTGACCCGTGCGTCTGATGTTACAGTTGATTGTGTTGGCTGGTGACTGGTGTAAGTGTTAGAAAACTATCTGGTAACCAGAGAAAATACCAGAAAAACTTTTAAAGTTGGTAGCTATTCTTTGACGTTCATGTCATGTGAGAAGAGTGTGACTTTGGAGGAAAGCAGAGAGGAAGATCGAAGAAAAGATTAATTATTTTGTTAAATACCTAGTACCCTTCATCATCATCAGCCTATACCAATCCACTGCTGGACATAGGACCCTTAGTCCGAGTCAATATAAAAACTCCCGATAAAAGTAATCAGGAACCATTGATACCTTACACGGAAAAGGCATAGAATGATAGTAGACACAAACGAGGCAAAGCAAAACAAATGCGACAAATACGTCTCATTTTCCTATTTATATTCGAGTGCTTGTATAAGTGAGTTGCCTTCGAAATCCGCCGACTAACAGAACTTACCAAGTGCTCTAGTGTTCTGTGATCACCAATCCGCCTGCCAAGCGTGGTGTTCATGGACAACCCTTCTTGTTTGGGGGAGGTATCTTCAGCAGATTTTCAAAAGCAACCTTTATCATTCCTCTCTTCTAAATAAAACTTTTAAGACTGTTATGGTTATCAACTCTAAAATAATTAATACAGGAAATATACCATGGTTTGTGTCGTTTCCTGCGCCTGATTTCTCCTTGGTCATGTCAGTCCTCCACCTCTCCCATCGGATTATGAGAGTGAGGAAATGGAGAATGCACCTGTACTATAATGTGTCCTACGCACCTGGTTAGTTACCGGCTAGGAGGATATCAACATGACGTGTGTTGTGTTGAGTTCCTAAATATTTCCAGTTTTCCTCATGTTAAACACGCTTCATCCCACACCTTGAGCCTCTCATCTCTGTATCTACATCCATGGCTCGAATTGCTCTATCGATTGCCGCTCGTGCCTCGATGTGAGCCGTTTGAGCAGGTGTCAGCTGTCAAGGAACTGGACTGTCACGATCTAATCGTCACCGATACATTGGTGACCTAGTCAGGAATATTGACAGTTTGGAGAGTGATGCTAAACCAGAGTAATAGGGTTTATGCATGTGACTTCAAAAAAACCTGATTTGTTTTATTAGTATCCTCTATTAATAGGTATAGGGTGTTTCTGCATAATAACTATAATAAATAAATAAAATATGTATATATTTTTGTATTTTTTGATGTTTTTGCAGTGTTATCGATCGTTAAATGAAAATTACAATCAAATAATAGAATGAAATTAAAACTAGTATTCACAATAGAAACAATTGAGCTAACTGCAGACTGTTGCAAAAAATCTACAGGTAGCTCAACTGATCCATATCAATACCAGTCGGAAGCGAGCCCAAGACACCGACAGCATTGCCCCGCTGTATCGTTGAAAAATATATTTTAAGTCTCAATCGAAAAATTTTGAACCGTGACGTATGTACGTGAACCTTTTGCTTTAGCGGGATATTTTTTGTGAAAGAAAGAAAATTATTTATAGACACAAAACATAAACAACAAACATGATGGTTTTATAAAATTTATTTGTTTCATGTTTATTTATTGAATGAACAGAAGCACTTCCTTTGATTTGAGAAAGACTGCTGGCAGATGCTGGATGCGGCAAGCTGAAGACAGGGCGCTATGGCGCTCATTAGGGGAGGCCTATGTCCAGCAGTGGACTGGTATAGACTGATGATGATGATGACTTCCTGAACCTTATTTCATTTCATTTCCTTTGAAAAAGGCCAGCGTTTTTATCATCCGAAACTGAGTGCAGTTTTGTTTTTAGTTTTTTTTTCTGAATAGTTTATAATATTGAGTGTTATATTTATTCCTACTGTACTTGTGCATTATATTCTTGCGGTATGGTAGCGGAAGGGAGTAGGTAGGTGGGGGGAAAAATGTGGCCGCTAGTAAAAAATTAAAAATAGGAATGTCTTTGAGCGTGCAAAAGTTTATTTTGATTTCTTCCCCCCAGTCTTACAGCTCGAAAACCTTTTACTCACTTCAACATTGGACACAATACCCCTGCTTGTTTATCTACCTGCATTCGTGGGTATACCACGCATTCTTCTTTTTGTTGGTTTGTTTTCTTTATTCTGGTGAATTTTCATTACGTATAACAAACAAAAGAAAATGGACCAATGATCGGTGAATATAGAATGCCTGATGAGTTCACCAATGCACGTAAATAACCCTGGTACTTCTGGTTACTAATGTGATCTGGGTAGGTACTAAATTTCTAATTTATAGGTGTAAGTACTTAGCGATCTTAAATTATAGTTCCTAATATAGTTTACCTCTCGTTATTGTGTCCATACGAAGTTAGTCTACATACTTTATAGTATATACGTGATGTCATAGGTTTCCTATATTTTGAATAAAATATTTACTTACTAACTTTAAGCGCGTGTCACAGCGGAGTCGCACATTGGGAGTCGCATAAAACCAGCGCGCATTAGCGATATGTATCGCTTCATGGGCATATGCGGAGCGATGTCCCCTTTTTGTCACTTATTTTTCTTTTTCTTTGTTTGTCTTTTCTTTTTAATTTGTGTTATTGTGACAAAAATAAAACCTTTTTACCTTTTTTTTACTTTTTAATTTGATTTAAACAGTTAAGATGAAAGATGTCCACGTAAAATCAAGCCACACAAATCCTCACTTTAAGCTCTTGTTTCAGGCTTCTCCTCAGTAATCCCTGGCTACCCTCGCTACACCATGTTCGGAGACCGTCGCCATGGCATCTACAATCTGAGGATAGTCAACGTGACGCTGGAGGATGATGCTGAGTACCAGTGCCAGGTGAGAAACAAACATACATACATTTTTTGAGTCGAAAAACGCCCACTCAGTCGACACACATAGTCTTCCCTCCAGATTAACTTTTAGGGGGTCTGCCCTCCGACCAGGTGAGATGACGATTTGCGAAAGACTGCTGGCAGATGCTGGATGTGGGAAGCTGAAGACAGGGCGCTATGGCGCTCATTGGGGGAGGCCTTTGTCCAGCACTGGACTTATATAAGCTGATGATTATGTGGTACAACCTTTCTTTCGTTTATTTTTCGACGCTATAACGGCATAACTAGCCATAAATCCGAAAGAAACAACAACCGTTAGAATATACCGTTGCTGATCTAGAGTGGAGACCGTGACTGGGTAAGCCTGGTGTAGGACGCTCTGATGCCAGGATGCATCTTGACCTGCAAGAAACTGCAGGCAGGTGCTGAATGAATTTGAAGACAGGGCTTACGTCCTGCCACAGCCTATCGGACACACAGGAGTCGATGGCTAATAAGTGAAATGATGATAACCCAGTTATATTTTAACACTTTTAGTGCCCATGATGCCTAGCTAGCACCCCTCGGCAGGCTAGCCACTACAAACAAATTTCTGCCTTATCTTTACAAGCAGTTTACGTGTTGCGTTCTTTCTAGAAACTCTAAAAATATATTTTCAAGTGTCCGAATCCAGAAAACCCTTTCATCGTTTCGTTGACGACCGAGGCCGCGACGAGGCGCGGATGGCGAAGGTTGCGGGTTCGATTCCCGCCTTAGGATAAATGTTTGTATGATCTGCAAATATTTAGCTTGGGGCTAGATGATGCTGTGTGGATTGTCTAGCATTATTTATTTATTTATTATTATTTTTAGGTCGGACCTGCACAGATGCACAAGGTCATCCGAGCGAACGCTTCCCTCACCGTGATATGTAAGTGCATTATTATTTAAAACTAAAACAATTTACATGACATAAAAAAAATACATTAAGAAGTGACCAAAGAAGTCACTATATCGGAAAGATTCGGTATAAGATATCACTTTTCTAATCACATAAGCTAATACATTTTGTGTAGATTTTTACTAGAAATTTTTGAATATTTGTCTTATTTTAACATATATTGACATGAGACAGGTTCTAATATGTATACTTAAAAAAAGTGGACACAATATTCAATATTATATACTACAACAATATATTTAGAACTAAAATTAAGAATTAGGTAGGTACTAGAAATATCTGGAATGTTTGGTACACCTAAAACAAAACAGCCGAAATATTTTATTACGAGCTTCAATATTTCTTTGTAGTTATAATGTTTATAACTTGAAAAGATAAAACAAAACGTTAGATGCTTAACTCTTTCTTCTGAATTCTAAAATTTTTAGGATCCAAACTAAGCAGATTTCGCCTTTAATATCAGTCCCACAAGAGCCCTATTTCATTATAATAAAAAAACGTAAAACCCGACCAATCTTATTTAAAAAGATTCTTTAATATATTATTCAGTTATTACATACTTAACCTTTTCTAAGAGACGCATTAAAAATTTAAGAACCTACGCGCCCTTAAGTTCCTTGCACACTTACCCCTTGGCTTATAAAAACATTGAATTTTTGTTAATTATATGAGGTATCAAAGTATGGTGAGATGTTGGAGTCCCCTTTACACCCCTGGTATTATACCTTCGGTGAAAGAAACTACACTGTGTACTGGTATAGGCTGATAATGATGATGAAAGAAACTACAGATGCAGATAAAGAAGCTACAAAATCTCTCCGTGCAAAAAGCACCGCACGCATTATCTATAATGTCTTTCGTTTATGGATGATTCTGCGTTAATACCATTGCCAGGTACTCGTGTTAAGGCACATACCCTACTCAAAGTGGCGCCACCACCTAATTTATCTTATTATTCCGTTTAACAAAAGAATTTTCAAAAATCCATCTTCCAGTTTGTGATACCTATCATCAGCTTTTTTTTGATGCCTCTGTAATAGTTACATTCTATTTAGTTTAGGCAGAGATACGAAAATAGATTTTGGTGGCCACCAAGGGCAACTTCGTATCTCTGCTGAATGATGATAGGTATCACAAACTGGACGATGGATTTTTGAAAATTCCTTTGTTAAACGGAATAAGAACATATAGTAGGTGGCGGCGCTAGTTTGGGTGAGGTATGCGCCTTTTGGTGAACGTTTTCATAATACCACGTAAAATCTCTGCTCCAAATATGGACCTTAGTTTGTAGTCAGCTTTAGGGTTGAAATCGTTACAACCTGATTTAAGATTTTATGTCTTGTTCCTGCCTCATTAAGTATCGTATTTGATTACGATTCGTAGTGGATTTTGTGCTTTATGGTGTTTTGATGACTGTTTAAAAGGTGGTCGTAAGGTTTTGCTAATTAAGTATACCTATAAGAAAAAGATTTTTCTTGCCATTTTTAAAAAAATGTCTTGATTTATTCTAAGCGTATTTTTTTTGCGTGTGTTTGGAGCGTTTGGGAAACTACGTCGAGTCTTCTCGTCATCCATACCGCAATGCTTGAAAACGAAAGTTTTCAAGCATTGCGTCCTACCCGTCATGACCTGCGGAGCTGAGACGTGGACACTCACGGTAGGGCTGGTCCACCAGTTTAAAGTCGCCCAGCGAGCTATGGAGATGAGAGCTATGCTCGGAGTTTCTCTGAAGGATAGGATTCGCAACGAATACATCCGACAGAGAACCAAGGTTATCGACATAGCTCAGAGGATTAGCAAGCTGAAGTGGCAGTGGGCTGGCCATATTTCGAGGAGAACCGACAACCGCTGCTGGGGTAAACGTGTTCTTGAGTGGAGACCGCGACTCGGCAAACGTAGTGTAGGACGCCCTCCGACCAGGTGGGATGACGATTTTAAGACGAATATTCTAAAGTTTAGATGCTTGTTTCCTCTCGTGCCTAAACTACTAAACGGATTTTGTAGACCTGAAATAACAAATAGGGTAAGTATTTTTTATTCCGAAAAAAAAAACTAATCTAACCTATGAATGTATAAAGAAAAAAGAACTTCTTAAAAGTAACATAAGCTAAGAAATAACAAAAATTCAATCCAATTTAGTTAACTAAATAAAATTTGGCCTATCCAGTCTAAACTTCACAAATAAATAGTTAAATTTTCGTAGTCTCGGAAACAGCCAGATTTTATGCATCTAACTTGAAAAATAAATAACCTCCCCCTTTACGCTTCCCATCCTCTCATATGGCGGAACTATCTTGAGGAACTAAAGATTTGGTGCCGACGGCTATGGGCCGAGGTCCTGTGCCAACCAGTTCGTAGAATCTAGTAACACACTTGATTTCGTCGCTCGAAATTTCTCTAAGAGAATATAAGAAATACTTTGATTGTCTTAATACAACTAAATCTGACTTCGAATCTTATAACTTAACATTCTTTTTTTAAATATCACGGGACACATAAGTACTAATCCGAGAAAAATATTTTTTTAGATCACGATCTTCGAGATTTTCTATTGTAAGAGTTTTCAAAATAATTTCATAATTGACCAAGAAATCGACGAATACATTCAAAAATACACCCAAAAATAGACAGAACATAGAATCTCCTCCATTTTTTTGATGCATTATTTCTACTTTAAAGTAAATGCTACAACCCATGCTAGTCCTCCGCTGAACATACGCCTCCCATGCCAAGTGTCTTAATCCCTTTTACTAGGTACCTATTAAATTATGGGCTGATAGGCATTTTTATTAGATTAAAATTTTCAAACGGTTTGGATAAAAAAGTACCTATCTCAGTGTTTAAATAATTGTTCAAATTTTTAGTTAGTTAATTTTGTAATTTTGCTGGAAAATTATAAACCAAAACGAATTTTATAAACCACAGTGTAGCTATCTAAATGTAATTAATTTTGCGTCAGTTATTTATTATTTTCTTGAAACTGCTAATAACCACAACCACATCCCGTCTATCCTTGAAAAAACCCTCCTTCGTTATACCCGGAAGAAAACCCTTAACAACTTGCGCGAATTTCATCCAACATTGTTTTGGCTATTTGGCATACAGCAGGATTGCTTGGCATGGAGCTTGGCAACAGTCGCTTTTATGCGAGAGGAGCAGTTTTGTACGCATGGTGTAGGGAAAACAAAACAGCTGGGAAACTTCTTAAGTTTATTGTCGCGTTCGAAAACTTGCATCAACACAACGCAGCATGGACAAATGGCTCTCTTCTTCAATTCAATACATACATACAACTATGGCTTAGGGTAATTCTCGATAAACTCTATTTATCGTTATGGCTTACTACAGTCGAATTTTGATAGTTTGTCAAAGTTAAAGTACTACCTGGAAAAACAACCTGCAAGGAAATTTAATGTTAGGATCATGTAAAAAAATACTTTCATTACGTACAATAAGCATGACGTGGTTATAGCATACCTCCTAACTGCAGCCTGGGCTGCTTTTACTTTATCTGTTTTAAGAGGGCGCAATGCGCGCCATTTTGTGAAAAGGATCGGCATAGGATTTTGCGTTCATAGGAGCTTGAGTTTTTGGAACGGCGCATGAGGAAAAAACTACACAGCTTATGAAAAACTCTGAAGGAACCAAGTAATTAGTTATAACTTCCAAATCAAAACATAAGTCATTTCAATAGAACGCAAGGTTCCTGAAATCTCGACCAAATTACGTGTAAAACAGTGCAATTTCATGATTTTTTTTCTACAGTAATTTATTTCTTAATCGTGTTTCCACGTTTAAGGAACCAAAGACAAAAAATAGAATTTTATACAATTCAAGTTTTTAACCACTGGAATCCAGTAAGTACTGAGATCTAGACTGAGAACAAAGGCTACTTTTTATGCCGTAAATCAGTTCCCACGGGACCGAAATAACCTTAAACAACGAGTGAGCCGCAACGCAATAAAATATCAATTAATATCATATATCAATAACCTCTAAAGGTGTACATGCAGGAAACCTTGCACGTCTATGGTCCTTCGAGCCGGAAACCAGCTAAGATGATATTCACTATGTCAGGCTTAGATTACACGAAACGCGACGAAAAAAATGATTGGATTTTTTCTAACAATATCCTTCAAGGCTGTGTGTGCATTGTTGTATTGATTAATGTACAAAAATACAATTTATTCTGGAATCCAAGATATACTTTGTTCCCCCTTTCAACTTAGTACTTTTCTTTCATGTGATCTATTAAATTTTCGGGTAAATTTTAGGGTAGGTATGTCTGAAGTGCTAACAGTAATCTGATAAAGACAATGTTAGGGACAAAGAAATTAAAATATTAAAAGAAATTAAAAAAAAATGGAAAATATATATCGAACTCTTAGACCGCTTCTACGATTTATTTGTAAATTTTCAATAGTTGGACACACTTTCAGGTGTCGAATACTAGGATTAGTGACCTCTGCTGTCAGCATAAATGGTTAGGGCTCTTTATTTTACTGTCACTCATGTCAATGATCTAGCTATTTTGTTTACAACCAATTTTACTAGAAATAAAAAATACTTCACTCAGCTGCAAACCCCATCCAATCATGTCCCAGACACTACCGCTGTAACTCTAAAAAAAATCTAACCCTGTATATATCTACAAAACAAGTAAAACCCGAATCCATATCAAATCTAGATGATATACAGCGAATATTGAACTTTATATTGAATAGAATAAAGCTTGACCTCTAAACCCAGGATTTAGAGATCGATATTGTATGACTTGATGTATCGACACCCGAATATTGCTTATTTGATGTGGTAGGAATTTGAACACCATTTTACTTATTTCTCTATTGTAAAGCCGTGTAGTAGGTAAAGCCTTAAAAACTGAAACTAATTTCCCAATAATCAATTAATATAGGTTTTATGCAAAACAAGCTGACTTGTGCGTTTCCACGCGTTTTTCCGGTATACAATTGTATAGTGCTGTATGTTTAAATTAATACGTCTAAACTAAACCCTAAAAGAAGTTTACTGCGTAGTGTTCTTCTATCCTAAATAAGGTTCGTAGTCAACCCGCTTAAATCCGTAATGAATTCGTCAAACTCGTCAAACGATAGTTTTGATAGTAAAAAAAAAGTATACTACGTCTTTTCCAGTATGCCACCTACAAAATATGGATGCCGAATATCACTAACATCTCTTCAGCTGTTTAGTCTTTGTAAATAAGGTAATAAACAGTAACAGTTATTTTTGAAGAATTAAGAAAGAAAATTACAACCAAATAATAACTATTTTTGCCTTAATATGAGTATGGATTGAGCTTTTTTGCCCTCATTCGAATAAATTATTATTATTCATCTCTTTTTTTGTTCTTACATGTGCAGTCTCTCTCAAGGTTGCCTGGAAGAGATCGCTCATAGCGACAAGGCTGCCTTTGTACATCTACTACTCGTAGCATTTATTTCTGTTCTTTGTGTGTGGTACAATAAAGAATTATCTGTCTATCTCTTATTGTATCTTACAGGTTGTTGCCACAATTATGTTTGTTTTGGTAAAAGAACGGAATAACTAGAAATAACAGTAACGATTTTGTTACAAAGTAAAACATACTCTGTGGCTTTACTAGCGAATTTGAATAAAAAGGGCCTCGTAAAGTCGCATCCCTAACATTGTCGCAAGATTAGGGATGGGTCGAGAAACAATCGAAAAATTACATATCGATAAAATTCCAAGTTGCCGTTTGCATAATTTTATTACATTTTTTATTTGTTACCAAAAGGTTTTACATTTGCAATGTTATAGCTACCGTTGTTTTAAATTTTACGATGATAGCGCATTGGCACGTGGTTGGATGATACGTTTAAGATAAGTTAAATACATTGAGTGCCAGTAAGGCAGACACAATTTTTAAGTAGCGGTATTGCATTGCTAATAATAGTAGTGAAAGCGTCAGTTTAAAAAAAGTAAATGAAAAGTCCTTATCATTGAAAGAAAATATTCATAAACTCCTTTGGGAAAAGAAACACCTAAAAAGCATTTTATTATGATTAAGATTATATTCTACTACTACATTGTACTCTTTCCTGCTTAAATCTACGACCATCAATCATAGATTAAAATTATAAATAAACTAGCTGTTCCCCTCTGTTTCACCGATAAATTCGTATTTCACATTTTTAAGGAGATTATTCCCGTAAATCTCTGATAGGAATTTATGTTTTACCAAGACAAAAGTAGCCTATGTTACTCTCCATCCATTTAACTCTATGCCAAAAATCACGTCGATTGGTTGGACAAACAAACAGACACACATTCGCATTTATAATATTATTAAGGAGGTTAGGATAAGCATTATCAGGACTAAAATCAGCCGAATTGGTATTATGGATAAGCCTAACCTAACCTAACCCATAACATAATAAGTTCTCGTTAGGTTAGGGTGACTGATATATTTATAACTTTTGCTTTGTGATAAAATTGTAAATGCTATAATATCTGTCAAAATTTAACACGTGCCGTTTGTTTAATTTTCCTTAGTTTAGTAAAACAAAAGGCATGCGATAAATACTCGATATATCTTTTATACACGAAAATAATTTTTATAATTATCGCTAAACAACTAACGGAAACATCAAAGGACTCACTTCTATAAACAGCAATATATATTGTAAGAACTTTGTAATAATTAATACGTTGTGAATTACGCAGCTGCTCATTTCTCAAGGGATAAATTTAACCGAAAATTTTCTCTTTAATGTTTATAAATTCATCATAATAATTAAGCCGTATTTCATCAAATCGTGGCTCTTTCTCATTTTAACGGAATTAAGGAAAAATTGGTTTATAAATGATATTTTATTACTCTAATTAACTCGACTTATCAACAGTTTTATTTGATTTTCTGTATTACATTCTGCTTTATTACTCAACAAGTAAAAATACTTTCCAAATCTGCCAGTAAATTCAAAGAATGTTCCTTTAAAACCAAGTATTTTTCTCGGTTTAATCTTGTGTCAAGTATACCCTAATAAACTATTACGCACTTATCACTATCGATAAAAATCTATCGACACTCCCCTAGCGAAACTTGCGAAAATAGTTCCGCAATATTTTTTAACATCCGATCTAATGCTCGATTTAAATCTATCGATACCCTACAAATCCCCACCCTGCGCTATCATCTCACCCCTAGGTTGCAATAAACCCCTCCGACATTCTGACCTTACCCCGACTATACCTACAGGGTTAAAATGTAAGATTCCTTTTTCCACTGTTTGAGGTTACATACGGGCTTGGGCGATCGATTTTATGAAATACTTGTTAATCGGTCGGGAATTCCTTCTCGCTTTCCTCTCTTTTTTTCACGGCTGTAAATTAGTTTTAATACCACTTTCACTGCGGCCATGCGATGTTACTTTTTGTAGAGCAAGATTGATAATACATCCGTTTATTTATTTATTTATTTTAGGGGAAACATCGGTTCAACACTTTCTAAATAATTTACAATGTTTAGCACTAAGGTGACCATTAATAGGTTCCCACAAATAGCTACAAATTATCTAACAACAAGAAAATTTAAGTTAGCACCATGCACGTTATCAACACTTGCATTGCCCATGACGCACATGTGAATCTAGGAGTCCCACTAGCTGCGGCCCGCTACCAGCTAATAGCGAGAGGCTTAACATGCAACAAACGATAGGAAATTGCTTTTTAAAAATGCATTTTTTTATGACATAATGTGAAAAATTCGCCTACTTCCTCACATTCAAAGTTCACCAAAAACCAATAATGGTTTACTGTCAAACTAAATACGTACAAAAAGAAAAAAATCTAGACATCAATAAGCATCATCAATCAGTTTCGTTTATAAAACAAAACTCCCCTATTCAACATGGTTCCGATCCTAAACAATAAGTACCTCTTTATCTACAATCTGCTCGAAATGATGGATTGGTCCCTAACCACGGTATCGGATCATCTGGTTGCCTTAAAAGACTTTGCGCTTACATTTACCTACCTAGTTATAATATTCTACATACTTTTTGTAAACAAAGGGATTACAAAACAAAAAAAATATTTATGGTAAATATTTTACGATACCGACTCGTAACCTTCGACGAAAGTTTAATAATATCTGCTAAATTTAATAAATTCCTGCCGAAATCTAAAATTTTTGGGACATTATTAAACCTGCTGGTATCATTGAAGCTGATTGCAGAAGTTCTAAATCTATAAGGGTTGTAATAGAATGTCATGTGAACCTATGCTGGGTCTATGTCATTTAATTTCAAACTAAAAGCGCCATCTTTCTTTTTAATCCGGTCGAAATATTTATTTTTCATTAAGAGAACGCCTCAAGTTTTTTTTTAATTAATAGTGACACAGACACTGTTAGAGTCGCGGCGAAAAGCAAGCGGCGCCATAAAAAAGAAGTTGAAGTTCATTACCGTCAATGTCTTGTTTACACTAAATGTCTTGTGTTTTAGAAACGTACAAGTAGAGAAATCTGGTTACGTAATATTGGAGTTAGAATGGCTCACTTGGGAAGAAAAGGCTAAGTCCCATTTTCTAGTTAACCAGAAACTAGTTTGGAATTTGTGCTTAATTTTATATTCATGCTTTTAACACTTCTTATCTTCATATATTATGATCTTTAGTTGTGAGTAAAATTTTAAGATGCAGGGTTAAGCTAATTTTTCTACCAACAGATAATTAATTTTTCCAGGATTAGGAGCTTTCTTTATAAGCATATTCACTTCAGGCAGTTACAAACTCGAGATTTAAAAAGTTTCTTTGCAAACTGTGGATTATAACGTAGATAAAGAACATTCAAATCCAATATTAGAAACGAATTGAAACAAGTATTTACAATTGATACAATAAAGCTAACTGCAGCTGGTTGCAAATAATGTACAGGTAGCTTATTGGATCTATATCAATACCAGTCGCGCGCGTCCCCAAGACGCTGGCTGCATTGCCACGCTGTATGGCAATGCTGATGCACTGCGCCAGATTACTCCTGGTGAATAATTGGCGCAGCGCATCGGCTACTCTTAAATACGTTAACAATTCAATATGAAATGTTAATTTTTTTATCAACTCATATTGATGTTTCCAGCAAAATGAATGTTGGTATGTATTTGTCGAGTTACCACTATTTCCTCAACGAAGCCATTTTAGGGTTCCGGATTAAAATGGTAAAATCGGAACTCTTATAGTGCCGCCTCTCAATCCGTCTCTCTGTCTAGCTGATGTTCTCGCACAATTTTTTTTTTTTTTTATAATTTTCTTTATGCAGCTTCAAAACATTTCTTCATAATTTCTTATTTTAAGGTTAACTATGTTTTCGAGGTAGGTAATTTCGAAAACCATCAAAATCTATTTGTTCAAAAGCTTCTGTTATCAAGTAGCTCAAAACTCAAGCTCTGCTTAGCTAGATGATGCTTTGTGAATTATCCAGCATTATTTATTCTGTTCAGAAGCAATATACTGTAAGCAGAATATCATTCAATATTTTAAACACAAAATATAACAATACTGATATTATTAACTTTTCGTCAAAATTCGCCGGAACCCTGACTCGCGTCTCACACTTGGCCATACTTGTTCTATTTTGCCTACGACACTGAAAACTACGTCGCCGAATGTTTCCTACAATGTAGTTTTTTGCAGATAAACTGGGAAAACGAATAACAGAGCTTTTTCCATTTTGTTCGGAGCCGACGTGTTTGGCTTTAGCTTCAAAGGATGCTTATCTTTTTGGTTTTTTGATGAAATCGGGTTCAATAAAGCTTTATTTATCCTTGCTGTAAAGATGTGTGATGAATTTTCCCTATGAATAGCGGTCCGCCAGCTTGGCACGGTAAGTTTTTTTTATTTTTATTTTTTATTTTCGTCCGTTTTCTAATGTTTTTAATACTTCTTATCCTATTCCGGACTAAGAGAAATCCAACTAATCAAAAACCTTCAAAATCGGTCCCCTCGTTAAAAAGATTATAGATAGATAACTCTTTATTGTACCACACAAACACAAAATACAATACAGAATTAAATAAATATAATAAAGGAAGTACAAAGGGCGGCCTTATCGCTTTAAGCGATCTCTCCAGGCAACCTTCGTCGTTCTTGAGTTATAAATGGTGTAACTAACACGACTTTGTTTTATATGTATATAGATATATAGATATTCAATAGACCACAATCTCACCTGATGGAAAGTGAAGATGTGGCCGACGATGTATAACGAAGGTCTAGAAGATACCTATTCACTCTTGTCTTGAAGAGACCCAGGTTGTAATTGACATGCGATGCTCACCCGACCACTGCAACATAGTGACTGAGAAATAATCACGGTTAGTGATTCAAATGACAGCACTCTCCCCCCGCACCTTTTATTATATATCACTCAATATTAGTATAAATGCGAAAGTTTAGATGGATGGATGGAAGGATTGATGGATGGATGGATAGATGGATGTTTGTTGTTCAATCACGCCAGTAAGGCTGAACGGATATGGATGAAATTTGACACAGTGATACATTATAGTCTGGAATAGCACATATAGGCTACATTTTATCCCAGAATTCCCACGGAAACGGGAACTACGCGGGTGAAACTGCGAGGCGCTGCTAGTTGAAATATAAAACATAAATCTGCCGACCGACACCTTGCAGATCGCACAAAAATTCGTCCCGAGGCTGGAACTGAACCCGCGACCTCCTGCTCAGGCGTATCTTCGCCCACTGCGCTATATACTTAGGTCGTTGATCGATAAAAAGAGATTCGAATTATTATTAAGTGAGCGTATTACAATGTTCCTGAAGGAAACCTTACGGCCCGAAGCCTGAAATACGAACAGATAAAATATCAAGTCGAATAGGAAAGAATCGAACATAAATATTCAGTGGCAACAAAAAATATTATAACGAAAACGCAAAATGGCGGGCGAATTGACGCCTTTCGTAAGTAGGCCGTTATTGTCATACTAGGTTTGCTTTCGACTTTGCTTGCCTTTTCGTAAACGATGGTGAGAATGAGGTTTTTTTTATTATTCCATCCAATTCCATCGGCATTCTGGATTTAAGTATTTTTTGTTCAATAAAGTGTTAAACAAATACTAAATAATAAAATAAAAATAGTTCGATCGATAGAATAGTCTTTAATTAATTAAACATTAAATAAATAATGCTGGACGATTGACACAGCATTATCTAGCCCTAAGAAGAGCTTGTGTTATGGGTACTAGATAACTGATATACAGAATAGAATACATTACAAAAATACATAATTATATTTTAATGTGGTTAATGCCCATAATCCCCGTTGGGCACTCGAGTTGGGGATCGCAGTTCGGTGGTAGATCTATTCTGCAAGAGGCGCTGCTGTCCGCCCCCCGGTGTATGTCCCTTAGTCGTTTCTTACGACACCCACGGGAAGAGTTGGGGTGGTGCAAATTCTAAGCCGGCACCACACGAGTTTAGATAAACCAACATACTTAGGCGTCGTGTATAATAGTTAAATATACAATTCGAAATTTAATTTAATAAATCATTTACAAAATCGTTTAAATAAACGATATTGTATTTTTTTTGTATTTTGTATATAAAATTAACAATTCAAACAAAGATAAAAGACGAATGTGTTAAGTCGACCCTTTTCAGCGTTGTTGTAGTCATTGTACGTAAATATCGTTGCACCAGTTGTACCGTAAACTAAATAACAAACAGACAAAGTAAATTACGCCTTTATTAGTAGTAAACGATATTTACAACGCGAAGGGTGCCGGTGGCTTCTTTCAATGTAAAAATATTATTCCGGGACTCGTAAAATATTATGTAGTTACCGTACTCGATATAATTTCGATTATTTCGACATTGAACTTCAGTGCATATTTTAACTAGTCGTTTTATGTCGTCGTAAAATGGAAAAGAAGATTTCGCTCGCAACTTTGTTTGAGTGTAAGAAGATACGGGGGGTGATCATCATGACGCCATTTTGTGAATAGGATATGCATAGGATTTCGCGTTTAAAGGAGTGGGGCAGAGCAGACGCGTAAGCTCAGAAATCAAGTTTTTGCTGATTATCTTTTAATTAAGACATTAGCTTGCAAAAAAAGCCAAAGGTGCCCTGGTTCTTCTATTTGATATGGTGATGAAAATAAAAAAACTTGTGATTGATAGTTTAGGAGAAAAATTGTAAAAACTCAACAGATGGTACTTTGGACAATTATTTCTTTTATTTAAAATAGCTTTTTTTTATTTTCGAAAAGAAAGAGAACTGCCTTGTATCCCATAGATTTTAGGTATTTTTTTCAAAGCTTTATCAATTATTAAATTATCATTTAGAAAAATTGTTTTAATGTAACCCAAATTTGCCCATTTCACATCTATCGCCACCCTAACCAGTCGTTTTATGTCGTCGTAACATGGAAAGAAGATTTCGCTGGCAACTTTGTTTGAGTGTAAAAAGATAGTTCTTTTAAATTGCTTTATTTAGAGACGTTAAGAAACTTACTGTTTTTTTATTGGTTGAATTAATCACACTAATGTTATAAATGCGAAAGTTTAGATGGATGGATGGATGTTTGTTGATTACGCCAGAACGGCTGAACGGATCTGGATGAAATTTGATACAGAGATAGATTATAGTCCGGAATAGTACATAGGCTATATTTTATCCCGGAATTCCCACGGGAACGAGAACTACGCGGGTGAAACAAGTCATTGCTACTGTTATATATATAAAACTACGTGGGGACATAAAATCGGCCACATACAAACATATATACCTACATACATAGGGTGTCAACCTCATAATCATAACTCCCTAGTGCTAGTGGATGTCGTAAGAGCCGAGAGTAAAGAAACCTACCAGATGAATATGGCAACACCCCCCCCCCTAGTGCTAGGCAAGTCCAGCTGTGGACGTGTGTGCTGAAGAGGAATGAATAACCACGGGTCCGATTTTAAGAATCCTTACATTAAAAGATAGTTAGCCACCAGCAACAAAAGTAGTTTCTAACGGGATCTTTACCATGATTTGAGTTTTGAGTTATCGAATATTTCATTCACTATGATCACGGAATGACTGAAGTCACTGCAGTTTTTAGGGTTCCATAACCAAAGGGTAAAAACGAGACCCTATTACTAAGACTCCGCTGTCCGTCTGTCACGAGGCTGTATCTCATGAACCGTGTCAGTTAGACAGTTGAAATTTTCACAGATGATGTATTTCTGTTGCCGCTATAACAACAAATACTAAAAGAAGCAGAAATTCAAAATTATTTAAGTGGGCACCCATGCAAACAAACGTGTTTTTTTGCGTTTTTATAGATAATGGTACGGAACCCTTCGTGCGCAAGTCGACTCGCACTTGGCCGGTTTTATTATTCGCAGGAATAGCTATCTACCCTCATTTTTATGTGTACCACTTCAAATCATTGTAAAAATCTCGTTATAAAAGTACTCATAAGTTAATGATATTTGATATACCAGGTGGGATGACAATTTGCGTAAGACTGCTGGCAGATGCTGGATGCGGCAAGCTGAAGACAGGGCGCTATGGCGCTCATTAGGGGAGATCTATGTCCAGCTGTTTACTGGTATAGGCTGATGATGATGATGATTTGATATACACCATGATATTTTCATAAGTTTTACCATAGGCTATGTTTTATCCAATGTTCAAAACCGAAGGCAGAAGTTAGTGTTACAATAAAGTACCTCATAATGCTTTCAAATACGTTCGCAAGGGAAAGAGACAGGTAGCTCAGCAAATGAATAAGGAAAGAAAGAGATAGAAGTAAAGACAAAACGATGTTCGATGAAAATTTAGGAACGTTCAGGGAATCCAGATTGGTTCGTTGAGTGCTTGAATTTTTTACGGGATTTGAAGCAGAATGCTCTAGTATTTATTTTATACCGTTTTGTGTTGGGGCTTGCTTTTCCCTGCGGCTTCGCCTGCACGCTTCCTGAAAAAATAGCCTTTCTATACTACACTAATATTTAAAAAGGAAAGATTTGTTTGTTTGAATTGGCTCCGAAAGTTATGGACCGATTTGAAAATTCTTTCACCATTAGAATCCTATATTATCCCTAATCGGACGACCGATGTGGCGCGGTGGGCGAAGGTCTGCCTGCGACGTAGAAGGTAGCGTGTTTGATTCCCGCCTCGGGACAAATGTGTGTACGATCTGCAGACATTTGTTCAGGGTGTTCTGTTCGTTTTCTATATATCTATCTATGCATTGTATTATATATATCAGTTATCTAGTACCCATAACACAAGCTCTGCTTAGCTTGGGGCTAGATAATGCTGTGTGAATTGTCCAGCATTATTTATTTATTTATCTAATGAACATATGTTGTAGAATATACCCGTGCGAAGCCGGGGCGGACCGCTAGTTGTTTATAAAAACATATCGATAAAATGTTGTCGAAGGCTAGTCGAAGGATGCTTGATAGCTGTACAAGATAGATCTATCTCCTTTCCAAATTTCATGAATATTCGTTCAGTATAGATTTCTAAATTATATAAATTAAAGATTTACTAAAACATCGAAAACTAATTTCAACTAAAACTAGTTGTAGATAAGTATTAGGTTTTCAAATCAAATTATTAAAATTCATTATTTCCATAAATACAAAAATGTACATTTAGAAAAGGTCAAATTCTTCAAATAAAATACTGACACGGAAATAGTGATATTTTTTAATTCTTTCTTCTAAATGTAGACTTAAGTAAAGAAGCGATGAAGAAACCTTTAGCCTGTTAGATGTAAGTTTTTGACGGTCAAAGCAGCCAGTGTCTTGGGCACCCTTCCAACTAGTACCTATTGATGGATCAGTTGAGCTACCTGTAGATTGTTTGCAGCAGTCTGCAGATAGCTCACTAGTTTCAATTGTAAATACTATTTCTAATTGAATTTCATTATTTGATTGCAATTTTCTTTCTTAATAAGTTTCTTTTATTTTATATTTTGGTATATGCACTATGAATTTCCCTAATTGTTGACAGGTGAAGGTGAGTGAATGAACATTGAATGGTAGAGTGAAGTATTTCATAGACCTGTTACTTTTGACGGATAGAAATGCGAATCTCTCGATTCGAAAAATATTGCTTATTAATATTATTTATTGAGACTTACGAAATATTCATTTTTTATCGAGCTGACTAGTATGTCGGCGGTGGATGTTTGATGACGATTTTCGAAAGACTGCTGTCAGATGCTGGATGCGGCAAGCTGAAGACAGGGCGCTATGGCGCTCATTAGGGGAGATCTATGTCCAGCTGTGGACTAACATGGCTGATGATGCTGATTATGATTAGTATGATTGTTTTTCAAAGCCAATCTTCTGAACTGATATTTGCTTACCGGTCTAGTCCTGGCATAAAACCAAAGGTTAGATAGAATCAACGCAGAAATTGGTGTAGTGAATATATAAATCCATACTTTAATATGAAATCTTTATAAGCAAAGAAAATTACAATTAAATAATGTAATTAAATTAAAACTTTCTTATACAATTGAAAATATTGAGCTAACTGCAGACTCTAAAATATGATTAATTCGAAAGTGACTTGACGACCTCTGGTGCGATGGGCGAAGGTCCGCCTGCGATGCAACGTTTTGCAGGTTGCGAGTTCGATTGCGCCTTGAGACAAAATATTTATACGATCTGCAGGTAATCCGGATGTTCTGGTCGTTTTCTTTGTATAATAAAAAATATCTATCTATGTAATGTATTGTATTATGTATATCAATTAACTAGTACCCATAATACAAGCTCTGCTTAGCTTGGGGCTAGATAATGCTGTGTGAGTTGTCCAACATTATAAATTATAAAAAAAACTATGTATAATAATATCCTTCTCACGGCTGAACGGATCTCAATGAAATTTGGCAGGCAGGTACTTCCATAGTATCTCGGGACAGACATAAGCTACTTTAAAAATGCGTGCGAAACCGGGGGCAGAAAACAGTCAAAAATAAAGGTGCCTCGGTTGACTAACCATGTACTTGCCATCTTTTCTCAACACTTCCTGTCGTAGAACGTACTGGAAACTTTTTATACTCTCGTTCAGATGGATTCAAGATTTTATATGACTTTTAAAGTAGTTCACTCGGTTTTACTCGTGGCTGCAGTCACACCGACATAGATCCTTTGTTCGCATGTACCCATACTTTTAGACAGTAGTTTGAAACCGCATAAAAATGAGACTACAGACCGTTCATCGCAAGATGTTCCTTGCCTTTCGAAGAACCCTTCCTAAGACAGTGGACACTTTACGGTCTAGGAAGGATTCTTCCCAAGGCATCGTAATATAAATGTTTTTAATCCTACGCGATCGGAACACATAATTATAAATACTATGTATCGGCTATTTATCGAGTCATCCCGAGACCACAGCAGTGTGTAAACCTGTCAAAACGTCGGGAAAAAATAGATAAAGAAACGCGATAAATAAAGTAATAGTATTTATAGCAACGTAATATGAAGAAATCAGTTAGTAGTTACTCGAATGGCTCAGCGACCCATTGCTTTCTCATTGCAATTTTATAGAAGCAAACAGCTTTAGGATATATTACTCACTACTACTCCGCGGGCAAAGATTCCATTAATGTTGTGAAAAAATCTACTTTTGCTGGCTTTTATTAAGTTTGTGCACTTTATTCGCATATATAATATATAGGTTTAACCACGGTAGAGGGGTGTGAATTTTAAGAATGGTGTAGATAGAAAATGCTTTATTGCACACATAAATTTAACATAGCAAACCAAAATAAAAGAAGTAAAAAACAAATATGTAACAATTGGCGGTCGTATCGCTTAAGAGCGATCTTTACCGTGAATGGAAAGGATTGTTGGATTGAACGGGGATCTGTGTGCATCCTATAGTCCAGATATAGGGTTCTGACCTATAGGGGATCCTATAGTCAAATGGATGGTGTAAATGCGTCCACCTCACACAGAGCCCGGTAAATATCCCTAACTTACGATCCAAGCGTATGTTTTTTACTCTCCCAATTGTTTTGATATTGTCTATTTCAACTTGAGATTTTCCGTTGAAACTTGTAATAGCCTGAAGTTGCCGGGAGTCGACTGGAGTGAAGTTTGTCATTGTTTGTGTTTAGTTCAGCTTGAGCTTTATAATGGTTTTTGGTGTGAGTTTTGTTTGTTAGTTAAACATACTAAAGTTGGAAACATTAATAATTTATAAACTTAGTTTATAATGTTAAATTAAATTTTACAATTACTTCCTTCCTAATAATAAGATTTAGTATGGTTCATCACATCACATAAGAGCATTCAAAGCTTTTCATTAGTGTAATTCGTGTTACCGTATTAACGAAAGTAAATTAAATCAACACTCTCTCTATGTATATACCTATACTATTTCTGTTTATATTTTTATTTTCTTTATATTTTTTTTTAATTTTAAATTTAAAATAATTTATTTAAAATAACAATCAAATAACAAATTTAAATTAAAACTAGTTTTTACAATAGAAACAATTAAGCTATCTGCAAACTGTTGCAAACAATCTACAGGTAGCTCAACTGATCCATATCAATACCAGTTGGTTTTCTTTATTGTTGCTAAATTCGTGTGATATATTAATTAAGAGCGGGCCTTATGCAAAAATGTGGGATAAGGATAGGCATAGGATTACGCGTGGTCAGTGGTGAAGTCACCTCAAACAGGTTCCACCTGGAAATCACGTCCGTTCCACCTAGTTACATTGTAGTTACATTGATGTAACCAGCTGGACATTTTTATTCCAAGTAGTTACATTATTTAAAAATGTAACTTTAACGTAACTAATGAGACTTTTTTGTTCCACCTAGTTACACCGTAGATAGGTACCATCGTAGGTTCAAAAGATATATTAGTTAGCTCTCGTGAGTCATGTACTCCTAGTACTTTCATGCTCATGGCAACTAGCGTCTTAATGAACTTACTTAATGAAAACACGGTTTTTAACGAACGATAATATAATAAAATACTAAACCAAATGGAAGATGGCATTGTAATTTGCTTTGCGTTGAACCTGTGATCAGGAGATATACCAATTATTATTAAGAACTTTAGAAAAGAAAAGATTTTGTCGTGAAAATGATTTACTGTTATATCTCCTGACAATAATTGCAAACGCGATTTTAATATAAAGTTATCCTAGCCCTACATTGCAGCCAAAGGGTTCCCCTTTGGCCTGCACCGTTACAGCGCTGAGCACACACGTCACCCGAGGCTGGATTACCCACAACCAAGCTTGCCTACCTACTCATTTAACTAGCTAATTTCTCTTATGCATCTAGTCTCTGGGTGAGTAGGTACGTCATCATCAGCTTAATTATATTTGTCCACTGCTGGACATAGGCCTCCCCTAATGAGCGCCAAAGCGCGCTGTCTTCAGCTTGCCGCATCCAGCATCTGCCAGCAGTCTTTCGCAAATCGTCATCCCACCTGGTCGGAGGGCGTCCTACACTACGTCTGCCGAGTCGCGCTCAACTCAAAAACACGTTATCGGCGGTTGTTGGTTCTTCTCGAGATATGGCGAGCCCACTGCCATTTCAGCTTGCTAATCCTTTGAGTTATGTCGATAACCTTGGTTCTCTGTCGGATGTATTCGTTGCGAATCCTATCCTTCAGAGAATCTCCGAGCTTCAATAAATGTATCTCTGTCTATCTCTATGAACTAATCATGTTATCTTATCGCTGCTGGATTGACGCAATATCCCACGGCTGGGCAATGGCCTCTTTTTCCCCTTCCACTCGTCCCGATCCAACGCTGCGACAGGCCACAATAGAAGATATGCCTCGAGCTCGTCACACCATCTCATTTTGGCCTTTCCACGCCGCCCCTTACCGTTGGAGGTGCCCCACTTTGTACTGGTCTTTGCCCACAAGTCGCTGGACACGCGGCAAACATCCGGATATAAAGTCCCATATTAGACGAGATAATTTTGTTTTGATAAATATAACAATACTATGTTTTTAACAAGGGACTAAACCACTTAGTTATAGATGAGGTTGTTAGGATGACAAGACCGAGTTATAAAGTGTTAGAAAGTGTTGAACCGATGTTTCCCCTAAAATAAATAAATAAATAAATAATGGGTGGTTTTCGCCCGAGTTAAAAACAATACTTTTCACTTGGAGTGTGAGAAAATAGAACATTCAAAACGTACCTTCAGTAAATATTCCACACCGATTTCACTTCTAGCAACAGAGATAATCACATTGATTACCCTTTGCCATTTTGTCCTATTTGTATATTATTAAATCATTCACTTGATGGCATTTTCAATTAAAAGCTAAGTTCAACTTCAGGTTAATTTGTTAGTAACAAATATTCCAGAGATTTCGATGATTGAATTTGATACCAACTTTTTATGTCTTCGTTACGCGCTACGTAAAGTTTCTGCCTACCTACGCATTCTACCATGGAGGAAGCTACATAATATATACAAAATATTCAACAATGACCAAAAAGGCGCTTTCAGTTCCATTTTCAAAAAAAATATTCAAATTAAATGTATTTTCTTTCTAAATGGAACACCAAAAAGAGTTTTTATGGAAGAGGACGAATGTTTTGTACTGGCTGATTTATCCGTTCAGACGCACAGTACCAGAAACGCAAAATATCTTTTACGCGGATGACCATAATTTCATACGTAAAATACCTGATACGTGGATGACCTGAATTTCATTACGCAAATTACCAGGATTTAAAAATTACGCATAGTACCAGACACGCAAAATACCTTATACGCGGATGACCTGAATTCCATAAAAACTGCTGTTTTGGATGTGGTGTAAAAGGGGTGTTATAACTCATACAGTTAATATTCCGTTCAGACGCATAGTACCAGAAACGCAAATTTCCTAATTACATTTATGGTTATAACTAGACCCCGTTGTTATCCTCGATGTACTGACGTCATGAAAACACTATATATTTTTTTTCAATAATGAAAGTGTTTTTATTTGACGACCTCCGAGGCAGAATGGTATAGCAACCGGAATGTCAAACCGGAGGTTGCAGGTTCGAATCCTGCTTGGGGCATTTGTTTGTATGATGATTACAAACATTTATACTTGAGTCACAAAATAAAAAAGAAAATTACTTTTTGACAAATCTACATGCCAAATCAATCCTTCCGACGATTTACATTTGAGCACTTTGGATGTTTCCTTATATCGTCGTTGTGGTGCGAGAAGTCACTAACTAACAATTTTGGCTAAAATGACTTAATGATGCCAAACTATTTTTACACCCATTATGTACCTTCTGAGAAGGTAAAAGAGCTGTTTTTCTTTTAATTTCGGGAAATACAAGAATGTCAAAACTACTTAACTGCTTGATGAGCCAAAAATCTGTCTACAAAAAAGAACTGCCCGCCATGATTTAGATAGATAGATAGATTATGATTAGGATCGGAGCGTGGACCTCATGTTCTTAAATAATTACCTACCTAACTCTTTTTCACATTTAAATTGTACCTATGCATCGAGTTAGAATACTATAGAGTAACAATCACAGAAATAAAATGTCCGCGCCAAAACTCTGCACAACCTACGCTACGTGCAGAGTTTTTGTTTAGTTGTACGGCGACCGCAGTCCTCGTACAACGTTCGCGATGCCAAAGTGTTCGGTGATTTCCTGCCCAATAACAGCAACTACGTGCAAAAAAAGGATGGTGTTTCGTATTTTAGGTAAGTATCATAACAATTTTATGAATTTATGTATCCACAGTACGTATTTTCATGTTAATTTCAATAATTTTAAATATTTTCTGCAAAATAAAATGCTCACAGCTTGACCTTGGCACTTCGTAGGCGTATCTCTTTCACACGTTAAACAAATATGTAAGAGTAAAAGAGAAACAAAGTCTCGCGTGAGCTTGTGACGAGCACACTGTGTTCCAACGACAAAACTGTGGAGTTCATTGATACTTAATATTTTTACGAATTTTAAATTAATTATTATACTTAATAATATTACCATGTTGATAAATGCTTTATTTTTTCCGAACAAAAAGTAGATGAGTCGATAACGTTCTATAATTTTATAGTGTAAATTACAATATTTTGTATGCCTTGTTTTTAGTTTTCCTCGAAACCCCGTAAGGTGCTCTGAATGGACAGTCATATTATCAAAAGCTCGAAATGAATTAAACTACAAGCCATGTAAGGGGTCGGTTGTTTGCTCCAACCACTTTCTTTTAAAAATAGTTTTTTTTAGTTTTTTAAAAAATAGTACCTAATAAAACTCGTAATACATACAGATTAATTTGTTTTATTTAAAATTATTTGCACCCCCGTGTTTTCCGGGATAAAAAGTAGGTACCTAGCATAGGTGTTAGTCCAGAGTATAAGCTATCTTCATAAATTATAAGTGTGACTAGCTGCCACGCCCCGGCTCCTCCTGGCTAAATAATATAATTATAGCCTATGTCCATCCTGAAACCTAGATTCATTCTAAATATTGGTTAACATATTTTTTTAATCAGATGTTTAGTTTCGGAGTCCTCTTAGGTACATTATAAACTCACAAACTCACATATAATGATATCACAAATACGACCTATAATATTATTTAGTACAAATAGCGTCTCCACTCGCCCTGTTCCCTGTTCGTACGTGCATGGCCGTCGGTCATCTTCGGAAATCTTCGGTATGTCTTCGGTGCATTATTATGACATTGCGTACAAGCGACATTGAACATTATTCAACCAAGATAACGTCTTAATTCGCGTAAATGTCATTGTGAGCTATATATCAACAAATGTATAGGTATGTAGAACGGCGCTCGGACATTTTTTGAGTGCTGTCAGTTAGAGATTGGGACTCTATAGTATTCTAACTCGATGTACCTATGTTATCTTTTCAACTCATCTTTAACATTAGCCTTAGTATTATGCTGTTTTCTAGTGATGTTTTTAATTATTTTGATTTTGTATTATGTTCACGCTGTTTTTTAAATAACTATATTCTCGTTTTCACATTGAAATTGTATTTATTCTTTTGAACTCACCTTTAACATTAGTCACTAATTGCTATCTGAAACAAAGCTATACCAAGAATAATTACTTAAGTAACATGAAAAGTTAATTAACTAACAATAATGACGAGTTACACCGATTTCAAGATCAAAAAAACTTTGATCGTGATTATCTCGCAACTAACTTTTTGCACTTAGTGACTTCTCGCACCACACCGACGATATATGACGCTGACTGTTCATACACAGGAAACACTTGATGCTAAGTGAGAGATTAAACACTCCTCAGTAAAACTAGGTGGTACTGGCCAGTAATTATTCCATTTATGGACTGATGTATTATTGACGTAAGCTTTCACACGAAAACATGTCGGAGGCATTAACAATTACTAAAAACCAATTTGGGAATAATTTATTAATTCACGATGGTTTTCGTTACAATTTTAACGTGCGAAATAAGAATTCCAATAATTGGCGATGTGTAAATAAAAGATCAGAGAACTGTAATGCATCCATAACACTCGATTTGACAAATAAAACCATCTTACGATGTAGTCAACATCATTTCTGCCAAAGAAACGTTGATAAGTGCAAGGTAATTATTGCCATGAATCAATGCAAACAAGAAGTGTGTGATGATCTAGGCTCTGTATCAATAATCGTAGAGAAAAAATTAGAAGCTCTTGGTAATGATGGAGTCCGTGGTTTGCCTACCGTAAAAGAAGTACAGGATTCCATGTATAGAGCCAGAAAGAAATTTCTGAACAGTGACAAGCTGACTTATCGACGGTTAGAAGACGTTGAGGTTCCTGATGTGTTAGCGAATAAATTTTTGTTATGCAGCGATGGAGACACGGAAAAAATTTTGATATTTTGTTCCCCGACAGCCAGAAAATTTATAAAATTTTTTGGATCAGACATGTATTTCGGTGACGGTACGTTCAAAAGTGCTCCACCCCCTTTCGCACAGTTATATACTATAAACATGGATCTGAATTCTACCGACACTGTCACTCACGTGATTCCAGTGATCTTCGCATTACTGCCTAACAAAAAATATGAAACTTATATGCGGATGTTTGATCTTTTAAAAAATAAATTAAGCCTGACCATGAATGTATTTAAAACAGACTATGAAGCAGCAGCTATCAAAGCCATAAAGACAGTATACCCACAAATTACTGTATCCGGCTGCTATTACCACATGAGCAAAGCTGTGTGGAGAAACGCAAAGAGATTGAATTGTATTGAGACAAAAGATGACCGAAGAATGGTTAGACTAGCGGCAAACTTGCCGTTATTACCAGCAAAATTTATTATACCCTGCTGGCAAAATATATTAGATATATCCCCAACTACGGTGAGTTGTCAAACATTCAAAAAATATTTCGAAAGAGAATGGCTTACACAAGATTTTTTAAACGTGATAAGTGTATCAGAAATACGCCACCGAACAAATAATGCATTAGAGGGATGGAATCACAGAATAAATACAAGAATAATTAAAAATCCGGCACTTTGTGACTTTGTTCACAAAATAAAAAGAGAAAGCAAGAAATGGGACATGACGGTTAAAGACTTTATATGGAAAATTTCAAAAAAAAGTAACCGAAGAAATGCAGATATAGGATTTGATCGGGCATACATTAAAATGTTAAAGAAATTAAGGGCCAAAAAAATAACTGCCTTGAATTTTCTTAAAAAAATAATAATTTTAAAGCTCTTAAAGTAAGACAAAGAAGTAAAGAAGCAGAAAAAAATAGTTTTACGTTAAGTTTAAGCATGAAGAATGTGCGAGTAAATATAATTAATTTCAATAGAATTTTAAGTAGTCTTTGTTTTTGTGTGTTTTTTTAATGTAAACGATTAATTTAAAAAAAAACTTTGTTTAAAGTATAAATAAAACATAAATGTTGTGAAGATATCAAATGTTTTAATTCGTTTGAAAAATTGTTGAACATCGTAACATAATTTAAAACAAATTAAAAATATTAACTAGAATGTACTAATTCCAGTATGTAATTTACCTACCTAATATGTGGTAATTTGCGAAACTAAATATGGTAATATGCGTATCTGGTAATTTGCAAAACTAAATCTGGTAATATGCGTATCTGGTACTTTGCAAAACTAAATCTGGTAATATGCGTATCTGGTACTTTGCAAAACTAAATCTGGTAATATGCGTATCAGGTCTTCTGCGTGTTTGGTAATTCGCGAAATGTGCATCTGGTCATCCGCGTATAAGATATTTTGCGTTTCTGGTACTGTGCGTCTGAACGGATTTATCAAACAAAAAATTAAAATTACTTTTAACTCGCGAAGCTACGTTATATTGACTTGATTTTTAAGCAAAAGAAGTAAAAAAAATATTAAGTTACCAACATAACAAAGCCAATTTAGATAATAGTATCCCTAGAAATCTACCTAGAAATCTTGGTACACTGATTCTGCGAATCTATCCTAAACGTACAATTACAGAGAAATATCAACTCTCATAGGGGATATGTTACAGTGGGGCAATGTTCCTGTTACTAGGGGGATAGGGGGCTAATGGTCTGTTACTGGGGGCATGGGGGCAAAGGGGGCTAATGAAAACAAAATCTCGCATTCAGGAACGATAGTCAGGGGATTCTCCCACATTTACAGTGTGAAGTTAAAGCGAGGTATTATACCAATCAGAAGTGATCAGCTGTAGATTTTATACTGTAGCTGTAGATAATATCTACTTATAATCGAATCATTGCCTGAACTCGAGCTGTTCTGTATTTTTTGTAATTATAATTTGGTTGTTTTGAAAATAATTAAAACAAAGACGGAAAAGCTATGGCGCTCACACTGCACTGCGTGTGCTGTGCGTTTTATATGTATCATCATCATCATCAGCCTATATCAGTCCACTGCTGGACATAGGCCTCCCCTAATGAGCGCCATAGCGCCCTGTCTTCAGCTTGCCGCATCCAGCATCTGCCAGCAGTCTTTCGCAAATCGTCATCCCACCTGGTCGGAGGGCGTCCTACACTACGTTTTCCGAGTCGCGGTCTCCACTCAAGAACACGTTTACCCCAGCGGTTGTCGGTTCTTCTTGAAATATGGCCAGCCCACTGCCATTTCAGCTTGCTAATCCTATGAGCTATGTCCATAACCTTGGTTCTCTGTCGGATGTATTCGTTGCGAATCCTATCCTTCAGAGAAACTCCGAGCATAGCTCTCATAGCTCTCATTTATATGTATACGCTTCTATAAAAACACTCCAAGTGAGGTGCAAAAATTATCAATAAATAAATTTAAACAAATTGAAAAACATGTTTTTTTACACAAACATGCATACTACGAAATGAAAAAGATTATTTATGGGGTAAAAAAGCTTTTGACGAGTATGTTCCAACTAGAAAAGAAAACTAATATTCTAACATGGTAAAGGTTTCTTGTTAGCTTCTGTACCTACTTTACATTAAAAAGATTGAATTGTACAAAAAATCTAAGTGATCACTTTATTTCTTAGTTATACATATAAGAGTCCTGTAATATACAAAGGAAATAAAGCAACTTTGATGTTGATGTTTGGATACCACATTATACTACTTAATGAAACAATATGTTAACTCGGAAAGCTAGTTTGCAGAAGCATCTCAACAATTTGCTAAGAAAACAACAAAAACAATATGGCGGTGGTGCGCGCTGAAGAAACTAAATCTCAGAGAGCTTCAACAAAGCATCGGATCTACAACAATTTGAACTGACTTACGGCATCCGGCCGCTTTATAGCTAGAAATGTAGAGGGTGTACGAGAAACGATCACTAAAATGGGATAGGAATAGAAAAATGCAAACGAATTGACATCAACAGAACTAACACAAAACAGAACAAATCTGAAAACAAAAGTAAAAACTAGATTGGTATAAAATATTGTGGTCTACAAACGTTGTTGTGTAAACATGACAATGTGATTTTGGAAACCTGAAATATAAGAACTTTTGTGGTCACAAGAAATTTTCTTATTAAATTCGCATAAATTATACTTCCTTCCTAGAGCAGGTCAACAATTTCATAACATGCTCGTATGAATTATTTTTTAATTATGTAGGCATTGACTCCTGACACCCAAGACGAAGTGCTTAGTTTAGGTCCCACCAGAAATCCTTAAGCAAGTACCTACATAAGTTAAATTTGGCAAATAAATTATTTAAAATTATCGAATTTCCTTAAATTTCCTTTTACATTTTAGGTGTAGGTTCTCAAAAATATCAAAACATTTTAAATCCTAAGCTAATCTTTTCAACCCCCAAATTACCACAACAATAAACCTTTCCCACTCCACCCTGTAGGTATGTACCCCGCTGGTGTCTCGCAAGGCATCCTTTGAGCCGACTCTTTTAAACTTTAACAACAAGAGGGTCCACGTTTTGTTAAAGTTTTTTCACAGAATCTCTGCCTTTTATGTCAATGGAGGACACGAAAAGTTGTTTTCAAGTTTTGAAATTAACCTGTTAGAGGTAGGGAGGGCGTATGTGCCTTGTAAGCGGAAGATTGCTTTAGCTTTGCATAAGGTAGATAATAATATACTTATATGTTGAAGTTCAGAACAAGGATGGTTAAGGTTCTAGTTTACCGTTTGACAATAGCTAATAAGTTATCGTTGTGTCAAAGAGATAGCTGATAGCAAAGGTGATTGTTCTAATCATCTTTCCATGTAAATGCGTAAACAAGAGGTTTCACAAAGTTGACGAATGGCGGATCGCCTAAAACGAAGGACCGATCCTGGAATGATTATTTTGTAGGTTTTTGTGTGCAAAAGGTCCCAACATATCCTATTACTAAGCCTCTGTCTGTCTGTTCGTCCTTTGCGTCTGTCAGAAAGCTGTATTAAATTTGAAATTGAATTTTAAAATTTATTACTTGTTAATTAGAACTAACAACGAACATTTTACAAACAATTTTTGACAAAGCTATATCAATCTCAATAATATAATTTTCTCATATCTAATGTCTGCAAATACCCACTTCTATCTTCTTCTAGCTTACTTCAAGCAACCTAACTTAAACCTACCCAATTATTTTTGTGTATTTCTAAGATTTTTTCGACCATAATTCGCTTATTACGTCACCAACTTCACAAAAATAATCTCACCAAGGCCTAGACAGAAAATACAGAAATTTACTACCCTAACCATTAAAAGGCAGAAGTAGCGTCCCCCACAACACGTAAACAAGAGGTTTTATGGGATAGGGTGTTTATGGACTTCGGGTATCGAGTCGTGGATCATCGGTGACCTTCGAGTGAATGAGATTTCGATAAGTCGCTTTTTTATATCGATATACGTTCAGAATGCTGTTGGAACCAATTTCTAAAGCAAAGTGTCCACTGGCAAGTTACTTGCGCAATTTCTTGAAGGCGTCAATTGGCGACTGTTTCCACTGACTGCGATTTTCCATTTGCATACACCTGGGATTTGTAGCAAGTTCTGGAAGCCACTAAAACTTGCGCTAGCGTTTACACGTTGGCGCACAAGTCAACATCTGCAAATTTTATTGTCAGTGGACGGTTTGCATACTTTTTTTTATTTTCTTCTGTATGTAACTTCAGGGCGAAAGTAACTCTTTGTGCCTGTTATCTTTTTACGTCCACAATTAGAACGGTTTTAATAGGTTTTAATGGCAAAATGCAAGAAAGATTGGGCTTCTGAAAATGGACATTTTCCAAACGATATTTATTAAGTTCGATTGTATCTTGGGGAAGCATAAATACATGTTTTTTTATGTTATTACTATGTTTCTTTCTGTTTATTTGTTATCCAGGAAAACTCTTGTGAAACCGATGGCTGGCATTAGCTCTATGATACCAAATTACCTCTAAGGTGGAATGTGATTTTTTGTGTTTTTTATTACTTCTGTGTTACAAGAAAAAAAACTAGAGTAAAAGTAATTTGATGCAAATTAAACCATCCACAAAAAGAAATTGAATCTTGCTCCAACACTAAACGAGCCTATATTTTGCAAGTATGTTAGGGGAAACCCTTAGATTAACTGTTTCAATTATTAACATTCTTTCACTAATCACTAGCTCCATTATCTCCAATTACTATTAGGTACATAAACAAACCCAAAGACAAAACTTAGTCCCACAATCTAGACACTACGCAGATTGTCCACACAATAAACAAACTGAAACAAAAGGGGTGTAAGGACAATACCCATCAACGCAGTAATGATAATATCACAGTAAATTCAAGGAAACATAGCTCCGGCTGAAATGTGGCCACATTCTGGTTGCGTAGAACAAAGGACTGTTATTTAGAACGTTGTATAAGATTATTTGGATTAGTTTTCGTTTATTTTTTTGCGAGAAAGGGAAAAAATATGAATGAGATAGGGATTTTTTTTTATTTAAATGGGTGGCGCTTTAAAAGTGTTCGTCAAGCGTAGTCGAACGACCTGTGGCCAGGTGGGATGATGACCTGTTTATAACTGCTGACAGATGATGGATGCGGCTGGAGACAGGGCGCGATGACCAGAGCTACAAGAACTCGCTGACCAAAGCGGTGGTCAAGCAGATGATGATGATTATTATAGGATGTCAAGCCAATAACAGCTTGGTCTGTGCATACAATGATGACTTCTATTATTGACATAGCAAAAAAATCGTCGTGACTTTGTCAGAGATATGTCACTTTTCTTGCGTTATTTTCTGGCGAGCAAGGTCGAACGTTGCGTGTAGGCGAGCGAGATTCAACCACAAAAAAACAAGCCAGCGGTTTGTGACCAATTACATTTCCGTTAGTTTTAATCCTTGTAAAACACAGAAAACATAAAATAAATAAAAAATATTCACATAAAACACGAAACGATCTACCTTACGCCCATAACGAACATCATTTTCTGTCAAGCCACTGCCGTTAAACTCCCATTTATACCCTGATGAACACTAACTCAAGAGACTCGATTAAGTAAACATCACACAATCTACAGACAAACCGAGAGCAAACCAATTCAAATTCCTTCCAACGTTGTTTACAGAAACTGCAATTCTGCTCAGCGTAGAGCTCTGAAATAAAAGTACAGTCCGAAGATGTTTACAAATCAAGTCGCCTTTCCCCACTTTGGATTAAAGGCAATCCTTCAAAAGGCAAGATGAAGTTAATGTAGCTGAGGGTTTTAAAACCCCGGGGCGAGTGAAAATTGAACAGTCAAAGTGGTTACAGCTGGGAATGGTGGGAGGAAGCTATGGCTTAAATAAGAATGCTGCAAAGCTGGAATGTCCAGCTTGATGCTATGTGAAAAGACAAAGGCTATCTGGCGCTTACCAAAGAAAAGCAGAGCTTATGATACGGCTGTCAGATTGATTGAGCAATGATAGGTCAGGTGACATAATAAACTCTTTTTTGTAAAATTGTGATATTCGACTTTAGGATTAATATAGGAAGAATATGTTACAAAATCGTAAAAAATATGATAATGGTTATTGATACATGCAAAATAATTTTATAAGTATCGTGAAATTTGGCAAGAAGTTAGGATTTCATTAAAATAAAATAAAAAAGCCATTTATTCCTCAGCTGTAATTAATTCTTTATTATTAACAAAGATAATTAAAATCAAATAATAAAAACCAATTAGTATTTAGAATGGAGCTAATTGTAGACTGTTGCAAACAATCAAATACAAGTAATTAATTACAATACTTTTATTCATGCTTAAACATCATTGATGCAAAAATTTCCAATTTCTATAATTTCCGATTTCGGAAGGATTCAAACCCGCGCCTCATCACAGTAGGTACGGTAGATGAATCTCATACAATTTTTTTTGTAATCTTACCCCTCGTTTTCATGGATGTAAAAAACATGTACTTATTTGACAAGTTTTGTTTACCTAATGTTTTAGTTTTTTGTTCACATTTTTGTTAGTTCGTTTAGTTTTGTATACAAAATAGTTTAAACATGTAGGGGAAGATGGGTAGGATTCTTTGTATCAAATCAGAAATACGCTGTTATTATAGTCAGATAAGTGGACGATGCTGTAGCATTAGATTTTTATTAAATTATTAGCGGTTAGTTTTTATTTTACAAGGCTCAGAACAAAAAGCGTACGAAGCCTCCCCACCTTCCCCTATACGAGACATATTTAAACCATGTTGTATACAAAACTTGTATGAAACACGTATTTGTGAACTTCTACTACTTGTTGTAAAATGTTTAAAACCACCGTTTTCAACAACTAACTTACTTGTTGTAAAAATACGACTGTTTATCTTTTGTAGTGAGAACGCTGTCAAAGTTTCAGACAAGTGTGAACGAAAGAATGTTTGTCACAATTATTTAACAAGTTTTGCAATCAACTAGTTGTACACATGTTTTTGGTGAAAACGAGGGGTTAGAACGCGAGACTAACACACACTTGCCCACTTTTTGACACTTGTAGGAGTGTCCAAACAGCACGTTCTGGCTACAAGTACAAAACCACTTTTATAGCCGGTTTTATAGCTCTGGCTGTGACTTTTAACGTTTTTATTCCTCGCTGACAGGTAGAGGATTAGCTTTGCTCTGATTTTCAGGTTCTATTTGGTGATTTGGTATTTATGCGGTCGATTCTACCCGCCTGGTACTTTAAGTGAGGTAAACGTTGTTCAAATGATCCTTATGGAATCAAAATACTACTGTTATGTACCTTAAGGCGAAGTACGTTCGCTTTTTCGAGACAAGGACGAGCGAACACCGCGCAGTGAAAGCGAGAAAGGGAGGCAAGAGCCGGCCCGCGCGCAATTTCTCTGCTTTTTATTTATAAATTTGTTATTGCTCTAAAATAATACTTTTTTTCAAAAAACTAAGACCAATCCTCTAAAGTGTTTAGTTACCTAAGTATTTTTTAGACGATATTTCATGCAAATATGTTAAGTAACTAGCAAATGAAACTGGTTTTCCGTAGTAAAAATGCAAAGTTTAGAGGAAACTTTGCGATTTTTTTCTATCGAGTCAAGTTGAGTCAATCGTGTTTCGGCTCCCATAACTTACTAACAAAAATCCTAAACTTTCGATGCTCATCAAAAAAGATTTAAAAAAATTGTGTTTTCTTGCCTTAAAATTGATTTTCCGTCTAGGCAAAACCTGAGTTTTGGGACCTACTTCACCTTAATATATCCTACGCATTTCTACTTTCCTAGTACTTTGCGTGAGATGAACTGGTAAAAAAAATGGAAAATAAAAATGACGTACGAGAAGTGTGTGAGCGAAGTATTTTAGCTTTTTTTCTGTTAGAAATCTTAAAATGGGATGAAACCGGAATGATTTTGAGCGTTATAATTTTATTTTCCGTGTTCGGGCTAAATTGGGCCGAGGCGAGTGGGACGAACACGGATCACCTCAATTCGAAACTCGATAATTTGTTGTTGTTAAACGACTATATTTTATCTGCTTAAAAAAACAACCTGTTATTTTATAAAAAGGTTCGCATCGAGCAGGTCTTAACACGGCTGTCTTATAATCTGCCTTAGAAACCTTCCAATAAAATCATCAATAAAATATTAAAGGTAATCTTTTACACTCTAAAAATACCGCTTAACCTTTTCTAGAACTTATAAATAAGTGTTCTTTAACACTTTCATTGCCCACGGCACACATTTCCCTCTGCAACGCCTCGTCTCGTCGCGGCAGAGCCTGGGCTGTGAATGCATCAATGTTAACAATGGCTTTTTATACCAAGTTTCATAGCCTTTTTACAACTCTCGCTGTGCCTTTTTACGTTTTTATTCCTCTCTGTTAAGCGGGGGATTAGCTTTCTACTGATTTTCAGAGGCCCGATTCTGCTAACCAATCGTTTTAAGATGGCAATGGTATCGTCACGTAGAAATCTTAGATGACGTGCGGTGCTATTAGCACAGAGACTGCGACCTGCACACATAAGGGTCGGACTTCGAGAAACCGCACACGCCGTTCCATCCCGCACTCCAAAACGTACGTGTTGATGCGCAGACGCGCAGGGCTGACAGTTCGATGTTTAACAAAGGAATTTTCTAAAATCCATCTTCCAGTTTGTGATACCTAACATAAGCTTTTTTTTATGCTTCTGTAATAGTTTTATTCTATTTAGTTTAGTCAGAGATACACAAATAGATTTTGGTGGCCACCAAAGGCAACTTCGTATCTCTGCCTAAACTAAATAGAATAAAACTATTACAGAGGCATTAAAAAAATCTTACGATGAATTTTCAAAAATCCATCTTCCAGTTTGTGATACCTTTACAAACTGAAAGATGGATATTTGAAAATTCCTTTGTTAAACGAATAATAACATAAAGTAGGTGGCGGCGCTAGTTTGGGTGGGGTATGCGCCTTAAAAATTTTAACGTTCCACGCGCCAGTCAAAACTGCTGTCCAAACTTTTGAAAATCAATTTACAAGCACAGTTTGGATCGTTTGTCTAAGTATATAAGATTTACCGGCGTTCCAAACACATTTTTTATCGTAATTAGCACGACAGTTTGATCTGCAGATCAAAACCGCACGGATCCATCCGAAAACCATTCAGTGACGATACTACATCATAGTGAAGCGATTAGTTTAGCAGAATAGCGCCCCAGGTTCTTTGTGGTGAATTGTGGTTAAATTGGTATTTAGCCGACAGCTGCCTTGTTCGCCTGAGGCACAGCATTTATGAAAATGTTGTCCTTCTCTGTTGAGATTGGATTTTTATACGTTTTGTTCTGTAGAGGGTAGTTTTATAAAATCCTTCTTGCTATTTTATATAATGTACCTAATTACCTATTGACACAAAGTATTCTACATGGTTACTTTATGGCGTCGTCGAGCGAGATGATGGATATTATTATCAATATCAGTAACGTTTATTTCTTTAGGCTTACAAAATAAGCACTTAGACAAGTCAAATTTTATAATATAAACAGGTTTATAAATATGAATTCGGTATTAACAAATAAGAAAAAAGGTGTTATTGATTTCTTCCACTTAAATTTTTTGTCCATTAGTGATTACACATCCCATTACGACACCTTTTCAAAAAAACATTTACCCAATATTTGTACTCGGATCAAAGCAACGTTTGAAATACAAAATTAATCCCTTGGCAAGTTCACACAAATCATTTTATTCCTTTACGACCCTTTCTCGGGTCAACCCTAACGACCTTTGGCTCAGCCCTGCAAAAATAAAACAAACTTGATCAAGTCTCACCCTAAGAGGTTAAAAATTCAATTCTTCCATTATCCCGGACTCCCTGCCAATAAACGGAATGGTGCCAATATTTCATAGCAGAAGCTTTTTATAACTGTATGGATGGGTGTGAATTTCCATATTTTCACACTTATACCACGTATGTTTAAGGAGGCGCGATTGACATAATGTTATTCTTAAAGATACTGCAGACAGATCGCAGAAAAAAGGAATTTCTATATTTGGCTGTTATGTTTGTTTTTTTTCTTATCTATGTATGTTCGTCGATTTTTCCGTCATTAATAGTAGACCTATTTTGAAATTCTTTCGCCTTTGTTTTGAGTTAAATTTGTGACGTATTTTCGACGTATTTGTAGAGGGCATTGTCCCAAAGAACTTTTAAAACTTTTTTTTAGATTTTTCAAAACAAACAATTTTCCAAAATTTCTGTTTGATCAGTTGCTCTTTCAGAAAAATCATTACACTTTTGAAAGTTGAATGTCTGTTACCTCTTTTCGTCAACACTGCGGAACGGATTTGGCTGAAATTTGGCTTAGATGTAGTTCTAAACCTGAATTAACGTAATTTATTTAACCCATTTCAATCTTGCTGAAGAAGCTATAAATTAAAATCGATTGACGGATCCGCTGATCATGCAATTCAGTTTTAGAGAGAGAACACGACCAAAACATACTGACAGCTTTTAGTGAAGTTAAAAAACTTTAAGTTAGTCTATTGTCTAAAGTTACCCTCCCTACATTGCCTAAAGGCTGTCGTAGTGACAAGCTAAGTAGAAACCCATACCTTTACCGGCACTAACCCTTCAATTCAAACCGAACACAGCAATGCTGTTAGTCGGCCGAAACAGGGGAAACAGCGTTGGTATTTTCCCAGATAGCTCTTCCTCTATTCTAAATTGACAAGCTTTTGTCCGCGTCATCGCTCAGTTCCTGAATATTTTTTGATATCGATAATTAAACATACAACCTGCCGTGCTATGAGAAAAGACAATAACTGTTTTATTTTTCAGAAATGAGTTTTGATACGAATTAGATTAGGTATTTGGATATGATGTATGCGTTATGCAAATCAGTTTGGGGAAGGGCTATGTTCAGCAGTGGACGTACACGGGCGAATAATGATGCGATATTCGCAAATAAAGTCACTTGACACTATTTCTATTTTCATCTTTGTTTCCCATGTCTTAAAGATTATAATACCACATCACACTAATTTTATAAATGTTAATGCTCGATGCTGATAATGATTAGGTAACTTTACGCCAAACAACTAAACGGGACGTGCTGAAATTTTGCATAACTACAAACATATATAGTTAGATGGACCTGGATTAAAGGTTACTTTATATCATTAAAGTCATTTAAAACGGGATATTTACCATGATTCGATTTTTGAGTTTTCCAATATTTCGGCACAGTTTCATGCGCCATGATCACGGAAGAACTAAAGTCACTGCGAGTTGGTTTTTATTGGCAGATATATCGATCTACCTTCATTCTTTGTCTTTTTCTACAAAAATCTCATATTATCAATTATTAAATCATTCATATTATTATTATTAAATCTTATATTTTCTCAAAAATCGAATCATGGTAAATATCCCGTTTTAAATGATTTTAATGTTAATAACCATGATAGTTTTAAAAGTTTTACTTTATATCCTTTGTAAAACGTGTTCGATGCCGCGGTTAGACACTAGTAGATGCTAAAAACCTTGTGGGTTACGTTTCGTCCCCGCCTCGTAACCGCTAAAAAGCCTTGAATGACGTCATTTCCTGGACGTCTTTACAAGGGGTGAAATTAAAGGTCAGGGGTTCCGGTTAACGGTCGGTTCTTTTAAAAGGTGCTTATTCTTTTGTAAGGTTTTAATACATGCTAGAAGGTATTTGATAGGTATTTCGATTTGATCGTATTTTTAACATTATCATTAATTTATTTGACAAGACGTAATGTTATTATTCTGTTGGAAGTGGTTATTAATAAAATAACAATTATAACATAATACCTATTTTTTCTGTTGGAAATAGTTACGGTAATATTATAAATAGCTACGGTAATATTATAAATAGTTACGGTAATATTATAAATGCAATAGTTATAAATAAAATTACAATGATAACTTGTTAATTTTGTCTAGTTCCTAAAAATCTCTTAGGGATCTATGGGTATTTGATCCGGGTCTGGGTATATCGTATTATGTAGGTATATCAATTTTGTTGTACTTGCCCATAAGACAAGCTCATCTTATTTTAAGGACAGATGAAGCTGTTGCTGTTTTAATGTCCAGTACTCCTTATTTATTAATTGTAAATAAATTATTGTCAAACCTAAAATTGCAATTCGTCTTTAGTAATCATTACTAAGATCCATTAGGGCGTATCCTCAAACATAACTTAGTCAACCTGCGTGATTAACGAATTCTCCTCTACATTTTGCTGCACAAAAATATGAAAATTCTTAGCTACGATAGCTTGAAAACAATAAACAAAATTTATAGCACAATAACATTACGAAGATACAATAAGAACAGAATTTGCGGGTAGTTTTAAAATTTTTAGACTTCCGATACGAGGATATTTATTACCGTTCGGTTTTGATATTTTTTGGGGAAGCCATATTTTTTGGAAGCAACAAATTTTCCTGTAGAATTTACTGGATGTTTTGCCTTTTTGGCGACAATTTATAAGTTTGTGGTTGTCTCGGGGTATATTTTTTGTTTGACATTCCATTCGACGACCTCTGCGGCACAACGGACGAAAGGCGCTGCAGTTGCTGATTCATTCCCGCTACCGGTAAATTTATCGTGTCATGATCTCTACGTCCGGCATATCTATAAGTGTCATTCATATTAAAATCCTAAGCAGGCTACTTATATTTTTTTTCTTTATTAATGCTGTTAGTTAGTAAGTAGTAGGTACCTAGTTAATTATGACTGTAGGTACTTAAGCTACGAATAAAGATATTCTTATTCTTGTAAAATGTTTTGAAAATGCATTACTTTTTGTTTTATGTGAAGCTTGTTAATTACGACAGTGGTTTTGAATTAACCTACTGCGTTTTAAAAAGGGACAGCTTTTGTTAACCGTCTTCGAAAAAGAAAGAGGTTCCGTGTTCGGCTGTGTTTTTATGTTAGTATGGTCTTCGATTTCTCTCGGAATATTGCCGATTTTGGTGGTTCTTTGTTGACATGGTTTAACATAGAAAATAATTTCGAGGTGTTAATTTTTTCCCTGTTCCGAAAGATTTAAAGACAATGTTAATTGATAAGCATTAGAAGTCGGTTTTCAGTTTTTGTAAAACATTAAACTATTAAATATCTGTACGGATTATTCGATCCCCGACTGCCACACTGACGTCCATTGAATGGAGATAAGTAAAAGCCACATGCCCCTACATAGTGATCTATCTCACGAAGACAGTGTTTCCAGCACAGATACAAAGTTACCATTCCAAACAGTTATTTAACAGTACACATCATGGGAACACTGAGACAATAGGCCATTCAGTGTGTGAATGGATTTAAAGTTGATTTGTGATGGGGGAAATCGGGGCCGTTGACATAGGTTTTTCAAGTTCTTTTATTTACCTAGTTCTATGTTAAGAGTACCATACGACGCCATTTTGTGAAATCCGGTGATTATGTGATTCAGAGTGAGATTTCAAGTATCATCGACTCCTAACTACAAAGTCAAAGTCAATAACTTTATTTCTTCAGGCTTACAAAATAGGCACTTAGACAAGTCAAATTTAATACTATTAACAGGTTTATAAATAGTCATTATTATCTAATAAGAAATATGATGTTATTGATTTTATTCGTTTAAATTTTTTGTCCGCTAGTGGAAGAAGCGAAAAATAAACCACTAGTAAGTTTAATAAATCTTTAAATTATATTATACATTATCTCAGTCTAACTATAATCGGATTTATATAAATCAATATTTATATAAAACAAACTAAGCCTAACATTATTTTCCTTAAATACTATTGTATTGTTTAATTTGTAAATTGTTTTAAGCTTAAGTGTGTAATAAAAGTATTTTCTATCTATCTATCTATTGTCGGTGCGGAACTGGGCAACATCTGGCCAAGCATTAACATCATTGATGTAATCATCTAAGGAGTAACAACAGACCGACAAACAGACTAAACGCCACGTATCTCACGCAACGAAATGTAGGGAACGTTAGATGGCGTTGCGTACCTACAATAAGTGTCTCTAAGCCGTCTGTTTTCATACTAATTCAAGCGTACACAGCCCTGAGTCCATATGACGATAATTTAGAAACGTGATTGTGTCGTCTCATATTTGTATGAGATTTACACAAATCACTGTCCGTACGATAGAGGCGCTGTTCCAAAAACTATGGAAAAATGAGACGTTACTAGCACGTCTCGATTCTATAGTCTAATGCACTCAAGGCTCTGAAGAGACAAAATGAGATGATGTGATGAGTCCTCATCATTTCACTGATTAGCGGTCCGCCCCGTATTTCAAAACGTTTCTGTGCAAAATGACTTACTACAAAATTTCAGATTATCTAGAAGATAAAAAAGCTTGGGACGGGTTTTGCTCCAACTCGAAAAACAACAAGTAACAGGCTAAAGGTTTCATCGTCGCTTTAGTTTAGTCTGCATACCGAAACGACTGAAATCAAAAATATCAGTTTATTTCCGTGTCAAAGTTTTATTTTTAGAATTTGTAATTTTTTAAGTGTACATTTTTGTACTTATGGAAATAAAAACTTTTGACTTTGACTTTGCACGGGTGTAATCTATCCCCTGTATTCATCAGGGATAATGTAAGATTCTAATGGTTGACGAATTTTTCAAATCGGTTCAGTAGTTTCGGAGCTTAATCGATTCAATCTTTCCTTTTTATAATATAAGTGTAGATCGGTGAAAAAACAACACTTTGTTTATCATGTATCAAACCTTTACAAGATGCTATTTTTGGCTTTATGTTATTTTTACCAAATTGTCCCATCCTAAAATAACAAAGATTGCGAAAGTGAAGAGAGGATCAATTTACATTAAATATGACTTGAATATGACCAAGTGTTCCTTGTGAGTTCATGATAAATAAACTATTTTAATATGAAATAAAATTACTTAGAATAAGCACTATTTTGATTTATTTGACTTATTGTGTCAATAAAACAATTTTTACTGTACTTTTACTAAATTATCTCAAAATGATAGATAGATACTAATACTTTATTATACCACATAAACACAGAAAAAGTACAGAATCAAATGTTGAGTAGACGAAGTACAAAGGCTGGACTGGACATGTAAGAACAAAAAGACAGTGGCATTCGAAAAAAAAACCAATGATACTTACACTTCATACTATATTACCTACCTACATATCCTTCAAACAATATAGTAAATAAATAAAACAAAATGTATTGATACGTATCTTTATTCAGAAAGAAAATAACAATCAAATAAGAAATTTAAATTAAAACTAGTATTTACAATAGAAACAATTAAGCTATCTGCAAACTGTTGCAAACAATCTACAGGTAGCTCAACTGATCCATATCAATACCAGTTGGAAGCGTGCCTAAGACACTGGCTGCATTGCCCCGCTGCTGTATAGCAATGCTGATGCGCTGTGCCAGATACTCACCAGCTCTCGGGTCACGCGTCGCTTCGACCAGACGCTCAGATAATTTTTTGAAAACCCGGAGAGCCTCGGTACCCCACGAACCTAGGGTCTCGAAACAAAATTATATAAAATAAAAGTGAATTCTTCGACTTACTTTTCGAAAGTTAAACTTTAGAAATTTTCATTTTGATTCTGTATACCCTATCCCAAATGAAAAACATTATAACATGTAGCTGCAATGAGCTATTTCGAGTTATAACACTTTTCAAGAAATACCAGTCTTCATCGTTGTTATGGTTAAATTTAGAGTTAAGCCTTTTTCCTACAAAGCGACCAAAAACATCTTAAGATCTCCTGCACAGCATCCAATCTCTTCATATATTCCCACGAGTTCCTGAAATAGTTGACTAAAACAGTGCTACTCCTCTGTACAATACCTGCATACATTAATACATCGCTAGATTTCCCACCGGTGTCCGTGTCTCTTTGCAGAGAGTGCCTTTTTCTAGAACTACTGAAACTCGGCTCCGACTCTGAGGCCGTGGATCCGCAAGATGACTATATGCTACGATTTACTTCCTCAGCACTCATACAGTCTACTGCTGAAAATGTCTTCCCCAATGATTTTTTTACGACATGATCAGAGTTGGAGCGGATGATTCAAAACTTACGCCGCGAGCGCTACGGCAATTCCAGCAGACTTTATTTCACTTAGACAAGTCAAATTTTATAATGAAAAAGACATAATGAGTAAAGAATTAAGATGTTTTTAATTTTATTCACTTCAATTTTTATCCACTAGTGGATGAAGTGAACAATAAACTACTAGTAAGTTTATTTATCACTTTTAAACTACTATAAAATACATCATTGTTTGCCTATCAGCAGAGGATTACATGTAACCCTTTGACCATATCAAAACACTTTTTGAAATTTCTGTAAGTTTCATACTTTTTGAAATATTTCAAAAAAAGACGAAAAATTGACCATACCCCCCCCCTAGCTCCGAAGATTGATGACCGATCCATGTACAATGTATTAGGCGTTTGTAGATATCAATCTATATTTAAGACGAATAGTGAGGCAAATGACCTTGGACCTTTCCGCGCGCCTTTATGCAGCAAAGAGTGTTTGTTTTCGGTTCAGCATGCCATGTAGTTCCATAATCAACCAAATAATATGATCCTCTGCGGTTGGGCGAAGTGTAACTAGCCAGATTTGTATCACAGATTTTGTAGGCGAAAATACGTTTTTATGTTTGATTTTATTATTTTGACTACTTTTTGAATCTAATGGACCTCCAAGAGATAGGTATGAAGTATATGAATCACTATACTGAATTTGGTACTAATCGAATTTGAGACGCCGATAAAAAGTGGGTTCGAAGCCGCTACACATACACTATAACTAACACTATAACAACTACACTATAATTAACGGTAAGCATTTGGGACCGCCAAGGGACCCTTCAGGATGTGTGTTACAGGATATATAAATTTCAGAGCTCTACATTCAATATTTTCGTTGGAAAACGGGTTCGAAAACACCTAATTTTCTTGATTTTGGGTTACTATGCGCCTTAACAGGAAAAATATAGAGAAGTCTGTAATAATAATAGTTTTTGAAAAATGGTCAAAAAAGGGGATTTTTTTTCAAAAGGGGGTACCTACCCATGTGGGGTATCAAATGATATCGTTTCGACCTTTTGAAAACACTTTTTGAAATTTCTGTAAGTTTCATACTTTTTAAAATATTTCAGAAAATTAATTGTCCAAATAATTGGCAAATGTTTGAAACCCTCGGCGCGCGAGTTACACTCGCACTTGGCGGATCTTGTTTTGTATCGAACGTTTCTGAGGCGCACTATTTACCATTTCATCTCTGAAGTCGGGGCCTCGAATGCATGGTTATTTCAGTAGCTTGAGCGGTTAAAATTAAACTATCACGAAGTGGAAAAGGAGAAAAGTTATATGTTGACGACCTCTGTGGCGAGGTGGGTGCAGGTCCACCTACAACGCAGGAGATTGCGGGTTCGATTCCCGCCTCGGGACAAATGTTTGTACGATCTGCTAGATAGTTTGTTGTGGTCGTTTTCGATGTATGATAAAAAAAACAAACTATGTAATGTCTTGTATTATGTGTATTAGTTACTATAATATAAGCTCTGCTTAGCTTGGGTGAAATATTTTTTAATAATTATTTACTTACTTATTTAAACCAAATTTTGACTGTGCTAATATCCTTTCTGCTGTTTTATGCGGTTTACGTACATTTGGATTTTATGATCTTAGTAACTTTGAATTCGATAAAAAAGACAATCTAATGATTGCGTTGACTTAGAAGTTTGATTTATATCGCGGGTCCAAGAAGTTACGAAACTGATATATGATGTGAATTTCGACTCAATAACGAAAAGGGGTTTGACAGAGGGACAACAAAGTGATCCGATAAGGCTTCCTTTTGTAAGGTACCTTTTGAGATAAAGAACCTTAAAATTGCTTAATTGTAAAACAATAAAGTAATAACCTTAATTATAAAAATGCATTTGGAAAAAATTGAATAATTGTTATCATAAAACCCAATTATCCAGAATATAAAGATAAAAATCATTTACTAGACACAATTACAGTGTCTCAGTATATCTAATATTGAATTAGTAGGGTCCTAAACTAGCCTAGACTGTATTTCAGGATCCAGGGCTTCTATTTTTAATATTTTACAATTGTGCCTCTATTAGAAACTAATAACGACCTAACTAAAAATTAAAATTAAGATTAAGATAAAGCTTTAGGTACTCACGTACTTTGAGGCTTGATGATGTTTTAAAGTCACGAAAGCCTATCTTAAAACAAACACTTGGTAGCTTATTTACTGTTTAACTAAGATAAAACATGTAAACTAGGATGTACCCTAAACAGTACGTCGGACACAAATCCGTGCAGATTAGCTCAGCCGGCGGAAGTAACTGATGGGACGGGCGGGGCGAGTTATGTAGGGCAGGCTCTGACCACATGACACTGTCTTAGACTGACACCGAAAATTCAGCCCTAGATTTAAGGTAAATAAAGAAGGCTTAGACTTTACTTAGACTTAGCATTTTTTATTTATTTATCAACTTTTAAGGTTCGGTATTAAAAATAAAAATTATAATATCACCCAAAAAACCACAGAGGTTTGTAACGGAGCGCTATTAGTGAGCCAATCTTGCAATAGTACAAAGTATGCCTTAATTACACAAAAATAAATACATTAAACGATAGGTAGGTATTGTAAATAAGCTATACAACAGCTATTATTAACATGCTTTACACAGAAATAAGGATAATGAGATTAAGGTGTGTGTTCTTCGAAAACCTGACAACATCATTTTCAATTTATCACAAGTTTTCTTAAAAATTACGTCAAAATTAACCAACGAAGCTGACCGATCTGCGACACTGAAGGTTGTCGCACAGCTACCACCCAGCACAAAGCAAAATGTGTATACATATGGGCTTGATTTAACGCTGGAATCGTTCCGGGTTCGTCCCACTATGAGACATCTAACAGTAAAATAGCAGTACTGTCGTCCACCCACTTCTTGTGCAAATCAACAACTATACAAGTCGCAATAAAAGTATTTTCTATAAATAAATAATGCTGGACAATTCACACAACATTATCTAGCCCCAAGGTAAGCATAGCTTGTGTTATGGGTACTAGATAACTGATATACATAATACAATACAATACATAGATACATATTTTTTATTATACATAGAAAACGACCAGAACACCCTGAACTAATGTTTGCAGATCGTACACACTTTTGTTCCGAGGCGGGAGTCGAAACCGCAACCTCCTGTGTCGCAGGCGGGCCTTCGCCCACCGCGCCACAGAGGTAGTCAAATTTCTATCTATCTTTCTAACGCAATGTACCAGGAAAGTAGAAATACATAGGACATTAAGGTACCTACCTAACAATAGTTGACGACCTCTACTGCAGACATTTGTTCAGAGTGGGTGTTTTGGTCGTTTTCTATGTTTAATAAAAAATATCTATCTATAAATATCTATGTATTATATTATGTATATCATTCATCTAGTATCCTACCCATAACACAAGCTCTGCTTAACTTGGGGCTAGATGACACTGGGTGAATTGTCCAGTATTATTAAAAAAAATGATTTCATAGGGATCATAATATCCCCTTTATACACCATGAAATAAAATGCCCCCCTCTTTTACAGTCGAGAAGGGGGACAATTTATTGAAATGGGCGGTAAAGATAAAAGACGGTTTCTGCCAGATCGAACATGGAGATGTGTGAAATGGGCAGTGTAAGTGTTAAATTGGGGATTCGATTCACAAAATTTCCTCGTAAAACGGTAACATTCCAAAAGAGTTTGAACAATTAGTACATAGAATATATCATTTGTCATTGCGCTGAACCAGCCATTTCAGATTCTCATTTAAAACGTTCTAACATGGAAGGATGATTTGTTTGATATGTATAAAAATAAGCGACTGTCTGACTGTAATATTATCTGAAAAAGGGGAGAATATACTGTTTGAAACAATTCATTTCTGTACCTAGTATTTATTTATTTATTAACTCATTCATTTCACTTCACAATCTATACACATTACACATGTACATTGTACATACAAAGTAATGAAACTTCAGCTAAAAAAAAACCAGCCATTTACGAGTTTGACTCGTGCACGAAGATTTCCGTACCATTATCTTTAAAACGGCAAGAAATCGTGATTGTTATATAACCCCCTTAAATATTTATTTTATTTAGTTATAACGTCAACAGAAATACGTCATTTATATAAAATTTCAACGGTCTAACTATCACGGTTCGTGAGATACAGCCTGGTGACAGACTGACAGACAGACGGACGGACAGCGGAGTTTTAAGTAATAATGTTCTGTTTTACCCTTTGGGTACGGAACTCTAAAAATCACAAATTATAAGTACCTATTTATCTAGCGAACGTGACTTATTACATTCTGTACCTATTTTTTTTTATGTTTCTGATGTGACTTTTTTTATCATACTTACGTATGTCCATAAATAATAAATGGACCTTGCATAATATTATAATAAATTGTTTATCTCTTTGTCTATTTTACGAACCCGTTAATATATTTTTGAGCTTTGTTTTTAACAAATACAAAGCGAGCGAATTCACATGCAGAAGTAATGTTCCCGTATATCAACTTCGTACGTCCGAAAATGCGGGAAAATTACGGAGAATTCCAAATATGTCACAAATTTTCAATAGAGGTTATCTTTTATGGCGGGAAATAAAGAAAATGGCGACGGGTAACATTTGTATAATATTTCATCACTTTATTGTAGAAAGATATGTTGGAATTAGAGTTTCGGAGAATTAAAGTATTTTATTATTTGAACGTTAGGTTTGGTTTAGGTTTTTGGGGTTATTTTGAACAAGTATTTTGTCAAGGACGGGATTTATTTCAACGTAGTCAATTTAAAAGCAGAATAATAAGTAATTTGATATTATAACGTTAGGGGTATTTTTTTTCACTTGCTATTTTTGTGTTTGTCTTTTTAATACCAAACAACTCTAGATACCTACATACTTAAATATAATAAAATTTATGGACTTTCATTTCAATTCAATAACTTTTATTTCCTTAATCTTACAAAATAAGCACTTAGACAAGTCAAGTTTTATACTATAAACAAGCGTTTAAATAGTAATTATCAAATAAGAAAAAGAGTGTTATTGTTTATATCGTTTTATACAATACTTAATTTTTCATTGCGGGTTAACTACGAACCTCTAATTAATTGATAAAACGTGGGTGTGCTTCGAATATTAATAAGATTCGTAGTTAACCCGCTTACATCCGTAATGATTTTATCTAACTACAACAGCTTTTAGACAAATTTTTTTAAATTGTTTACGTTATGTTTAAACTCATCTGAAAACTCCATTGTAATGTGCCGCGCACTAGAATTTAATGAATATTCTTTGTTTTCTAAATTTTGTATTATATTATAAAAACACAGTACCTGCCTTATATATAACATCTTTAAGAGCTGTGGTTAAATAAATAGATGCGTTAATTTAATATGTCAAACTTTTAGGCTAATAAGCGTCAAAACGCCATTCAAGATTATCGAAATCGCCTAAAACTTAGTCAATCATGTAAAAATTAGACCTGCTTTCATTCTAGACACTGGCTTTAGGACTTACCTAAAAGCTTTTTAGTCATTTACATTTTGCGGGAAGATTAGGGACTTAGAACGCGGTATATTCAAAAGTTTTAATTAAGTTCTTAAATCTTAAACATTTATCAACGAAGTTATTATGTAAATAACATAACGTTTGATTCGTTACTTATTTTTGCTAAACTTAGCTAGGTATGCCTTTGGTGCGGTAAACTGGTTTTTAGTGGAGACCGCGACTCGGCAAACTTAGTTTAGGATGACTTGTGGCAGGTGGAATGAAGTTTGGTGAAATACTGCTGACAGATGCTGAATGCGTTTGGAGATAAAAATTTATCATAAATAGTACGCTGCTGCGTACAGTCAGCGTCAAATTGAAATAAGCGTGAGTAATCAAAATGATCTGAAAAACATAAAAGCAATTTGATATACGCAGATAACTTTGAAAACTTTGTTTGCTAAGATAATTTTGATCACTCTGACTGCTCATATAAATATGAAACAATGACTAGTAAGATGTTTTGAACACCTTGGGTGCTTACAACAATATGATCACTCGAACTGCGTATATCAAATTGCTTTTATGTTTTTCAGATCATTTTGACTACTCTTCACGCTTATTTCAATTTGACGCTGACTGTACTTTTTTACTCGTAGGTTGATAATGACTGATATAACAAAAAATGTAAATGATATGCGGAACCATATGTACTGGAATCTAACTTGGCAAATTAATTTCTGTGACGTCATGAAACCTCTCGCGTGAAAACACAATTTCGACTCATAAAATGAAACGAAAATCCGAATTTCATTGCTTTTGTTTACAGCAAAGTAAATAACCTAGTACATATCAAATTAATTTTATTTGTACAGTGTAAGAGGATTGCCGCTGGTAATGCTGTACATTTGTCAAGAGAGGTGGTTTGTGTAGCTCAGTTGAGAATAGCTGGGGAACTTTGGATGGCAACGAACGGACACACTGTGAAATTAGAGTGGGTAAAGAGGATCAAGATCGTGATGTCTGGGGGGATTGTCAGGAGACCTTTCCCAGCCGTGGGATGAGTGATGACCATGGGATAATAATAATAAAGAAGAATAATGAAGGTTTTGTTCAATTAGCACAAAAAGAAAAACAAGGAAAATAGGGAAAAAAACATAGAAGGAGAAAACCATAGAATTAAATGTAAAGTTAGTATACGATATCAATACTACGGCCGCGTCTGTCGTTCCCGTATAGGGTTTACATGTCTTGACGACCTCTGTGGCGCGGTGGGCGAAGGTCCGCCTGCGACGCAGGAGGTTGCGGGTTCGATTCCCGCCTCGGGACAAATGTGTGTACGATCTGCAGACATTTGTTCAGGATGTTCTGGTCGTTTTCTATGTATAATAAAAAATATCTATATATGTAATGTATTGTATTATGTACATATATCAGTTATCTAGTACCCATAATACAAGCTCTGCTTAGCTTGGGGCTAGATAATGCTGTGTGAATTGTCCAGCATTTTTTTTTTTTTACAAGTCATCTACCTAAGTGCTGCTAAACGAACACTACATAGGTAAGCGGTCGTCAAATTAATTTTTTTAAATTTTGCATTCATTATTGATATTGTATTTCAGATTTCAATTGATTTTTGTAGTTTTCTAAATTAGCCTTATCGAATTTTTGCTCCAATTTCCTTGTAGGTGTAAGTAATTTCTTATTATAAAGAAATAGCCATTATAAACTCGCATACTCGTCCGAACTTAGTCGAAATGAATTTGTTTTAAATTATTCATTTCTCTCAGATATGCGTTTTCGGTTCTGTTAAATATTGACTATAAAGGTTTATTTATTAAATACGTTTGATGCTGTGTTATTCACTATTAAATATTATTATTATTTTTCTGAATCAACCAGGGCCAGGGTATGCATGCACATGAAGGTAAGAAACTTAGAACGACGAAGTGCTTTATTCCCTTTAGATTAAACCTTAAAAAACTTTTGAATGGTAGAAATTTCAAATTATGGAATGTTACGATTTATGAACGTATGTTAACTTTTAACCAGCCACACTACATTTAGTGAGCTGTGATGAAACGTAGGCCTAAAATTGTTATCGTCTGGGTAACCGCGCTAGGGTGGGACGCTTTTCAGCCCCGGGATTTATTCCGGGACTAGAAGTTACATCCCGGTGTGTGTGTGTATTTTCAGAAGACCGCGTAACAGAAATCATTGAAAATTCTCGTTATTTCTTCTGTCTTCATCTGTTAGCTTCAACTACTTATTCGAAGGGAAGTATTATGGGTAACCAACGCGATGTTTCGTTACGATGGCAGTCGAAAAAAGTCGTGATTGTGAATCATCTGTAAGTGGACGAATATCGCCAGCTTCCAAGATTCTTTCCTTTGGGGCAAGATCGCAAATATAAATTGCTTAGCTGACGGCTAGCTTCCAGCAGTGGAGGGACACCTATTCGAAGGGAAGTATTATGGGTAACCAACGCGATGTTTCGTTACGATGGCAGTCGAAAAAAGTCGTGATTGTGAATCATCTGTAAGTGGACGAATATCGCCAGCTTCCAAGATTCTTTCCTTTGGGGCAAGATCGCAAATATAAATTGCTTAGCTGACGGCTAGCTTCCAGCAGTGGAGGGACACCTTAAGCAGAATAAGCACTCTAAGTCCACTGCTGAAAGAACATCCTTCCACCAAAGAAAGGGGTTTTGGCAGAATCACCACGTTTGGAAGGTGAACTGAATACAGTGAATTTTGACAACTCTTCAAAGTTGTCAAAATTCACTTTATGAACAGTGAATTTTGATAACTCTTCAATCTGCAGCTGGTTCCTTTAGTCGACTCTTATGACATCCGTGAGCTGAGTTAGATTGGTAAATTATTACCTCATTCAGTGTTTTTGAGTTTCATAACGTGTAATGGCAGTTTTCTTTAGATAGATAGATAATTCTTTATTGTTCCACACAAATACAGAAAAAAGTACAGAATTAAAAGCTATGAGTGGACGAAGTACAAAGGCGGCCTTATGAGCGATCTCTTCCAGGCAACCTTGGGATGGACTGGACATTTAAGAACAACAAAGACGGTGGCACTGAAAATAATATATATACCTACATATTATAGTAAAACAAATAAATAATACTTACAATACCTACTTATGAAATTACAGAAATTATAATAAACTTACATGTATATAAATATAACTTAAGACTTCTACAAACATGTTTTATCCTATGTAAAACATACCTCGGATAATTCCTGAAATCCCAGTTGCTAGATTAACAAGCTGCACCACGATTTAAAAATCGTCTGGTATTTTCCGGGAAATTTCTGAATAAATCCCGGAATAATGTCCCCTCCCCAGTCACATATGTTCCTTTATAAATTTGCGGGCCAATAGCAAATTTCTCAGGTAGGCCTGGGCGAGATTCTGGAACAACATTTGTACGTCACAGCTAAAGTTCAAACTTGGGCTTTGTTTATAATACGCTAAGGAAATTTTTACATCACTTTTGGAGATGTGTTATAGTTTTATTTCGTTACTTTTTTTCATGTTCTTTTTGCGTAATATGTGGGCGGAGCAGATTATATGGCATGAAAATGTCAGCCTTTTTAATCTAAATAAGGATCGGATGGGATCGGATCATCTCTTGAAATAATATATATTTATATATATATTGTGATATAGTTCATCCCATAGAACGTACCTCCCCCGAGCAAGAGGGTGATTTGCCATAACCACAACGCTTTGCAGCCGGAATTTCAATCATAGAAGTGTAAAGTAAAGTAAATAAAGTAAAGTAAAGTAACCTAATAGGCTAGTTTATTAAAAAAATCGAATTAGTCCGTCTGTTAGATTTATCAGAAGATTTAACTTTGTCATTTAAATAAAAACGATGAAAACGTAGGCAGTTAAAGTTCCGCGTAACGTCAAGGCATGCGAAACTTTTTAGCACGTTGTGACGTCACGCACGAGCTCGCTCCCAAACTCTGACGCTAGATAAAGCATCTTTGTTATTTTTAGTTTAATTGACACTAATAAAATAAATACTACTAAAATATCTTCTGATAATCTAACTGACGACGAACTAAATAGAATAATATTACCTTTTAACTACCTACCTTATTGCTAGCATAAACATTTTTACAAACATTACTGAAACAAAAATACAAATCGGTAACATTTAAGTATCAAAACATTCACGCTGTCCATAAAAAAAAATTATTTAACAAAATCCCAATCGAAAAACACTTGCCCCGGACACCTATTACAAAAAATGAATGAATACCAACAATGGGCAATTTTCCTAGATCTACCCATTTCCCGATCCGTACTTTTCATGATTTACCCGTTGGAATATTGAAGCATTGATTTTCGAAATTGACAGTGACATACGGGCTTTGTTTGTATAGGATGAAGTGGGAATGAATTTCGGGAGGCTCTTTCATGGATATCTCATTATATGAATGTTGGGATAGATTATGTAGATAGATGCGACCTAATTTGAAAAGCGGTAGGCTTATCTATTTTAGCAGCTTTGATAAGCTGAAAAGCGTGTGCAGATGTTATGTCTCAAAGGAGTCGCCGACGAAGTTTAATATTGCCGGCGGCATGTTAGTGTTTCATATATAGGCGTCAACGAATAGTTCCCTTTAGGTAGCGAGAGGTTACGTAGCGAATTCCAATCTTTTCTTATGTAGCCGATTTGATACCTAAACATGGTCAGCGGTACGAAGTCAGCAACTATTGTATGTTGCGAACTTCGTCCCGTTTTTAAGACACGATAATGGAATATAGGTTATGGTGGTCGCACATGTATGTCAATGTTGACGACCTCTGTGGCGCGGCGGGCGAAGGTCTGCCTGCGACGCAGAAGATTGCGGGTTCGATTCCCTCAAATAAATAAATAATGCCGGACATTGACATCTAGCCCCAAGCTAAGCAAAGCTTGTGTTACGGTACTTGATAACTGATATACATAATATAATACAATACACAGATAGATATTTTTATTATACATAGAAAACGACCAGAACACCCTAAACAAATGTCTGCAGATCGTACACACATTTGTCCCGAGGCGGGAATCGAACTCGCATCCTCCTGCATCGCAGGCAGACCTTCGCCCACCAAGCCACAGAGTCGTCAATTAAATTTATAATATTATGGCCGAATGCTACACATGCTGATGTGGGGACCCTTTTTTACCCCATGCTTATATGTTTTGTTGTTTTTTTTTGTAGATTTAACTCAAGTACCTACCTGGTATGTATTATTGGGTAAAAATAAAATAAAATATATTTTTCTTCTTCTACATAATTTAGTCTGTACACCTGGCGAATATCATCTTATTCTTCTGGTGTATCATGTTCTGCACCGAGGTCCCCGAGGATTATACCCGCTGTAAGAAGCCTTCGTTTAGATTAACTCTCATAAAGAACCTCTGTGTTGTTAGCCTCGGAATTCGCATTAAATACGATTCCACTAAAACTTGTAAAAAAAAATAGACAAAAACCGCAAGCCTTATTCAAACCGTCGTCAAACCAACATCGATCATTTTGTTTTAGGGATTTACGTATTCATGAAAATGGGGACGGAATGTGGATTTAACAATTCGATAATACGAGAAGCGAAGCCTGTAATAATTCGTGAAAATCCTGAAATCTACAGTATTTGTTGAAGGTATTATTAGTTAGCCATTAGGGGAATCGAAGGAGGGACAATATATTTGAATCCACTTTTCGGTGTAAAACCTTTTTATATAATGTGATAATTTAGAAACGAAAATCAGTGAAAATTAACAAACATTTTATTATAGTCGACTTCAAAAAAAAGGAGGTTTTTATGTGGGGTATGTATGTTTTTTATTAAGTTCGATCAGTATCAAACCTTCCCCCATCATCATCATCCCCATCCAAACATTACCACAGATTAAGTAACGCTCAGTCGGAGCAAAGTCTGCTCAAAGCTTTGATGCCTCTTTAATTTTCTAAAACCACCCGTTGCACCCCCAAGCACCCCTGGGGTGACACGCATTAGCGATCGGCCCCTAATTTCTGATTCTAATTAAATTCGCGGCAGATTCCAGGCTAATTTACTCTCTTGAGGCTTCATCACAGAGTAGAGGTGAATAAGATCCTATAGAGTTATTCTAAGTACCTATGTACTACAGGCTTCTGTTTACGTCTTAGCACGCTGTTTCCCTAGATAAAATGGGCCTTATGTTATCCGATATCTGAAACTAAATCTGGGTAAAATTTTAATCATTTGCGTGGTCTTCGTTCAAATTATTCATCTAAGGATGACCACATCAGTCGATTGGTATTATTTGTTCCGAGTTTTAAAATATCTATTATATTTATAATTTTAACAGTGTTTATACAATGTCCAGCATTATATATTTATTTTGTTTACCCTCTCTTTGAAATCATGTCATCTACGCAAGTGCTACCCAACGACCTAAACCATCCTGCATTAAAGACCATAAGTATCTTTTCTATTTTTCTTTTTCTAAATTAAACAAGTTCATACGTTTCGTTCACCCGCAGTCAGTTCTTCTTTATTGTCACTCCGCCTGGGGCCGAGGCTTGCGTGACGAATGACACCGGTCTTACAATTACAAGTAAATGAGCGGTCTCTAATTGTATTTGTTGTGTTGTACCTTACTTTGTTTTGGTTAATACACAGTCATAAAGGAGATTATAGTCTTGGAGTATCTCATTAAGGAAATAAAGCTTCGTAAAGGCACCTGGCTTTGCGAGGTTTGTAGATTTAGAGCTGAAAGTACGCGTTTCTTTGCTGAATGTATCGTGGGGTTAGGTCGATCTGACTCAATCGCCGACATTTACTTTTACAAGGTTCGATCCCAATTTGACAACGCTCGGTTTTAGCCAAAAGTGACAAATAGGTATTATATTAATTAGTTGTACTAACTGTCATCTCATCTGATGGCGCGCGGTGGCATGAAATCTTTGAAACACTTTGTCGTCGAGTTGAACAAATCTTCAGAATTCATTTGTTTCAATTCGATTCCCTCATTTCAGTTTTTTTGGTTTGTCAGGTTTTGTCTAATAGCTATAAAGTACAATTGAAAAACCTTTAAAAACAGGGTTTCTTTCGAAAACCATTAGGTAATGATATTAACTCAGTGTCGAAAACTGTTCAAAATACGTTGCTACTAAAAAATAATCCGCGAGAAACGCAAATATTTTCTAAAATCCCAATAAAACATTGGTATTGATATGGATCAGTTGAGCACCTGTAGATTGTTTGCAACAGTTTGCAGATAGCTTAATTGTTTCTATTGTTAATACTAGTTTTAATTTAAATTTGTTATTTGATTGTTATTTTCTTTCTGAATAAAATATTATTGTTTTCATAGAGAATATAAATTATAAAACTAATATGACAAATAATTAAAAATTTTGAAAACAGTTTTTACCATAAGCAAAAAGATTTTTACGTAAAAGTAGCGGCATATGTTGAAGATTTCTGTAAAGAATTCCTTCCCCTAGGAATACAGGTGCCCAGCGCCAGTGGATGTATCACGAATTTTGAGGAGTATCTGGGTCGTGCTGTACACGCGATAGGAAAAGTAGTTTATTTATAATTTTCGGATTAATTTTAAAATTGTAGTTGTTTTTTTCTCGCAACTACAAACTGGTTGTCATCAAGGCAATAGTAGTCTTCTAGACCTTCGTTATACATCATCGGCCACATCGTCACTCACCATCAGTTGAATTTGTGTTCAAACGAAGGATGAGGAATTCACGAGAAAACATGTGTTTCCTAGACGTATTAATTGAAGTGTAACACGGAAAATTTGAACATGTCGTCAAAAATTCCTAAAATTTATTGATTGTGGTTACGAAATGTAGAAAGATATATATTATCTTTATTGAAATATACATTTATGTGTACCTCTACCTAGAGTAGGTCAGGTCACATAAGTGTATGTATATGCCTGCGACGCAGGAGGTTGCGGGTTCGATTCCCGCCTCGGGACAAATGTGTGTACGATCTGCAGACATTTGTTCAGGGTGTTCTGGTCGTTTTCTATGTATAATAAAAAATATCTATCTATGCATTGTATTGTATTATGTATATCAGTACCCATAACACAAGCTCTGCTTAGCTTGGGGCTAGATAATGCTGTGTGAATTGTCCAGCATTATTTATTTATTATTTATTTATTTATTTATATTGTATGCTCGAGCATACTCCATCTTCTCAAATTATCTACGACAAGGGATAATGATTTAGGAAAAGCCGTTTGCTTGAATTTGAATCTCCTGTGCATTAGGAACTCATAAGCTTTAAATAGATAAACGTGCACTCGAGTGGAGCGACTCGGTAAACTTAGTGTAGGACGTACTCCGGCCAGGTGGGATGACAACCTGCGAAAGACTCCAAGCAGATGCTGGATGCGGCAAGCTGAAGACAGCGCTACAGCTGATGTGAAGTAGGTTACAGCTGATGATGAAATTTCAAATGCAATTTTGATTCTACACCCCTTGACCCCTGTCACAATAAAACCAAAGCCGAAACTACACAAAAACGTTTAGCAGAATAAATGTTAACAATAACAATGTAGGGATTCCCTATAAATAACACTCAATGGCCCGAATAAAATAACCTGTAACCGAAACGAAAAACAAAACAAACATCACATAAAATGGCGGACATCAAAATGGCTGCCAAACGGACCATGTCTAAATGCACTCGGAAGGGAGATTTTGAGAAATATAAAATTTAATTGTAATCTTTTCTTTTGATGGCTAATCGAATGAAGAAAATAGTTTTGTAAGTATTCATGGTTACAACATTAAGTTATAACCATGAACCAAGAACTAAAGTCACCGACATTTATTAAGACATTTATTAGAATTAGCAATGGCAGTGGACAGGTCATAGCTCGCAGAACTGATAACCGCGGGGAGTAAAGGTTCTCGAGTGGCGGCCGCGATGGCATCCACTCGATGGACCGACGACATCGTAGCGGTCGCAGGGAGTCGATGGATGGAGGCGGCTTAGGACCGCTCTTTGTGACGTCGTATGGGGGAGGCCTATGTCCAGCAGTGGAGTGTATGAACTGATATGATAATAATGATGATAATTAAGTATTTATGTACTTACCTACATACTGAACGTAGCTAGCTCGTGATCGTTTTGTCTGGACTCTGGAGGGGTGTCTTGGAAAATAGGTAATAGGCAATTTATTCATCTATCGTTTAGACTTTCTAAATTTTATATAAAGTATATAGAAGAATTAACGTAAAACAATTGATTAAGTCAATCCATACAGTCAAAATATACAATTTATTTAAGTGGGGCTTTTGCATTTATAATATATTTCATATTGAATTGTGCAGTCATTTCAAAATGAATTGCATTGATCCACTCAGATTATAAACTTTTACGCATCGCTTAAAAACACGCGAATAATTTGGAAAAATTCACAGCAACCGTGTGAAAAATTCAAAGCACTCCTCTCATCGAATGTACGAAAATTTCGCCACCAACCCAGGCGTTACTTTTAATCTCCAATATTGCTATGGCGACAACTTGAAATCCACCCTGCATCTCTCCCTTTTACTCTTACACACATTGACCTACTTTTATCTCTTTCTGCGGTTTTAAAGGTGGTCGGCTTTAGTATTTAATTAATTAATTGAGGTACATTTGAAACAGGAAAAAGTTGTGAAACGTTTTTTGGCAGAAATACTGGATTTCCTTCGACATTCCGCGAATTCTTTTGTTTTTTTCACGGCCTTTTGTTTTCGATTACGTTTGGGTTATTTTATTATTGTGGCGATAATACGGTTGGTACAGCTAGTTTGGCCTTCTGGCTTTGCTTGAGAAATGTGATTATGTTAGTAAAAAAATTTTTTTTATTAAATATAATATTTTATCTAATATTTTTTTTATCCACTAGGGCTGGTTATGGTTTCCAAGCATTTTTTTTGTGGTTATCTAATACTCAACCTCCTCAACACCAACAACCTATAATAGTCCACTGCTGGATGCAGGCCTCCCCCACCCCACATAATCGCCTTATTGGCTTTTATCTCACGGAGGGTAATGTCCATAATCCCCATGGGCATGCGGGTTTGGGATCGCAGTTCGGTGGTTGATCTATTCTGCAAGAGGCGCTGCTGCCCGCCCCCCGGTGTATGTTCCTTAGTCGCCTCTTACGACACCCTCTTAAGAGTTGGGGTGATGCAAATTTTGAGCCGGCACCACACAGCACGATCACTCATTCAGAAAAAACTTGTCAGAAGAAACTCACGCCAAAACTACTAAGCCTATGTTGTTGAAATTTTGCAAAAATGTACCTATGAAGTACTTAATTACGACATCAAATTTTGGTTTTCTTCCAACACAAATAAAGTTCTTACTTAATCCGCTTTCCATTCGTAACGGATTCGTCAAATTACGACAGTTTCTAAATTCTCTTTTCTTGTTTTCTTTTTTTTCTCGAAATTGTTTCCGAATACACTTACCTTGGGCAGATTCTGCAGTTGGGTAAAAACAATTTCGAGAAGGAGGCCAAGAAGAGGATTCAGCTAGGTTGGGCAGCGTTTGGGAAGCTGCGTCGAGTCTTCTCGTCATCCACTTGCGGTTTCAAAAAGTTTTGAAAAGCTGAGACGTGGACACTCACGGTAGGGCTAGTCCAACACTTTAAAGTCGCCCAGCGAGCTATGGAGAGAGAAGTTTCTCTGAAGGATAGGATTCGCAACGAATATGTACAGAGCACCAAGGTTATCGACATAGCTCAAAGGATTAGCAAGCTGAAGTGGCAGTGGGCTGACCATATATCGAAAAGAACCGACAACCGCTGGCGTAAACGTGTTCTTGAATGGAGACCGCGGCTCGGCAAACGTAGTGTAGGACGCCCTCCGACCAGGTGGGATGACGATTTGCGAAAGACTGCTGGCAAATGCTGGATGCGGCAGGCTGAAGACAGGGCGCTATGGCGCTCATTAGGGGACGCCTATGTCCAGCAGTGGACTGGTATAGGCTGATGATGATGATGACGATAGTTTCTATAGATGTGGTGTGGGGCATAAATAATGACTCCGTTTCCATGCGATAGAAATAACCTTTAAATGTTACCTTATGTATAAAATAAATAGTGCTGAACACAGCATTATCTAGCCCCAAGCTAAGTAGAGCTTGTGTTATGGGTAGGTACTGGATAACTAATATACATAATACAATACATAACATAGATAGATATTTTTATCATACATAGAAAACGACCAGACACCCGAAACAAATACCTGCAGATCGTACAAAATTTATCCAAAGGCGGGAATCGAACCCGCAACCTCCTGAGTCGCAGGCGGATCTTCGCCCACCGCGCCACAGAGGTCGTCGTACCTTAGAAACAAAGTACGCGAAACCGCGAGCAAGAACTAGTGATCAGTAAAACTTTAGATATATATATAAGTAGATGGTTTAGTTTTGGTTTAGGTAGATTAATTACATGTTTTTTCTTCACAAATGGACCTACGGTCTTATGACAAAGAAGATTTTTCTGTATATGATTAGATCAACCAGTTAGGGAAGGTTCAGATAGAATCTATTAAATAAAATAATATAAATGGTTTACTCTTACTGTGCACTTTATTATTTGTTTTCTTAAGCTGGGTGAAGACAAAGCTTTTCTTAGCAAAATCCCAATTTTTCTGCAAATATTTGACGAAGCTAGCGTGTTCGTGATTTTGTTGACGGCGACGAGAAAAAGGTAAAGAAATTTATTATTTTGTATCTGTTTGGTAAAATCAAGTTTTTTTACCTTTCTATACCAATTGCTGAACTAACAAATAACAGGGCGAGATTTATTTCTTGCTTTTGCTCCATAAAAATTCAAATTAAATAAGCAGTTAGGTTAAACTCTGAGGACTATAAAATATGCTTTTGTGTATTTTAAATTTTAAGAAAATAAAATGATGATCTTACAAAACTCCTAATAGAGTCAACAGGTGATCGGAATGCTGGCTTGTATTTCGGTCAACGAATTAGCATTGCCATTCAACGTGGCAATGCTGCCAGCATTCTGGGCACTCTGCCTTCTGGTGACGGCTTAGATTTTTAAAAAATAAATGTAAGTGTAAATAATAGTTGTAGTTATTTTATTCTGAATATTGTTCAAAATTATAAAATATGTCAATAATAACTACGTTTTTTAGTGTTGTGTAGATATTAAAATGTGTCCAGTTTTACAAATACCATACAAATGGTTTATTTTTAATGTACCTACATTACTGATGTAAACGATGAATTTAAAAATCGAACTGTCAAAATAAACCAATCACGGCTAGCCTTTGACATCGAATGACAACATAAAAAAATTGCAAACTGCACACTCAAATTGCAGACTTTTATTCATAAAACTGAAAAGAAGTCGTAAAATTTATTTCGTTGCGTGCACACAAAAATTTAATGCTGATTTTTCGTATGGAAATATGAGTAGGTACTACATACATAAAAATAGTGGACATTCGACGAAATCTATGACATAGCGGGCGAAAGTCTGCAACGCGGTAGACTGCGGGTTCTATTCTCGCTTTGGAACAAAATTAGGCAGATAAGTAAGCAAAATTAATAGAACCAGTGGACTTATTTATCCACCACTATGTTTTTTACATTTTGCGACCATAAAAACTTTTTAGTTATTTGCTACGCTTAAATTTAGACTTTTAATCGGTTTATGGCCGTTCCCAATTTTCAATTTGTCAGCCGTTTAGCGTATCTACGATCAAATTTGTTTTGTGTTGACTGTAAGATACCTACATAAATTAATAATCGATAGGATTATCGATTGTATAGTTATTTAGCTGGCAACACAGGTAATTATTTTTATTAAAGACTAGCTGCGAACCGCGGCTTCGCCCCCGTGGAAATTTATGTTTCCAACTTTCTTAATTTTTTCTTTCATAAGAACCTTCTCCTGACAATAACAAACACAACAAAGAAAGATTTGGCCAAATTGGTCCAGGCGTTGTTGAGTTATGCGCTTACCAACACATTTTGCGATTCATTTTTATATTATAGATGTTATAGCTGGCAACTCTCTCTCTGGGTCGCCATCCTCCAGCTAAAACATGTAAAATCATGTGATAAATAAACTTAATGAAAGTTTTTATTCTGGTGTTTTTCAACTACAAAAATACAATCCACTGCCTCTCAACACTGCAGTCTACATTGACAATAATTATCTTATAAATGCTATGTAATCTAAACATAAGTTCAATACGAGTGTGAGCACCAATACAAACCAACATTGGTTAAATAATATTTTTTTCTATTCTAAATTGTGACAAAGTTACGTTTGTTATCGCGTTTAGGCTTCTGGACGAGTATACTATGTTAAATTTTTTATCCATTTTCGAGTTACAGGTTACAGCTAGATAAAGTTTTATACAAAAACGTATAGTTTCAACCCTAATAGCTGATAACGTCAATAACCTTGACCTAATTAGAAAACAGTAACTTTATGACGTTTTTGATGAATGACTTAAACGACTCAAACTATTGACAATATTTTTGTGTGATTAACTGATTAATTCCTGCATACAATTGCGTAGAAAAAATCGTGTTGAAAATACACAATCGAAGGTGCATTGCCACACTCCGGCACGAGCTGCTGCCTGCATTATAAGACGTGGTGAAATAAATAAATAAAATAAATAAATAATGTTGGCAATTCACACAGCATTATCTAGCCCCAAGTTAAGCAGAGTTTGTGTTATGGGTACTAGATAACTGATATACATAATATAATACAATACAAAGATAAATACTTTTTATAATACATAGAAAACGACCAGAACACCCTGAACAAATGTCTGCAGATCGTACACACATTTGTCCCGAGGCGGGAATCGAACCCGCAACCTCCTAATAATCCGGAATATTTGAACATCGCCTGTAGATCTCAAAGATAACAGATATCCTTTTCTCCTTACACGTGTTAGAGATGTAGTTAGGTATAATAGGGTGTCGCCAATATTAAGCATGACTTGTTTTATCTTTTTTGTTTTCTTTATAATATTATATAATTTTACTTACATTTTTATTATATATATTTTACTTCTTTTATTTTTGTTTTTTATGTATATTATGTGTGCAATAAAGCATTTTCTATCTATCTATCTATAATAATCGTTTGTTACCATTACATATCGAATGTAAATCACTTATATGTGGTACTATACTTTCGTAAGTGATACTTGTCCCTTTCCACCCTGTAGGTATAGCTCGACACGACTCGATTCTGCACTAAGAGAATAACCCCATTAAATAAATCGATTCAGACTTTTTTAAATATCAAAACGATTATTTGAACTGCAACGAATTGTTTTGATACAACGAATACTAGGCACGTGCTTATTGTATTTGATCTTGATGGACTCGACCTTCTTTGGCGACAAGGCTGATTGTAAGATAAATATTCTCTGATATTGAAATAATTTATCGATCGAAGTCGCTGAAATGAAGATGCTAAGGTGATGCAAAATCCTTAATTGAGTACGTGGAAAAAGCCTGGGCGTGCACGAGACAGGGAATTTAGCAGTACAGCTTTCAATCCCCGGGCGAAGTTCCAAGGAGAGACGCAGGATGCAATGGAAAGATGTAGTGTTAAAGGATTTGAGAGAGTGTCAAGCTTCCGAAGACGACGACGAGAATAAAGCGAAGTGAAGGAAATCAATTAGGAAAGCTGATCTCACCACCAGATGGGATAACTAGCTGGGAAGAGAGAGACTTAGAGAGTGAGACATACAGATCTGTAGATAACCCGTTACAATGTGATGTTATATCACATTGTAACGGGTTATCTACAGATCTACATGTTTTACCCGAGTAATGCATGCATATTTTATCATTACGCAAATTGTGCTGGTGTAGAATTTTCCGTCGCTCAGAGCGTTCGCAATTATGACTGCAAGTTAGTTAACTCAACTAATCCACGGGCATAACCTAAATTATCTCTGTGGATGGAAGAAGGCTGATGAGAGATTTTACCTGCGCTGCTTTGACTGTTCTATTCTTAATTCTTTATTGCACTAATAAAACCTTATTTAAATCTTAATAATAATAATAATAATAATGCTGGACAATTCACACAGCATTATCTAGCCCCAAGGTAAGCAGAGCTTGTGTTATGGGTACCAGATAACTGATATACGTAATATTATACATTACACAGATAGATATTTTTTTATTATACATAGAAAACACCCAGACCAACGGAACAAATTTCTGCAGATCGTACACAAATTTGTTCCGAGACGGGGATCGAACCCGCAACCTCTTGCGTCGCAGGCAGACTCTCGCCCGCTGCGCCATTGAGGTCGTCAAAATCTTATTACAAGAGAGGTATCGCAAAGGCGAGCTTAACCCTAAAAAGAGTTCTCTTCCAGCAAACCTTAATGAGAGAGGGAGACATGTGTGTACAAGTGGGCAAGAGTGCCAAAGATTTAAAGATAGAAAATACCTACACTAATTGCATAAACTAATAAATAAATAAATAATATATAACGATTCTATATTTATAATAAATACATAAAATACTTATACCTACATCGAAGTCATGAAAATCGGTAATGCTCTTTGACTTTACGCTTGAAGATGAAGAGTGAGCGGCTAGCACGAATATGATGTGGGAGAGAGTTCCATAACCTGACCGAGTGGACAGTGAAGGAGCCACCATAGCGGCTGGAAGAGTGTCGAGGAAATTTCAGGAGCAGGGACAATGATGTATCCTGATGCAGAACATCATAAAGCTGACTGACCATTCTGGGCAGCACGGTTGCGCAACAACGTGAGTCTCTGCCCATGGGCGGGCAGTGACTGAGTCGGCTGATAGGTGTAGTTCTAGACAAACGTGCAAACCCCAACTCTTCCCGTGGGTGTCGTAAGAGGCGACTAAAGGACATACACCGGGGTGCGGGCAGCTGCGCCTCTTGCTGAATATATCTACCACCGAACTGCGATCGCCAATCCGCATGCCTTGCGTGGGGATTATGGGCATTACCCCCGAAGAGATAAAAATATCTGGGGGAGGTCTGCGTTCAGCAGTGGACCATAGCCACCAGGCTGTTGAGGTTAAGTAGGTTGAGGTAGTTTTGGATTGGGAATTATCAATCGTGCACGAACCGCGTGGGTTCGATAGTATAATGCAATCTATGAGTCATTCAATCTCGGCTCATGCTCGGAGTTTCTCTGAAGGATAGGATTCGCAACGAATACATCCAACAGAGAACCAAGGTTATCGACATAGCTCAAAGGATAAGCAAACTGAAATGGCAGTGGGCTGGCCATATTTCGAGAAGAACCGACAACCGCTGGGGTAAACGTGTTCTTGAGTGGAGACCGCGACTCGGAAAACGTAGTGTAGGACGCCCTCCTACCAGGTGGGATGACGATTTGCGAAAGACTGCTGGCAGATGCTGGATGCGGCCTTAGGGGATTATTATCGGATTTAGGGGAGGCCTATGTTCAGCAGTGGACTGGTATAGGCTGATGATGATGATGAGTCATTCAAGCTGAAAAGTTAACGTATAGGGCTAATCTATAGGCTAAGATTATATCCCGAAAAAAAAACCTGTTAAGCTATGGACAGCAGCTAGTAAAGCTATAAATTACAAGGCTTAAATGAGTCGCATTGTGTTAATTACAATTACAATTTAAGCATACGCCATGCGCCACACCTTTCCACTTCGTGACTCGTGCGCTATGCTCTTTAGACGCGTAACGAAGCGGAAAGTAACGATTAAGATCGCGTTAAAATTAATAATGGAACGTTCCAAAGGGTTAATCATTTCAACAAGCATCGGGTTGTGGTTTTGTTCGTGTGATAGACGTGTTTTGTGTGGTTACGAGCAAGGTAAGACCTGATTTACGTGTGATTAGAGATTTATAATGAAGTGGAATGTAAATTTGTGATTAATGTACGTACATGGAATGAAAACTCAAATTTGTTACTAATAAATAGAAGAAACAAATTAAAACTAGTCTTCATAGTCGAAGCAATTGAGCTAACTGCGGACTGTTACAAACAATCTACTGATCCAAGGGTCCATATCAAACCAGTTATAAAAGACACCAAGACGCTGCTCGCTTCGGTCCTCATTGTTTGGCAATGCTGATGTGCTGTGCTGTGGCCGTATTCACTAGCTTTCGGGAGATGCGTCGAATTGACCAAATTGAGAAAAAAAAACACCATCATTATCAGCCTATATTAGTCCACTGCTGGACATAGGCCTGCTCTAATGAGTGGCATAGCGCCTTATCTTCAGTTTGCCGCATCCAGCATCTGCCAGCAGTATTTCTCAAATCGCCATCCCACCTGGTCGGAAGGCGTTCTACACTACGTTTGCCGAGGCGCGGTCTTCACTCTATCAATGAAAAAAATAATGAAACGTAAATTTGTATTATTTATTAGTGACAAGCCGTGGCGGTACATGACGTAAGAAACGAATAAGAGAACCTACTAGTGGAAGGGCAGCAACTTCCTTTCCATTATGACATTCCCCTATCCTTGTTTGTTGCGGGTTCACGTTCATCAGTGGAAGGATAAGATTATGTACAGGGTGTACAGGGTGGGCCCTTTCCTGGGATAAAAGCTTAAGCCAGACCTAACACTGTAGATAGATAGATAATGCTTTAATTCATAGCCCATTAACAAAGAAAACATAAATTACATTAAAAAAACTTATCCTAAACAAAGGCATGGAATCGGCGGCCTTATCGCTTAAAGCGATTTCTTCCAGGCAACCAGTGAACATGAAGATTACTTTAGGATGGTGGAGCTTATGCTAAGCTAAAAATTATACAAACCAATTATAATAATACACAAATACCAAATAAAATAATAAACTGTAGACGAGTACTTAAATTATATCTTGTGTATCTATAAAATTGTACTTTTAGTGCCCATCTTGTCGACGGTTACGGCGGCCAGCCTCAACGAAAACTAGCTAGGTGCGCAGGACATACTTTAGTGCACAGGTGTGCAAGCAAACACAGGTGCATTCCTACAACATCTACGGCTGAATTGGAGCCCTCAAGTCTCACGCCGCCACGACCGTCACGGCTAAGCCATATTAGCCTATGTATTATTTAGCTACAACAGATTTACCCGACATAACCTCAAAAACTGTTTATAATTATGTATGGCTTTAAACGTCACCCTATTTAGATTACATTTCTAGATAAAGGACGCATAAATCATTACAGCACGTTAACGCTATCAGTAACCGTAGGGTAATCAGCTAATCGTCCATTTTCCGCTCCGTTACCCTATCAAGCAGCATATCGCACGTAACACAATGGAGTTAGTGTGGAGCATGCCTTATGGTTAGTGAGCTTAGGCCTTTATGTATGTACTAGCTACATTGTTGAAATAGGTTTTTCTAGGGATATTCTGATTTCTGATTCGACCAGTAGTTTTTGAGTTTATAGCGTTAACACAGACAGAGCGGCGGTGACTTAGTTTTTAACAGTTTTCGATAAAAGAGAAGGTTCTGTTTTTCGACTGTGTGTATGTTTTTATTGTTCCGTACTTAAAGGGTAAAACGGGACTCTATTACTAAGACTCCGCTGTCTGTCTGTCTGTCTGTCTGTATGTCCGTCTGTCACAAGGCTGTATCTCATGAAACGTGATAGTTAGACAATTCAATTTTTCACAGATGATGTATTTTTAGTATTTGTTGTTAGAGAAATACATAATCTGTGAAAATTTCAACTGTCTAACTATCACCGTTCATGAGATACAGCCTGGTGATAGACAGACAGGCGGATGGACTTAGTAATAGGGTCCCGTTTTACCCTTTGGGTATGAGACCCTAAAACACACACTAAAACTACGGGTTTCGAAGTTGTTTTTTGTATAATTCAAGTTAAGAATATGATTTAGTGAGCTTATGATAAATGTAGTTCCTTTTTTACGCTCAGAAATGTATTTTCTTTTTAGCAATTTGCAAATGTAACACAAAAGCCCACGCGCGAAAAGCTACCTCCTTGTTTATCCGTTGTACTTATTCAACGTAAATTTTACGTCACGTAACATGACGTTCCGTTATCTAACGTACGTGTCACGATTCGTCCGCTTTTTTCACGTTTTCGCAAAATGGTGAAAATGTCAAGGAGTATTTTTCTTTCACTAAGTGAATGTCGTAGTAAGATTAATATTTGTTTTTGGATGAAAATAAATGGCTTTTCAGGTTGAGTTTTATCTAACTCAGGGCTTTTACATATTGTTCTAGATCCTTTATAACAAGTGTACAAGCGACGAGAAAACTGATTACAACTTGAAAATAACGTGAAAACAGCTCTTTTTAGTTAATAGTATTTTTGTAATGGCTCCCAAAATTTATAATAATTTACCGACTGACATTAGAAAAGTAAACTACATCTTAAATTTAAATCTAATATTTTAGTTATTTATAATAATTTTATAGCTTAAATGAATATTTTGACGCACTTTACTTTAAAGTAATTAGATGAAAAAAGATAAAATGAGGTTGTAACTCATTTCCAAATAGTTAAACGCATTATTTTCAATTCATAAAATTGTCCCTTGATTCACTATTATTGTTATTTTCATTGTATTGCCAAATTATGTTAAATTTGTACGCCTAATGACAAATCATAGTGCTCTTAATTTTATTTGTGAACATCCCTCTAATCCCTTTATCACAAATTAATAAATGAACTTGAACTTCTTAACGCAATCACTGCCTCGGCGTTGCAACCCGCGCAGGGGCGCGCCGCCGTCGCTACATAGGAGCCGGAGCAAGGCTTCTCCGTCTTGGGCCATGAAAATGTTAGTTTAATTTTGACATTTAAGTGTTTTTTTTTTAAAGTGAAAACACTAAATTGGCGTGACAATAAAGTGCAAGTTAGTTTATAGTTTAACTCGAAATAATAAATACTTTTATTAGTAAAAATATATCAAATAAATAAATAATGCTGGACAATTCACACAGCATTATCTAGCCCCAAGGTAAGCAGAGCTTGTGTTATGGGTACTAGATAACTGATATACGTAATATTATACATTACATAGATAGATATTTTTTATTATACATAGAAAACACCCAGACCAACGGAACAAATTTCTGCAGATCGTACACAAATTTGTTCCGAGGCGGGGATCGAACCCGCAACCTCTTGCGTCGCAAGCAGACTCTCGCCAGCTGCGTCACTGCGGTCGACAAAAAAAAATAAAAAAATAGGTACTACTAATTTCTCATCTTCATCCTTCCCGTGTCCTCCGTTCGTCAGAAAATCTGGTTTTGAATATGCCGCCTCACAAAACCAGTTTCTACGACAAATCCTTCTCTATCCAGGCCATAAGGTTGTGGAATGCACTACCAGAGTCCATTAGAAAAGCAATATCCTTACCAGTCTTCAAATCTCGCGTCAAGGAGTTTTTCCTGTCAGAATAGTGAACACATGTTATTTATTTATGTATTTAAGTAGTGTATATATTATTTTTGTATATGTATACATGGGTAATTTGTTAATTTTATCTTTTGTACACCCCTGCCTTTCTTATATTTATAAAATTCATTCCATCCAAAGGTTGCCTGGAAGAGATCGCTTCGAAGCGATAAGGCCGCCCATTGTACTTGTCTCATGTAAATGTTTTTTTGTAATGTTCTTTTCTGATGTACAATAAAGCATTTTTGTATTGTATTGTATTGTAATTTGTATTTACGATTGAAAAAATAACGCAACTGTAAATTGTTGCCTAGTCTTGAGGTTTACCATCTGAACTTATATAATTTTTTAAAGCTTTGCTGGCATTTATTTCGGTCATCGAATTAGTACCGTGTTGTTTTTTTATTTGAATACTAGCTGCGAACCGCGGCTTCGCCCCCGTGGAAATTTATGTTTCCAACTTTCTTAATTTTTTCTTTCATAAGAACCTTCTCCTGACAATAACAAACACAACAAAGAAAGAATTAGCGAAATTGGTCCAGGCGTTGTTGAGTTATGCGCTTACCAACACATTTTGCGATTCATTTTTATATTATACACATTTTTTTTTTCTTTAATTACTTTTGTTTATTAAGTTGTGTTATTTTCAAGTATTTCCTATAGTGTTCATTCGTTAATTGAAATTCTTTCTGCAGTTTTCGCCAACATTCTTCCTTCTCCTCGTGTAATAAACCATGCCTCAAGCGGAAAAACACAACCCATAACCCTCTATCACTCCAAAAAGGTTTTCCACTAAAACAGTCATTCCACAAAACACACCTCTTTCAGGTAAAAAGGTTACAATAACGACAACTATAACCCGAAATAACAGTACTAAAGCTCCACGTATCTGGGCCCCAAATAAAAACAATAAAAAACTTAACCTAACGCTTAAACTTACAATTATAAGCGAACCCGTGGGCCTTTTTGACCCTTGAGTGCAGGAGTGTCTTCAAGGGTTAAGTTTCAAGGGGCTCTTTATAACAATAAAAGTTTTAGGGTAAAGTGAAAGTAGGGCTTTAATATGCCTAGTTTTGGTAGAAATTAAGAATGTAGAAGTGAAACTGCATATCAATAATGTTGATTATCATTCATGTTGATTTTGGCTATGTAAATCGTTTTTAATCTTACGCGATCTGAACACATAATTATAAATACAATTTAACGGGTATTTATCGCGTTTATCAGCCAGGACAGTCATTCCGTGACCACGGCAGTGTGTAAACCTGTCGAAACGTCGGGAAAAATAGGTAAATAAACGCGATAAATACCCGTTAAATAGTATTTATAATTATATGTAAATCGTGCATTATTACAAAAAATCCATACTACCAACGCCATTTTTAGGAATTAGCACAATCAAAAAACACTAACTTTACGCAGGATATAAGTTATGAAGCTTACTATGTACATCTACCTATTATTTTTAAAACCTTCTTAAATGCCATAACTAATGTGCGAAAAAAATGAATTAAACTGAAACTCAAAAATCTTTGATAAAAAGAACACAAGACAAACGCGACAGCGGTTAATTACGAAATTGAGTGGAAGGTTCCCTATAAATGAAATAAGTTCCCAAAAAGTTTCGACTTCGGCGACATTAAAGTTTCCAATGTTCAAAGACTAAAGTTACATTTAGTTCGTTTGACGAGAGGTGTTGCCGTTGCTAAATTCTAAGGATTCTTGCTATAGTGCTTACCCGCACTCTGGGCATTTATAAGAAATGAAATAAGTTCCCAAAAATTTTCCACTTCGGCGCCTAGAATCTCTAACGTCCAATCTTTGCGCCTAATTTAAAGAATGCAATGAAACTTCGTTTAAATCACCGACCCCAGCCCCTTTTCCCTGAGTCCGCTCCTGGCTCTCCATCCAGGGTCATAAAAGACTTGTTTTAACTCGCTGTTCGTTTACGTTTAACCCGCGGTGTAGTTTGCCCGTTGTTTAATTTGTCGACTAAGATTTATGAACGCTCGTTACGTTGCGTGCTATACCCTGGACGGAACGTGAATACGTTTTTACGTGGAATTCAGGATTGCGTGCTTTTGAAATTTACCTATATTTCAAAAGAAACCTTAAAAATTATGCTGAAAAATCTGCACTGATTGTTGCAACGAAATATCTCGTTATAAAATCTCATATAAAATAAATTTGCCTTTTATTGTTAATTTATCAAAAAGCTCAAAGGCCTTATCGCTTAACACTTTCATTGCCCATGCCACTCTGCACGTATTTACGCTCCTGGAGTTGTAAATTAGGTTTGCGTTTGGTGCGATCTGAATTAGCGCTCTCTCTGGGCAGTGAATGTGTTAATACAATATGTTCCAGGCAAGTCTTTCGTTTATATTCTTCTTCCGCTCATTTTTATTTCTAAAGTTAGTAAATGTCGAAATGCAAACTCTCCTTTTCACGCGTCTATTTCAGACTCAACCACTGAACTGTTTTATACCCAAAGTTTTATAGTTTTTGGTGTATGGCAATTTTTACCTGCCCGTTAAAAGACTATAAAATATTTTTGTTAGAGCGTATTTCCAAGTTTTCTACTATTACGATCCCTGCAGGTGGATTTTCCTGTATAACAGAACCGTTAAAGCAAAATTTGGATGTGTAGTAGAAAATGTAGAGCATAGGGAGCTATGTTGAAGTACATACCTACCCAGTTGTTAGCAAAACTTATTAGGCTTTTACTATTCATTTTATGTTTATGTTTAACTTGAAAAATTAGCGACAGTTATCAGTATTATGAAACGGGTATGTATCGCGATAATTATTATTTAAGGTTTTGTTTAAGGTTATTTTTATCCCATGGAAACTGCCTTATAGGATAAAAAAGGTATGCTATGTTACTCTTCATCCTTTTAACTATTTCTATGCCAAAAATCAAGTCGATCGGTTGTTTAGTAAGGGCGTGAAGGAAGAACAAACAAACAAACACACTTTGACATTTATAGTATTAATTAGTATAGATAATTATTAGCATTTAACTGGTATTTTATACCCGTTAAATAGTAAATATCCGTCAATGGGACAATAAGAATGTGTTCAGATCGCGTACAATTTTAAGTATTAATTTTTAATAAGTAGGTAGTATGAATCTATTTTATTTTATTTAAAAAATGTTAAAGAACCTATTTAGACAAAATTCATTGGACAAAAGAACATAAAAATACTGTTAGCTCATCAATCGTTTCATGTATTTTCATGTGAGTAACATATTTTGAAATTGACCAATTCTGTTTTGTTTTCAGGTAAGTACAAGCAATGTTACGAAAACTCCACGAAGATGGGTAAGATAGTATTAACTCATTTGGAATAAATTTTACTGTCCCGTACCATACGGCGAAAAAAAAAACTTATTGACAATATTGTCACAGTGGCGTTGGAGAAGATGAAGCCGCTGTCCCATCGCCACGCACGGAGAGGCTACGCACAATACGCAATTGCATGTCTAGCTTCTCTTTGCTAGACACGCACATAATATGTGATAATAACGTCCACTGCAACCCACGAACACACTACGCACACGCGTGGCTTGCTCGAATATGACACTTTCGCAGCTCAACGCTGTCAACGCTATGCACGCGGTACACGTAAACCGGTAACGTCCCAACCCACGCAGCTAAAATGCGCAGCGTGGCCGTGCACAACGTGCGTGGCGGTGGGACAACTGCATATATTAACACCGTATTTGTGCTGCAGAAGAGGGCTGTTCGTGCAATCTATAATTTGGCACCCGGAGAATCCCTACGTGATCAATTCAATGAAATAAACTTAATGACAGTACCGTGTCAATATATTTATGAAAACTTGTTGAACACTCATATAATATCAATCGGTTCCCCAAAAGTAGCTATATACATAATTTTAATACTAGGAATAAAATCGCTGTGCCCACAACTAGGCTACACAAGATTAATGTATCTTTTATAGGACAATGTATACGCTTCTACAACAAAACTCCAAGTGAATTGCAAAAATTATCAATAGATAAATTCAAACAAATTGTCAAACATATCCTTTGTAAAAAGGCTTACTATAAGATATCAGATTACCTAGACTCTCTAGAGGATAAAAAAGCTTGGGACGAGTTTTGCCTAAAGGAAGGTTTTAGTCTAAAGGAAGTAAAGAACTTTGATTTTAGAATTTTGACAGCGGCTTTATATTAAGGCCCATACCCCACCGAAAGTGGCGCCTCCACCTAATTTGTCTTATAATTCTGTTTAACAAAGGAATTTTCAAAAATCCTTCTTCCAGTTTGTGATACCTATCATAAGCTTTTTTTTAATGCCTCTGTAATAGTTTTATTCTATTTAGTTTAGGAAGAGATACGAAAATAGATTTTGGTGGCCACCAAGTGCAACTTCGTATCTCTTTCTAAACTAAATAGAATAAAACTATTACAGAGGCATTAAAAAAAAGCTTATGATAGGTATCACAAACTGGAAGAAGGATTTTTGAAAATTCCTTTGTTAAACAGAATAATAACATAAAGTAGGTGGTGGCGCTAGTTTAGGTGGTGTATGCGCCTTAAAGTTAATAGTGGGTTTAATGTGACATGTACCCTAAAAAAACTCGTACATAAGCTACATCAATTCCTTAAGTAACGATCAATAGCTTACCTACACTTTCCCAGTCTTGAGAGTACAAAAAACCTCCCAGTCATGTCCGTCCAACCTATTTTATTGTTAAGGTACAACAATGGGTAACTTATGGGGCGGGCCCTACATGTTACAGTGAATAGCAACTCATTGTGACTGTGTTTTTCCTTAGCGCTTTTCTTCGAAACTTCCCAATCTAATTGAGTACTGAATGGCAGTAGAAATGGATTTCTTATAAGTTGAGAGTTATCTTCCTGGTTGGGTGAGTAAATTCTTTGTTTATACGTACGACTTATATAACTTTTAAAATACAAAAAAACGGAAAAGGTTTAAACGTGACCGTTTTCTATATCTATCAATAATAAGCACTAGTAGGTACTGTCAAAATGCAAGAAGTTTTCGAGTCATTCTAAAAGAAATATGTCAAGAATATTTTCGTATGTAGGTCGAGTATAATTTTAGTTTCTTTACTCGTCCCACTTTGATCCGAATCCAGTGGGACGAGTCAGGAATAACTCCTTTGTAAAATACAAAAAACGGAAAAGGTTTTCGTGAACGTGACACTTTACGTAAACAACAACGTATTTGTTTAAATAGGCACTAGTACTGCCAAAATGCAACAAGTTTTCGAGTCATTCTAAAAGAAATATAATTCAAGAATATTTTAATTCAGTTGAAAGATCTTAATCTCATTTACAAGAAACATGTTACTTACATCAGTAATTTAAACTAAATCTTATTATTATGTAATTTTTCAATTTCTCAAATCTCAGATATATATTTTTGCAAATTGGTTTTAAATACGACAAACGTTCCAGCACTTTAAATGTCTTCAGGTAGCCTGTTATAGAACTCAGGTAGCCTGTTATAGAACTGGGCCCCTTAGAAAGTAATCGTCTTTTTACCCTGTTGATTCGGAACAGGATATGAACCATGGAGTCAGTCTTGGAAGCCCAAGTCGTTTCCGTTGAGACTGGACCGTCTGAGCTAAGATGGTATGGATTTGCATGGATGTCTTTTATGTAAGCTGCCATGTCTCAGCTATGCGAGATCTTGCGCCTTGTTAATAAATTATGAAAACCAATCGTGCGTTGGACGGCTGTAAGGTCGTCTCGCACATATAGACTCGGTAATGTTTCTATCTCGACAACACCGTATGGTTTATTTTATTAAAAAATAATAAAAAACCATGACTGACGAAGATAAAAAAAACAAGTGACAATCACAATGAGTTAAGGATTCTAACATCCAAATCTGTTAGGCCGTTTAAAAGAAAAAAAAAAACTTGTTTTGAAAATATTTTTCCGGTTTTCTGTCATCGAACCCCCTTGAAAGTTTTGTCCTTCATAAACAACCTGTCATATTCTATGATCAGGCAGCCTACTTCTGTATATTTTTAACATTCATTGCGATCACCAATCCACTGCCAAGCTTGATGCATTATGGTGAACACCATAATGCATCAAGCAGGAGACCCTTCGATACGTCCAAGGGCCTCCTGCCAGGGCCTGCCTCCTGCCTCCAGCTGTTCTCCTGCGGGACATACATGAAGTGACTGAAGAGGAACGCCTTCCTGAACCCATACCTTGACTAGAGACCTTGATAATCCGATTCCGTGTTAATATGTGTAGCCGTATCCGAGCTAAAGTGACCGGGTCACGACAAATTAGGATTCTCTCTGTCTCTGACACCATGGTTACCAGCAGATTATTTATTCATCTTTCACCACGTAGTCGGATAAGCCGGATTAGGTTTTAGGGTGTGTGGGATGTATTGTATTGTAACGGAGTTATCTGGATGGAATGCTCTCCCTCTCGACATCAGATGAGCAAAATCAATCCCTAATTAAAGAAAAACTGCTTCAATCAAACTCAAACTCAATAACTTTATTTCTATTTCTATAGGCTCACAAAATAACTTAGAGAAGTCAAATTTAATACATAAAAAGCTGTATAATTTACTATCAAATAAGAAAAAATCTGCATATCATTATAAAGTTAGACAAACTATCTTTAAGTACATGTAAGTTTGTTATAATTAAAATAGTATTGCAAGTTAGATTTTTGCTTTACAGTGCGTACTCGCACTGGGAATATTTTCCAGGAAAATTTCATAATGTCCCGAAAATTTTCGATTATGCCGAATTCGAATTTTTTATGACATTATTAAATTTTCTTGGAAGTACTGTCAGTATTATTTATGTGTTTTTATTTTAAGTGCCACCGTCTTTGTTGTTCTTAAATGTCCACTCCATCCCAAGGTTGCCTGGAAGAGATCGCTCATAGCGATGAGGACGCCCTTTGTACTTCTTCTACTTATACCTAGCATTTAATTCTATACTGTTTTCTATGATTGTGTGATACAATAAAGTATTATCTATCTATCTATATACCTAGATAGATTTATCTATATATCTATTTATGGGGGTAGATGTAGGCGTTACTTTAAGGTAAAATATTCTGTTGAAATTTGTGAGTATAAGCAATCTAATACTAGGTAATATTATAAAAGCGAAAGTGTGTTTGTTTGTTTGTCTTTCCTTCACGCCCTAACTATGCAACCAACTGACTTGATTTTTGGCATAGAGTTAGTTGAAAGGATGGAGAGTAACATAAACTTTTTATCCCATAAATCTGTTCCCATGGGAAATAAATAACCTTAAACAACGCGTGCGAAGTCGCGGTAAATAGTCGCGCGACTTATTAAACTGGGCCCAAATCGTTCTAAAAAGGTACTAATTTAAAAAAATGTGCGTAATCTAATAAGTCTTGTCGACATTTTAATTTTTTGTCTTTTACTTGTAAGTACTATTTTTCTCGTTAGGTTAACTGGCATCAATTTAGGTAGGCAGCAGTAGCCAAAAAAAATTATCCTTCGGTGTTTTTTTTTGTCATTGAGTAATTGATTTACACTAAAGCCCTCTATGTATTTAACTAAGAAAGAAAATTACAATCAAATTCAAAACTTCAAACAAATTAGAACTAGTATTTACAATTAAAACAATTGAGCTAACTGCAGACTGTGTTGCAAACAATCTTTAGGTAGCTCATGTGATCCATATCATTACCAGTCGCGCGCGTCCCCAAGACGCTGATGCGCTGTGCCAGATACTCAACAGCTCTCGGGTCACGCGTCTAGTTACGTTTGTCTATACTTATTTTCAAGACTTATCCGTATACCTCAAAGTTGTGATCCCTAAAGGCGTCTTGAAAGAACTTCATACATCCTCGATCTAATCGATATTCATAAAGCTTCCTTCAACGAGTTCGCTGTTACGACGGATTAAGGGTTAGGTTCTCTTCACACGAATATAAAAAAATCTTCACGTTGAGTAGTGGTATAATATTAAACTCCAAAAGGTAAAATGTTCTCTTATGGTGCAATTTCCTGAGAAATTGCACTGTTTTGCACATCATTTAGGATTTTGGTTTGATTCGTAGGTAATTATTATAACTAATTACTTGCTTCCTTCGACCGTGTCCTAAGATCCAAACAAGACAAATGGACCAAAGATGTCACTGAATGGTACCCTAGAGAAGGAAAAAGAGCGAGGGGAAGACCATTTTTACGATGGGAGGATGACCTCAAATCTACAGCGGGTATACATTGGAGGAGGAAAACTCATGACCGACTGCTATGGAAGAATCTGGGGGAGGCCTATGCCGAAAGGCACAACAATCTGACACCGAATATTTAAATTATCTACACCGATGTCTGGTACATAAAAAAAAAATATATTGTACTGTATAAAATTTAGTATGTAATTAAGGTTGTTAATAAAGGCTTTTGAAATTGAAATTGAACTTGCTTCCTTCACATAGTATTTCCATAAGTTGTGTAGTTTTCTTGTAAATAAGCAAAAACTCATTTTTTTGCATTTGCGCCGTTCCAAAAAAGCATGGTCTGTCCCGCTCCTATGAACGCGAAATCCTATGGCTATCCTTTCAACAAAATGGCGCAAATAAACCACAAATAAACTCCGTCAGATCACCATATTTTCCATATATTATGAGATTAAGCATGGTAAAATAACCAAGGAATAAGAACATTTTAATAATGTACTAATTAATAATACAAGTTCTTTATTCAGAAAGAAAATAACAATCAAATAACAAATTTAAATTAAAACTAGTATTTACAATAGAAACAATTAAGCTATCTGCAAACTGTTGCAAACAATCTACAGGTAGCTCAACTGATCCATATTAATACCAGTCGCGCGCGTGCCCAAGACACTGGCTGCATTGCCCCGCTGTATAGCAATGCTGATGCGCTGTGCCAGATACTCACCAGCTCTCGGGTCACGCGTCGCTTATTAACAACCAATTCATAGATAATAAGCTAAGACTTGATTTTTGGGCTTGCGTTGCTATGCCCTGTCCAGCTCTTCATCATCATCATCATCATCAGCCTATTTGTCCACAGCTGGACATAGGCCTCCCTAATGAGCGCCATAGCGCCCTGTCTTCAGCTTGCCGCATCCAGCATCTGCCATCAGTCTTTCGCAAATCGTCATCCCACCTGCAGATCGATTACGGTAAAATACCCCATCCAAATTTGACATTTGAAAGCCCGTAGGATGGCCTTCGAGCCTCCCATCCATCCAATTGTAAATAAAATAGCCGTCACTGAGACGATTGCCAGTCCCAGCCGAAATTGAAGCCCATAAATGAATGAGATGAATGCTTTTGACAGTAAATAGAACGATTTTGACGTAAGGTTGTTTTCTTTTCATTTGACATTGACATACCCTAATTTCCAGTTGACGCCCCCTGCCACCTATCGATTTATTTGGAACTATTTTTTTTATTTTTAAAATGCTTATCGAAAACCCCTCATTATGATGAAAGTTGATATTGCTCACATTCACATTAAGATAAAAAATGTAATGTAGGTAGGTAGGTAGTCGTAAAAAATAGATAAATAAATCAACAAAAAGAAAAAGGGCAAGAAAATGGCCCGATATGCTAAACTGGCAACATTTCACTGAACTTCTACGATGACAATGACAGTTCCGATGCATGTTCTTGATAACGTTTCATTGCCGCAATTCTGACTCCAAATACAGTAACATAACCTTCATGATATTTTTATTTAATGTACCCTTATATTTTCTTAGGCAACCCAACTATTAAATGTTTCAGCATTAATATTTATTATTTCAACACAGACTATGAAGCCCCTAACGTACTTGGAGAAGAAAAGAGACGTTTTCTAAAATTTGTTAAATCATCAGTTTTAGGACAATATTTAGGCAAAATCGAAAACGAAACGTAAAATGGGGAATCCACTTCGTTCACTCCGTGTTCACTCACATTGACCATCCAGCCATAAAATTTAGTGCAATTCTATTTGTCCCATTGATGGAATCGAACCCAGTCGCCCATCCATTGATCCATTGAGAATAGCGTAATCACTCTGCTGGTCGGAGGGTGTCCTACACTACGTCCAGCTCTTATGAACGCGAAATCTTATGTCTATCCTTTTCACAAAAATTTGAGGTTATATAGGCCAATATGACCTATGTCTGTTATATTCGCAAAAATACAAATATATGATTGAATAGATGACGTGTATGATCGCACCTTAAGGCTTGGTATTCCAGCAGAGGCCGCGCTTTTATAATTTTTAAAACCATCTGAGACAAAGAAAATGGTGTTTACAATTTTGGAAAAAATATATATATTACTTAAAGATCTAATCTAGTCAAAATCGCATTCAGTTACAAGATCTAATGAACTTCACTCGATAGAAAAAAGTCCTAAAGTTACCCCTTTCTGTAATGTTTTTTCAATATTATGACTGAACTACTGATATTTTAATTTTTATTTTTGTACCTAATGAAAGGCACTAAATATTTCTAAACATATTCGCAGAGTTTGACTTAATAAAATGATTTTCTTAATTAATATTTTGAAATACCTAAAAAATGACGGCTTGGCAGGCTCGATCAGTCGCGCGCTGGCGCTTACAGGAATGCTTGCAGGAATACCTAGCCTTAAGACCCGTGACGTGATGACATGACACAACACGTGTGACATATACTTCGTGTTAATTACGGAACATAATTAGCCGTGATTTATAACGATCAGACGTGTTTTAAATATACTCGTGTCAAGATACCTTAATAAGAGCCTCGTTAGAAGATGTTTTAATATTTATTTATAGATTTACAATAGCTATTGGTGACCACCAAGCTCAACATCGATTCACTGCCTAAACTAAATAGTCTAAAACTATTAGATGCATTTGAAAAAAGTTATAATAGATAACATGTGCGATGGATTTTTGAAATTTTCTTTACGGCATAATAAGATAAAGTAGGTGGTGGCGCTAGTTTGGAAGGGGTATGCGCATAAAAATTAAAACGGAATATACTATACTTCTATATTATATAAAATTCTATATTTTATTAGACACATTTATTGAGAGTTCTGTTAAATAAATAAATAATGCTGGACAATTCACACAGCATTATCTAGCCCCAAGTTAAGCAGAGCTTGAGTCATGAGTACTAGATAACTGATATACATAATATAATACAATACATAGATAGATATTTTTATTATACATAGAAAACGACCAGAACACCCTGAACAAATGTCTGCAGATCGTACCAACACTTGTTCCGAGCGGAAATCGAACCCGCAACCTCCTGCGTCGCAGGCAGACCTTCGCCCACCGCGTCACAGATGTCGAAAGGTTGTTAGGTCTAAATTGAAGTATATGTTTTTATAATAGATTACATTTTGCCCGCGGCTTCGTTTCGCGCGCTTTGTTTCTTTGGTAAAGTTTTAATGTTTTTTTCTATCCTTCGGGAACAGGTTAATGGGATCAATAGTAGCTCATGTTTTATTCCACACCTAGACTACCTGCATGGCCGAAGTAGTTTTGGCGTGATGAAGTAACAAACAATCCCACACACATCCATTTAAACATTAAACTTTCGCATTTATAATCGAACCAGCTGTTACGCGCGGCTTTGCACGCATTATTTTAGATTATTTCTATCCCATAGGAACAGATATTATGCGATAAAAAGTAGCCTATGTTACTTACAATCCTTTCAACGAACTCTACGCTAAGCAAAAAGTAAAACCATAGTAACCTTTTTGTGCAAAAAGGCTTACTACAAAATATAGACTATCTAGAAGATAATAAATCTTGGGACGGGTTTTGCTCCAACTCGAAAAATAACAACTAACAGGCTAAAGGTTTCTTCGTCGCTTCTTTACTTTAGTCTACGTACCGAAGCGACCGAAATAAAAAATATCACGTCAATGTTTTTTTTAAGAATTTTACCTAATTGTACATTTTTGTATTTATGGAAATAAAGACGTTTTAATGATTTGATTTGAAAAATCAAGTCGATTGGTTGCTAAGCTTAGACGTGAAGGAAGGACATACAAACAAACACACTTTCGCAATTTTAATATTAGTATAGATTATTTCGTACAGTCGTAAAGGCACTAGGATTAGGTGCTGGTATCCTAAACGAGTTAAAAGGAAGCCCGGCAACAAACGGTATTGTTTATCGAATCTATTCCGAATCCAAACAAATGTTTATACATCTGATTTGATTTTCGTCCAGTTATATTGGATTTAAGGTGGGTTTATGTTATACAAGGTTGGATTGTTCCGACCCGACGAATTGAAATGTTTATGTCATTAATCCGTGTAGTGCCAGCTTAGAATTTGCACCACCCCAACTCTTCCCGTGAGTGTCGTAAGAGGCGACTAAGGGATACATGGAAGGCGGGCAGCAACGCCTCTTGCAGAATAGATCTACCACCGACTCCCTAACCCGCCTGCCCAGCGTAGGGATTAATGGCATCACCCCCCATGAGATGAAAGCCAATATCTATAGCGATTATCAGGGGAGGCCTGCGTCCAGCAGTGGACCGTTAAAGGCTGTTGAGGTTGAGGATTTCAAATGGCTCAGGGAGGCAAGGCAGCTTATACTTTATCCCTATTATTTGCAGCCTGTTACTTGGTGTACTCTTCATTTTGATTTAGCAACAAAACTGAAGATTCTAAGAAAACAAATAGTTAAATAAGAATGCTAGGGTTTGCACACCATAACAAAAGCCTCGTGTTGAGATTTGTTCTATAATAAAACTTTTATAACTCAAAAATCGACTCATGGTAAATATCCCATTATAAATGACTTTAATTGATCTATAATCTTACACAAACTAACCAAATTTACATTTCACAATGTATTATAATATTCTTAAGTATTTACTGCATCATCATCATTAGTCCACTGCCTATATAAGTCCACTGCTGGACATAGGCCTCTCCTAATGAGCGCCACAGCGCCCCGTCTTCAGCTTGCCGCATCCAACATCTGCCTCATCATAAATCCTATTACTAAGTATTCTGTCTGTCTGTCCATCCGTCCGTCTGTCAGCGGTCTGTATTTTATCAGTTCAAATTTGAATCAGTTCAAAGTTATTTAATCACGATAAATTTTTAAGTTATCTTTGTGCTTTTTCCATGTATAACCTACCTAACCTATTTAAAAGGGTGTGGTTTTAAAATATGTTTTCCGTTGTACCGCCAATTCTAACCGTGTACCCGCGCTGTTAATTCCGTTCCATGGTACCGGATTATTTGGATTCTGTCCGTGTTTTTTTTGTTGACACGAATCTTGTTACCTCGGTCCAGTTGGCATGTTGACGCATGAGGTTCGACGACCCTTGATCACCCTTCCCCTCTTGTAAATCATCATCAGCCTATATTTGTCCACTGCTGGACATAGGCCTCCCCTAAAGAGCGCCATAGCGCCCTGTCTTCAGCTTGCCGCATCCAGCATCTGCCAGCAGTCTTTCGCAAATCGTCATCCCACCTGGTCGGAGGGCGTCCTACACTACGTTTGCCGAGTCGCGGTCTCCACTCAAGAACACGTTTACCCCAGCGGTTGTCGGTTCTTCTCGAGATATGGCCAGCCCACTGCCACTTTAGCTTGCTAATCCTTTGAGCTATGTCGATAACCTTGGTTCTCTGTCAGATGTATTCGTTACGAATCCTATCCTTCAGAGAAACTCCGAGCATAGCTCTCTCCATAGCTCGCTGGGCGACTTGACGGACTTGACGTCTTGTAAATCATCTTAAACTAGTCCAATTTTGGACGTGGCTTCCCCTAATGATCGCATCAGCGCCCATCATCTGCCAGCAGTCTAGAGCAGGTCGTCATCCCACCTGGCCACAGTTCGTCCTCTATTACGTTTGTCGAGTCGCGGTCTGCACTCAACAACATAATTGCCTCAACTGTTGTCGTTTAAATTCGGAGATTGGAAGTTTATGTTGACATTTTAAATTTTCTATGGGTGGGTTCATGGGCGACCTCGTATTCTGATTTTTGAATAGCGCATGCGTGAAGCGCTGACGTCAGTACTAAGCGATGTGAAAATGGAGCATAGAAACTGTTGATAGGTAGGGTGTCCTAGAAATATATTGATATCTCTTATTCAAAAAATATATGGCGTTATCTTCGATTTTTTTATAATAGCAGGTTGATTTTTCTTAACGATGTTGTCGATTTTTTTTAGTTTTTCTTATTTACGTAGGTATTCTATAAATAGTCTTAAAGTCTTTTAGTAGGATCCACGAGAAAACCGTTTTAGCTTCTTACTTTCAACTCAAGACATCCGAAAAAGAGGTCAGTCAAATTCGGAAAGAAGCGGGCGACAGTCAAATAATAGAAACAAGTATAAAACAATAATACTTTTATTCAGAAAGTAAATAACAATCAAATAATAAATTTAAATTAAAACTGGTATTTACAATAGAAACAATTAAGCTATCTGCAAACTGTTGCAAACAATCTACAAACAATTAGAACAAACTAGAACAAAAAACAAATTAGAACTAGTAATGATATATAAACAAATGAGGTAACTGCAGACTGTTAAAAAAAATACAGGGAGCTCATCTGAATTATTTCAATACCAGTCGCACGCGTCCCCAAGATGCTGGCTGCATTGCCCCGGTGTAGGTATGGCAGTGCTGATGCGCTGCGCCAGATACTCACCTATTATTTCTATTCTTAAAAACTAAAGTTATATGTTAAAAACAAATAAAAACAGCTATCACCTGAAAACAATGTTTCAAAACGCATATAGTATATAACCTAAAACACATCTAAACTACGCACAGCTCCGAAAAGTTTGAAAATCTTACAACTTGAAGCCGGTGATCAATACCGGGATTTGGTGTAAGTAGGTATAATACCTACAGTTTGTCCGGATTAGAAGGTTCGAGAGTCAACTTGCAAAACGGCATTATTTCTGAAGTTTGTTGTTAGGTAATATACGAATAGCTAGGTCACAAATTGTAACTTACAATGTTATGCTGGTAAGTTGTAAGACTTGCAATGATTGAACGAAGAAAAGAGCCTTCCATCAATCTTTAGCAAAACGGCTAGTGTTTTTGCTATTCGACTGGCGTCAGGCGTAGAAGCTGCAGCGTTAAGACAGGTACAGACCGGTGTTACAGGGTCTTAATGTACCGTTTGTAGCGATCATGATACCTACTACTTTACACACCGTGTGCTTAAATCAGTCTCGTTTCTAGAGCCTTAGTTAACCGTACTGATAACACGAACGCTAGCTGTATATTTTGTTACATCACAAACCGCAACGCCAGCCGTGAGAATTGCTATGAGTAAATGAAGAAATGGTTCTTATAATCCTTAGCAAAAAGGCTAGTGTGGTTTTGTGATTTAACTGGTGGCGCGTAGATGCGGCAGCTTAGGGTTGTCTTTCCACCATATGTGCCACGTTGCTATTTTTCCAGCTGACCAATAGGATTGCTCGATTATCGCGTCATTTTCATAGGTAACAAAAATGACCTGATAATGGAGCGATTCTATTTCCTTTCTTTCTCGCCTTCCCCGCGCGGCGTTCGCTCGTCCTTGTCTCGAAAAAGCAAGCCCATTTCGTCTTAAGAACTTAGTTACAAGTGAACCAGCTATTTAAACTTCACTGTGCCATCGAATCAGTATGATTGATTGGACTATCGCATCGCATTGATAGAAACCGTTTGGAAGTTCGATCAAACTTTACACAGTTCTTATTTACATAGGGATAAGGTTCTAACTTTCACACGTTTATCTTTTCAGGCAAAGTTTTTGATTTGATCCGGTCTTTGTCTTTTTTCTTAGGTAAAAGTGGGTTTAGGAAATTTAGGCTCAGCGCAGACTTGAGTCAAGATAGTCTTAAGACAGACTATTGCTTTAGAAAAATCACAACTTAACAAAAGCGACTGTCTTAAAACTATTTTGACTCAAGTCTGCACTCAGCCTTAGAAGGGGAATTGGTAACGTATATTAGTTACTAGATCATGCCCCTGACTTTTGTCGTTTTTTCGGATTAAAATACGACTTATCGATTTATATTGCTTTTCAATCTAATAGAACTACATACAAATCTTTGTATGAACATAAACTTGATAAAGTATTCATTATATTATTTGCTTTGTTTTTTTATCTTTTCCTGTACTTATTTTTTTATGTGTTCACTTGGTGTGTTGTATTCTATTGTATTCATCAACGTAATAAGATTAAGAAAGATTTACGTAACCGTAAAATATACATAGAATAATCACACCATCAAATTATTATTATAAAATGTACGTTTAGATGTTTCTCTTTTCACGTCCAAACTACATAACAGATTTGACTGAAATTTTGCATAGAAGTAGGTAGTGCTAGGAGCCCCCTTAAATATTTATTTTATGCTCTTTTTTATTATTCAACAAATAATAAAAAGAACATAACATAAATATTAATAGCTGCAACAGAAATACATCTGCGACAATTTCAACAGTCTTAACTATCACGGTTCATGAGTTACAGCCTGGTGACACTGACACACGGACAGACAGACAGATAGCGGAGTCTTAGTAATAAAGTCCCGTTTTACCCTTTGAGTATGGATCCCTAAAAACTAGCAATAGGGATATCAGTTATCCAGTACCCATAACACAAGCTCAGCTAAGCTTGGCGCTAGATGGTGCCGTGTGATTTTTCCAAATTATATATTTTTTAATTTTGATATTTAATCAGATATAAACCAAAAGTACTTGGAAACCACACGTAGACGTGATAGGCTGAATTGGATCAACCATCTATCTTTCTTTCCAAATATTGTTTGTTTTGGAAACTTTGCTTTTTACGTTTTCGCAAAAAGCAGGGGTGAAGAAAGTACTCAGCAGTTTTATGGTAGGTATTGGAGACAAAACTAGTTTCTAGCTTATAGCTATTGAAATGGTTCACGTGCTAAGCGATTGTCGAAATCTATTTCGGGCTTTAATCGTCCAATTACAGAGAAATTACCTACCAATTATTCGATCAAGCACAACCTGGATATCTTTGAGACTAGAGTAAATCGGTATCTACTAAACCTACAACGTATCGAAAGAACAATACTGTATCGAAAACTTACCGAGCCAGTCAGAATGTTTTTCGCCAGAAAATCTGTACATATTCGGTTATCGACCCGGTGAGAAAGGGGCCTAAAGCCCTTAGAAACAATTCTTACACCGACAACTTACAAGCTAACACTGTAATAATTAATTCAATGTTCATTCCTTTCCAAAACTTAATACAGCAAAATTATACAATCAAATTGCCTTATCTCAAGTCAATTCATGATCACTTTCAACCGGATTTTAACAAAACAGATTGACTTTCAATCAAACAAAACAGGAACATTCAGAGGAAGTAAGTGATCCACCCCCTGTACCGAAAGTTTATGAGTGACGTCACAATATCCCTGAATGATTATTGGTCCATACTGTTTGAATGGAAAATGAAGTTTATGTCATTGGTTTAAGGAAAATTTTAGCGTGGGGAGTGAATTCGTTTTAAGGCAGGTGTCGTATGTTAGAAACTGGGCTTTATGTCGTTGCGATAGGGTTGTGTTCAGATTGAGGTGCTGTGTAATTTCGTGAAATGGGTTTCTAACATGTGCTGAGTTGATTTGATCCGTAGATTTTGAGTTGTGGCTTTCCTTTATAGCAGGATAGAGCTTTTTATTTTAGTATAGCTTGATTTAAAATATACCTACTGGTGATCGAAAAAATCTACTGATATTTCTTACATACAGCCTAAATACACTTGGCTATAAGGAATGACGACACAGCTAAATATTTACACAACTTAAGATCTTGAAAATAAACATGTTATTAGAACTGAGTATAAAAACTTTTATATGTTTCGGTTTTCTCAAATAAACTCCTAATTAATAGATAAACTAAAACTTGATTTTTGGGTTAGGTGCTATGCCCTATCTCGCTCCTATGAACGCGAAATCCTGTGTCTATCCTTTTCACAAATTTAAGGTTGTATGGGCACTAAAATAGTTGCAATATTTTCGGTTGTAATATTTATATGCTCGGGGTTTCTCTACGTGATAGAATCTGGAATACTGAAATCCGTAGAAAAACTAAAGTCACCGACATAGCTCTCAGAATTAGCAAGCTGAAGTGGCAGTGGGCAGGTCATATAGCTCGCAGAACTGATAACCGCTGGGGAGTAAAGGTTCTCGAGTGACGGCCGCGATGCAACGCGAAACGGAGTGTTGGGAGACCAGCAACTCGATGGACCGACGACATCGTAGCGGTCGCAGTGGCGGCTCAGGACCGCTCTTTGTGGCGTCGTATGGGGGAGGCCTATGCCCTGTCCAGCAGTGGGCGTGTATGGGGTGATATGATGATGATAATGAATGATATTTCAATAATTTAATAACTTAAAATAAGGTATTATCATTGATCTTACATCTATGGATGGGTCCTATCTATGGAATTTTCATGTAGGTCAACAATATACAACAATTTGACTGCTACTCTTAAATGGCGGCTTTACCAGTGATGTGCTGCTTAAATCGACTTGCTTGAATCATCGAATAAAGAAATATATCGATACCTAGATACCTACTTACCTAGTAGGTACTTAGATAATCTCGGTTTACGTGTACGGTTTGATATTTATGAACCTGTTTATAGTATTAAATTTGACTTGTCTAAGTGCTTATTTTGTAAGCCTAAAGAAATAAAGTTATTGAGTTTGAGTTTGAGAAAGTTTATTATGATGATGAATATTTTCGGATAATTTATTCTCTTTCTTTTTGTGAAAAATGATTAGCTTTATTTTTCTAATGTTTAAAGAATAATTTTATCTATAACTTTTTATGTTCCTAAGATAAATAAAATAATAAATATACCTACCCGACCTTGTTCTTAACAAGTCATCCTCAATTTTTTTTTCCTCTTACTTTTACAATCTGAAAGTGCAAAAATCCCCATCATCATATTAAGTAAAACTAATAAAGCTCTGACCCACTAAACTTTCTACATTAATCTGTGAAACGATTTAAGTTCTGATAGCGGCTTTAGTCACTGCATTTACTAACTTTTTACGAGATAAAAGTAAAATTAAGAGCTTTTTTCTTTGGGACGCGTAGTGAAGAAGTGTCGTTTAACCCTTAAGGTGCACACCCTACCCAAAGTGGCGCCGCCACCTACTTAATGTTATTATTCTGTTTAACAAAGAAATTTTCAAAAATCCATCTTCCAGTTTGTGATACCTATCATAAGCTTTTTTTTAATGCCTCTGTAATAGTTTTATTCTATTTAGTTTAGGCAGAGATACGAAAATAGATTTTGGTGGCCACCAAGGGCAACTTCATATCTTCGCCTAAACTAAATAGAATAAAACTATCACAGAGGGAAGAGGTTGTGTGGAGTGGAAGTTGCGAGTTCGATTCCTCGACGTGGGAAAATAATTATGCACTGCAAAATGTCAAGGTGCATGCTACTTCGGAAGGCCTTTATAAATCTAGTGCTTTTAATTTTTGATGTTAATGATGATGAATAAAAATCTTAATTTCATTTTCTCAGATACTTATAAATTAATGATGTTTTTTTATGAAACACCGACACAAATCATCCCAATTAAAAACTCATCAAAACATTTTTTATTGTAAATTTTTATTCGCAACAGTGTTACGGATATTTTGGGATATAATCTGGATTCCCTACCTACGTGGATTAAGTTATAAAAAGAAACACTTTCTTGCTAAATTCTTATCCCTTCTTAACTCACTAATATTTTTTAAAAACAAGATAATCCCACCTCTCCTACTTATAAAAGAAAAGACGAAAGTTTGTGAAGGTTTGATTTGTTTAATGATTGGGCGAAGAAAACTGACTGAAGTATACTGACCAGCGTTACAGGTTGTAATGTAACGTGTAACACAGCGAGCGTTCGTGCAGTTAGTACGGGGAAAGATTGCGCTCGCAACGAGCAACGATACTGATATGTGTTTTATTCTCGCTGCTAACGGATTATTACGCCCCGCAACACCGGTCATTCTTACGCCGCTGCAACCTCCATCGTCAATAAAACGAGTTTTTTTCGCAATAAATTCATACCTGATGATTAAGAGGCCTTATAATTTGGCTTAGAATTTGCACCACCCCAACTCTTCGTGGTTGTCGTAAGAGGCGACTAAGGGACATACACCGGGGGGCGGGCAGCAGCGCCTCTTGCAGAATAGATCTACCACCGAACTGCGATCCCCAACCCGCATGCCGAGCGTGGGAATTATGGGCATTACTCCATGAGATAAAAAAAATTAGGACAGGTCAGCGTCCAGCAGTGGACTATTATAGTATAGACAGGTGAGGTGAGGGTTTAAGAGGCAAACGTAGCGTGTTTTTTTGTCAAACTATTATACTAGATCTCAGTACTCACGGTATTCCCTTGGTAAAAAAATCGAATTGCATAATTTCCACATTTTTTCTTTGGTTCCTTCAAAGTGAAAACACGATGAAGATAAAAAATACTATAGAAAAGAAATAATTAAATTGCACTGTTTTGCACATCATTTGGTCGAGATATTAGGAACCCTGCGGTAATCATAATCTTTATTGCATGAATGTATGTAAAATAAGTTCTTAGTTGTAAATATATCCAATACAAACTAACTTTAAAGGTGTGCGGTCTATTGAAATGACTTATGTTTTGATTCGTAGGTTATTACTAATTATTTGGTTTCTTGACAGTTTTTTTATAAGTGAGTTTTCTTGTAAATAAGCAATAACTCCATTTATGCACTTGCGCCGTTCCAAAAACGCATGGTCTGTCCCGCTTCTATGAACACGAAATCCTACCTATCCTTTTTACAAAATGGCACGCAATGCGCTCTCTTAACAAACATTTGTCTCGTACCGGGAATCGAATCTGCAACTTTCTACGTCTCGGAGTTTTGCCCAGTGCGCTGAAAACGTCCTCTTTTGTTTAATAACAAAGACATTGTTATTTTGTATCTTGTTTTCGTTGAATTCAAAATGAAATAGAAGAGGTAAAGTAAATCAATACTCCTACACATTATAGACCGAGAGCTCAATGCAGTTTATAAAACATAGTTACAGTATAGAATACAATTTTAAATAATCTTTAAATTTAATAATTTTTTAATATTTTTTTAAATAATCGCTTTCGACTGGTATTGATATGGATCAGTTGAGCTTCCTGTAGATTGTTTGCAAAAGTATGCAGATAGCTGAATTGTTTCTATTGTAAATACTAGTATTAATTTAATTCTATTATTTGATTGTAATTTTCTTTCTTAATAAAACTTTAGTATCCTTTAAATAATTACATAACAATTTTTCTGACATTATAAAATACACTAGTAAGAATAATTGTATCAATACTATCAATCAATACTGTATCAATTACTGAGGTTAGTGCATGATTATTAGAATCATGCACTAACCTCAGTAATTGATAACACTAGATTAAAAAGTCTGGTATATAAGCAGCTGTGCTCTCTTATAATTTTATAATATTGAAAATTAAATCTAGTTAAAAAACGGTAACGTCTTTAATAATAGAATATATGAAACTGGAAATTGTTAAATTATATGTTAAACTTCAATTAATAGACACTTTAATTCTTCGTCTTCTTCTCTTCTTCAAATTACTGATGACTCAATTCTGTTAAAACACTGAGTTCTATGTACCGTTCATATTATATCGATGTGTTAAAAAGACTAGATTTCCTTCCTAACTTTTTTATATGGTTTCCATTATCTGCTCGGATTTATGATCCTGTATGAAATATCCAGAAATTTAAAATTTTCATGAAAATCTGGTACAACATGATGTAAGCGTTTCCACCCTATATATCTGGGTCTACAATAAATATGTTATCATATTATATTTTCTCCGTTGCTAGGCAACGAGGCTTTTGTGAGTGAGCTATCATTTTACAAAGGCTTCAGATGTAGGTATTCTTTCACATTATCTTCAAACAGTTGCCCTGGGCTGAAGGAAAATAAAGGTGACAAATATGGGTGTGATTACAGTGATAAGCAGCAGCGAGAGGGAGAACGGTTTTTAGGCAATTCCCCATGGAAAGTTTGCTAATATTAATTATATACTATTCACACGCATTGCACAAACTCTCTTAATACCCCCAGGTTTGCTGTAAGAAAACTCTGTTAGGGTTAAGCTCGCCTTTGTATATAAATTTTCGTTGTTTTATTTTTATGTTTGTATTTTTGTGTACAATAAAGAATTTAAGAATACATTCTAATATTATTAATAAAATAATAATAATAAATTTTAAATCCACTATCTGTCTGTCATCGCATTAACACCTATGACGACATCTATGGCTCGGTGGGCGAAGGTCCGCCTGCGATGCGGGGAGGTTGCGAGTTCGATTCCCGTTTTGGAACAATATACATAGAAGTTAGCTGCACTTCCTCTGCACTTCCTCTAGCTTTCCTTGAGCTTGACAAGCTACACGCAACCGCTAAAACAACTAGGCAATCGGTACCAACATAACGAAAATTTAAAATCCGCCATTTTCTTTTGAAATGTTACGATGGCAGGAAGGCCATAACGGATAGATGACCTCTGATATCGCCACCTAATTTTAAAATATCTTTTTGAGCGTTTCTTCCTTAGCTTTGACTTTGGTCTTCCAAGGCTTCGTACACACTGGCTGACAGCTTGCTTAGCGCCTAGAGCACACTGATGGCGCAAGCACGCAAAGCGGCTATTTGCAAACATTCTAGAAAGTTCGTCCTCGCTAGGTGACTCGCTAAGCTTAAGCTAGGCGCTAAGCAAGCCGCCTGTCAGTGTGTTCGCAACCCTAGGGGCTTATAGGTACTAGATGTCACACGTCGATTACTTTACCGCTCTGATAGTTTCAGTAAAACAAACCTGCCACTCTTAACTAACTGTAACTCATTATTACGCATTACTAAAGGACTCTTAAAGCTTAACGGTCACAAATTCATCTCTTATTCAGTGCGCTACCTTAACTTTTGGGCGTCGAAAGTTTCCTAAACTTAGAGAACAAAAGAAGTCGCTGGTTGGTCAAAGGCGGGGGTTTTCGACCATTTCGGTGAGTCTGAATATCTTACAAATTATAATCAATAAAATACAAATACAAAATCAAGCTTACCAAATTAATCATCAGAAAAACAAATCCTTTTATTTAGTCTTAACTTTATAGCGTATAAAGCATTGAAGTGGCTCGAATAGTTTTATCTAAGCAATAACGAAAGACTTCTCCATGAATAAACTGACTGTGAGCACGTTGATTTTTCATCATCATGGTCTGGCCTTCAGTTTTCCTATATCCATTATCTACAAGAAGATAATGCATTGGTGACATTTAGACATCTTTATGAAACATCTTCACCGACCACAAATATAGATTATAGATTACCAAGGGATACCATCATCAGAGTTAAAATAATTTCACTATTGCGCCTAGGTCATAAGTCTCCCCCAGAGATCGGCACAATGATCATACGCCACCCGCATCAGCAAACTCCAGGTCATCTGTCTACATTGCCGACGATGTATCACGAAGGTCTAGAAGACACCCTGGTCACTCTCGTCTTGAAGAGAACCAGGTTGGAGAATCAGGCCGCCCATTGTGCAACACTGTTTTTATATCTTTTTTTGTATTATTTTCTATGTTTTCTTGGTGTGTAATAAAGTGTATTGTATTGCATTGCGTTATGCCTGTTAAAACGAGGGCCTTCAATAAAAAAACTATTCTTAAAAGATTGGCTGGCAACCATACTCGCCAGCCGTGTAGTATCCCCTCACAACTAAACTCAAGTTTTTTCTCAATTGTTCGCGCGTGAGCCGAATCCTTAATATTAGTGTTAGTGATAATTATTCTCCGCTTTGGGATTTTATTGCTTTCAGAAGAGTGTAGGTATTATTCATGGTTGTTTTATCTTACACACTGCTTTTTATTACTAGCGGTCCGCCCAGGCTTCGTACAGGTATATTCTATAGCCTATGTTCATCAGGGATAATGTACGATTCTAATGGTGAAAGAATTTTTCAAATCGGTCCAGTAATTTCAAATCCTATTCAATTCAAACAAACAAATCTTTCCTCTTAATAACATTTGTATAGACAAGGCTAGCAATTACCTTCAGCAGAGCTATCGGTTTTGCTCGCTTGTTAGGGTTCCGTACCTATCTAAATAGGAAACATTGATCCCCGAAAGGAATACTTTATTGTCCCTCTGTCAACCCTCTTTTTTCAAAAATGCGTGGATGCATCAAGTTCAAATTAATATCCATACTCGAGTCTGTAACCTTTTAGAGCCATGATTTAGGGTCGCTATAATGCACGACAATTTATTGTACGGCCGAATAATGTACACCTTGATAATCCGTGTCAAAACCTATTAAAATTGGAAGCCATGACACGGATTATCAGGGTGTACATTATTCGGCCGTACAATAAATTGTCGTGCATAATAGTGACCCGTGATTTAAATCAAATTTCTAAGTCAAAGGAGTCGAGAGTTACAGCTGTTATGCCCGCATATTTGGAATTCTCCACCACTTCGTCCAGACATTACACATCAGACATCTTTTCCTCTTCCATCATCATTCGCACTGGATCGGTTCGGAACTCGTGACCTGCTGCCGTTTTTTCCAGCCAACTACAACCTGGGTCTCTTCAAGACGGGAGTGACCAGAGTGTCTTCTAGACCTTTGTGATATCATCCACATCGTCAGTTACCATCAGGTGCGAGTGTGGTCAAAAGACGGGTATTTTAAAAAACTTTGCCATTAATGATGATTTTTTTTAGTCGTGTGAAAAGGTGGTATATATGGTATGTATACCTATATACACATACTAGGGTACATTGGCATTTGGAATGTATTATGTCGAAGCTTCTACCATTGGTTTCCCACGTGATTTTTCCTCTTACCCTGGGATTTCCTGGGATTCAACTAATAAATAAATAAATAATAAATAATGCTGGACAATTCACACAGCATTATCTAGCCCCAAGCTAAGCAGAGCTTGTGTTATGGGTACTAGATAACTGATATACTTACATAATATAATACTATACATAGATAGATATTTTTTTATTATACATATATAGAAAACGACCAGAACACCCTGAACAAATGCCTGCAGATCGTACACACATTTGTCCCGAGGCGGGAATCGGACCCGCAAACTTCCGCGTCGCAGGCAGACCTTCGCCCACTGCGCCACGTCGGTCGTCCTACGTCCACTAATGGTCTGTCTACATTGATATATCAAGCATATAAGCAGCTTAAGTTAATTCTCCAACACGAAATTTCTAGTTTCGTTTCGGCCAATGGATGTATTCTAATACACCAATTACAGTACCGATTTAAAAAAAAAACGAAACATTATTTGATTTCTTATTTTGGTGAATTAAAATAGACCCTCTGAATCAACTAGCAGGAATCTGAGCGTATCATCACCGTGATCATTTCTATTTACTTTCGAAATACAACTTCGAACTTCAACTTCTTATTTACTATGGCAATGCTTGCGTTTCGCCACGAGAAAGACACCTATAGAGGTCAACCCTGCACTACTGTTATTCTCCGCGGAACTCCTTGATCAATCGAAAGCCTAGCTTTGTTAAAACCTCTTTTTAATTAGACCGTTTTCTTATCTTCATTCGACAGGCCGCTAGGTGGCGCGAGGGGGAAGTTCAAAAAGTCAATAATTACGTACCTTTCTTACGGATAAAGGCTCTTGGCCGAGCAATTTGTGCTGGCTTCTTATTTTTTAATTCAAATTAGTTGTTTTGATAAAAATAATTGGGGGAAGTAAGGGTGGAATGGAGTAGAATGATCTTTTTGTTGTGGGTGTTGTTATTTTAAGGTGAAATCGTTGGAAAGCAAAAATCTATAATAATAAACTTTTTTCCTTTATTTACCCACCAGTTTTGTCAGTAGCTTCACATAATGATATTTTATATCTAGAAATAAACTTCGAAATATCGCTCATTCTCACACTGTGGTCACCTATTTAATGTTTTATGTGTATTCGAGGGTAGCAAATAAAACTGATAGTTCGATGACTTGATGTTTCAATTATTGAGCTATCACTATTTATATTATTAGTATATACCATTCGCACATTTTCACATACTTTCACACACACACTTTTCTGAAAAACTATGTGTGTATTTGAAAATCGCTTTTTTCTGGCGTAACCCATCACCAATAGTTTCCTGATTACCGTAATTTCAGATCAGGTAGAAAAAGATAATGATAACGACCCGATAAAAATATGAAAGGGGACATCTATTTCAGATGATTGTCCAATTATATATCGTCGGGGACTGCGGCCGACGTACATGGTCGCATAATATAAATTACTTGCAGTTAGGAACGTTTCGAGGTATGCGATGAAGCGATTGAAGCTCCAGTAAGGCGTACAGTTTACAGTTTGACCACTTTAATAAGTCGCATCGGTAAAATTCGTCTGCACAGAAAAGAACATTTCAACCCGATTGAATACGAATGCAAACATCGTTGAAATAATAGACTTTATTGCGTGGCGTTAAGTTTTTAAGTCAACAAATACAGAGGCTCATGCTATCTCACTCACAAAAATAGAGCCTCAAGCTATCTCGCTCACATGATATGTACACAGGCAGACCAAAAAGGACCAACGTATTTTCATATGTATTCCATTCAAAATACGAATCGCGAATGTCGAGTAAAGTTACCTTTGTTTCCATAAAATATATTAGATTTTTGAACCGAGTATAGAGGGATGAAAAGTTTTATTTCATTGTTTAAAGCCCTTTGAAAGTAGAGTAATCGCCCTGGTCTTGTACCTTCCCCCAACCCTAAATGCAGTCACAATGCGTTCGTTACGAGGTTGGAGGGACGCCAGCCTGAGATCTGCCGGCGCCTACAAATATACCATCATTTGTACCAGCGCAGCGATGTAAGGAATATGGAGTTTTACCCTATTTTATGGGAAATAAAATATGTGTAAGGCAAAAATGTGGTATGATTTTTAGCGGGGTATAAGAAATATGGAGTTTTACCTGAATTTAGGGGAAATAAAATATGTATGAGGCAAAATATGTCATGATATATACCGGCGATGTAAAACCTGACTGGTGTTCGTAATGGTGCCCATTCGCAGCGAGCAGGAACGTTACACCGTGTGCTATAATTCGCCTCGTTGCTCGTTGCGCGCTCCTGCTTTCCCCGTACTGCCTGCACGAATGCTCGCTGTGTAACACGTTACATTACGACCCGTAATGCCAGTTAGTAGCCGCGATCTTAGCAGAAAGAAGATTCAGAAATGTTCCATGATTTGTACTGCCCACGTAATAAATGGAGCTTTACTGTTTTAGGGGGAAAGGTAATTTTACAGACATGATACCTATTTTTGATACCTGTGTGTAATTTAGAGTATATTGCCTTGTATTAGGGAAACAAGGTTAATTTTTAATAAGCGAAAGACAAAAAATACAATGTTTGTACGGTCGATGTACCTTGAGGATACGTTTTGTTGGAGTTGAAGGGTGTTCGGAGCCATAGACGGAGTTTCAATTATGTGATTTAAATATGTAGTTTTCAAACGTAGCTATTTGAGCGATTAATGAAATATAGAATTCTTTTTTTGAAAAATCACTTGGCCATTCGCGGTGTTCAAAACGGAGGAATGTCTTTGTAAATAATTTGCTTGAATCCCTTAGTTTTAAACGGTTTTCAAGTTTAGCTTGATAAATACAAATTTCTTGGGATTTTTTTTGTGGGACCACATCGGGATCATAATTATAAACAACTGCAAAAACGTCCTCCAAATAAGTTTTATTAAAAAAAACGTTATTCAGTCAGTGCCATTATCACAAGCTCTGCTTAGCTTTGAGCTAGATAATGCTTTGCGGATTGTCCAGCATTATTTATTTATGGACCTGAAATAAACGTTAAACTAAACGTTAAAATTTTATTTTAATACAGTAGGTTATCAATAAAAATGTGAACAATCAAAGAATGTAAATTAATAAAAAGACGATCTTTTAAAATATTTATACATTGAAATCGAAAAGAAGCAAAAGCTTATTGAGGCATTTAATTAATAAAATTAAAATGAAATTACCCTCTCATTTCATTTGTTCACGTCATGCCCACCGCTTGGCATTAAATAACATAATAGTCTGTGTGTAAATTTAAAGGAAAAATAAAATTTTGTAAGTAAATGCAGAACATAATTAATATTTTAAACTTAATTGCTTTTGCTCGTGGTTACGAATTGCTTTTTTTTTGAACATTGGTCTCAAATACACTCAGCACAGATAGATACATTCACTGCGGAGTGTGTCTCCCCAAATGAGTTTTGTCATAATAACCACTACGGACCCGGCTTACCAGCAAGCGTACCCCTGGTGGTAGGCGAGGACAAATCCATACCACCACAGTACTGGTACCTTACCTACCTTGTATCATCTTCCACCACAAGATTACTAACTAGGGTGGCATAAACGTGAAAGAAGTAATTACGAACATTCTCAGGTTTTGTTTCAGTATCTCCTTACAACTTCTGCTCTCCTGGTACTTTGAATGCTAAAAGTATACACGTATGCTCATATCATTAGCCTATTAGTCCACTGCTGGACATAGGTCTCCCCTAATGAGCGCCAGCTTGTTGCATACAGCATCTGCCAGCAGCCTTTCGCAAATAGTCATCCCACCTGGTCGGAGGGTGTCCTACACTACGTTTGCCGAGTCGCTATATGTTCCAAATATATGTGTTTCAAAAAATCTCTTCAGTCCTTGATGTCAATTTATTGTTTATATTTAAACCTAAAAGTATTCATAATTCTTGGAAGGCGGATTGGTTAACGCTGTGAATGTGTTAATACACAGAAAGCTGCTGTGCTGCCCTTCCCCTCAGTCGTCTCTTACAACATCCAAGAGCTGAGTTGGACGGTCGTTTTAAAAACATTGTTTTATAAGAAATAACTTCGGCAGATTTAAAAAACCCTTGTTTTTATGATTGCCGTGGTCAAATTCCATTTCTATAGGTATTTCCGTTGACAAAGGCAATCTAAAGTTGGCACAAAACAACTTCACTACCCCATGGAAGATCTTATCGAAGTCCTTTGTGGCGAATGTTTGAATATTGAAAAGTTTATGGGGTTGCCATATTAAACCACTTTAAAAATATATATTTTTTTGTCTAAATTTCTGCTAGAATACTTTTATATACCTTACTGCTGGAATACTCTGTGTTAATCTATTCGATCGTCGAGTCATTGGTCGATGACTGCCTCGTTGGTCGCTTCTTCAACCGCTGATAATTAGGTCCCGGGTTCAAATCCCGGGTCGAGGTAAAATTGTTTATGGGATATTTCAAGCAAAAAAATCATAGTAGCAGCCCGGAGTCCGTTGGTGCTGTTATTGGTCTAGCGAAACAAAAAAAAGTAGTTCCACAGACTAGACTTGTAAAAACTGACAGACAAGTCAAACTGTATAACAAACTACCTCTAAAAATAACAAACCTTCCTCTTAATATATTTAAAAGTAAATTAAAATCTTTCTTCCAATCGCAACCCTTTTATCATGTTAGTGAATATTGAGTTGTTCATTTTCTGATCTGCATTCCTAGTCAAAATTGTATATAATATCTCTATTTATTTTTATTTATAATTTATTTCAATGTTTTTACATTATTACTACTATAATTTTAGCATTTTAGTACTAGGTAAAATTATGTTTTAACTTAAATTTAATTATCTATGTAATGTTTGACTTACCTATGTTATCTAGTGTAACGTTATGGTGAATAAATAAATACAAAATACAAAAAAAAATACAAATAGCGTGCTACGCCTTCATCGGGAAAACACGTAAACTATCTTGAACCTGAGAATAGTTATTAAGAAAGAAAATTACATTCAAATAATAGAATTAAATTAAAACTAGTATTTACAATTGAAACAATTGAGCTAACTGCTGACTGTTGCAAACAATCTGCAAGTAGATCAACTGATCCTTATCAATACCAGAAATAGTTAATTTTTGTTATACATTTGTTTTGGCGGACACGCACGATAAACTAATTTTTATTGAAAACTGAATTACAAATAGAAAATATAAACATCAATGGATTTCAATAATATGAAATATCCCGCGTTTAAATAATAAAAAGACTTTTTTGTATTTTTCCAGCTTACTGTCTATACAATTCTCCTTTTCACTAGCTTTTCGAAAACCCAAATTGAAATAAAATATGAATAACAATTTTACAAAACCTGACATTAATACCACTGTAACAAAAAACAATTTAACACCATGCGAACATTTTTAAACAGAACATTTTTTAATCTTGCAGTAACAAAAATTTGCGAACGAAAACTTTTGTTTGTGTGAGTGCTTATTTAAAACCACGTTCATATATTAGTTAGTGCATTAAAACTGTCTAAAAATGCCTTAGTTGTATTATTTACACTTATTTACATGAACTTGTACGTGACTCTATCATCATCATTATCTGTCAGCCTATCGTAGTCCACTGTTGGACATAGGCCTCCCCTAATGAGCACCTAAGCGCCCTGTTTTCAGCTTACCGCATAAGTGTATATCTTCTATTAAAAAAACAAATAAATGAGCCAATGGATGTCGAAAACTGTATCGGTGACTTACGAATACATCTATAATCACCAGCCGAACCGGAAAATGTTTTAATGAAGTAAAGTAAAAAGTCTTTTTAAATGATCTTAAACTATTACAAAAATAGAAAGCGATGCATGAAAATTATGCATCAATAATATGCTTGTGGTAGTGAAATAATGACTGATTTTGTTAGATAATTAGCAAATATTAGACGTAAACATTTTTCGAAAAAGCAAATTTTACCATTTTTACTTCTTGTCATCTTTTTAAATATTGAGTTTATTATTATTTGTTCACCAAATACACAAATTTCAGGCACTTATCAGTTCCTCTGATCGGTCCCTTACTCATAAGAAATAATATATGACATCATTTTTATTCCCAACATCAAACAAAAAAACAACACGAATATCCCACAGCTGCCAATTTATCAACTCACTATACGTTCCGCAAACAAAAATCTGTACACAAAAATATCGAAAACGTGACTTGCGCGGTTTTACCTGCTGCCGCCTAATTTCATTGGTCGACGTGTTTGCGCGGTGGACGCAGTGTGGGGACTGTTACTAGTATATCAACCTTATCTAATTTCAGAATCTAGAATTCAAGACTTACAACAATGGTGCTGGGTTAATCAAATTATAAAGTCAAAATCTTTTATTTTATTTGGGAAATAAACTGATCTTATTAACTAAACTAAAACTACTCATGCAATACTTAAACCAGCAAAGTTTCCATCATTAAATGAAACATTAATAGAAATAGAAAACAGACAGTTCAGACATCAATAATGTAACGACAATTGCAACTAAAACCTATCATATTATTACCTATCATAAACTAATTAAATTGATTAAACAAATTAAACTTACAATAATAATATATGAGAAACAAATAAGGAGTAACATCAACGGTAGGCAATGACAGTTGGCAATCTTTATCAGAGTCTATGTTTTTTTACAGTTATATACTCATTAGCCAAGTTTTGCTTTGGTCTTTATTGGGACGCAATGCACTGCACGACACAACTACTAGACTGTCTGTGCGGAGAAGCGGCGGCCATTTGATTTTCGCACTGCAGCGTTATAACGAGACGACGACGCTTGGTTGTATGTAGTATCCTCTCCCTAGTTCAACGCGTTTGCCCCTCACCTCACACAGAGTTCAATAAAACAAAATACCACTCTAAACGTTTTTCATGCGATTAGGTAGGTGTCCGGCACCGCATACCGCATTCCGCAGCATACTGCGGTGTGATTAAGAGACAAGGGCTTGAGATTCAAGTAAGCTGAATAAAAATTCCACTTTATTTCATAGTTTTATTTTAATTTGGTATCTCTTATTAAGTTATCAACTTATTACAGTCTATGAGAGACACTCACATTTTGCATTAGGTGGGGGACTTTTTGGGCGAATGTCGCAATGATGGTTTGAAGTGGTGGTGGAGTTTGGATTTGAAGTTGACATACCGTTCTTCAATTACAACGCCTCTATCCGGTGTACACGAAAATTTGTCGAGTTGCCATTGTGTAGCTGAACTAATGCACAAGTACACAGGTCCACTCGACGCGACGATCGTCCTGGAATGGAAATTAATGAGTTAGGTAGTTCTACACACAGACTGACTAGATGTAACTGTTGCAGTTAGTTGGTTGGGAAGGCAACTTGAGTGCTGCCGCTATGAAGCACAAGATTAAAAATGTAGATATATTGAAATACTTCAGGAAATTGATTTTATATTTAGACATAGATAAACACATTTGTAAAAAGGCAATAGTTTTTTTTATATCAACACCTCGAATCATACCGCCAAGTTTTTTGCCGTGACTTTAGTATATTTCGCTACGACTTAAATTTAATAAAACTTAGCTGCTCTAACTTTTTAATAAACTAATATTTTTCGAATAACAAACAATGCATTCCAATGTAACGTGTCCAAGAGTCCTGTGACGTCTAAAGGAAATAAAGCACTTACTAGATGTTTGATGCTGGCTGGACTCACGACGACTTAATGATCGACTTAGGCCCGAGGATGTCTTAAGAGCCGACTGAGGGAACTTACCAGAGGAAGAGCAGTAGCTACCTTCTGTGTATTATAATCTGCCTGCCAAACGTGGTTCTAGGGGCTCTTCGAAGGTGTTAAACTTCAACTAATATTGTATATAATGTATTTGTATATCAGTTATCTGATACCCATAAAACAAGTTCTGCATAGCTTGGGTTTAGATAATGCTGTGTGAATTGTTCATGTATTATTATTATTATGTTCTGAAGAAAAAGATTTTAGTTCGTAAAATTATCATGAAAGCTTCATAAGAAAACACCATGGAAGGAAAAAAAAGGACGAGGAAGGGAAGACCAAGAATTAACTTAATGATTAAAATCAAGGACAAAGCCGATGTTAAGTCGTATAAGTAATTAATAGAGACCGCATCGGAAAAAGGAGGAAATTGCACCATTGCACCGCAAAAAAAAATGTTTTTATTTCATTTAAAGATCTATATTATTGTTAGTACAGACTTATAGGTACGAGTACTATGCTAGTAGGCACAGCAGATTATATCACTTACAAATTATTACAAATATGACCTAGGTACTTAAAAATGGGTACTATAAAGGCATCACTTTTATAGTTAAAAGCTTGGCTCATTAATCTATAATAATATTAAATATCATGGTATGCATTTAATAATATAGCATGGATAAAACAACCCTTTTAAATTAATAAAATTAATATTCTGGTACAGCTTGATTGCAATTTTGTATTGTATTGTTTCGCACATAAAGTAGCAATTCAATGGAATTTATAGCAAAAGGACTTACGTTTTTGAATGCTAACTCAATATGAACTTGTATTGTTTTCAGTTTGTTTGTTTTGGAAACAAAGATAGAGTCAGAGGTAATTTTAAAGTTAAACAGTTAGTGACCAGACCCTTTATTTAGTTTAATTCAGTGTTCGTCTAGGGTACGACTAACCCTTCATGTGTTTTTCTGAAGACATAATAGCTTTTTACTTATATTATCTGAGTTTTTGTGACGTGTCCAAGAATCCTGAAATAAAGCACTTTGAATTTAGAATTTTTCTTGTTATAAAATTAAGCGAAAGAACCTCTAGTTACACACTAAGTAGGTCTACGCACTTATAAAAAGCGTTTTAAAAAAAAGGTGTTAAGTCTAAAATTCAAAATTTCAAGCAGCACATTTATATCTCATGCTTTATGACCTCAGCGCAAGCAAGGCACGTCATTGGTCAGGCTGTGCCAAGATCCGTAGATATACATCAAGTGAAATGGCGTACAAACTTTTGGCAAGCATTTTGGGGGTATTGTTTAATTTTTGGACGTCGTAACCATGTTATAATTGTATTCTTGATTTAGATGCGTTTTAAGAGTTATTTGGCAAGCTAGGTGATGTCATCTATCTAAAAATCGATTTGACAGCTCACCAAAGTTGGCTTTATGAAACAGTTAAAGTAAATTTTTCGTCGAACTTATTATAATATTATTTAATCATACTTGTGTTAATATTTTTCAACATTTTGATTTTGACTCGGACCGCTGTAACCCTGCAATTGTATTAAAGCTTAAACAAAGCTTTACAATCCAACAATACAGTATTTTCCTCTCAAATAAAGTAAGAATTATGAATATAGATACATCAAAAACTACCATTCAGAATCTGAACTTTACTCTGCAGACATAAATTACAGTTTTGAACGGCTCTGACGTTTATAGTTTTTTAACTTTTTCCTACTCTAGATTTGGCTGGGATTCCGCTTGGATGATTTTTTGTATTTTTTGAGTTACTGCGCTTTGGCGCTCTACGGCTCGGTCAGTTCCGGACTAAAGACCCGACTTTGTTGTTTTGTTTTTCGCGAATGAGTGAAACGAATGGCAGTATGCCTCGAAAGTGTGGCCTACATAAGAGTAAGGGACCAAGTAAAAAAAATTGTTCAGTGTTGTAATTTTTGTGGTGCCTTAGTAATTAATTCTAGCTAAATAAATAATGTTGGACTATTCACACACCATCTAGCCCCAAGCTAAGCAGAGTTTGTGTACCCACACATTATCATCATATTTATACAAAAATGGCACCCACAAAATCCGGAACGAATATCTGCAGATCGTAGAAACATTGGTCTTCTCTTGAGGCGGGCATCGAACCCACAACCTTATATAATTATGTTATAATCAGACCTTCCTTCGCTGCGCCGCCATGCCATTATAGAGGTTGTCAAAAGCTGTTACCCGCGACATCGTCCGCATTACATTAGCCACTTTATATTCCTTTTGGATTATCTATATTCTAGCCATATCATTTAGATCTGTTTAGCTGTTTTGTTTTCGAAATTACCAAACAAACAGACAAAGTTACTAGTCATTAAAATGTCATTATGAATTCTAAAATCAGCTGTAAGCCTTTCCTGAAAGGGTTATAAAAAGGTTTAATTTTCCATCAATTGAAATAACCCTAATTCGATTAGGGTTCTGGCCGACCCATTAGGGTTCCATACTTACTTTTAGGGTACCGCGTGACATTTGGCACCATTCTACTAATTGCACAGTATGTGGTCCATTTTTATTGTTCCACGGTTCTCTTTTGATTACTCCGGACGGCAGAAGGGTTCTTTCACTGAAAACTTCTTTATTGAAATAAATGGTTTTAAATAAATTATGTGAAGTTTATATTTTGTCACGGTTTTCGGAGCCCTATCACGCCATTTTGTAAAAAGGATAGACATAGGATTTTGGGTTCGTATGAGCGGAAATAAGCAGAGAGGCGTAAGTGCAAAAATTAAGGTTTTGCTTACTATCTAAAAAATAATAGTAATTTTGAAAATCTAAAACAAACACTGTCCGCTTTACATTGTTTACTGTAAAAAGTATTAAGGCTTATTTTAAAGTGATTTTTTTTTTTTATAATTTTTTTTTTAATTTTTAATTTGTTATAAAAAAAAATATAATCGAATAGCGAGGATTTATTGTACAGTTTAGAGCGGACTTTAGATTTTGTTTCTATTGAGATAGTGTTATGTTGGTACCTAATCGTGTTTTCTAAACACGTTCTAGCATCAATCCTGAACTATAACATACTAGCAGCGCCCCGCGGTTTCACTCGCGTAATTCCCGTTACCGTGTGAATTCAATATTTCTTTATGAATTAGCAGAATGACACATAGTCATTCTGATATGTATAGCTATATTATTGTAAAGTCTAATCAAAATCCATTCAGTAGTTTTTGCGTGAAAGAGCAACAAACATACTTACATATATCCTCACGAACTTTCGCGTTTATAATAATAGTAGGATATTAATCTAAATGTAATATGCATTAGTATTATGGAAGATTATTATCGCTGACACTAAGCGATTTCAGGTATCATAGACTCTTAAAATTTAAATGGTTCCATTTTCCTTTGAACCTCGTTAGTCTGGGACCTGGTTTTACAAGTACCAACAACACTGTGTCTTGTTCTTAAAACTTCATAATTTATGACTGGTAAAGTTAAAACTTTCTTGAAATTATTTTCTTGTTTAAAAACATGAGCATACATTACTATAGCTTAGATCTCTTAATTATATTGCTTAATTCTATCCACAAAGATAGGAAAACAAGATACACGATGCTCAAGATGAGCGGTGAGGGCCTATGAACAATTGGTGGGCATCACAGACCACTGTGAGCTGAACCACCATCTTTTTAAGGCCCATACCGGACCCAAAGTGGCGCCGCCACCTAATTTATGTTATTATTCCGTTTAACAAAGGAATTTTCAAAAATCCTTCTTCCAGTTTGTGATACCTATCATAAGCTTTTTTTTAATGCCTCTGTAATAGTTTTATTCTATTTAGTTTAGGAAGAGATACGAAGTTGCACTTGGTGGCCACCAAAATCTATTTTCGTATCTCTTCCTAAACTAAATAGAATAAAACTATTACAGAGGCATTAAAAAAAAGCTTATGATAGGTATCACAAACTGGAAGAAGGATTTTTGAAAATTCCTTTGTTAAACAGAATAATAACATAAAGTAGGTGGTGGCGCTAGTTTAGGTGCTGTATGCGCCTTAAGACAGAAGCCACAGACAGCAGCCTGTGTCGTGGCTGCCTCCTGAAAGAAGAGACTGTGGAACTTGTTGTGGTACACTGCACGGCCACAGAGGATGCCAGACGGAAAACGGGATTGAAAAGTCTCATAGAGGCACCAAACCCGTCCATACCTACAGAAAAGCTGAAACAATGCTGTCAATCGCCAAAAGACCTGCTCCGGTAGGAGCTACTTCAAGGAGCTGGGCTGCTTAGGGCCTGGTTAGGCAGGGGGATAATGTACAACACTCCCATGCGAGATGTCAGTGCAGATCCCAGTTCCCCCACTTAGAATTAGAACTCTGTCCACTCAATTTTGAAGTTGGAAGCTTCAAGAAAACCTTTCATTTTTTGAAAGGAACGGGTAACTATTCACAAGTTAGGTCTATACTAGAGCTTGTGAGTTGTTTCCCCGTTTACCTGATCCTTTCAAAAAAACCGTTAGCTTGTTAGCTACCATTTCCATGGGATCAATAAAAACGTTGCCATAGCTAAAATTCTTTAGAGAACATTTCATACCGCGTAATTTCATTTGAAGCTGTGGTTAGGGAGGGTTCTTTATTTGAATTAAATTGAGGGATATTGCACCCTCGACGGGTTAATTCTTTAACCGTATGTTAATGTTTTGACTTTATTGTTTAACTAGGGGTTGCCTGTTGCTTCGTTTGCGTTGGCTTTCGATTATGCTTAAAGTATATCGGTTTAGCACGCGTTATCTAAAAAAAAAATGTTGTCTGTATTAATATCAGGTCTCGCTCGATTTCTTATGCAAAATTTTAGATAGTTCTGTTCAGTATTTTTTGTGAAGAGGAAACGAACAAGCAGTCACCATATTGTGCATAGGTATGTATAAATAAATAATTGATTTGATACAAACACCTCTATATCTACCTAAAACCATATTATTTGCACCATACTTCAAAAGGCTTTGCCACTGAGCGACCAGATCGCCTTTATTTAAAAGAACAAAAAATAAAAAATAAAATTGTCGTTTGTTTTTGCTTTTCATACGCATTCCATTACTACTGCAAAATAAAAAAAACTATTGAAGCAGCAAAAATAAGCTATTACACAATCTAATGAATCAGAGTTAAAGTTCCCATGGCCCTACAGGATCATTAGCAATAACCCCCTAACTCTAAGACTACCCTTTATAGGCCTAACTCAATCTTCCAACACCATAAATAACGATTTATAGCAAATTATTCCTCAGAATATAAAGAGGATGGGAAAAACAGAGTAATTCAATACGTGTACACAATACTAAGCCTTATTTTAATGTGTTTCCAAGTGACATTTTCCATTAACCTTATGCGGGGAAATACTTTGTCACGGGATAACTGAGTTTATGATAATACGGCGAAAGGAGGAAAACACCGTGTTTTTGTCAAGTTTTTTTTGTTCGATTTTGAGCCTTAAGATCATAATAAATAACATATTTAATCGTCTTCCAACTTCTAACCTTCACCTATGTACCTACATATATAATTGTATAACGTATATCGGTTATCTAGTACCCATAGCACAAGCTCTGCTTAACTCGGGGCTAGATAAAGATGCGTGTGTAGGGAATTATACCCATTTTTTAAAACTGACAACACTAAAAAAAATATTATAAAAATAAAAAATTATATATTGTGTGCCCAGCAGGGTCTATAATGATACTAAATAGGTACCTAGATTTTAAGCACCTCTGTACACCTATAGAATGCAATAAATGATTGAGTTTTGAGTAATTTTCATTGAGATCCGTTTCGACGTGAAAGAGTAACAGACAGACAGACAGACTGTATGTGTGTTCGACTTATCTTTATGTAATGCTGTACTTAGTTGTATTATTATTTATTATTTTACTTTGAATTTTATTTTTTATTTTTTTACCGAAGCTTAGTACTTAATGACTGTGTTATATATAAAGTTATAATTTATTTGTGTGATTGTAATGTATTAATTTATTAAGTTATTTAATTTAGTGTTGTATTTTATGTTTTATATTTCCGACACAATAATTATTGTTTGTGAATCAATAAATGAAATGAAATGAAACTGACAGTTACTTTAGAATTTAACACTAGTATGAATTAGCACAGATAAGTATAGCTTTTACCTCTTGTAAAAGCTAACGCACCAGTTTTCAATTAAAAAACTGTTTCATTTTCAGTTTATTCAAAAACCCTCGCTTTCAAAACTCATTCCCTCTGGTGACTCTGGTGATATTCTGTATTAAATGTGAATATACACAGAGTACTACTGACGTTTCTTATCACGGAATACCTAAGGGACTCTTGTAACTCGAAGAAGGGTTTTGCATTTCACAAGCGAATTTCGAGCGAAATTCAAGGAGGAGAGCGTAATTTAGATTTTACTTTATTGTGTATATCTGGATTTAGTTTTGATGTAAAGTAATCAATGAGCTGATAACCACTTGGGATGGAGAGTAGCAGGATGATAGTGTACAAGCGTATGCGCAGACACATGTACACTCTTTGTTTTCTAAGTTTAAAATAATAATAATAGCCTTAATTCAACAATCTTACTAACAATATTGAAAATTTAACTAGGTTTAGTTAGGTTAATAGTACGTAACATTCCAAGGTTGCTTGGAAGAGATTGCTCATAGCGAAAAGGCCGCCTTTGTACTTTGTCTACTCATAGCTTTTAATCCTGTCTGTGTTTGTGTGATCAATAAACAATAAAGAATTATCTATCTAACATATATTTAACATATACATATCTATTGATTTTATTAGACACCGGTATTAAGATTGTCTTGCGTTCCCGCATAGGCCTCACCTAAAGCTTGCCATTCTTTCCTGTTATGGGTTAGCCTCCTCCCAAGTAACCCCGGCTAGTTTTTTGAAATCGTCTTCCGATCTTTGACGACCTCTGTGGCGCGATGGGCGAAGGTTTGCCTGCGACGCAGAAGGTTGCGGGTTCGATTCCCGCCTCGGGACAAATGTGTGTACGATCTGCAGACTTTTGTTCAGGGTGTTCTGGTCGTTGTCTATGTATAATAAAAAATACCTGTATGTAATGCATTGTATTATGTATATCAGTTATCTAGTACCCATAACACAAGCTCTGCTTAGCTTGGGGCTAGAAAATGCTGTGTGAATTGTGCTGCATTATTTATTTCTTTATCTAAGACGTTATCTCCCTTTCCTTCTTTTGTTTTGTCTTGGACACCATTCAGTTATGTCCTTAGCCCATTTTTGTTTATTATTCCTCGTCATTATCTTTGTCAAGTTTTAAATACCAGGGCCCTTATTCTACAAAACTATACTAACGTCTTGAACAAATTTTGACATTTTACCTTTGATGAAAGTAAATACATACCTACGCATGTCAAAAATGTCGAGGTTGTAACTATTCTATCAATCGCTCCTTGAAAATAGCACCGGAAGCACTGTCTCTAAAGTTTCATCTTTTGCGAAATTACAAAATTTGTCATTTTACCTTTGATGAAAGAAACTACATATAGGGACGCATGTCAAAAATGTCAAAGTTGTAACTGTTCTATCCATCGCTCCTTGAAAATAGCACCGCAAGCACTATCTCTAAAGTTTCATATTTTGCAGAATTGAGCCATAATACTCGAACAGGGGGTTCGAGTATTATGGCTACAACTAAATACGACGCTGCTGGTGTCGCTCGCTTTATCAAAAAAACGTGATATAATCGAAACTCGTCGATTAAAATCTCTGTTTTTTCGTTTTCAAAGCCTATAATAACCCAGTCCATCAGAACTAGGTCAAGCGTGTCCTTTACATAAAGAGCTTAGTTAAAATTCCAATTAGTTTGGCACAATACAACGTATCGCCACGCAGCGTTTCTCTCAAGGGGACTACCCTATGACACAGGGTTTGGTTTTCAGCTGGTACAAAACTTACCGTCTGTCAGAAATAAGAAAGAAAAAAAAATACATTTACTTGTACCCAGAAACATGAAATAGATCATTACAACGATACATTTTTGTTACGAAAACAGATATAATTATTAGAAGTGAAGAATTATTATGACTATATACAATACATACATACAAAGAATAGAAACAAGAAAAGAAACAAAAAAAAGGAAAGTATTTCATGGGTCCAAATAGGTTCCTCTCTCAGCATAAATATCAAAACGACATGCCTATTTTTATAAAAAAAAATATTGCCGTGTGGTGCCGGCTTAGAATTTACACCAGCCAAACTCTTCCCGTGGGTGTCGTGGGAGGCCACTAAACTAAGGGACCTTGGGGCGGGCAGCAGCACCTCTTGCAGAATATATCTACAGCAAAACTCCTAGTGAGTTGCAAAATGTATCAGTAGGTAAATATATTCAAACCAATTGACAAAACCTTTGTGCAGAAATGCTTACTACAAAATATCAGATTTAACTTTTTTAATTATCTAGAAGATAATAAAGCTTGGGACGGGTTTTACTCCAACTCGAAAAATAAAAACAGGCTAAAGGTTTCTTCGTCACTTTATAATACAATAAGTAGTTTTTGATTAACTTTTGATTGATTGATTATGGAGGCTTTTGCGACGATACCGTTGTCCTAAATTGATTTGTTAGCAGAAGTTGGCCCCTTATGCGTCGCATACCTTGCATACGCGGGACCAGTCTGTTCCTAGCGTCACCCAGCTGTCCTGGACGCACTACACCCATATATTTCTAGTGCCATTAATAACATCCCCTTGTTTTCATTCCTTCACAAAGATGTATCGTTGCCTATCTCTACTATTTATTGTGTGGTTCTGCGTTGAAAATTTGGGCGGAACTTGCGGTTTTAGCTTGTATTATTTAGTTTGTTCTACATTATTAACTATATTCGCTTATTATCTTTCTATTTATTTATTTTTAAATTTTCGGAAAACTTACAGCTAGAAAAATTACAAATTAAGAAGACTATTTTTAGTAAGCACATGGGAATACAGTACCTACTTAAGCTGAGGGCTATTTACAGAGTTTCCACTACTAGCAAAATACATTTATATACTTATTATTCAGTAGTAATGAATACTAATACTACTAATTTATTATTACTACACAGAATTCTGTGCAGTAAGTTTGAGAAATGTTTACATAGGGAATATCTTTAAAGATATTATTAAACTTTAAATAATAACTAGGCAGTGTTTGTGTTATTCCGATTTCTCATGTATGGTAACAAAGCCGTGTGGTGCCGGCGTAAAATTTGCAGCACCCCAACTCTTCCCGTGGGTGTCGTAAGAGACGACTAAGGGACATACACCACGGGGCGGGCAGCAGCGCCTCCTGTAGAACAATAAATACCACCGAACTGTGACCCCCAGCCCGCAATCCCAGCATGGAGATTATGGGCATTTTCATTTCCCCCCGGTGATAAAGCCAATTATGTGCTTTTCTGGGAGAGGCCTGCGTCCAGCAGTGAACCAATATAGGCTGTTGAAGGGGGGTAAAGATAATGATTGGATGCAATTAGATAAACAAATAATGCTGGACAATCCCCACAGCATCATCAACCCAAAGCTAAGCAGAGCATCTTCACTCTTCATCAGGTAATATTTTTGTAAAACGAAGTTCTATCCATACTGATACTATGAATTTGAAAGTAACTTTTGTCTATCTGTCTGCCTATATGTTATCGTGTATCTGTTTATCTGTCTGTTACCATTTCACACCTAATTTAATGACTGAACGGATCATAATAAAATTTGACAGGTAGGTAAAAAGTATCCCGGGAACGGACATAGGTTACTTAACGCGCACGAAGCCGCGGGATGCAGATAGTAGACTATCAAAAAAGACCAAAATAGCCTCCAACGGTATAAGGGGTCGTTGACATATAAAAAACCTTAGGCTATATTGGGCCCTTATTAACCCAAGATGCGAATGTCACAGATAGAAAAATCTATGCTCAGCTGAGGGTCAACGAGTACTGATGATGATGATCAGAACACCCTGAACAAATACCTTCAGAATTGTACAAACTCAATGCAGATCTTTTCTCCCGAGTACCTAAAATAATGTAGATAATCTACCAGATAAAAAGGCGTTTTCGTATATCCTACAAGAAAATCAAAAGCATTTACCAAACAAAACATCTTAATTCCTGAATCTAATAAATTGAATTGGGGATCCTTCGGCCAGAACAATTTTATCTCTTCCTAAACCTCATTGGAACCCGTTCAGATCCCTTTGTAAGAAACTTAAGGCTTTGTCGAGTTATCTTGCATCTCTGTTTTCTTAATGTTGAATCAAATAAGATTTAAGGGCATTTGTTGTAGATTAAAATCTACACAATCATCTGCAAAGTTTAAAAATAATTCGTTAACATTTCAATAAATAAATAATGCTGGATAATTCACACACCATTATCTAGCCCCAAGCTAATCAGAGCTTGTGTTATGGGTACTAGATAACTGATATACATAATACAATACATTACATAGACAGAAGTTTATTCAGAAAGAAAATAACAATCAAATAACAAATTTAAATTAAAACTAGTATTTACAATAGAAACAATTAAGCTATCTGCAAACTGTTGCAAACAATCTACAGGTAGCTCAACTGATCCATATCAATACCAGTTGGAAGCGTGCCTAAGACACTGGCTGCATTGCCCCGCTGTATAGCAATGCTGATGCGCTGTGCCTGATACTCACCAGCTCTCGGGTCACGCGTCGCTTCGACCAGACGCTCAGATCATTATTAAGATTCTTATCATAGACAGATATTTTTGTATATATAGATACCAGCCCAGAACATCCGGAACTTATCTGTAGATGCGAGAATCGAACCACTGCGACGCAGGCGGACGTACGCCACTCAAAGGCCGCCAAATCAACCAAACATTTTGTTCGATTCCTTCATTTCCTTCCGACATCCTTTGTAACGATTGACTGCCAAGCCTAGGCTTACTGTGACCCGGATAACATGTGCAAGAACCAAGATTTCTTCTACATTCTCTTAACTTCTCTTCTTCTCCCGGATCAGCATAATATGTCTGTCTCTTCACTGAACGTATCGAGCTGATATTTTGCATTTATATAGTTCTAAACATGTATTTAGGTACTTACAGGCCATATTCTCCTCCCCGGTCAGTTCAACATGTCTGTCTTATGTCACTACAGAACGGATCCAGTTGATATTTTTCATTGATGTAGTTCTAAAACTGTACCTATTTAAGTATAATCTCTTCTCGGTCGGTACCACTTTTCTGTCTCATAACACCACTGAACTCATCAAGCTTATATTTTGCAGTGATGTACCTAATTTAAATACCATGTATTTAAGTAAAGACAACTTTTTACCCCGGAAAAACGCTTACAAGGCCCTCGACAAAATCTCACCAATAAACCACATACCTAATAAAGTCACGGTATTTTCTCCAGCGAAAAGAGATAAAGCCAAATTAGATAGTAAAAAGTCTATCATTACTAATCTCTGAAATTCGTTAAACGAAAGTTACGACCGAATAACGAATTCGTTATTTATTACAACCATTCGTAATTTATAACCGAGATAACAGTTTTAAATTCTATTCAGCCTATCAATAAAAGGTGAAATACCTGCTTTGCAACGCGCCGCGAATATTTCAGGGTGGCAACCCCTAGGGAAATGATCCACTGAAGCGTAGTGCCTCTGTCAGTGTCAGATATGACAAGTTGACATAGCCACAAGGTGAAATGGGGTTGATCTTGATGAAATAGGTTTCAAGTGATGATAAAAGCAAATGTAGGTAGATAAGGTATAAGATTAATCTAATCTTCGAATATTTTGTCATTGTCACATTTTGTATAACTATTTACATTTTTTGATTTAGTCTTGAGTAGAAAACTTTATGTTTTTTTTGTGAATCAGCAACAGATTAACATATTTTGCGGTGTCAGATCCATGGGACCTACTAATGATAAGATTTTTATATAAGATTTATCAAAATAAATTCTAGCGTAAAAACCCACGGAATAGACAATACTATTTTTATTAATTCATTTATCTGTAGGTATTATTATATTTATCAAATAACATTCTTTTAGTGTAGCATTTAAAATAACATAGGAATTTCATTTACATCAGTTACAGTGTATCACCAATCAACGAATTAAAAGCAATATCTACTTTACGTGGAGATAAAAAATCGTAAGAAAAAAGGTTTGTAAATGGCTCGCTGCGCTTTGACACACATTCTCCTTTATTAGGGGGTAAAAAGGTCACGCTCCTTTTTATTGACATTTGACTAATATATCCACCGACGTGTTAGGTATTGGATGTTTAAATTGCTTTCCCCGATGCCCCCAAATGGGGGCGGAGAGGAAAAATGGGGGTCAAACGGAATGAATGACCATCTCATCGCGATCGAGTGGCGTTTATTAACGAGCGTAATATCAAGTGAAGTTCATGTCTTTTTATAATCAATAGACCTTCGTTAGACCACAATCACTCCCTATCTTTAAAAAAACTGCTACATCAGTATCAGTTATCGTTGTAAAAATTAGACAATCTTGTTTTTATGTTTATGTAAGTTTATTAAAATGTTTGTAGATTATGTAAGTAAATTTCTCTTTTTTCTTATATAAATATAATTTTTATTTATTTTTTCGAGTGCCACCGTCTTCATTTTTAGGTATTACATATCCAATCCAACCCAATGTAGCCTGGAAGAAATCGTTCAGAGCGATAAGGCCGCCTCTGTACTTATACTACTCGTAACATTTATTTCTAAACTGTGTTCTGTGTTTGTGTGGTACAATAAAAAATTATCTATCTATCTATCACCGGTTGGAAAGTGTCGATGTGGCCAACGATGTATCTTGAAGATATGAAGATCTCGACGTCTAAAAGGTGTGAAGCCTACGAAAATTTAATAATACCCCAAAAATATTTCTACTTTGACGGGATTGGAACCCGCAACCCTCCCCCTGTAGATACGGGATGCGCTACGAGGTCAAGTGACGTAGGAGTCGAAAAGCTCTGACTTAGTTCGGATTCAAGAGCTGATAGCGGTGTGAAACCTGTTAACCTTATTTTTAAGAAACCCAGGCTATTATTTTCTTTGTGAGAAATATGGGTATTTAATTTTAATATCTTCAGCTTATTAACCCTTAATAGAGCGAAGGCCAACTGTTTACCACCACCGTTTATTGACCATAATTCATGATATCACAAAATATTCTTCAAAAATATTCACAAAATGACTTCATCGGTTCTTCGTCTTGAAAGATCTCGAAGAAGATATCGAAATTTTAATGTTAATAAATGACGAATTTCCGAGGAGAAAAAACCTTTGGATTCTGTCGAATAAAAAAAAGTTTAGAAGACGATATTTATCTACACTACATATAACATAACATGTATGAAACCAAATTCAAAGTTTGGACGCGGTTTCAGACATTCATACGCGTTTGGACACCAAACGCGAGTATTGCCATAATATAAAATAATTCGTGTATTATTAATTTTAATTGAAAAAAGAAACAACCAATCCCAAACACAAAACCAATCACGGAATCCAAGTCAAACTCCGGTTAATTCGAAGTTTTCAGATAAATTTCTGCGAAACTCGAGAATATATAGGTTCGAGTTAGATCTGATTGCAAAGGCGAAGAATTAGAGAGCTATCAATTGACTCAACTTGACTCGGTTTGGTTTAGCTTCGGTTGGCCTGACTTCGGATCGGTTTGTCGGTTGAGTTTTAAGTCTTGAAAGGTTAATTTTAAGTTTTTGTTAGGGATTAGTTTTTCTTATAGAAGAAAAGTTTAAAAGAAGGTTGGTAGTTATCAAGGCATTCATCATTGTTAATTTAGTGTACATTTTAGAGATCCCTAATTAATAAACAAAAGTTCGGAAAATGTTGTGAATCACGTCTTCCGGTCACCTGCAAAAGTCTGCAGCCAGATGCTACACGGCGCTATGGCGCTCAATAGGGAAGGCCTATGCCCAGCTGTGGACTTGTATGATAATACGCACATGAAGCTACTTTTTTGCAGAATAAGGCCTATTTTTATTGGGTTAAGGATAGTACACCACTTAGCTATGCAAGCGGTGGAATATTTATATAGCTACGCAAGACTTGTTCAGGGTGCTAGCTGTCAAATGACAAATTCATTGTCCTTTTCGCGTAGAAAACAACAGCACAAAACAAACGCAAGTCTTTCGGAATATTCTAGTCTTGCTAGATTCTAGCTTAAAGAACAAAACTTAACCCTTATTTCCCCAGCGAAATATACCTGCGTTCGAATTCCTTGAATACAACCGGATATTGGCCCCGCAATACCCAGAAATAAGACCCACAAAATAGGCCCTGGGAGGGCGAATGGGCAATATTTATTCGAAAGTAGGCAAAGGGCCCATAAGCGTAATAAAATCACGGCAGCTATTATCATTGGGATACGTAAAGCGGGTGAAATACAGTCCGTGGAATATATTGAGGGGGTAGGGTTGGTCCTGCTTAGGCGTTTGTTTGGCTTTTGGAAGTTAGGAGATTCGGACAGCAGCGGTTGGACAGAAAATTAAGTGGGTAGTTTATTTACTAAGGTTTGATGTTCTCTGAGAAATGTACGGTCAGTAGAACGTCTTATCTTTTACATCAACATAACAACCGTCTTCGTTGAGGCCGCCGTGTCCATTGTTGACTTTTAGGTTATCCAACTTCTATTAGCCCAGGGCCCCTCGCTAATCGCTTCAATTTAAGAATGTTATTGAACAGAGTAACACGTTTTGGCATTCTACCTTAGGTACTCTCTCATCCACTCATCCAATATCTCTGTCCAAGTTCTTTGTTCAATATTTGATCAAAGTTCTTGGATGAAGGCCTATTCCACTCATTCAATGTCTTTGTCCGTAGTTGATTTGAGATAGAATGGTTACAATAATAGGGATGTTAACAATTTTTCGGAATTGCTTTTATTTTGAAGATGGACTCTTGTTTAGCATAAAAAAAAATATTTTCTTTAAAAATATTACTATTTTCGATAAGAAAATGTACAAAAATAGAGTAATTTTAAACTTTTCCGCTAAAACACTAACAACTGTCACGTAACAGAAATGACGTCACGAACCGCAAAACGATGGTCGCGATTCATGACATGACTGTATGTTGTATGTCCATTGTTCGATTAGGACATGTGTTTTCTTAATTTTACTTGAATACAAACAATCAAAATGAACACAAAGTTTTACAAAACCTGTGCAGTGCCCCCTGTGTAAAAGTACAACAATTACTATACCGGAAAAACTGTTTATTCATGTGCCAAAAGATAAGCAAATGTTACGAATTTATTGTTTTAGCACATAACCTAACTTTGTAAACAGTGATTTAAACGATGTTCTAAACATGATAAATTATATATAAAAAGCAGAAAATCATCTATTACACATGTACTTGACTGTTATTTATGTATTCGTAGATAGATAAATGGTATTAAACGTAAAAGAGTACCTACAAAGATGTTTTCACGTTCCTGAATTCTGAACCACAAAAGTCTTCGTTTCTTGCAAAAAAGTTTGCCACCATCAACAAATCTACTTTTGGTAAGTTGGAACTATTCCCTTTAGTGAATCCGGATTCCATCATGTATTAATATTATGTAATTTACAGACTAATTCGTCGTTATGAGAAAATGCAGAAAGGTAAACAAACAGTGCGACAGCTAGTTTTGCAGCTAGTGACGTCATAAGCTTATAATGGCGTTTGCAGTCACTTGACAACAGATTATAAATATAGCATTTAAAATCATTTTTAATAAATTCAATAAGTTATATTATATTATAAAAATGTGATTTTCGATATTCTAATAATACAAATGATTATAAAATTAACACTAAACTTTAATTTGTGATTATGGTTAACATCCCTATTGTAACCTACGTGTAAATAGCACAGCATGCTCATCAACAGTTTTTTTCATGATTCGATACAATTTCCAAGTAAAGCGATTAGTTACCGGAATATTGCCTCTGGGTGCTAATAATAGGCTACGTTTTATGAAGGTAAGTGAAAGAAGCAGTGGGCTAGCGAGTAATAAATAAGACACCCCCAAGTTTAAGCAAATCAGTGTTGCCAGAAATTTCGGGGGTTCTTAGAACATGCTTTTATCTCGAGATTTCACCCCTGCCCTGCGGGTTTCACAAATCATTTTACTTCAGAAAGGAAAAGTTTGGCGGTGATGGTCTTGGTCACAAGCGGAGCGAGCAGAGGGATAATTTTAATTGCTGTTTTCAAGTTTTGATGTTACAATCTTCTGTAATCTAAGGTTACAATATTTGTTTCCTATTTGTTATTCCTATTTGTTGCATTGTATTGAAATCAGGGTTGTCGATTTGGTCAAGACTCTTAGACAGAGATCAAGTGATTGCAGGTGAACTTATCTTCAGTCGTATTTGGCTGTGTCGTCAAGGACGCCAATGAAAGAACCAAGAATTAGAGGTAGTCAAACTTGAATGGATTGCAACCTGGATGCGCACAACTTGTGATCGAAAAATTGGTTTTAGGTCAACAGTCGGATATAAAATAAATGAGTACTTACATTAAGACTTTTTTTATAGTCTATAGACCTTAGTTTGACCACAATCTCACCTGATGGAAAGCGAAGATGTGGCCGACGATGTATCACGAAGGTCTAGAAGATACTTATTCACTTATGTCTTGAAGAGACCCAGGTTGTAATTGACGGGAAAAACAGCAGCAGGGAGCGTGTTCCAAACCAGAGTACGAATAATCAAGGTGATGACAAGATATTGAAGGCCTATAAGCACTCTGAAGCCACATCGCAGGTGATGATGACGTCATATCGCGTCTTTTCGCTCACCAAGCCCACAACCCACCCTATGTTTTTATAGAGCGAATGCTTGTTTTGATATAATTACTTTTGTTCCGTTAGGCTTTGTTGGAAGGATTGTAGAGATTTTGCTTGCAAATCATAGTACTTTGAGCTTTTTAATGCCGGTATTCTACTGCGGAAGGGTAAGAAGCAAGAAATTGTTCAGCGGAGCGGAGTAAACTGTTTTGTTTCCACTAGAACAAAAAACGAAAAAGTCACTTAAGTGTCACTTTTTTACTTCCTTGTTTTATTCGCAAAGGTCTTGTTGTGAGCTTTCTCTTGTAGAAAGAAAGCCTTAACTTGACCTAAACGCGAAAGATCATCTTTGGATTCATCATAATCATCAGCCTAATATGTTAATCCACTGCTTGAATAGGCCTCCCCTAATGTGCGCCATAGCGCCCTGTCTTCAGCTTGTCGCATCCATCTGTCTGCAGCTTTTTGCAGGTTGTAAAGGGAATCTACATAATATATCTATACTAATATTATAAATAATTATATAATAATTATAATTATTTATTATTTATTTATTTTATTTATTTAAATGCGATAGTGTGTTTGTTTATTTGTCCTTCCTTCAAACCCTAACCAAGCAACCAATCGATTTGATTTGGCATAGAGTTACTTCAAAGGATGGAGAGTAACATAGGCTACTTTTCACAGAAATAACCTTATTTATTTATTTGATGGAAAACCAGAAGCTTTTATACACAGAGTTAAAAATTGATAGATACCAGTAAGCTTATCGAAGGTTTTCACGGGTAGCTATCAGAATAGTAAAATTAAGACTATGAACTTAAGTAACCTACCTACACGTATCACATAATGTATTTTAGAGTTACAATATTTTTAAAATATACAATTCTAAACATCATTATCATCATTGGTGCCAAAAAATTCTCTCCCGCCGCCTGGCCGAGCTGACGCTAGTACAGAATAGGTCAAGGTTAAATTGTTTACTTAAGTGGTTAAAATTGTTACTCGCTCGCCACAAGAAGGAATTTTACCGGTAGTTAGTACCAGCAAGAGGAACGTAGATAGGGAGATTGAATCTAATAGGCTTATATGCAACGCATGTGAAGCCACGGGCAGCACCTAGTTAACAATAACCAAGAAATGTTTTGCTACTGCAGCTTAGTTAACTAACTTTCCCACATCAAATTCGAGCTTGCCTGAATAAGCCACTGGTTTTCAATAAACATACTCAATTGATTCTAAACAAGAATGTTCCTCTGCAGTTATTGCAGTCTAGTTTAACCTCTAACCACCCGGATAACCCGGTAACCAGCTAAACTAAAGCAACCGGGTTAAATGCCCAAAGCACACAAACAGTTTCGCCCGGATAAGTAAAAAAATGGCGTTTGAATACGGAAGCAGCTGAAAATTCGATTCGACCGTAAGTTAAGGCTTGCGGTCGGTTGGTGTTCCGAACTGTGAAGTATCTAGGAATTCGGTTGGAAATCAAAGCAGTAAACATTCAGCTTTATGCACGAGATTCTTCTCAAATAGAAACAGAAAACTATTCACTCTGTTTGTGTTTTTTATCCCCGGTAAGTCACACCGCATCTTCATCCATCATCATCAGCCTATACCCAATCCACTGCTGTACATAGGCCACCCCTAATGAGCGCCATAGCGCCCTGTCTTCAGCTTGCCGCATCCAGCATCTGCCAGCAGTCTTTCGCAAATCGTCATCCCACCTGGTCGGAGGGCGTCCAACGTTTGCCGAGTCGTAGTCTCCACTTAAGAACACCTTTACCCCAGGGGTTGTCGGTTCTTCTTGAAATATGGCCAGCCCACTGCTACTTCAGCTTGCTAATCCTTTGAGCTATGGCGATAACCTTGCACCGCATCACCTAGCTTCAAATTCGACCTTGACTTATTTTGCACCAGAGTGTCTCTTCAGCTAGGCGGCGGCTAATTATAATATGTAGATGTATCAAATGTAGTTTGATATATAATAAATATAATAATAATAAATAATGCTGGACAATTCACACAGCATTACCTAGCCCCAAGCTAAGCAGAGCTTGTGTTATGGGTACTAGATAACTGATATACATAATACAATACATTACATAGATAGATATTTTTTTATTATACATAGAAAACGACCAGATCATTCAATCAATCAGTCTAGATAATCTGATATTTTATAGTTAGCCTTTTTACAAAGGATATGTTTGACAATTTGTTTGGATTTATTTATTGATATTTTTTGCAACTCACTTGGAGTTTTGTTGTAGAAGCGTATACATTGTCCTTTAAAAGGTACATTACAACTAGATGACTGATCAAAAAAGAGCCGTAAGCCCGCAAATCGAAATCAGTGCGGTACTGGGCCGAAAGACCTGGAATCTGGATTCCGAGCGGAAGTACCAACTACCCAGCTCTACGTCTCACGCGTTCACTACTGTGTGGAGACTAAAGCTGTGCTCCTCCACAGCTTTAGTCTCCACACAGTAGTGAGTACATCAAACGGAAAACGGGACTCTCGATGCGCGTCGAGAAGCTGGACTCTCGCCATAATGTGAGCTTCAATTCATTTATGGTCAGAGTTCCAACTCAACATCTCTCGACCTACTTAAGCGCAGAGTTTTGGCCGATGGGTGTCAAGTTCCGACGGTTCACTGGCCACCTGCAAGGAGACACCGCCGTGCACCGTCGCCAGCTGACACTCTGATTGCGTCATCTACACGTCGTCGCCGTTATAACAGAAAAACGTCATTAGTTAAGTTTTTAATGTTTTATGTATGTTAGTTTTAAGGTATATATTACTATGGACTGTATCATAAGTTAAATAAGATCTGTAACTTTTCTATGGTCTGAAATAAATGATTATTATTATTAAAAAAGTAGCAGTCGCGGGCAGAACATAGTTAAGAACATAATTGTGGATGGTAACCTAATTGATCAAGTTTATTTCAAAAACGAATACCTACTTACATAATTATACTAATCTCAACTTTTTAATAACGGAGTTTCGGTCTCATTTTCCTTAAAATTGAATTAGAATGCGATATACAATTTTAATGTGGTACAAATTAACCTAATTAAAGGCATGCTCCTTGTTTAATTCCATTACGTACTTCTGAATTGCCGTGGAGTACAGTGCGCTGCTTTTGCTGTGGCATGTTGATGAGATTTGCTATTTTTGTGATTTAAATCCAAATTTCTTGCAAGATGGCGGCTAATTCATCCATCCATAACTACACACTTACTCAAACTAATTTGCATTTATGGGGTATCTTTAGAATCTCAACACGTGACATAATATTTCTAAGGAAAAGTAAGAGAATGGTTTTTTAGTTTTTGGATTACGTCGTATAGTCATTAGGTTTTAGATCATTATTCTTGTTATGGATCGCTGTGTCTGTAGCCACATTCCTAAATATCATTATATTTTAAATTTATTTCATAATTTCTGTCGGGATCCTGAAATAAATTTTGATAAGTCTTATGACATGTTATACATAAGACTTATCAAAATGTATTTGAGATAAAAAGAGACGCATTGAGATTTCGTAAAGACACTCACTATGCACAATTTAGTCGTAAGCGAACCAATCAAAATCCAAAATTCGCAAATTAAAACCTAATCAAGCACTAACCGTAGATATGTAAAAATAAGTCAATGCAAAACTTAACCACCCAAATATGACTTGATCCGTCAATAACGATTTTAATATTAGGATCTATAAATCGAGGGCCAAATTCCACTAAATTAATCACTTCACTATGCAATAATTTTGTCTTTAGTGAGATATTTTGGCATTTTACGTTTCATGAAAGAAACTATAGATCTAGGACTCCAAAAGTATCAAGGTGAAATCATTATTAATCTCTCCGCACGCACTATCTAGCTAGATAACTGATACACATAATACAATACATTACATAGATAGATATTTTTATTATACATAGAAAACGACCCGAGCACCCGACACAAATACCTACAGATCTTACAAATATTAGGCGTGAATTGAACCCGCAACCTCTAGCGTCGCAGGCGGACCTTCAGCCACTACGACACAGAGGTCGCCACTGTTATAGTAAAGCGATTGATTCGCAGAATTGAATTCTGTATTTTTTTTTAAATAGTAAGTACTTGCTACGTTAAAGATGTCCTGACCCCAATCGGCTGATTACAGGGCATACGCCAGGGTGATACCCGACAACTGTACCGAATCGCTTTGCTGTAGGTTAATTAGCAAAATGGATGTTTGCACGAAACGTAATGAACAAAGAAAGTATAATTGTATCTATGTAATCCAGCCAATCTTACTTGTACCTACAAGCAACAAAAGTCACTGAACACGAACTGATTAGGTATTTCTCTTCATAATTATAGTCGGTAGGTTATTTTATAGTATATACTAAGTCTATATAAATTAGAATTTTATAACTGTATTTAGAATTTTGTTACAACTGTCATGGCTATATAATAATGCACACAGATCCCCGTTCAATCCAACTCTCCTATCCATCCACGGTTGTCTGGTAGAGATTGCTCTTGAGCGATAAGATCGCCAATTGTTAAATGTTTTATTTTATTAATTTTGTTTATTTTACATTATTTGTTTTGGGAGGCATCTAGGATTGCTATTTTTAGCGTCTTTTGAGGAAAACCTATATCCAGCAGGTCAATTCAGTTGGAAGTGCATCACTCATTATGTGCTACATACACAACCCCGGGGCTCCATTGAGTCATTTTCCATTTTAGGGTTCCGTACCTCACAAGGAAAAAAGGAACACTTATAGGATCACTTTGTTGTCCGTCTGTCCAACTTCTTTTCTCAGCAATGCGTGGAGTTATTTAGTTAAAATTGACTCCAAAGTATAAGTCTGAAATGTCCCAAATAATTTTGATATTGGCAGGATTCGAACCTGCGCCCCACCGGGTGTGCTTTAACCAACTAAGCCACGAAACCATAGTCGAATTTTTTTGGGACATTTTTAAATTTTCGTGGAAAATTTGCCAAGGGCAAGTAACGCACTATAAAACAAAAAAACTAACTATATAAGTCGTTTTAAAAATCTACGAAAGTTCTTTCGTTGCTATATTACCTAAGAGTAAACTTCTTTGGTAGAATTCCCCCATAGAATAAGTCCCTCTTTGAAACAGCCACTGGCTTGTAACGATTCAATGCATGAATAATACACTGATTATAACAAATTAACATCAACCGAAGAATTCCGGGGAAGCTGTGAAAGGACAAAGATTTTCCGAAAAACAAAATAAGCACTTAGACAAGTCAAATATTATACTATAAACAGCAACACAAAGTAATTATTAGAATAAGAAATACGGTGTTATAGGAGCTCGCCTATGCCATTAATGTTCTAGTGCTGAACACTAAAAAGTTTGATATGTTATTTTTTTTATATAGTGAATTAAGATTCAGAATAACTTTTTATAACCATGTGTTTTCATTGCCCACAGCACCACCCAACGCAGTCGAGATCACCAACCACCCAGCCACCTCAAAGTTGGAAGTCAAAGAAGGAGATGACGTATCCATGGAGTGTCTGGTGAAAAACGCTAAGCCAGCTGCGAAGATTGTATGGTTCAGAGGAAATGTGGAGCTGAAAGGAGATAGAGGTAAGACTTTTGAAAAAACCATGACACAAAATTGTCTATCTTTATCGTGAATAGTGCTTCAGCGCATTATCATTAGCCTATATTAGTCCACAGCTGGACATAGGTCTCCCCTAATGAGCTCCATAGTGCCCGGTCTTTAGCTTGCCGCTTCCAGCATCTGCCAGCAGTCTTTCGCAAATCGTCATCCCACCTGGTCGGAGGGCGTCCTACACTACGTTTGCCGAGTCGCGGTCTCCACTCAAGAAAACGTTTACGCCAGCGGTTGTCGGTTCTTCTCGAGATATGGCCAGCCCGCTGCCACTTCAGCTTGTTAATCCTTTGAGCTGTCGATAACCTTGGTTCTCTGTCGGATGTATTCGTTGCGAATCCTATCCTTCAGAGAAACTCCGAGCATAGCTCTCTCCATAGCTCGCTGGGCGACTTTAAACTGGTGGACCAGCCCTACCGTGAGTGTCCACGTCTCAGCTCCGTATGTCATGACGGAATGGAACGCATTGAGTGAAGACCTTCGTTTTCAAGCATTGCTAATAAATCTAGAACTTCTACTAGACATTTCAACCTATGAATACCATGATCGATGATGTCACGTCGACAAAGCTTCGTTTCTTTTATTGAGAAACTATTCCTCACAGATATCTCTAAAACACGAAGAAAAACGAGAAACCTCTAATATCTTTCTCAAATTATGCTCTAAAATCTTAATTCTATTATCATACACAAATCTGTTAATACTATTGTCATCTCACTAATGAGTCAACATTGATGTGTTCTCATTAGTTCAGCAAGTTTTCGGTTTCAATGGAGGTTTCATCGGCAAACAAGTGAGTCAATAGTGTTTATAGGATATGTCAAACTGACAGATTGGTTTTAATGACAAAAATAGCGTATCTGGCGGTTTATGTAAATTTATAAAAATTAAAGTAATATTTAAAATACAAATATTTGAGCTATCTGCAAACTGTTGCAAACAATCTGCATAGGTAGCTCAACTGATCTATAGTCTATGAGTCTATATCAATACCAGTCGGAAGCGTGCCCAAGACACTGGCTGCATTGCCCCGCTGTATGGCAATGCTGATGCGTTGTGCCAGATACTCACCAGCTCTCGGGTCACGCGTCGCTTCGACCAGACGCTCAAATATTTTTTTGAAAACCCGTTAATTTAACAAGTTAAAGGTTTACGACACTTAACACGGAGATTAGCAGAATTGTGTCGACAAGACGCAGAGCCATTAACGAAAAGAATCAAAAATCAAGGACATCAAGGATCGCATTGAACTGCGCGGCACGACGTGGTCAATCATTCTTTGTATGCAATCGTTTAAGATAAAACGCTCGACGCATCAGTGGAACTTCGCTTTTTTGTTCATTTTGGTCAAATTTATCGCGCTTTATCGCCCAGTGCAGTTCCTAAAACGCGTAGTACATTTGCACCATTCGCCGATTTGCACCTTTAGGAGAAAGCAAAAGCTTCAAGCAATATGATATTTTACTATGTAAGTAAAAAATCTAAAAATACAATATTGAGATAGCTTAGGCTAAATGCAGTTGGTAAATGCTAGATTTAGTTCATAAACTGTGAAAATAAATTTTTAAATTAAATTCAATTTAAAGTTTTTTTTAATAATCATAAAAATCGGCACACACTTTAACTTTTGTATCTAGTAGCACTAAGAAACAAACATAGGCATAAAGACATAACCCTCCTCCTTGGCATTGCGCAGTCGGGTAAATAAATATCACAGGGCCGTCACATGTTGATACTTTTGTACGCTAGCCCCATAGTCGACGACCCACCCTCAAACCTACAAAATCTGAAATTAGTATATTTCGTAAATCGGTAAACATTTTGCACAGCCTGATTTGAACCCACCGCTGGGGTTCAAATCCTAGGGTCTCCATTCTTGGCCTCCCGAAGATTCTTCATAAAATTCACGACATGTCATCACCTGTCCTAATTTTTAACACGTTGACTTGTAACGGGGACATGGCGATGAACTTTCCCGATTTTCACCTTTTCTAATACATATTAAGATGTTTCGGGAAAATCCGACCGAGATTACTAGGGCGGAAAAGTGAGAAATAACTTGAGTATGGTTTCCAATACAAATCAAACTTTTATTTCACTTATATTTTAAAAACTTACATAAAAAAAATATTCTAACCGATACAAAGGCATTTGGATTTTTTATAAACTACCTAGCCATCTATAGACCACTATCTATATCTGACCGTCTACTGAAAAATATGAGCATCTTCTGTTTTTTTAAGTCGCTAGGCGTTTTCACATGGCCCAAGAAGTAGAAGGCGTGCTCAAGCTCCGATGATGTAGCGAGGCTGTACCTATGAGGCTGGGCAGTGAATGCGATAAACTAAAGGTGACCTGTTCATCGATTTTTTTCTATTACAGTAAGTCTACCTAATTATGTAGTAGAAACTTAAACGAAAAAAAAAACAATAAGGCCTTATCTACGTACACGTCAAACCATTTCAGCGTAAAACGCGAAAATATTAAAAGAAAAGCGTAACTTTCGCGAGCCAAAATTCGTGGCATAAAATATAACCTGTCAATATCTCTTACACGCTCCACTAGTGATGTTATATAAGTCGGCTTTACTGGATGTGGCAAAAACTATTAATCTGTTACGAAAGCTGAAAGTTTTTAAAATACAAATACAATTTATTTATTACCCACAAAAAATTACATTTAGGCATACATTTACTAAGAAAAAAATACATAGGAGCTAACTATAATAGGTAGTAAGTAGGTATGTCTAATAGATTGCCGACGGCCCCACACTAGTGCACGATTGTCAGAAAATATAACAGTCTCTAGGGTATCAAACAAAACTTTACAGATTTTCAACTTTACAAACTTTTTTATCGCAAAGATTTACCGTTTTATGGCTCAGCCAGTAATTGCTGTACAGATGAATACTCCAAAACAACGTGTAGGTACATGAAAGCAGCATAAACCGCTAAACCACACCACACCATTCAGTAAGACATTAGAACCGGCAAGGTAACACCTGTTCAATTCATGATTTAATCAGTCAAACTCATGTTAAATGCCTATATCGATTTTTGAACGATCAACTTTCGACAATATGGCTGAATGTGACTTCCATCTTGTCGAATGAAATGAAATAGGATTTCCCAACAAATCAGCGTTTGTTTTGTAATCCGCCCAGTCATTCTATAACCGGACTGAATCTACGATCCGGAGGGGAGAAAGGTACAAATACAAAATATCAGATTATCTAGAAGATAAAAAAGCTTGGTACGGGTTTTGCTCCAATTTGAAAAATAATAACTAACAGGCTTCTTCGTCACTTCTTTACTTCAGTCTACATACCGAAGCGACCGAAATCAAAAATATCACTTTATTTCCGATTCAATGCTTTATTTTACGAATTTGACCTTTTCTAAGTGTACGTTTTTGTATTTATGGTAATAAAGACTTTTTGATTTGATTTAAATAAACTGTTAAAATTTCATAATCAAACCAGAAATGAACAACGTTGGGCCGCCATGCCACTGAAAGCAAAACGCTATGCGTTGAAAAAAACTTGTACCCACCTCAGCATACAACACGTGAGTCATATCTAGTAACTCCTAGTTACATCTCCGCGTTTCATCTCCTAGTGAGGAATGACTTTGACGTAACCCTCACTGACGTTCGCGAAATTCGCGCCATTTTCACGCTCCTGAGCTAACACATTCCGCCTGGTACAGCCTACAAGCTTTTAGCCAGTACGCGTGTATTAGCCTAGAGGCTTTTGTATAAACTGGCATGAATCTCTCCGTATGGCAAAGTCACCGAAATAGGAAAGGTAAAAGTAAACTATAGTTCTACCAAAATATCTGTGAATATAAAATCGTTAAATGCCTAAGGACCCTTTTCTGTTTTTTGTGTATTTCTGTTCGTGCAATCTATATTATGGGTCTGAATTCATACCCGATAAATTCATAGAAATAAACATAATGACAGTCCCCTGTCAATAAATTTATGAAAACTTGTTGTACCTACACTCACCGATATACTTACTTATACATATATGTATTTGGAGTGTTTTAAAAACTATGACCCGACTCAAATTCGTAAATAATGAAAATGGGTTAGGAAAGAACACGCAATTTGACTTTTCAAGTAGATAAATATATAAAAAAATTTAGGTCCAATTTGGTAGCATTCTCTTTAAAATAGCGAAATATTTTTCAAAATATAAATAATAAAAAAGAAATATCGACGAATATATATCATAGTATATAATATTATCAGATATAAGAATCGTTAGAAATTGATTACCGAAATCGCTTTTAAAATGCGCAAACATAATGGAAAATTACCGATTCCATGTCCAGCTATTTCACAGATATTTTGGTGATAGTCTACTGCAGCACTCGTATTTCCCTGTCGAACCCTTCACAAAAAGATCTATCTAAGCCATCTAGTAACCTCAATGTTGGCCGAACCACTGTTTCTCTTGAATTTCAAACGGAAACAGTGAAATTTGGTTTGGATTCTAACTAAATATTTCGAAAGCTATCGTCTGTCCAGTGCTACGTTTACCGGATTATGTTTCTAGACGAGGAACATATTCATTTATCAAGAACAGATTCACAGGAATGTTAACCTGATTTATAAGTACATAATTATTATAGAATTATACTTACTGAATAATACTTATCGCAAAAAAATCGACTTCGACGGAATTTGATACGTCTAAAGGGTTACGCACAATATTAAATTCGTCTAAACTGCTTTTTGTCCAATAAACGGATCTTTCGATCGAAATTTCGGTTTCTGTTTAAAACTAACAGAGTAGTTCCGTAACAGAAGATTCTCATTTGAAAATAGAATCCACGTTAAAGTTTGAAAAGTTTTAGCACCTGCGTTATAAGAACGTTCAGAAATGAAAATGATTTCCGGAAATTCCCGAACTATCACGGAACCGAAAACCCAGGCGTTTTACCGGATATAGGTCAACTACCATCACATCACAGACCGAAAAAGAAATTTAATAAATAAAACCAATTAAATCGCCCAATAGAGGGGAAAACGGGAAAAGCGGGGAAAGCGGGAATGGAGAATTCCGGCGAGCAATTAAACCGCGTCGTTTTAAATCTGTCAGGGGGTTTTAATGAAAATTTCCCGGGACCAGAGTTTCTCTGCACGGCGGGAAGAGTAGGGTAGACACAGAGTGACTATTATACCTACTAATAATACCTAATTCAAATAAGGGTATTTGTGTTTTTATAGACAGAGACAGAATAATAGAGTTTCGGAAAGGTGATAGAGATATCGACCTCGACCTTTGTGGCGCGGTGGGCGAAGGTCCGCCCGCGACGCAAGAGGTTGCTGATTCGATTCCTGCCTTGGGAAAAATATTTGTACGATCTGCTGGTATTTGTTCCGGGTGTTCTGGTCATTTTCAATGTATAAAAAAATGTATCTATCTATGTTTTGTATTGTATTATGTATAACAGTTATCTAGTACCCATAACACAGGCTCTGCTTAACTAGGGGCTAGATAATGCTGTGTGTATTGTCCAGCTTTATTATTATTATTATATATGGATAAGATGTAGTACCATTCTATATACGTACATAAGTAGTTAGTGTAGTCTCTATTACCTAACTACTCTATGCCTCAAGTAATCCACTTGAAGTTGTATTCATACGTCCAAACCAGTAATAACCTAGATCGCAAGAACTTCATGAAATTGAACGTCAAATATGACAGCGCTTTTTTGACAGGACCCGGGCCGATGTCAATAACGGAGATAAATTAAAGTTTTCAGAATTATTATGAACTCTGAAATTGGGGTGGGTAAGGCGGAGTATACACAGCGCGACTCGCGACCGAAATGAGGCGTTTTCTTCAAGTTACATAATAAGTTAGACCTGACTGAAAAGATGGCGCTTTTTGTAATTAAATGGCATAGATCCTGAACAGATTATCATGAAAACGCCTCATTTTGCGGTATTTCGGTTTGTCATATGCTGAACAATTCACAAAACTTCATCTAGCCCTAAACTAAACATACTAATATAATTATGAATACAATGAAATAAAATGATTAATTTTACACACGTTAATAACACTTATTAATTTATAAATAATGTTTATTTTTTGTATATATATTGTTTAACTTAATAAGATATATGAAATAGTTCTAGCAGAAATTGAGATGTTTGTTGTAATTTCTTCACGCCAAAACTTAAGTAATTAAAAAAAAAGTAATTTATAGGGTTGAAACTCTGTCTATAATAAGGATTTAGCTGTTTTGTGTCGTAAAACAAGGTAGGCACTAAATAAAAGAATCTAAATATTAGTTAGTAATAATTCGTTTCAAAACATTTGTTTGTACGAGAAGAATCACACCAACTACACAGTGAAAAAATCTATCACAGTGATCAACTATGACTGTGATAGATTTTCAACTGTTTCGTCTTTTCCATGAGACATCGTCAGAGCACCACAATACTCTACTTAGATTACCAAGCTGCTTGAGAGTGCCTAGAAACAACGACAGAGTCCTGTCAGTGATTTCGTCCCCTCGCAATTTTCTTTTTCGGTCGTTACTAAGATTTTTTATAATAATTCTTATTATTTTTCCGACCTCGACGAGACTTTTACCCAGGGCCTTCCGGTTTTTTTATTGAATTAGAAATAAATAACTTTTGATTCCGTGTAGGTACTACAAAATAAGCTCAAAGACAATTTAAAATTTTAACAAAGTTATTACTTTTGTATCATGTGTTAATAGATGCTCTTCACTTAAATTGTTTGTCCACTAACAGAAAAAGAAGCTTAATATATGAAAATCCTACATAAGTCGCGTTCGTTTTCAACAGTGTATAGAAAGCCTTATCTCTGACATAGAGCCGACTCGGTGCGTTAAAAGAAAGTTCTTTATTTAATCTGACAGTTGGTTTAGATTTACTAATGGGATTTGCCGCATAACTTTTTGGATGAAAAATTGTCAAATGATTTTCTTATCGCATGAGTAATTTTTCCATTTGAATTATGGGTTTTACCCATATTTTGAAGCGTAGGTAATGTTAGGTTAGATTGATCGTTTATTTGTTATAATTATATTGATTGCCCATTTTTGGCATTTGTGCATGTTTCAACTTAACTGAACTAAAGTGCTAAGTAAACATTTTATAGCTTATTACAAAATATCATATCATCTAGCTGGAGAATAAAAAAACTTGGGACAACTTTTGCTCCAACTCAAAAACTAACATTCTAAAGGTAAAGGTTTCTTATTCGTTTCTTTACTTTAAAGATTGAAGTGAACTTAAAATCAAAGTTATCACTTTCTTAGTTTTACTTTCGTAATTTGAATTTTCGTGACATGTCCAAAAGTCTTTAAGGAAATAAAGCACTTTGATGTTTGCTGTTTAGCTGTCTTTGCAGGTCGCTACCGCAACGCTGAGATAGGGCAGTGCCTAGCTAATAGCGATAAGGCCGCCCATTGTACATTATCTGTAATTGTTTTTTGTTCTGTGATATATGTTTTTGTTTTAATTATTTGGTTTGCTATAAAGTATATTTGTATTGTATTTGTACCTGGTTATAAGGCAGTTTTGACCAGCCAGCCTTAGTTAACCTACTATAAGCTTTTCAATTTCATCATCATCAGACGCTATACGTCCACTACAGAGCATCCCACAAACGACGGCACAAATAACGATCCAGAGCCGCCTCCATCCATAGACTTGACTCTAACGCGCTTTTCAATTTACCAAATGAATTTATGTCATCAGCTGATAATTTTCATAACCTCATTTTGGCATCTGGCTAAAGACTCATAATTCCGTCCGTACCTTCAATTCAAGCCCTATTAAGGGCCGACTGCGCGCTCCAGTGAATTGGCTGAGGGCACCTACTCGGAAATAAAGGAGAATTGGGAATTTAAATTGATATTTTTTAATCTAGGGCTGAGTTTTGTGATTAAACTTTTTTGTGTTGTCATGTTAAAAGAACACAAGAATACCTTTAAAACTGATAAAAATTCACGTACTACAGAGAATAAACTAACATTTGATGTCCACCGTATTTAAATTTTATTTCCTTTTCATATTAAGTGTGAATTTTAATTTGTGAATGCGGTTATTTTGTATTTTGTCTTTTCCGATACTATGAAGTGGTGAGATGAAGTCTCAGTAGTTCTTTCTATGAGTAGTGATACCTATTTATACGCCTTTTTTTAATACTTCATCACAGTTTTATTTTGTATAGTTTAGGAGGAGATGCGATGTTGCACATTGTGGCCACCAAACTCAATTATTGCATCTCCTCCTAAACTAAACAAAATAAAACTATGATAGAGGCATTAAAAAAGCTTACATATAATATCACAAATAGTCCATTGAAAATTTTGAAATTATCTTTGTTGAACGAAATAATAAGATAAAATAGGTAAATGCGCTAGTTTGGCTCGGGTCTTACCTAAGGACTATGTTATTTTCAATCGAGAAACGTACCTACAAGTGAATTTTGAATTTGAATTTATTAATTTTACTGCAAAATACAATGTAACGTATACCATACAATGTTAACAATGTTACTGTACAATAATGTTATTTTACGTTAAACTTTACAATGTTATAAATACGTGAAAGTTTTAAAAGTATACAGTATAATCTACCTTAATTAATTAACTCACTAAATCATTTGTAAATGAATAGTCTAAGCTTCAAATTTAATATCATATCATATACCTTTACACTTCACAAATAATAACTCCTTTATTGCCCTACGTCCCAAACATACCCAAAGGAGTATTCCAGCCTAGATGGGCAGAATTAAGCTGAACTGGTCCCCAGCGTGTGCTGCCCTCTGATGACACGAGTAAAACGTTTCGGGGGATAGTTATGCTAATACCTTTATTTTGGAATGGAAGAAGGTAGTATTTAGCTGTTTTAGGTTCGAGGCTATGCCATTCGGGTTATAGTGACGAACTCTGTGACCCGGTGGGTGAATCTGCCTGTGACGCAGGAGGTAGCGTAGGTCACATACAAATGTTTGTTGAGTAACAAGAGGTACTTTTTATGGTATATTTTATATATTTTTTTTGTATGTTTACACGTCTATAATTCAAATGTTAAATGTTAATACGTCCACGTTATGGAACATGTTAAATAATTATATAATGAGGCAGGTTTTGTTACTACGAAAATTAAGTAATTTCCCGAAAATATTGATTTCGGCAGAAAGTTTGCCTAGTGCGAGAAACGCCCTCTGGTTTTGTAACTTAATCTGGTCGCACCGTAAACCATAAATTATTTTCTTGTAGACCTACCTAAAGTCTGCCCATTGATTCAAACTTTTTTTTCCGGAATAAAATATGTCTAAAACAACCAAAGAAAAACAATCGCCTCACCGAAATCCATTGCATCCCTATAAATCCCTTATTCAAGCAAGTTCAATACATTTCGCTTCGCAGAAACTACCAAAACGCTAAGCATTATCGGAAAATATATTTACTACACAATAGAACTGGTTAAAGAAATTGTTCTAGCATTCTATCAGACAATAATAAAATATTATAAGATACAATGGAAGAAATTCGAATTCTTTATGTGATGTTATATTGATATGGAGACCAATTTGTAAGAATTGATAGGTTATTGATGATAACTGAAAGAGGTTTACTTTGATTATCTGTGTAACGTATTTTTTTCTTGTTTTGGTGTAAGTACCTAACTCAAACGAACTGGTACAATATATCCTTAACTTTACTCAAATATTCTCTTCAAATATAAATCTAATAATGAATTTGTTTGTTGCAGTAACCAAAGATGAAATAAGGAATGTGGAGAGCCAGAATGGGAACCCAAAGTCTATGAGATACACCACTATTTCAAGGTAAGCATAGCAAACCTATATAGGTATTTTTAGGACATGCGTCTCGCCGTATTGGAAAAACTGTGGAAAAACGACGCAAAAGAGGACAAAAATTGTCCTCCTTGCATCGTTTTCGAAAAAACTATCTCAAGGAACCAAGTAGTAAATAATAATATACGAATTAAAAAATACTCATTCAATATACCGCAAGGTTCCTAAGATCAGAAAGAGAAATGATGTACAAAACAGTGTTTTATTTTCTGTTTTTCACGTCGAGGAACCAAAAAAAATTTTGGAATTTTATGTAATTCGAAATTTTTTACCACGGGAATACCGTGAGTACTGATTTCTAGTCCTAGTGTGACAAACAAACATGCTAGATTCGCCTCTTAATAATGTAAGCAAAGTTGTGTTGGGAAACATGTTGGATTATATTTCACTAGCGGCCACGGGTTGATTATATCAAATATCAATAACGTTTATTTCTTTAAGCTTACAAAATAAGCACTTAGACAAGTCAAATTTTATACTATAAACAGGTTTATAATCGCCTATGTTCATCATGGATAATGTAGGATTCTAATGGTGAAAGAATTTTTCTAATCGTTTCAGTAGTTTCGGAGCCTATTCAATTCAAACAAACAAACAAATCTTTCCCCTTTGTAATATTATGTTGGAAATCAGATTGGATTGTATTTCACTAGCGGCCCGCCTGGCCTTCGCACGGACACATAGATTCTATAGCCTATGTTCATCAGGGAGAATGTAGGATTCTAAAGTCGAAATAATTTTTCACATCAGTCCAATAATCTTTTCGGAGCCGATTTAATTCAAACAAACAAATCTTTCCTCTTTTTAATATTAGTATAGAATAGTGTGGATTGATGAAGGCATTACGTCCATTGAATGAGTTGGATAGATTTATTCATATAATTCAAAGGTAATTGTTTATTTTGCAGGAATGTAGTTACAGGTCTTAAGATTATAGCTTACCCTATTCTGCCTCGTCAAGGCATGCAAATTTAATTCTAAAACTAGGTGCTGCTAAATAATACATCAGAGAGAATCAAAATTACAACCATAACAAATATATAGATGAGATTTTTTGAAAACGACAGACAATTGGATATTTCTCCGTTCAACTTCAACTTCTTTCTTATTGGTGCCACCGAGATATCAAAGGATTATTCTTATAGCGCGACTGCCTACGGATGTCCCAACAGTACGTAGGTACATTTAAGTTGTGGGCAGTGAAACCAGTGACACAAGATAGTAAAATAAAAGCTGGATTCGCTGAATCCAACCACAATTTATAGACTAAATTGTAACTTTGTATTCTAACGTAAAACTAAATAAATCTAACACATTGTATGTTTGCTGACGCAACTTTAGTCCCTTGGTGGTTCATATCACTAGATGTGATTATTCTCACCAGTTCGTAGATTCCTGCTGAGAAATAGAAAACACTGTGAAATAAAAATACTACAAACAAACTATGAACTGCTGAAGAAGAAGAACTTGTGGATAATTTGTGATAGAACGATAGTAAACGGAAACTATTTTTTGTTTAGGTATTGTGCAAAAACTATTTTTTTTAATCTGTATGACTGTTCCTAAAACTGGACTACTGACTAGGGGCACAGAACCTTTTCAATACTATATAAAAGTTTCATCTGTCGTACCGTTGGAATTGGAAAGACGAGCACGAGGTGGACGTTCTTCTTTAAAATTGTTCGATCTGTCCGCTCGTTACTGTAGGGATAGAAAACTCTTCAACTGCTAATAAAATATTCATCTGTTCCACCGTTGTAAAAAAGGGGAACAGATTGATGTTTTTACAGGTGTTTGGGCAAAAACATGGCAAAATCGTATAGATGATATATTTTAGATGTTGCATAGAAACCCAAAGATCCATGTGTGTTTTACAAAGTAATTAACAGTTTTGACTGTAGCTGAAGACTGAAGGAAGTTTAAGTTTGTTGTTCAGCGTTGTTTGATTTATTGTTTGTGTTGTTGTGTTTGGGTTAAGTTTATTGCTTTGACAAAAGCTATTTTGAACTTATGATAATTAAAGTTGGTTTATTCGTGTGCGTAGTCTTTTTTGATTAGAAAACAAGCATTGCATAAATTTGGGGCGGGCTTATAGTGTGATATGGCGAGCGTAATTTATTACTAGCTACGGGCTTTGTCGCACACGCGATTATGACGCCCTGGTGAGTTAAACATGTCAAACAAAATCAAATCTTAAAAACTAAAACTAAATGAACCTAATTAACTAACATAACAAGTTTGTACAGCGTTCTAGCTGTGTCCGAAACAGGCTCAGCTAGAACGCTGTTGCAGTGACCTATATCCCTATAACTAAATGATAAAATACTATTTCTAAACGATTCGTTGCGAATGCACTAGTTTATCTTGTTTTAAAAAACTGTAAACGACCTTAAATTCCGTCAAAAACTCGACAACAAGATAGTGATTTTTAGGTTAAGTATATACTTAACCTAAAAACACTTCCTTGTTGCCCCTATAGGGGCAATATCAACATTATTGCTGAATGGCTTGAGTACAGGTCCCAATTTAAGGAAGGTATGAAAGGTATTTTGTCATCCCGCGATGCCCCGGTTCAAAGACCAGGAAATATTAATGGTGAACTACAAAGGTAGAATCTACATAAACAAAACACTACCTCCATCAGTTGTCACTGTCAGAGGGTAAATTAGTTGGGCAGATACAAAATTATGTTTCTGTTTGTTGGTAATAATATTTGGCGACTTCTTGAATATTGTAATTTAGATTTGCATCTAGTTTTCACGTTGTATTTTATTTATTTATTTAGCCCGTTAAACTGTGTGTGTGTGTTGTTTGTCTATAGGATGTCTTTTTAAAGTTTTTCGAATTGCTAACATATTAAAGATTATCTATCGGGTATTTATCGCGTCGTGTCTTCTCGTCATGCATACCGCAATTGCGTCCTACCCGTCATGTCCTACGGAGCTGAGACGTGGACACTCACGGTAGGGCTGGTCCACCAGTTTAAAGTCGCCCAGCGAGCTTTGGAGAGAGCTATGCTCGGAGTTTCTCTGAAGGATAGGATTCGCAACGAATACATCCGACAGAGAACCAAGGTTATCGACATAGCTCAAAGGATGAGGAAGCTGAAGTGGCAATGGGCTGGCTATCTCGAGAAGAACCGACAACCGCTGGGGTAATCGTGTTCTTGAGTGGAGACCGCGACTCGGCAAACGTAGTGTAAGACGCCCTCCGACCAGGTGGGATGACGATTTGCGAAAGACTGCTGGCAGATGCTGGATGCGGCAAGCTGAAGACAGGTCGCTATGGCCTATAGTTCCTAGCAGTGGACTAATATAGGCTGATGCTGATGATGATTTATCGCGTACCTTTTGCTTTCTTTTCCTCAACGTTTCAACCGCGTTACAGCGATCTTCGTCACGGGGCGACTGAGAAAGCAAAAGGTACGCGATTAATACCCAATCAATCTTTGATTTACATATAGGATGTCTCTCAACTCAGTGTGCCTTTTGTCAAAGGCCTCCTCCAGTAGTTTCCAGCAACTCTTCTAGTAAGTCTCAGCTCATCTTCCCAGAGTATTTGTTGTCATCCTAGACATCCTTTGCCAGCTCCTGGATACCAATTCGTTGTAATTTGCCTCCACTTTTCTTGTATAGATCTCAACATTTTACCTTGTAAGGTATATGAAATTCGGAAACCGGATTCTGAATCACACAAAAACTTACAAAATTAATATGCTGTAATGAAAATTCGCGAAGTAAAGTTGTGTTCGGATATGCTCGCGACATTGTGATTCCGAGGCATGGCAGTGGGGCCTGTTTAAAGAATGACGGACATATTTGTTTCGATTTTAGTTGTCGCAACCATATCAACTCAGAAATGGAAAGTTAGTTGCTCGACATAATATAGGCATAGATTCCAAAAATTAAAAGGCAAGGCGATGATGACGTCTACTTCTGATTTAAATAGGGAACCTGATTTTTTGCAACTAATCAACAATTCTTTACTTGTGACGTTGAATTGTAACAGGCAAGTGTTTTACTGACTTCAGGAAGTTTTATGGTCAACTTTAGGTATTTTTATGTATGTTGATCGAATACGATGATTCTTTCGTTGTAGTATAAAAGTTGTTTTTGAGATGATCCCATAAAAAATTTATCTTCGAGGAATAAATATGTGCGCCGTAAAACATTTCTAAAACCACGTGATAATTTTAACAATTGGTTTCGGTGGCGTCGGGAGTCAAAGAAGAAGTCTTTTCATTTGTCTTTCATGCACCCATCCACCATCCATCACATCTCACATCACATGAAACTAAATTACACTCAAATTATTATTGATCATAATTTTACTCGAGAGATTTAAGATTATGCACTTTTAATCTCAGGAAATAGCAAGCCTCGGGCAGAAACTGATAAAAAATAAAAATAATATTAATTAATAACACAGATTGTAATGATTGAATCATATTATGATTAATTCGAATTCTTAATCTCGAAAATTTTCATCTGTATTTATCTATTTACGTTCCCATTTTGTAACTCTCTCAATCAAAAACTTTGTCGTTCCTCGAAAAGGCTCCCAGTAATTCCTCGGTTAAAACTGCGAGGTTTAATATAAAATTTCACGTGAAGCCGTTATGAAATCCGACGTTTCCGCCACGTCAGCTTGATTAATACTGACGCCTGTATTTTTCGGATTTTGGGCATATTTGTATAATCAAGGACCACTTTTACAGGCAAGTATAGCATTTTTATTCCATTTATATAATAAGTATACCTACAGGCTTAAGTAGGTATTTAATCAATAACCTCTAAAAGGCGATTTGGGTAACAAAGACTAACAACTTTTGTTCTGACTTTTTTAATTCAATGATTTTATTTCCGTACAAAAAAAAATATATAAACGTAAATTTCCAGTTCTAATCTAATCTACAAAACCAAGAACTTTTGAAATACTAAGGACCTATGTAGAACGGTCGCATTTAAGAGGTTATTGATAAAAATACCTGTAACCCTGTATACTTACAAAATGTCAAATTCATAATATTAAACTTTGACAAGGAAATGTGGTATTTATGATTTCTGTCGTTTCGTTATGGAGACTAAAGTAAAGAAGCGACGCGACGAAAAAAACTTTTAGCCTGTTAGTTGTTATACATGTATAACGAGTTGGAGCAAAACCCGCTAGCTTTTTTTCCTCCAGATACTCACATATTTTATAGTACTTAGCCTTTTTGCATAGAAAGTTTTGAAAATTTGTTTGATTTTAATTACAAAAAAATCTGTTTCGGCGAGACTCAAACCGACGCCTCACCTTCAGTACGGGTGTGCTCTGACTAAGGCACGATATAAGTACTCTCCAAATCGAACATCTTACGGACTCTAGCACCGCTAGTTCCACCTACAGGGGAAACATTGAAGTTTATCCAAATGTGTTCAAACACTAAAGTTATATTTAGTTCGTTTGTCGAGAGGTGTTGTCACAGTCTAAACCTACCCCACTTATTACTACCCCATTTAGACGTCCACTGCTGATTCTGCCAGCCCCAGATAAGGAGAGTTTTGCCAATTGTTTTACCACGCATGGCAGATGGATTAGTGATTACAAATCTCCCCTGTAGAGCCATATCTAATATAGAAATTGTCTATTTCGGCACAGAACACAAAATATGTCGAACAGTTTTATAAAAGCTGAATATCATAAATAATAAGAAACTCGTAGTATTGCAAAAAGATGTGTGTATTTTACATAAAACTTTAGATGACAACTAAAAATATTGACAGGTCATATAAAAAAACAAAAGTTACTCATGGCCAGCGGTCCTCCAAAGAGGCCGTCGTCTACACTCCCCACCCTAGTGCGAAACTAGCACTCATTATCTAATGGTACAGGTGCAACGCGCGCCACGGACCGGCGCAGTACGCCAGTAGCAGTGGTCACTTCAACTACTCTGATGCGACCATCCTTGCCAGGCACGACACTCTTAACAATGCCCCGTGGCCATATGTTTCTAGGTGCGTCAGGATCGACGACAAGCACGAGATCACCGACACTCAGTGGCCTCTGCTCTTGCTGCCATTTCTTTCTGGGTAACAGTTGCGGAAGAAACTCCTTCAGCCAACGTTGCCAGTACATGTCGGCTAAACGTTGAGCGATGCGCCATTGCTTCCTTAAGGCTAGGTCTGAATTGTCAAAAATTCCATTAAGTGGCAATTTGGATGAAGAGCCTATAAGAAAATGGTTAGGCGTAAGCGCTTCAGTAGAGCCCGGCTCTACAGAGACATGCGTCAAAGGTCGGCCGTTCACCATTCCTTCTACTTCCGCTAGAAGAGTACTCAGCGCGTACGTCTTCACTGGGTCTGTGGGGTTTCTGCCTCTCCACAGGAATCGTAGGGCATTCTGATCTACAGAGTTAATCTTAATTCTCAAAAACATATCTTTAATGTCGCCGGTTACTGCTATCCTGTCCTCCCGAAAACGAACCATAATACCGAATAAGGAAGCCAATAAATCCGGGCCAGTTAGAAGAAAGTCGTTTAAGGACTTACCTTGACTTTTGGCAGCTGCGTCATAGACTAAGCGCAGCTTTTCTTTGTTCGGATGGTCAACTCCAAAATGTGGCAGGAACCAGGTATTTGGCGTCAGTGACGTGTCGGCCATTTCCCGACATTGCCCTTTATCGGCGTGCATCTTTTTCTCTACACTCTGTAGCCTTTTAAATGCACTGGGAAAACTGTCTGGCAAGCAACAGTGCGGATCCTTCCACGGCAGACCCACAGTCCACCTGCCGTTATCAAGTACGGCGGAGTTTTCTAGCATATTTTGCGCTTGTACATCATCAACATTTTCCCTATGCTTACCTGAAACACCCAAAGCGTCGATCGCAAAATAGCGGCGCACCTCCTCATGAAGCTCGCGCAGCGCGTGCGTGACGGCGTCTTCCTCAGGCACCATGCACAGGTTGAGCGTAGCGTGCGCCGAGCGCGCGGCCCGCGACTTGCGCGCCACCTGTACCGCCCCGTGTATACACCAACCTAAGGGAGTTCGTGTAGCCGACGGCTCATTGTATCGACCTACACAAATTTCTAAAGGCAATAACAAATTATAGTTGTCCTGACCTATGAGGAGCTCGGGTTTACAACATGAGTTAGTATGCAGTACTGATTTAAGCCCTTTTAAATGCTCATACCTATCGCAGTCTACTAGTGCTACATTTTGTACAGGTAAGTCTAACTGTTTTACACTGCGTACAGCTAGAGTGTGAGTAGTACTACCGTCAGCAACGCTAGAAATACTTAAAGTCATAAGCGTTGATTCACATACAAGCACGTTATTGTTCCACGCGCCGCTCACGCGTAAGGTCTCACTGCGACCGCGAAGGCCGATGCGCGCCGCTAGCCCGGCGCTCAGGAGTGACACTGACGAGCCATCGTCTAGGAGAGCGGTCGTACTAAACACGCCATTCGGGCCGTGAATGTTGACAGGAACCACCTTCAGTAGTACGCGCTTATCGTTATCTATGAAACACGTTGCTCCTGTCGCGCTCGCTGTCTGCGCTGAAGAACTCGATGGTGTAGGCTCTGTGACTGGCAATGGTGTAGGCTCGGGCAGCAGCAGGGCGCTGGCGTTTACGTCATCCAGCCGGCGGGCGCTTCCGTTGACATCGTAGTGCAGCAGTTTATGGTGCGCGCCACCGTATTCTTCTTTGTCGCACGCAGGTGCAGTACATGTCTCACGGTCGTGACGGTGCAGTAGACATTTAAAGCAAAGTCCATGCTTTTTCACGTGGCGCCATCTATCTTTGCGCAAAGCGCGTTTAAACTTCTTACAGTCCGGTAGGTCGTGAATTACTTGTGTACGGCAAAAGAGGCACTTGTCACGCTTATCATAGTCGCTGCGTTGCTCAGTATGCAATAATACAGGTTGCGGGCGAGCGAAGTTATCGTGTTGCTTATGTTTACTCTGATCAGTGCGATAACTCTGCAGATGTATGTTAGCAGTGGTGGCTATCTTCACAGCTTCCGTATTTAGAAAGTCCGACATAATACTCAGACGGGACTTTGTTCCAGCTTTGATGAGTGGGTAGCTATAATCTGACCACTTAGAAACAAGTACTGTCGGCAGCTTCGATATAAGTAAAGGTACAATACTTAACCCCTGCACGTATTCCTCGCGTCCCACCGCCTTAACAGATTCCACGAAGTTTTGGACTTTGATAGAAAAGTTGACAATATCTCTCTGGTACTCGTTGGATATGGGTGGAAGTTTCTTTACATCCTGTATAAGCCTGCTTACTATAAACTCTGGGTCACCGTGACGAAGTTCCAATGTAGCCATAATGCGGTCAGGTGAGGCAGCACTTATGAGCAAGGCTGAGACGGTTTCTTTGGCCTGTCCGCGCAGGCACTTACGTAATCTCCATAGATTTTCTTTGGGACTAAATTTGCACACGTCGGTCGATTCTTCGTACGCCTGCTTAAACTGAAGCCACTCTAGTGGATCGCCGGAGTATTCTGGTAGATCTCTTGGCGTACAAAAACGATTAAATAAGTCAGAATTACACTTACTTTCGGTGGAGGCAACAGTCAAATTTTGAACTGCAGCAGCAAGCATCTGAATAATCCCTTCGGAGGAGCCGACGACGGGTGCCGACGTCTGCTGCGCCTCACCCCTATTCAAACCATCCTGGGGGGTAGGCTTCGCTTTCTCAAGTTCGTGCTCACTCTGTTCCATCCAGTTTTCAATACCTTGACGCGTGCAATTACTATCATTACTAATGTGTGAACTGTATTTTTCCTCTTCGAGGTCGGCTAAATCAGCCTCTAACTGAAAGTCTATTAACTGCAGTTTGATCAGCGCTCTCTGTTTTTTGGCCTCTAGTTCCAGCTTCTTCCTCCTAGCTGACGTGGTCGTGCATGCGGACGGTACCTTATTGTGCGGTGGCAGCGGGTGCGGCACACCGTCGTCCCTCAACGACGGCGCCTGTCTTTCCTTACAGCTGCTGCCAGCCACGAACGTCGTGTCTGCGTCATTACGTGCCAGCGATGCTGGTGAAGAGCCGGGTGCCTTCGCAGGCGTCGACACTTTTGCTTCTGTCTCGCGTTCAGCGCGAGTTATACTACGGGTTTTTATGAAACTTGGCGTGCGAAACATTTCGCGGTGATATTCACCATGTGCGGTTCAAAATCCGGCTCGAAGGACCACTTTATAAAAGCTGAATATCATAAATAATAAGAAACTCGTAGTATTGCAAAAAGATGTGTGTATTTTACATAAAACTTTAGATGACAACTAAAAATATTGACAGGTCATATAAAAAAACAAAAGTTACTCATGGCCAGCGGTCCTCCAAAGAGGCCGTCGTCTACAAGTTTTATGGAGGAAACGCTTTTTGGACGTACTGCGTATAAATTCTTGACGAAACGCTTATTGGACGAAACGCCATTTGGACGAACTGCCAACAAATCGATTACATAATCGATCTATCTGTTAAATGTTGTCATCGTAATACAAGAATAAGTAAAAAACCATCGTTCTGAAAACCTTCTTTCTTTCGCCAGTTCAAAATTAAAAAGGTCGAGAACATAATGATAACATAATCTTTCCTTAGACATGATTTTTCCTCTTAACCAAAGTTTCTAAAGAAAAACTTCGCGGACGCCACACTTTCTAAGTGATTAACTAAAAGTACTTTTCCTTTTTCAACAAAACAAAACTAAGTCTCTTTTAATTCAAACAAGTAACAGAACATTTTCTTTTTGAAATCTTGTTTTCTTCTTACCTTTGTACTTTTAATCCGCATGCGGTAATGCGATTTTATACGCAACAAGAAAATCCGACGGATAAAAACCGCATCATACCGCACTCGTGGTCGAATACTTGTTTCAAATGATTGCAATAATGAACACGGCTCTGCGGTAAAATATTAGCGGTCGCTCGGCATTGCGATTTTTATTCGCATCTTTTATCCTAACTTTAAAATGACAGCGCCTGAAATGTGGACGTCTTGTTCTAATATCTAATATGCGGTATACATGTACATGCGAGCAAAATAAACAAATAAATAAACAAATATAATAAAATGAAAAGGGATGTTATTTTTTTCAGTTCAAACATCGACTATTTTTTGTAGCAACAAAAGAATTAACTAAAAAACAATTTTTATTTCATATCAATAACAAATTAGATAAATAATATCAACCAATCGTATTAATAAACTATTGCTATACCTACTTCCAATAAGCAGAATTATCCAAATAAGAGTTTATCTACTGTGTGTAACTGTAACAACAATAAGCGCAAGTAACTTGTAACAGAAAAACTTCAGTCAGTTGTAGATCTCACATCAATTTTTTTTTTTCATTCTTGTTTTTTCATTTTTATTTTTGTGTATATCAACTCCTTCGTGCATATTTCTTCTCAATACTGTATTGTAGTTGTTTCATTTTCCGTGACGTCACCAAACGGTCTTGTCGGAAGATCAGCGTTGGTTGCAAACGCGACTAAGATTATGCTGAGACAAGGGCCTTTTTGTGACTCGAGCAAGTTGTTATTTCTGTGTGTTTTTTATTTATGTTTGTTCCTACTTGTACGAGTGACAAATAAAGTTTTTCTATTTCTATTTTCTATTTCAAATGTAAAAGTCCTACCTGAACTTTACCTGAACCATAAACCTAACTTATTCATTACTTAAATTTAATATCAGTTACTTAGTCCATTGGCGATACATGCGGTAAAACAAATTGATATGTAAAACCCATTAACCAATCGTGCGGCAAAACTTCGCAACACATCACCCAAACGTCGCACAATTCCAACCGCATCAGCCATCCCGCATCCCGGGATAAACGTAACCCGCTGTCACTCCGGCACCGTATTCGCTTTAATCCGGTTATATCACGTGGAATCCAGTTAAATCCGCAATAATTTGAAATTTATTTTAGTGCGGACTTTGCTATTTACTCGTGTCGCGTCGTGACGCGAAGTTGTGTTCTGATTGTTTATTAATAACGGTTTTCATTACTTTTTATAGAAGTTTTGTTTATTTTAAATATTTTTACTGCACTTCTTGACTTAAGAGGACCCTTCCCGGTCCTACTATCGTCAACGCGAGCGTGATTGAAAAGCTTGTTGTTTCATCCAGCGCAATGTTAGAAAAAGAGGCAAAGCGAAAAGAGAGAGAAAACGCCTGAGCGCTCGGTTGGCATTCGGTTACTTTTAGTTTTTTTGAGAACGCAATAACATTGAACGAAAAATAGTGTGCGGAAATTTCATAAAACATGTTCCAGGAAATACGTGATTTTCAGTAAGCCTTACAAGTTTGTTAAATAGAAGTTTGTCGTTTAGAATCTCCATTACATTTGCAAGGTTTCTATCGAAATATTTTCTTTATTTTTACAATTTAAGAGTACATTATGAACGCCCAAAGTTCAGGTAATTTTTTTGCAAAAAAGCAAATTTTTGGAGTCGTACTGAATTTGTTTCTTCAAATTTTGGTTTTTTGTTACAATAGAAACCTAGATAATAGTGCACAAGATACCTATTAGTTAAAAGTTTCAAAGAAAGATCTGTTACAACGACATAATCACGTACGAGCGTTTGTATGAAAAGTAAGACGGGTTGGCCGCCCTTAGGGAACCAAAGAAAAAAAGGTTGAATTTTATGTAGGTCATCAATCATCCTACATAATTTTTTTTTTTCTTTGGTTCCTTCGAAGTGAAAACCCAATTATGAATAAAAAAACATATGCACTGTTTTACACATCATTTGGTCGAATTCTCAGGAACCGTGCCGTCTATTGAAATGACTTTTGTTTTGATTCGCAGTTTATTATTATTTATTTGGTTCCTTGAACCAGTTTCTTCATAATTTGTGTAGTTTTCTTTAAATAAGCAAAAACTTGATTTTTTACACTCAGTCCCGCGAAATCCTTTACCTGTCCTTTTCACAAAATGCACCTTCTTCTTGCATTGCGCCTTCTTAAGTACCTACTTCATACTAAAAGTTAAGGTGTATATCTGAATATACGCGTTGAGAAAGACGAAGGATCGATATGAAGCAAAAGATTCGGACGATTTTTTCAAACCTACGCGGTATTTTTTTCTGTCGCTCTCGGCCTTACTAGATTTCCAAATCGATTCCCGCCTCGAGACAACATTTTTGTACGATCTGCCGATTTGTTCCAGTGTTTTCTAGGTAAAATTAAAATTTCAAAAGAAATCGGCCTTAAACTAGATTTAGAAGTTTTAAACGCGTTTCAATTCGAAAACGAACCTAAATAACACATGACTACGTCACCAATAAACAATCTAATCTGAACTCTACGTTCCACAAACTGCCGAAACAATCTAACCTCTATCTCCTCACCCCAGGGTCCACTTCAAGGCATCAGCAGACGATGACTACGCCGATTTCACATGCGAAGCGCGACACGAGGCATTGCAGCGCGATAACCCGATGAGAAGTACCGTGCAACTGAGCGTGTTATGTAAGTAACTGAATTTTTTTGCTTTACCTAAAATGGTCCTTAGTTGACACACATACTTTATACGTGGTTATTGGAAAATTAGTAACACTACGGGAACTTCAGGTTTTGTCCATCATCACAAAAACGTTTGAAAAGAACCCAGGTCTTAAATCTTAAAAAAAAAAATAAGTCGCCTGTTATACAAAATGAAAAAATTCCTTGTCTGAAACACTACGAGTTACTAAAGACCAATATTCCACTCCCATACCATCTTTTAATTCAGTGCAGAGCTGTTTTATTCAATATTTGACCGATCTTTACCCAAGTATTTAGAAATAGGGGTCCGCCCCGGATTCCCATTGGTTTATTCTATAGCCTATGTTCATCAGGGATAATGTTAATTTTTTTTAATTTTTTTAAATCGGTCCATTATTTCCGGAGCAATTCAATTCAAACAAAAAAATCTTTTTTCCTTGTAAAATTTGATTAAAGACAAAGAAATTGTTCAGGAATTTATTGCCCACTTGTAGTCCAACTGCAAGTAAAGTTGTAGGTCTTTTGACAAATAAATTTATATTCTATTCTATTCTAACTGTGGCCCCCTGGCCACCTTTGAAAGGTCAAGGGTTTCATCACAAAAAGTGGATCTATAATCGCAAAGTCAATAAGATTGCACATCATCATTAGCCTAATTTAGCCCACTGCTGGACATAGGCCTTCCCGTAATATACTATAAGATTTCTCACATATTTCAATTTCATTTATTCATCTTACAAGTGTAACATAGTTATTTCTAAGCGGTGTATAAAAAAAATATGTTTAATTTTTTATATGAATTTTTCTTCAAACGAAAAAATCACTATCAAATATTGGGAAGCATAATAACGTGAAGACAAAGTCAGTGACTTTATTTCTTTAGGCTTACAAAATAAACACTTAGGCAAGTCAAATGTATGTATTACTAGCAGCGCCTCGCGGTTTCACTCGCGTAGTTCCCTTTCCTGTGGGAATTCCGGAATAAAATATAGCCTGTATGCTATTTTAGATTATAATCTATCTCTGTGCCAAATTTCATCCAGATCCGTTCAGCCGTTCTGGCGTGAATGAGCAACAAACATCCATCTATCCATCTAAACTTTCGCATTTATAATGTGTGTGATAACAGCTTTAGTATATAATCAACTACATCAACAAAACATAACCTTCTTGGGTATTGTGTGCTGTTTCTAAAAGTATAAAAAGAGGCGAGAATTCTCTTTCAATATAGGTAACAGAAAAATGCCAGAACAACAATGTAAACAAACCATTCAATTTATTACAGTAAATAGGCTGTTATGATGTCTCCAATTTGTCGAAAACGATCAACAAATACATCAACACCAACTACAACCAACATAACTTTGCCCGTGGGCTAAGATATAACTACAGCTGTTCCCGTAAAGTAGCGCCGCCGTTGACTGTAAATATAAGTTGGTACTCCCCCGGAATAGTACCGATTCGTACTCAGCGGGGGCGCCACCTAATTTGATGCAATTCACACAAATATACGTTGCAGGGGATGTGTTAGATTGACGAATTTTTACTGATGCGGAGAATTATGTTTGAAGATATCTTTTCTTTGCTGTTACATAAATATATATATTTTTTTATTTTATTACTCGGTACAATTCGACAGAGAACCAATGTTATCGACATAGCTTAAAGGATTAGCACGCTAAAGTGGCAGTGGGCTGGACATATCTCGAGAACCGACACCGCTGCAAACGTAGTGCCCCCCTCCACGCCCTCCTACCAGGTGGGATGACGATTTGCAAAAGACTGCTGGCATATGCTGGATGCGGCAAGCTGAAGACAGGGCGCTATGGCGCTCATTCGGGGAGGCCTATGTCCAGCAGTGGACTAATGTAGGCTGACTATGAATTATTTTTAATTTTTATTTATTTGATATTTAAATTATTATGATGATGATGACAATATGACAATACAGACTGGTAATCAAAGAAACAAAGCATAAATAGATGCATTATTTATCCATTTTGTTCTTTTCACACAATCGGATAAAAAAGAAAAAACCTCTGATGTAATAGGGGTAAAAATCAAGACCTAAATGGTCTTATGTAGTAAAAAACAGGGGGTAAAAGTGAGATGTTTGGGAGAAGACAACGCCAAATCTTCTAGTCGGGCCAAACTGAAATTTTGCTGAGATATATTTTTGGATCAACAGTAAAATAACACATGAGCTAATTTTTATCTCAGTGAATCGCGTGCCAACCCGCGAGAGAAACTAGTGACAAATATGGCAGCCACCGAAAAGTTGTCGTCGCGATAGCGCAGTGTAAAACCAGCATTAATTATGCACCATGAACACAGCAAAGCTTCGAGCAATAGGCACTAGGTTCCCGAGCCTTTCCACAAACAGCTTTTAAAACTACACGAGTCAACAGTTATCCAAACAAATTTGGAATTCGGAGTTGTTTAACCCCTTAGTTGTTTTAACGCCACGGCTGCACTGCAAGAGTCTAGGCGGCTAGGTGGACGGGTTGCTGCGATCGAATTTGATTTCGACAGCTAGGCACGACTTAAAGTTTGAAAACGAAAACTGGCATCAGTAGGTGAATTCAGATCATTCATATTTCGCTCAGGAATTGCTAGTTTAGCGGGTTGCTTCGTTTAAATGTGAATTCGAAAGCTAGGCGCCGCCGCTCAGAGTTCAAAATCCAAAAGCAGCCATCAGCAATCAACGTGGGGATATTCCACACTGTAAATTCATACTATTATCGCATTCATAAAGTTAATAATCAAAAAACAAATGAGCGGGAAATAGTATGAGTGACTAATACTTACTCATAGATCTAACCAGCTGACTGATCTCTATATCACACAGCTAACGTCTAGCTAAGCTACTCGCCTGAATGTAGCAAGGCAATGACAGATTCGATTTCATTGGTACGCCACGCGTCTAGCTACCATCGAATCAACTGCTAAGCTACCATCAAAGCAACACGCTAAGCTAACATCAAAGCAACCCGCTAAGCTACTATCGAAACAACCCGCTGTAAGAAGAAGAAATACACTTATTTACAACAACAAAACAATACAACAATATAAATCAAGAAACACTTTCAGTATAGATACATATGAGTTGTTATAAAAAGACCCTAACTCAGCATAAGCTGTCTAAACTACCTACCCATTTAAGCAACCCACCAACCGACCCGCCAAGCAGGACACCTTACAGTGCGGCCGTGGTTTAGAGCATGGAGCACTAGCGGCCAGGCCGTATTGGCCTGATACATACATTAGTATGAAATGGCCATGGAGCACGTGCATTGCACCTGTGTGCACCTGTCTCCGCTGACGCGTGTGACCTGGCCGCTTGAGCGTGCTGAGACTAAGGCTGCGTACACAACATTAACGTGGCGATGGCATTTGTACGTCGATTGCGTCACGATTGTGACACGTCGTTGCCGTAATAATAGAAAAACGTGTCGTTAGTTTAAAAGCTTTATTAAGGCGCACACCCCACCCAAACTACCGCCGCCACCACCTACTTTATGTTATTATTCCGTTAGAATATTAGGTGTAGGAGTCTAAGAATCCTAGATTTCTTATTTGAACAGCAGTAGGATCTCAAATTTCATGAAAATGTTGATTTTTTTCGAAAGACAAGCCTTAAGTGAGTTGCCCTTGGTGGTCACCAAAATCTATCTTCGTATCCTAAACTAAATAGAATAAAACTATTACAGAGGCATTAAAAAAAGCTTATGATAGCAACGGAATAATAAGATGTATTAGGTGGCGGTGCCACTTTGGGTAGGGTATGCGCCTTAAGAAAGAAAATTACAATCAAATAATAGAATTAAAATAATACTAGTGTTTACAATAGAAACAATTGAGCTATCTGCAAACTGTTGCAAACAATCTACAGGTAGCTCAACTGATCCATATCAATACCAGTCGCGCGTGCCCAAGACGCTGGCTGCATTGCCCCGCTGTATAGCAATGCTGATGCGCTGTGCCAGATACTCACCAGCTCTCGGGTCACGCGTCGCTTCGACCAGACACTCAGATAATTTTTTGAAAACCCGGAGAGCCTCGGTACCCCACGGACCTAGGTTCTCGACTCCAAGGGAAGCAAACGCGTAATTAATTAAGTTTTAAATATTATATGTATGTATGTTAGTTTTAAGGTATATATTACTATGAAATGTAGCATAAGTTAAATAAGATCTGTAACTTTTCTATGGTCTGAAATAAATGATTATTATTTATCCGTCGCATAGACGATGTGAACAACCTTATTGCCAGAAATATGGTCATCTTTATTTCTTTATGCCACTGGACATAAAGTTACTTGAAATGTTAATTTAAAACTATATACCACTAAGGGTTTTTTGTTACAGTGCTTACCCGCACTCTGGGCATCTCTAAGAAATGAAATAAGTTCCCAAAAATTTTCGACTTCGGCGGTACTCGAACCCGCGCCCGCGTGTGCTCTAACCAACTAAGCCACGAAGTCTCTGTCGGCTCTCGTCGAAAATCTTTGGGACCTCTTACGGACTGTAGCGCCGGTGACTCCACCTACAGAGATTTTCTGAGAGATTTTTTTTATTTAGAGATGAGGGTTCGAGTCCCGCCAAAGTCGAAAATTTTTGGGAACTTATTTCATTTTTTATATACCACTAAAGTCTAAAATTACTAAAAATACATTTTGACTCAAAAAATGACTAAATACGCGATTGAATACCGTCAAAGCGTTTTTGTCATATAAACTCATAAAGACAGGAAATAATATTGAGTTATTCCTAACTCGTCCCACTTTGGTCCGAATGCAGTGGGACGAAACAAGAAACTCAAATTTTATGCTGAAAACGTTTGCATATTGTATATTTATTTATCCACCGTAGGTAGGTACCTATTGATTGATACACTTAATTTCGTTAAGATTTACAAAATTTGATTAGATTAACATGTTAGGTAGGTACTTAAATATAATTATTTTCAAAATAAACAAAAACAAAGATAGGTCAATAGCCTACAGTCAGATACAAATTGGTAGGAAAGTATCATCATCATCATCAGCCTATACCAGTCCACTGCTGGACATAGGCCACCCCTAATGAGCGCCATAGCGCCCTGTCTTCAGCTTGCCGCATCCAGCATCTGCCAGCAGTTTTTCGCAAATCGTCATCCCACCTGGTAGGAGGGCGTCCTACACTACGTTTTCCGAGTCGCGGTCTCCACTCAAGAACACAAAAAAGTAGGAAAGTATAAATTAATTTTAAAATAAGTAAATGTCAAGGAGAAACTTAGCTGCTGTAAAGAGGCATTGTCAAATTAAATAGGTATAAATAAAGTTAAAAAAATAAAAAATAATAACGTACATAGATTTTATTCAGAAAGAAAATAACAATCAAATAATAAAGATAAATTAAAACTAGTATTTACAATAGATAACGTACATAAAGTCAAAGTAAAAAAATTGCATGTAAATTTTTTAGTTTCTGATTCGTCTCATCGCTCGCGAGCGACGCGTTTTATTACACTCTCTCGCTACCGCCTATGACACTATAGCACCTTATTGAATACGTTTTACAAAATCACCCCGCGGTTTTCACCCGCTGTGGTCTAAGGGTGCTCATTTAGTAGTAAGCGGAAGCTATAGATAAATATGAATAAGTTCATTTTATTAAATGTATGCACACACAGAAAAAACAACGTTAATAACTATTAAACATAAAATAAAAAATGTATAAGCCTATTTACCAGTTTGATTTGCGATTTGTATACTCCACTTTTAATATTTCATTATAAAATGTACATCTAAACTTTAGTTACTAATAAAATTAGAAAAAGTAATACGAACACGTATCTACAATTAAGCACCAGGACCAGAACAGCAAGGGACAGGATCAAATGGAAAAGCTTGGAGGAGGCTTTCACCGCCGAAGGGGTCCTTACCGGACAAAAACTGCTCCGTAAATGTAAATATTAATAGGTTATGTATATTAAGATGTAATATTAAGTACTATTATTTTCCATGTAGCTGGTAAGGAACAATAAAGCTCTTTTTTTATTTATCTACAATTAAAACAGTTGAGCTAACTGAAGATTGTTGCATTTAATGTAGAGGTAACTCAACATCCATTTCCAATCAAATACTTAATAATGGTAGTAAAAAAAATAGTTAAAGCAATGATGATACTTTTTAGGGTTTCGTACTCAAAGGGTGCCAACGTGCCCTTGTATGTAGCAGCGGCAAGAGAAATAGGTACATATACTGTGAAAATTTCAACTGCCTATACCTTTTACGGTTGATACAGCGAGGTACAACCTGCTGACGGACGGATGGACGGACAGACAGCGAAGACTTAGTAATAGGCTCCCGTTTTCACCCTTTGAGTACGGAACTCTTAAAATAGTGGTAAAAAACTTTTTAAACTTTCGTGAACCGTTAACTTATAAAAGATAAGGTATAATATATCGCTTATCTATTGTTTTATTTTCCCGTAAATGTCTAAACAAACAACGCGAGAAATACCCGATTAATTTTACACTGTTATTGTTTACAGTGTAAAATTTAAGGAATTTGCTGTGGGTTTTTAGTCTTTTAAAACACTCAAATTATCAAATCGCTCCCGCTTCCGCGTCCCACCAAAACCTCTCAAACTGGGAGGGAGGGGGCAGTAGCCATGGAGGTTGTCGCTCTTCGGTACATGAATTATTAATTGTCATTCGATTGAGTCTTGTGTCAACGTTTATGTTCTAGATGCTTCGGGGATGTTGTTCTTGACTGTTTGTTGATGCATTTCTACGGTGGAGTTGGAAACTTGCAGCTTTACATCTGTTTTAATGGATATTAAGTTTTTACAAACGTCAAAGTCATTTATATCATGATTTGATTTTTGAGTTTTCCAATATTTAGAACTAAAGTCACTGCGAGATGGTTTTTATTGGCAAATATATCGATATAAGTACCTGCATTCTTTGTCTTTTGCTACGAGTGTTACCACTACCACCGGTTTCATTTACGAACGCAATTCGATCACGACACACAACACTAACTGTATCTGGACACGGCTTGTTCAAAATCGAATCATGGTAAATATCTCGTTATAAATGACTTTAATGTCAATAACCATGATAGTTTTAAAAGTTTTACAAACGTCAATGCAAACACTTACGCAAGAACACTTTTCACGATTACATCTCACACCTGCGATTCGCGGATGACATAGTCTTGATGGCGGAGTCTCTGGAGGAGCTGAACCGGATGCTGGACGGCCTAGTTTCAGCCTCACGGCGCATCGGTCTTGGCATGAACTTGGATAAAACCATGATCAATGGTCACACATTGATCCGGGACCGGTCGTCGTACATGGCCACCTTCTCGAAATTGTTTCAAAGTACACTTACCTTGAACAGATTCTGCAGTTGGATAAAAACGATTTTGAGAAGGTGGCCAAGAGGAGGATCCAGCTAAATTGGGCAGCGTTCGAGAAACTACGTCAATGCTTCTCGTCATCCATACCGCAATGCTTGAAAACGAAAGTGTTCCCGAACCCGACAACCGCTGGGGTAAACGTGTTCTTGAGTGGAGACTGCGATTCGGAATAAGTAGTGTAGGACGCCCTCCGACCAGGTGGGATGACGATTTGCGAAAGACTGCTGGCAGATGCTGGATGCGGCAAGCTGAAGACAGGGCGCTATGGCGCTCATTAGGGGAGGCCTATGTCCAGCAGTGGACTGATGTAGGCTGATGATGATGATGATATTCACCAGGCTGTCACTACAATTCTGTCTAATACAGATAGTGAAATTGAAAAAGTTTTACTACCACAAACTTGTCTCCCTCTTCCATTAAGGTTTGCTGGAAGAGAACTCTTTGTAGGTTAAAGCTCGCCTTTGTGATATCTCTATAGTTTTAAGGTTTTAAAATGTTTTATAAGTGCCATAAAGAATTAAGTTTTACTTCTGTTATTTGTTATTGAAGACGAAGAGGAAGATTTGATTCCGTACCATTCAGATCGCGCGGTTCGCACTTACTTTGCCCCTTTGGGTATATTTGGGAAATGATGTCGATATTCAAGTAGATGAAATATGATTTTTCTCTGTATGGTTCGTCAAACATGTCAGGTTCAAGATATTTGCTCTTACTCTCGATTTTAGGGGGACTTTGCCTGTCAACTTTTGAAATACCAATGTGATATCAACATATAGCTCAAAGGATTAGCAAGCTGAAGTGGCAGTGGGCTGGCCATATCTCGAGAAGAACCGACAACCGCTGGGGTAAACGTGTTCTTGAGCGGAGACCGCGACTCGGCAAACGTAGTGTAGGACGCCCTCCGACCAGGTGGATGACGATTTGCGAAAGACTGCTGGCAGATGCTGGATGCGGCAAGCTGAAAACAGGGCGCTATGGCGCTCATTAGGGGAGGCCTATGTCCAGCTGTGGACCAGTATAGGCCGATGATGGTGATGATGATGACGGTTCATAGTAATATTTACCTTAAAACTATTATACATACAATGATAAAAACTAAATTAATGACACGTTACTTACGGCGAGACGTGTAGAGACGCAATCAGAGTGTCAGCTGACGACGACGGTCAACGGCGGTGTCTGTCTGTTCGCATGCGGCTAGTAAACCGTCGGAACTTGACACTTTACACAGGATTACCTAGTTCAGGCTATATTGTTAAACTTGCTATTTTTATTTTTAGTGCACTTCTGTCGTCTTTTTACCTAAGTTTATTTGAATAAATTTTATTTATTATTTATTTACTTTTCTGCTAAAACTTTGCTTATATTTGTAGCGTGACCGACCCGAACAGTGATTTTTTTAATATTATGATTGTTTTGAAAATTTTAAACTGACTTCGAATTCCTCAGTATTTAAGGTTTTCGGGACATATTTTTATCCCTCGGGGAAAACCTTTTTATAGGACCATCTCGGGGATCATAATCCGTACAATAGCGAAAGAATTTTCCAAATATATTCATAATTGACGGACAAGACGAAAATACAAACATAAAATATACAAACGAACACATCCTCTTGTTTTTTGACGGTAAAAATTAAAACACAACCAACAAATTGTTTATGATAAATTTTCCTGCGTACTTATAGGATGGGAGCATGACGTCATCTCTCATGCTATCCTGCTCAGATCTATACGACTGAGCGAGACTGCATGAGTCGTCGAGTGACGTCATTTGACTACGCCGCGGGTTAAAGGTAGTTTTAACTTCTGGAATGTTAAATTTATATAGATCTTTGTTTAAAAAAATTTAAACGATACCCTATCCCTAATTTAAAACCTAATCTATCCAAAGTACGAAATACGTGGGCAATTACACAGCCCCTATTGGCGCAAAGTCAATACCGGCCGGGCAATGTCAACATTGCCCGGGGTGGCTAAAATAGGAAATTAATAATTCATGGTAAGCCGGGCGGTTTGCTTTTTCACCGAATTTCCACTTTGACTGCTACTGGTCTTACCTTTGCTTTTGGAGGGAGTTTGGTTTGGTAAGTGATTTTTGGGGAGAAAACTGCATTTGGCTTTATTAGCGTTGAAGCTAAGGGTTCAAGTGATAGGCAAAATTTTATACTAAAAGACGTAAAATTTTATTAACAAACCCTATTGGGCAAAATTCTATTATCAATTATAGCCCCCACTTTCCCACTACTGGGCTTTCCCATAGGATTAACAAATAAATAATGCTGGACAATTCACACAGCATTATCTAGCCCCAAGCTAAGCAGAACTTGTGTTATGGGTACTACTATAACTGATATACATAATACAATACAATGTATAGATTGATATTTTTAATCTTAAATAGAAAACGACCAGAATACCCTGAACAAATATCTGCAGATCATACAACTAAACAACAAATGTTTACATAGTATTTATTCGATTCCGAGGCGGGAATCGAACCAGCAACCTCCTGCTTCGCAGGCAGACCTTCACCCACCGCGCCACAGAGGTTGTCTCCAATAGGTTTAGGCTACAAAGTTGGTTACAGCTACCATATAATTTCACCTTATTATCTCTTTTATTATTTCAGTACGACACGTTTCGATTTCTGTGGAAAGATGACTTAGAAAGTTAGAACAAGATTTATCATAATAAATCAGGTTCTAACTTTCTAAGTCATCTTTTCAGTTTGAGAAAAACGTGTCTTACTGAAATAATATAAGAGATAATAAGGTGAAATTATATGACATAGGGTAAAAGATAATTTCAAATTTCTACGAATCTGTCTTTGATCCTATTTCTCGCTAAAACTTAAACATTAATGTAGAAGTAAAATTACCTCGAATTTGACGAATTTTCCGAACGAATTTTCCGTCAAGGAATTTTGTTTTCCTCAACATGTAAGAAATCAAATTTAATAGTGGAATATCACAGTGAATGAGTTCCTTCTAAGAAAGCGTGCTTTATTCTTATGCCAGATGTTTACTTGCTTAGATCAAATGCGTCATTTTCCAATAAAAAATATACTAGGAATTTAATTTTAAGGCGCATACCCCACCCAAACAAGAGGTAACACAATCTTGGCTTTGTTGTGAATCATTTTTGTGACAGTGTTGTTATCATTATTTTTAAATGCTCCATAATTCTGGATGTTCAAATAAAATAAAAACAATGAAAACTTTCCTATAAGACATAAAGCTCAATATTACTACTCACCCTTGTTGCAAAATCTTAGCATTAAACATCTTTGTACCTACTAATAACTTGTACATGTTACTATAATTTATACATGGTGTTTCATTATAGCTCAGCTAAAATTCCATCAGCCTGTATAATTACATCGGGTACTTTGTTTTCTCAACCCCTATGCTCGGTTTACGTTTAGTGCTGGGTAATGTCGATGGATTTCATGTCGATAAATTTTGATAAAAATCTGCAAGCTAAAGCGGCGTTATGGTGCTTATTTGGGGAGACCAATGTCCGGTAGTGAATTAGCATGAGATGCAGCCGATGATGAGTTCGAAAACAAATACTACTACAATTGTTTTGCTGTTAGATTTCAATAGGTGGTACAACATTGTCGATGTGTTTTGTATCTGAGTGTGTCTGAAAGTGCATACATAGGTAGAATTTATCTATTTATCAAAAACACTGTATCCAACGTATTGTTCTACTAGTAGTGTCCCCCGGTTTCGCACGGATATATTCTATAGCTTATGTTTATCAGGGATAATGTAGGATTCGAATGGTGAAAGAATTTTTAGAATGGGTCTAGTAGTTTTGGAGTCTATTCAATTCAAATTCAAACAAACAAACAAGTCTTTTCTCATTATAATATTTGTATTAGTATAAAAGGCTAACTGGTTTTATGGCCTAAGTAAATATTTTTTATATGCGTTTTTAGTGTTCTACATTCGAATAGGTTTAAGGGATTACATTTTATTAGCTGTAACTAAACTTTTTCGCACGTAGTTAATTGAAATGATCGATAAAAAATCGACTCTATCACATCACTAACTTTGGAAACTCACAAAGGCTGGTTCAAGGGGGCAAAACATGGCAATTTTAAAAATAAAAACATACTCTAAATAACAGACAAAGGTTTGTAATAAAAATACCTCGCGCAATTATTTCAAAATATTATGTTTTGATTTTACATTCAATTTCTTGATAATATTTTAAGTGAACTTTCAATGAGTCAAGTCAAGACTTGTTGAAGTTCATACTTAGTATGAACTAAGTTGTTAAAAAAGGCGATGGTGGCTTAAGGTGACTCAAAGCGAGTTGGCGCGAGATATTTTTTTTGTTTTTTTTTTTAATTTTTGCATCGTTCTACAAGCCCTTCAAAAGGATGATGTGTAATTTTTTTTATACGTAAGTGTATCTCCTCTGCTAAAAGTACCTATATGCTAGTGACTTGAAAAAATGATGTTTAATTATTTTTGATTGTATTCTCTATTGATATAAAAATATATCTGCATATTTAGTTTTGTATGATTGTTGTTTTTATTGTGAAATTTAATCATCGAAAACTAAATATTTTATAACTCAATCGCAAAATTTCTAATCGTGACGTCACCGTTCACCTTCTTAACTTGAAGTTTTAAAGGTACATTTAAAAAATATATAGTTCGTAAGCCAAACACTCTGGGTAATCTCTAAGAAATTAAATAAGTTTGAGCCCCGCCGAAGTAGAATTTTTTGGAAACTTATTTATTTAACATTAGGGTTTTATCATATAAGTGTTTCTTATTCTATTTGATTAGAGGAACAAAAGCACTTCGAGTTGATGAACTGAACGGTGACGTCACAGAAAAGGGTAGGGTTTTTATCACCCGAAACTAAGTGGGTTTTTTATTATTTTATTTCTTATTAATGAAAAAGATTATAGGATGTAATTATTTTTCGGTGAAATATCATATAAGTATAAACGATTTAATAAAAAAAACTATTATTGATAAATAGATAGATAAGATAAAATATAATATTGCCTTCATTATGATTACGAATATCCAGTGGCACCGGTCCGACAATAACTGAGGTGGGTGGACCTAACTGGACCTAATTTGAACCTTCCAATTTTGAGAAGCTAGTACCTAATCTCCTTCTTACCTTCATCTAAGACCAACACAAAGAAATTACCGACCTGAGTGCTGATACCGTACCTGACTCAGCTCCTGATTTGATGCGCAGTTAAGCATCGTGTTTTTTCATCAAAATTAATACCCGTCGACCTTCCAAGATACCTTTTAACTTAATGAAATAGCCCTTAATGATGAAGGAACGTAATTCGCCGAGATTAGCATCTTTTCGTCTTAATTTAACTTGGAATCCTTCATAAAATCTTTTTAGATATTTGCAAGAATGATTTTAGAGGTGATAGGAGTTTTAACAAAATTCGCTTATCATATACTCCGATTCAAAAATCTGCAAAAAATTTGAAATTTAAAAAATTGGCCATTTAACGTGGCAATGCTGCCAGCATTCTGGGCACACTGCCTTCTGGTGACGGCTTAGATTTTTAGAAAATAGATGTAAGTGTAAATATTAGTTGTAATTATTTTTAGCTGTTAAATAAATAATGTATATTTTTGCAAATATCTGGATATTTTTTGTATACAAAGAAGTTACAGTGCCCAAGAAATATTGATGGAAAATATTTAACGACATTGTAATTAAAACTAGTATTTACAATTGAGCTAACTGCAGACTATTGCAAACAATCTACAGGTAGCTCAACTAATCCGTATCAATACCAGTCGGAAGCGTGCCCAAGACGCTGGCTGCATTGCCCCGCTGTATGGCAATGCTGATGCGCTGCGCCAGAAACTCACCAGCTCTCGGGTCACGCGTCGCTTCGACCAGACACTCAGATTTTTTTTAAAACTTAGAGAGCCTTGGTATCCCACGGACCTAGGGTCTCATCAGAAAGTCTTAGAAGATCCAATCCTAAGACAGATTTATATCAACACCGCTACAATCAGAGATTAAATCAAGAAGTTAAATAGAATACAAAAAGGTTTAAACTCTACTCTCACTAACAAGAATTACCAACGAAACCCGAGTATTCTGTAACTTAAGATATAAGTACTTGACGATATTCATAAAGTTTGAATACTAAAGACTAAAATCCACTAAGCTCCGAATAACTTTGTAACCGAAGAAGTACATTGTCTGTAGTTCACAACTAAACTTAGGCTCTATCTACATGTAGACGAGCCGTGCTGCTGCTTTGTTTATGCTGGGGTTTCTAGACTTATATTGCCTTTACTCCCAACATGTTGATCAAAATATCTGGATTTAGTAATAATTTATTTATTAATTGCAATTTTGTTGATTTATTTATATAATAATGAACAGCAAAAAATAATTACAACTAATATTTACACTTACATCTATTTACTAAAAATCTAAGCCGTCACCAGAAGGCAGATTGCCCAGAATGCTGGCAGCATTGCCACGTTGAATGGCAATGCTAATTCGTTGACCGAAATAAAAACCAGCATTCCGATCACCTGTGGACTCTATTAGTAGTTTTGTAAGATCTTTATTAATTAATTAATTGCAATAAAAAAATACACAGATGATAGGTAGCTTAAGTTTTATTTATAGCTAAATGTTCAAAATGTCACTGTTCATGTTTTGTGTTTTTTTTATTTATTTATTAATTGCAATAAAAAAATACACAGATGAGTAGGTAGCTTAAGTTTTATTTATTGCTAAATGTTCAAAATGTCACTGTTCATGTTTTGTGTTTTTTTTATTTATTTATTAATTGCAAAAAAAAAATAAACAGATGAGTAGCTAAAGTTTTATTTATAGCTAAATGTTTAAAATGTCAATGTTCATGTTTTGTGTTTTTTATTGGTCAAAGAAATTAAAAAAAAAACACAGATAATACAGTTTTTATATCGTTATTCACTTTACAATTTAATAAATTGGTTTTAAAAAACTAAAAACCAACTCCAAACTCATTATTATTTTTATATTAAGTAATAAATAAATAATAATGCTGGACAATTGCAGAACATACAGCATTATCTAGCCCCAAGCTAAGCAGAGCTTGTTTTATGGGTACTAAATGATAATACATAATATAATACAATACGTAGATACATTGACTGATGGTGCAGTAAAGTTATAATCTATCTATCTATACATAGATATTTTTTATTAAACAAAAAAAAACGACCAGAGCACCCTCAAAAAATATCTGCAGATCGTACAGACATTTGTCCCAAAGCAGGATTCGAACCCGCAACCTCCTGCGTCGCAGGCAAACCTTCGCCCACCGCGCCACAGAGGTCGTCAAAGTGCAATGTGTTTTATGTTTTTCAGGACAAACTCGTATCTCTCTCGAATAAAGTTAATTTTACCTCCTCGAGATTTTTCTCTATGGGTCACTATAATGCACGACTATTTATTGCACGAACGAATAATGTACACCCTGATAATTCGTGTCAAAACCTATTAAAATTGGAAGCAGTGACACGGATTATCAAGGTGTACATTATTCGACCGTACAAAAATTGTCGTGCATTATAGTGACCCTATCTCCATATTATAAGAGCGAAAGATTTTTGTCTAACCAGTCCAAAATTGAGGATGAAAGATTGGTAAATAACCTGCGAAAAATTAAAATCTGTGTAAAATTGAAAGATTTAAAAGAAAAACTTTAAAGGAAAAACTAATGATGATGATGTGAATATTCTCGTAATCCTACAAGTTCCCATGCATAATCGATTCTCCTAAGAAACTGGCAACCCTAAACTAAGGCCCGCCACATATAGCATAACCGAATAACTGCTCTCAAGTAAAGCGCGCTGCACACTCCATAATTAAGCTCACATTGTTCCCGGGTTTCGCGTATTTGTTACTTGGATGAGTGTCACACCGAATTGTAACTTGAGAAATATATTTTTCTGGTGTACAATATAAAGTGTTTTGTATTGTATACCTAATAAATACAGTCTTTATTCAGAAAGAAAATAACAATCAAATAATAAATTTAAATTATAACTAGTATTTACAATAGAAACAATTAAGATTAATAAGAAACAATTAACTATCTGCAAACTGTTGCAAACAATCTACAGGTAGCTCAACTGATCCATATCAATTGTATTTGCTCTGTGTCAATACCAGTCGCGCGCGTGCCTAAGACGCTGGCTGCATTGCCCCGCTGTATGGCAATGCTGATGCGCTGTGCCAGATACTCACCAGCTCTCGGGTCACGCGTCGCTATTGTATTGTATATTCAATGTTAACAAAGATTTCCTTATTTTTGTAACGGTCCATGTTTCACGCATCCAGCATCTGCCAATTTATTTTTTTAAACGCCCCAGGCAGAATATCAAAGTTGCCTTCGGTGGTCATCAATATCTCTTTTCGATTTGCTGGCTAAACTAAATATAGTTAAAGTTGAGCTAAACTATATTTAGTTTAGCCAGCAAATCGAAAAGAGATATTGATGACCACCGAAGGCAACTTTGATATTCTGCCTAGGGCGTTTAAAAAAAAGCTTACAATACGTATTACAAACTGTACGTTTGATTTTAAAAATTTCCTTTGACCAATGTAGTAATAAATCAAAATAGGTGGCGTGCTAGCGCATACCACCGCCTTAAGGCTAAGTAGGTAGGTAGGCTATTGTCATGCGTCAGTTTATTAAAAGCATGCATGTTTATCTTTCATTACGGTGTAAACTAATCCGTGCTCTTCGTTAATTGCTGTCAGTTCGGTGTGACATTCAGCCACATATCGCCCGGAGGTACAATATCATACATTTCATACGAATACGTATATTCTAAAGCGAAGACATTAAGATTTACTTTCCCTTACCACAATCTACTGTTAACTTTGTGAGATATCAAATGAGTCAATGAGTTTTGTGAGACTAAGCTGTCGTTTGACTCGCGTGTAAAGCCAGGATTTCAATATGTGAGCTTCAGAGAAAGAATCTATACCTACACTAATAAAACTCACTGTCTCTGTGTCCAGACCTTTTAACTAAAGGGCTGAACGAAATTTGATAAAAAGTTGACTTAAAGCGCGTATCCCACCCAAACTAGCGTCGCCACCTACTTTATCTTATTATTCCGTTTAATTATAGAAATTTTAAAAATACGTCGTACAGTTTATGATACCTAATATGACTTTTTTAAGACCTCTGTACTAGTTTTATTTTATTTAGTTTAGGCCACAGACTTATAATATTTACTAAGGGCAGTGAATCGAATATAGATTTTGGTGGCCACCAAAGGCAACTTCGAATTACTGCCTACAACTGCAAAAGTTTTTATAGTAAAATATCTATGTATTTACCTATATGGTTGTTAACAAAAAAAACTGTAATCTAAGACCAAGTTCGTATAAAAACTTCTGGCCCTTTAAATACCTTCTTTTTCTCCACAAAGGTTAAACAACTAAGTAAATCCTTTAACAGAACAACCCAAGGGCTTAAAGAAAAGCCTCTTTTTAATTTCTTTTAATTTAGCCTTCAAAGGGTTTTTTCTTGAGGTTTTACAAAGAAGTCTTTAATCATTATGAGGTTGATTACCTCTACAGTTAGAGGCTTATATCCGTGACTTTACTTGCTTTTAGTCAACAAAGATCAAGTCTTATTTCCTAGCCGAATCTTTGGCTACGAGGGCCAGTCTCAGGTAATGTGTTCTTGACTGGAGACTGCAACTAGGCAAACGTAGCATAGGACGCCCTCCGGCCAGGTAGGATGACGATCTACGAAAGACTGCAGGCAGATGCTGGATGCGGCAAGTTGAAGCTGTCTTCAACGCTATGACGCTCATTAGGGGAGGCCTATATCCAGCAGTGGGCTAATTATGCTGATAATGGTAATGATGATGAACTGTTTCATGGATTAGTTCTCCCTGTTTCATCATCAGCCTATACCAGTCCACAGCTGGACATAGGCCTCCCCTAATGAGCGCCAAAGCGCCCTGTCTTCAGCTTGCCGGATCCAGCATCTGCCAGCAGTCTTTCGCAAATCGTCATCCCACCTGGTCGGAGGGCGTCCTACACTACGTTTTCCGGTCGCGGTCTCCAATCAAGAACACGTTTACACCAGCGGTTGTCGGTTCTTCTTGAAAAAAATGATGTTTCGTGTTTACATTTATTTCCTTTGATTTGTTCGACCAGGCGGCTTAAAACTAGGCCAGACAAAGAACTACCCCTAAACCACTATCATCTCTTCAACAGATCCCCCTGGAGCACCTTACATCGAAGGCTACGCAGAAGGCGAGACGGTCCGTCGAGGGCAGAGCCTCGAGCTGGTCTGCCGCAGCCGGGGCGGCAATCCGCCCGCCCAGCTCATCTGGTACAAAAATGGAGAACAAATCCGGATGGCGTATCGGTAAGTAATTATTATAATGATTCAATCATCAATCAAATCATCATCATCAGCCTATATTTGTTCACTGCGACATAGGCCTCCCCTAATGAGCGCCATAGCGCCCTGTCTTCAGCTTGCCGCTAATGATTCAATAGTGACGAATAGGGACGAATTCCGATTATTTAAATCTCAGTGTAACCCACTACAACTAACTATCCACGCAGTGTAACCCACTACTACTAACTATCCACGCAGTGTAACCCACTACAACTAACTATCCACGCAGTGTAACCCACTACTACTAACTATCCACGCAGTGTAACCCACTACAACTAACTATCCACGCAGTGAAGTGATAATAAAGAACCATCGCAAGAATTATAAAAGCAAATAAGCTTCTTACATGAAAAGTGAGTGTTCGACAATACTTTTGCCTGCGTTTAAAAAGTGGGACGAATCATGAATGTTTTTTTTTTAGCATAACATTATAGATTCTTGACTCGTCGCGCTTTGGGCCGAATCCAGTGGGACGAGTCAGGAATAACTTTAAAAAACATGCGTAAATCCAAACATAGAACTTTTACATTTTTCGCTTTCGGTTAAATAATAATAGTAGTTAATGAACCAACCTCGCCACTAAACGCCATCAAAATATCGCCAATATCAAACAAAAATAAGTGAGACAGTGATTAAATTCTCGAAATAATATAGACATCAGCCACCACACTGGATAACGGGTGAGGGGTGGGTGAGGCACGGGTTCGAATCCTGCTAAATCTAAATTTTTTGAGACATTAATTAAATTTTACTAAACGTATATAAAATCCTAATCTAGTTCAAAAATTACAAGCTTTATTAGTCGTATCCAAAATATTCCGAAAATGATCCAATTTTTTTTAATAAAAATATCAGGCTTGTTTACTCGATTCAAGGTTATTTCATAAAATTATGTTCACCTCTTGTTTCTTTGCCTTCGTTACGGATTTCTGAGGATTACGTCTAGTACAAACTCAATTATAGTTCGCAAACAATTATTATTGTATAGAGATGTTATCTACTCAATTATCGATAATTTTATCGATATAGTAATTCGATTATTACTTATCTTCATTTGTTATTTCCCATTTGTTTATTGACTATGTCTTAATGTGGTTTTACGTTAGAATGACTCAAGTAAGTAAAATATGCCAAAGTTAGCAATAGGTATGTATTTTGTTTTCAGGCATTTGTTTTTTTTATCGATTTTCAGTATTTTTGAAACAACTTCGGAGAAGTTAGGAGGAATTAGTAGGTAATAACTTCAGTGGTTTCAGTGCCTAATTAAAATTAAAAAAATCCTTCCATGAACGACTGTTTGACAAAAGCCCGCCATGCTGCTTAATCTCAAGCCAGTTAAAGCTACGATCTGTCGAAAGAGTGCAGTTCCACACATCATCGCTTGCTGGTGATCCTGCACTGGCCTTCGTGCAGGCATGGCCAGCCAAACCTTTATAGATGCTTAAACCTACCAGCAGATTTTTAGTTTGTTGATAATAAATAAATAGAATAAGCGAATCGCTCTGTTCGTGTCTGTATTTATTTTTGTGTCATAATTGCTGCTGATTGTTTGTTAGTTCTTTTTAGTTAAAATTTTATTTTTTAGTAAACGTTATAGAACTTAAAATGTGTGGATTATTGGCATAACCCCTATATGATAAAAGTTAATAAGGCTCTAATCCGTCCTAAGTCCTAGTATCGTGAAATACGAGTAGGTACGTGATATAATGTGGAAAATATTAAATTCAGTTTTTTAGTTGTTGTAAATATTTAAAGCGCAGCCAAAAAGCAGCTAAAATAGGTTCGAGCGAGTCACTCTGTAAAAGTTAAAGATATACCAGCTGTTCAATGTCCTATTTACATCGACGTAAGGCTCAAAAGGCCCAGCGAATAACATTTAAAAAGAACATCAGCATCTTTTACCGCATAATCCACTTTTTCATTTTACCCAATAAAAAAGCATAAAAAGCAATAGCGGATATGACGTCACTATTGCAGTTAGTGGGCCTCATAAATCAGCTTCCGTCGCCCGTAGGCATGTCTTAATACAATTTTACAAGTGAAGGAAACCAGATAAAAATGGCATATCGATAAAAATTCGCCATATTCATCATATTTTTTTACCGTCAAATGATAGCTTTTTGATTGTATCAGTACCATAAAAATCACTGGTTTTGTCCGTAGATTATAAGTATACCTACATGGTTTTATAATATTTTCGGTAGTTCATTACTAAGTAGTTAAGTACACATTAATTCCGAACCAAATCTTTTTTAAAAGCTATCATTTTAACTCATTTCGATAACGTGAAACCTGCTCAATTGCCCTAATGTCCAATTCAGATCGACAAATTAGAGTTAAAACTTTAGTTTGAACCCATAAAGGGCGTTAATGGGTTTTCTATTATCGATTGAACGACTTTAAATTGTTTTTAAGTTTTAAAGCATTCAGGTACCCAGCCGGAGCGTTAAAACTCACAGGGGCGCGCCGATGACGCAGTACCTGGAGGTGGATATGTGCATCGTGGGCCATAAAAGTGTTAATCTATGTATAATTATTAAAAAGTTAGCTTCAAGATTAGCCATTTAACGCATACATTCTTCTTAAAATATACAAGCAAGCATTTTTATGTTCATTTCCTTTGAACTTGTTTATAAGGCTACTTAGATCATAATTTTATACCCGTAATGACTAAAACTTTGTCCCGCCTACAAATAACAAGAACATCATAAACGAAATGACCTCATTATATTTTATCGACAAAAATTTTATCGATACCGGCGCATCCCTATACGCTATCCTACATAAATCATTGAGACACACGCCCTATCTGTTGCCAGCTTAATACGATCCCGAGAACAGTCTGGGGGTTGGGGGGTGTTCTACCCCCCATTTGCCCCCCAAGGGGGGTGCAGGGGTTTTTTCACAATCTCCGCATGAGTAAGAAGCCGTATATTTTGAGTTTATTGTTGTGATTTATTAAAATGTTTTGTCGGTGTTTTATTATAGATTTTATAATGGCTTTTATTTATGGGGTAGGTGGTTTTATTACTTGCTATAATAAACATACCGTAGTGATAGATCGCTGCAATAGGTTGTGGGTTTGATTTCCGCTACAAGATGAATCATCGTCATCATATCAGCCCATACACGTCCACTGCTGGGCTTAGGCCTACCCCATACGAGATAAATACAAGGTTGATTTACAGATGTAGATTTTGCCTTTGTGACATTTTTAAAACATGTCACAAAGGCAAATGGCTAGGTTTATAAATAATCATTTTCTAAGAAAATTTCAGTCCAGGAACAGAAAAAAATTATAGTAAGTATTAACAATTGAAAGATAGTTGGTAGATAGTTGCAAACAATCTATTGGTAGCTCATTTGATCCGTATACCTACCTCGGAAATATCTACTATACCGTATCAGCCGGAAGCGTTCCCAAGACGCTGGCTGCAATTGCCCCGCTGTAAGGCAAAATCTTTTTTTTGTTTTTTTTTATTTTATTTCAAAATACTCAACTATAGTTTGTTTTCTAATTACATAGATTTTGATAAGCTTCAACAAAAAAAATGCTGAATCTATGAGACATGCGTATTTTCACTTAATTTTTATATGAACACTTTCTTTAACGTAATATCTCTTTTATTAAATTCCGAAGCCATAACTTGGACGCAAAAAGAATAAATTCTAAGCCAAATCAATAACACCAATAGTAAAGTTTCCAAAACAAATATAAAGTTCTTAATGTAAACTAAGCTGGAATACTCAGAGTTTTAATGAGATGAAAACTCGCAAGAGCTTTATTTTTCACTTTTTACTTAAACTAGCAGCGCCTCGCGGTTTCACGCGCGTAGTTCCCGCTCCCGTGGGAATTCTGGGATAAAATATAGCCTATGTGCTATTCCAGGCTATAATCTACCTCTGAGCCAAATTTCATCCAGATCCGTTTAGCCGTTGTGTCGTGATTGAGCAACAAACATCCATCTATCCATCCATATCCGTCTAAACTTTCGCATTTGTAATATTGGCGTGATAAATAATGCTGGACAACTCACACAGCATCATCTAGCCCCAAGCTAAACAGACCTTCTGTTATGAGTATTAGATAACTGATATACATATAAGAACTAATAACGTAAATATTATTTAGTATACTTAAAAAATATACACTAACTAGTGGTTTATTTTCCACTTCTCCCACTAGTGGCCAAAAAATTATATACAATATTCAATATAAAATTATATACAATATTCTGTTATATTCATGTTTATTTTATCTTTTGTACACCCGCCTTTCTTATATTCATATAGTTCTTTCCATCCAAAGGTTGCCTGAAAGAGATCGCTTCTAAGCGATAAGGCCGCCCATTGTACTTGTCTCATGTAATATGTCTTTTTTGTAATATTCTATTTCTGGTGTACAATAAAGTGTTTTGTATTGTATTGTAAAAAAAATTGAAAAGGACAAAATCAATAACAATTACTACCTATTTATAAACCTGATTTTAGTATAAAATTTTACTTATCTGAGTGTTTATTTTGTTAGCCTGAAGAAATAAACGTTATTGAATTGAATATGCTATCGTTAACCGAAATAAAAACCAGCATTTCGATCACCTGTGGACTCTATTAGGAGTTTTGTAAAATCATTGTTTAAAGCGTGTGCCCCAGGACCCCAAGGACCTAGGGTTTCCACCGCAAACGGCTCGAATAGGTAACCTCGGTCAAGATTAGCGTATTTATGCCGTATTTTTATATGATTATCTCTTTTATTTTCTAAATTAATTTTATTACAGGCTTCCAAATACAATTAGTTTAGTTGAAAAATATTTCAGTTATTGCATTATTTGTTTCTGTCGAGGCTTGTTCAAACTTTACTCAGTTTAGATGTTATAATTTTATTAGATTTTGGCAACTTTAATCTCTTTTTGTATAGAAATTAAAAATAGAAATGCTTTCATGTGCAAATTTAATTAATTTCGTTAGCAAATTTTATAATATTGAATTTTAGCGAAAATGTAAATAGTATTTTACTTACATTTTACTCAACCTTCAAATTATTGAAGTCAAACGTAAATAAATTTTCATTGTTTTAAAAAGAGAAAAATAGCAATTTGTTTTTGCAACTTTCTTACACATTTTTTTGAAAATGTGCAAATGTGTTGCTGTGATTATTCTTAAAAGCATAATGTCTCTTCACAAAAAAAAACGACTCATTTAACCCTCAAAAACCACCCGACCTATTCACATAATTTATTCGAAATCCATAACCAAATTTATTCAAAATCTATTAGGTACCTCAAGCTATGCAGAACTATCGATATCCGATAACGCCATTTTCCAAACCATTAACCTTTTGCAAGAAGGAATTGGATTGTTATTATAGAACCAGAGTTGAGCCGCTCCAAGATGGTGATTCCGCTGTTTTCAATAATACCCTAGTTCTATTTATTTGTTGGAATGATTTGAGAAATGTGTTATACATTTCATTTCATTTATTTCCACCGTAAGTATTACATATTACAATTAATGACATCAAGTATATACCACACTTGATGTCCTTAATTGTATTCTGTCGCTTCAGTATGTAGACTATAGTAAAGAAGCGACGAAGAAACCTTAAGCCTGTTAGTTGTTATTTTTAGAGTTGGACCAAACTCGCCCTAAGCTTTTTTATCATCTAGATAATCTAATATTTTGTAGTAACTAGTAGCCTTTTTGCTCAGAAAGGTTTGACAATTTGTTTGAATTTATTTACTGATAGATTTTGCAACTCACTAGGAGTTTTGTTGTAGAAGCGTATACATTTCCCTTTAAAAGATACATTTATCTTGTGAAGCCGGGTTGTTTGCACAGCACACATAAAATAGGTACACAAGTTATCATGATATAAAAGGAATCACCATAAAGGGATATTACAAAGCAAAAAAAACAGAGAGACAGTGATTTGTATTATCTAGAGCGATTAACACGAAATAGGAAGTGATTGTTATTGTGATAGATTATAATGAAATTCCTCACTTAAAAATGGAATGTCATGTAAAATATTTAACGTATTACAATATTTTACCCGTAAAACAAATTCTCACTCATGTCTGAATAAACAAAACACACACCACTGTAAGAATTATATATTTTAGGGTTAAAAATTGTAAAAAGTTTTGAACGTAATGACGAAAGTTACAAAATGTGATTTTTTAAAAAGGAGAACAATATTTGACTACACATTTCTGCCACCAAACACGCCAGAAAACGTGTAATAAAACCGAAATAATGAGCTAACAGCGTATTTTATGAATCTCATTACGAATTTTCTCAAGTTCTACTTACGTACGCTCATCGAGAGAATAATTTGCCAAATCTCGCGAAATACGTACAATAGCGCCCACAAGTGTTAGCCTGAAGAATTTCGAGGAAAAGTAATTTTGCTCTTGGCTGTACCGTTGTACTGTAATTGTGATGAGGATTAACTTCCATGCGGGGGATAATAGATTTCGGCAACCTACACACGAAGACAGTGAATTTTATATTATGACTAGCGACCCGCCCCGGCTTCGCACGGGTAGTATATTATGCATGTATTATACATATAAACTTTCCTCATGAATATCTATCTTTTAAAAAAAACTATAAAGCGGCCAAATATTTATGAATTGGTGAGTCCTCATCACCATCATCAGCCTATGTTAGTCCACAGCTGGATATAGGCCTCCCCAATAAGCGCCGTATGATGAACATGATATAAAACTAAATCGTAAATACACATACCCGTACAAAAGAGTTTCAGATACATTTGCCATTATGATGGAAATCGAACCCGCAACTCACTAAATATACCTATCTAAAATGGGACAAGCACAATTACGCTATAGACTGAGACATAAAAACCCTACCGTTATAATTTTCCCTTACAGATATCATAAAATCCATTGAATCTTTTGATTACATTTAAATAAAAGAATAACCATAACATTCACATCAAATAAAGCTTATTTATTAAAACAGTTTGACCCAAATATTACATATTACAGACCCCAGCAATAAAAGGGACAGAGGGACCCTTTACTGGAATTATTACCTCGTATGTTTCTATCATAGGGCTATTAAACTAAACCGCGGACTCGCTCGTGTGTACGGACCTTAGAATTTACCTCTTAATAATGGGGGTGCATCGAGGGTTAAAAAATTACCAAAAAAATTGGAAAATAACTATCAACAAATTTCTATTGTCTATTTATTATTTTTATTATTATTAAAAACTAGCTGCGCCCCGCAGTTTTACCCGCGATTATAAAGTATGTCATTTTAAGGGCCTATTGAAACGTGCATTTTTTCAGCACAAAAATTAGCCTATGTCCATTTTTGACCACTAAACTACCATTGCCTATGCAAAAAATCATGTCGATTATTTTCTCTAGATATAAAAATTTAAAACAAATCATTCTTACGTTAACCATACATTTTCCCGGGATAAAAAGCTCAAAATTATTATTATTTTATTATTCAAATTAATCGTTCTAGTTGATTTTGAATGATAACGTCCTAATTATTTACCGAAAACGAAAGTACCCCTGCGAGGAGGTTGCGGGTTCGATTCCCACCTCGCGCCTCGGGACAAATGTTTGTACGTCCTAGAGATATTTGTTCCGTGTGTTCTGGTCGTTCTATAGGTATTATAAAAATTAACTATCTATGTATTGTATTGTATTATGTACTTATATCAGTAATCTGAGCTCTGCTTAGATTGGGGCTAGATGATTTTGTGTGAATTTTCCAGCATTAAGTATATTTTTAATATTATTTAAGATTTATTTCAAAACCCTCTCGTCTAATCTAGACGTAAAGATTCTGCTTAAAATCTCTTTCTAACTCCCAACTTAAAAACCCAATGAAGACATAATCCGAAGTTAAGACGCTTTAACCTTGGAGGGACGTACAAAAACCTAACGACGGATTGATTAATGGAGCTTACAGTAGGTAACCTTGTCGCGGGGTTTTATAGCTTTTTAAAACGTTTGTCTTTTGAGAAATAGCTTTGTCGATTGAAGCTGTCTTTGTTAACTTTTGGAAAGAAATATTATACTTTTAGGAGTTATTTATAGTCTTTGTTAAGCGGTCTGAGAGCTATCTAAGGGTCTGTCCACACCAGAGGCGACGGTTAAAAATTTAGATAAGGGAAGCCATAGCGAGAAAAAATCAGATTTTACAGATATTTTGAGTTTCTGTGCCGTACATCGCGCCGTATGCCACAAGATAAATGTATCTTTCAAAGGGCAATGTATACGCTTCTACAACAAAACTCCTAGTGAGTTGCAAAATCTATCAATTAATAAATTCAAACAAATTGTCAAAACTTTTCTGTGCAAAAAAGCTACTACAAAATATCAGATTATCTAGAAGATAATAAAGCTTGGAACGGGTTTGGCTCTAACTCTAAAAATAACAACTAACAGGCTAAAGGATTCTTTGTCGCTTCATTACTTTAGTGTACATACCGAAGCGACAGAAATAAAAAAATATCACTTTATTTCCGTGTCAGTGTTTTAGTTGCACTGTTTTGCACATGACTTGGTGTAGATCTCAAGAACTCTGCAGTCTATTTAAATAACTTACATTTTGATTCGTATAGGTTTTTGCTTATTACTTGGTTCCTTCATACAGTTTTTCGTAATATGCGAAGTTTTCTTGTAAATAATCAAAAACTCCATTTTTTCACTTGTTCTCCTATGAACTAAAAATCTATGCCTATTCTTTCTCCCCAAAATGGCGCGCAATGCGCCCTCATAAGTACAATTTCCACAACACCCACTTATTCTTATTTAGTCTAAGATGATGGTTGGCTCTTTATTATAATTCCTACGTAAAACATTACAGTAGGTAGTACATTATTTACTAAAGTACACAATATAGCAATCTTGAGCCGTTACCGTGGTACAAAGGATATCACGAGCCAGAGCAAGACGGGGCACAATACCCTTGTGAGAGAAACTATTGCTTAAGACATAAGCTGACAGCGAAAAAATTTATGCTGTTGTGTCACCGCTGCGCACGCTATGCATGGCCACGCGCGCGTTATAGCTGCGTGGGTTCGTTTGTTTTCTAACGTGGGTCAACGTTTCGGGTCACTATAAGGCACGACAATTTATTGCACGGCCGAATAATGTGCACCTTGATAATCCGTGTCAAAACCTATTAAAATTGGAAGCCATGACACAGATTATCAGGGTGTACATTATTCGGCCATACAATAAATTGTCGTGCATTATAGTGACCCAACGTTTCGTTTGCAAACATTATACACGTACGTTATGCGGCGCATTTTAGCTTCGTAGGTTCAAGGTTATGTGACAACGTGGATCTACGGTTTTACTGCACCATACACTGTACACACGCGGAAGCTACACTCTTTATGGCAATTAAATTTTGCATACATAATCGGATAGCTATGTTTGTACCGTTTAGATTTTTTAAATAAATAATAAGTAGTTTTAGATAGAAAATAGCTCTAAGTGTAAATATTAGTTTTAGAAGTGGATATACTATTTCATTCAATAATACTTTAGTCATGAATTAACTATTCAGAAATGGGTTGGAAACTTGCTTGGTAATTTTGACGTATGTGCGTACATATCTATAAACAAGGTCAATTGAGCCCTTTGTTTTTAACATAATAATAAAGTAGTTATAAATATATTAAATCACAGCAAAAATGAGTTTAAATTCTTTTTAAACTATTTTATTACTTGCGCTTTCATTGTATTATGAATTTGTTTTTTGAAAATACTGAAACTTTGCAAACATTCCATTGCGTATCTGATTTTTTATGCAAAATTTCATTAAAATCGAGGTCGTAGTTTCCAACTGAAACGGAAAATACGTTTGTATGAAAACTTGGAGGTTCGCCCACCTAAAACAAGTCGCTATCTCATCAAAAGAGTCAGAAATCGCTACCTCTACCGCCACCGCTATCAGCTATAACTTACAACCCAAAGTAATACAACACTGAGTTTGCGACTATATAGTATTTTTCTCAGTAACTGTATCTACGGCAGAAATTGAGTCAAAATACGGACAGCTTTGTTCCATTTATCTTTGTTTGAATCATCTAATAGACGTTTACTTTGTGAAGGTTTCAGACGAAACGGTAGGCATTGAAATCGACAGAATTGACTGAAGCATTAACTACGGTTCTATACAAATATATTTTGTAAAAAACGGGGTCACAAGACCAAAGGGATATTACGTGGAAAATGTTTCACGACATTGGTTATTAGGAATTTAGGATCATCGGAACATAGGTTGTCTCTCGAACTTTTATAGGATACATTTCGGAGAATGCTTACAGGAACTACATGAGCTGATTCCACCATCCCCCTTCCACTCCAGGACAAGCAGACGCACAGCGCATTACCACCCCTTGGTGGATAAGGTGGAGGAAAACCGCTTAGTGCGAGTGGACGCACTCGCACCAAGCGGTTTTCCTCCACCTTCATCATTCGTACCGCTGAGGTTTGGAACACGCTCCTGCTGCTGTTTTTCCTGTAAATTACCGCCTGATCTTCAAGACAAGGGTGAATAGGTATCTTTAGACCTTCGTGATACATCGTCGGCCACATCTTCAGGTCAAGACTAGACTATAAAAAAAATAAGCGCAGAAACCTGATACTTTAATTTAAATAGCCTAGCTTGTCGGTGTGTTACTGCAAGTTTCTCCACTTTTCTCTCTCTAATGCGGTCTCATTTTTCTTCTGTTTCCTTGCCCTAAATCTTATACCTGATTCTTGGTCTTCCCCTTCCTCGTTTTTCTTCTACTATTCCTTAGATGTTACTTATGTAGCTGTCATGACCAATCATTCTCCCTCAATTATGTTATTAATTAGTGTTTATCAAAAATCTTTTCTTTTAACTTCTTTTTTGCATCATTTAATTCATCTCTTGCTGGCGTTGTTGAAGTTTTTGTTTTAGTTTTGAAGGGTAATATTGTTGTAGCCTTATTGTTTATTGTTATCAGTTTTTGATAAGTTTTCATTTATAAATGTATTTGTTAATGTAAAATATTTTGGATTGTAGTAGGAAGTTTTTTTTTTTCACAAAAAAATTCTTTTTTTGTAAAATCACTTTGATATCTGGAAAATCACTCTAAAACCGCGAAAGAACCACCAAACAAACTGTTACCTTAACCCTGCATATCTGCAAGGGTAAACTTCACCACAGCCAGCCAACTGGAAAGAGTTACCCTAAGTTTACCCTAAACTTAAACAGCTAATTGTAAAGGCACCGCAGAGTTGCCCTCAGGGTATTAGACTAGGACATCAAAGGAGGTAGAATAAAGGGTAAGAATATTTACGGTAAGAACAAGTCACGTAGAGGTAATGTGTTCAGGGCTTTAGAAGGTAAACTATGAGACGGTGTGGAAAGTAAAATTATGTCCCGTGTTACACCTTAATAGTTATTAAATGAGATCGAATAGTTCTATGGGATTTTGTCTGAAATTATGGTTTTTTAATCCCATAAATCATTTCCATGGTGCTGCAAAAATTTACGACCTCTGTGGCACGTGAGCGAAGGCCTGCCTACGAAGCTGGAGGTTGCGGGTTCGATTCCCGCCTCGGAAGAAATGTGTGTACGATCTGCAGACATTTGTTCAGTGTATTCTGTTCGTTTTCTATGTATAATAAAAATATTTATCTATGTATTGTATTATATTATGTATATCAGTTACCTAGTACCCATAATAAAAGCTCTACTTAGCTTGGGGCTAGATAAAGCTGTGTAAATTGTTCAGCATTATTATTATTATTAATGGCATAGAAAAAAACTTGGAAGTCTCCATAGAAACAATGAATGCAAAATGCGGCACAAACTATTTTTTTGATATATTTTCTTCAGCACTCCGTCATACTCCGATTTCGATGCTTATTCTTGAAATTTATCCTATCAAATAATTCGACGTCTGACATACCGTTACTTACCCTTGGCCACCATTTAATTTCCAATGTGATCATCAATCTAAATTCACGGTGTCCTGTTACACCAGAATACCAGAATAATCTAATTAAACTCGACCTTAGCTAGCCGTGGACCATGGCTTTTAGCCGTGGTCAAGCACTGATTGAATGAAGGTTTGAGCTATAGCTGAAAATGTTTTCATCAAAATCAATCGAATAGACTGACGGCTTTATATCGATGGCTTTATTTTCATGGCTTATTTAATCTGCAATCTCTCTAAAGTCATTTATAACGGGATATTTACCATGATTAGATTTTTGAGTTTTCCAATATTTCGGCACAGTTTCATGCGACTTACTTGACTGGTGACTTTAGTTCTTCCGTGATCATGGCGGTTGAAACTGTGCCGAAATATTGGAAAACTTTGAATCATGGTAAATATCCCGTTATAAATGACTTTAATGTTAATAACCATTATAATTTTAAAAGTTTTATTGCAACCTTTCTACTTTAGATAGCCGATTGAGTTTCAGGTTATTTTAGAAATAGAAATAGAAACGTTTATTTGTGAAACAAAATTCAAAACATTAGGTACATTGCTTAAACTAATTATTATAAATTAAATTAAATGTTACACAAATTAGGTCACCGGCTCAGCTTCATGCTGCTGTGGCACTAGTGCCATAGCAGCGCTGGTTTTCAGCGGTGCCCGGGTAAAAGTGCAGCGCTACTCGCAACACCGATCACATAGTACACTATATTTTATAGAAAGGTGACTTGATGCGAGTTCTATGAGTGGTTGATAAACTTTGCAGCTTTCCGAATTCCACGGTTCTATAAATCTCTTAGTTTTAAAATAAAATTTATTCTAGCTTGGTTGCACACCTACATTTTTGCTAACAATAAATAAACCCTCAAAGAACCCTGTCAACTTAAAGCTGTGACGTAATAATGTTTCAGTTTGACGAAATGTCAAGAAGTAAACAGTGAAGAGTCGGTCTTTTGACTGATCTCTTTTGCCGTAGCAAAGCTTTTCAAATTTCTATGTAAGAGGTAAGATTTCAATCGAAGTCCATAACCACGTAGCACTTCAGTCTACCCCGAAAGGCCCTAACCCCAAAAGGGCCACGGAAACGAACCTTGGCCCGGTTCTATCCGTTCCATTTATCATTCTGTCGCACAAGTTTTTGTCTTGCGATATGATAGCGAGCAAGCAAATAAGGGTTTTGGGCAGAAATCTGTTCTGGTTTATTATCTACCGGTGTCTGCCCGCGGCTTTTGTTGAGTTCAGCCTGAAACATACTGGTCCGACTTATGTAACGTATGCGACGTACTATGAGATCGGATGCTTGACTTTGTCTCTACAAATTCAAGCATACTTGAATTTGTGTCTACAAATTCAGGATAGGAAATAATTTACACCGATTACGTTGTATAACGGGCGGCCTTATTGCTTTGAGGGAGTTCTGTCAAGCAACCTATGAATGGACAGGGAGTGAAAGAACAAGGGTAAGTGTTTCCTAAAAAAAGAACAAATATCGTAGGTAGTAATTTGAAAACCGAAATATATTTGTATTTCCACAGAATATCCTTACTATGAAACTCTGCAGTAATTTACCAATAGTGATGTACAACGCATAGTTAGTTTTATCGACAGTCGATACATTGTGCCCAACAATACATTGCGCGAACAAGGCCCTGGAGGTAGTGCAGGACTTTAATAAATACAATTTATCGATAACTTTGTCGATATTCCCGAAGCTCCTTTGTACGGGTTAGTTTATGGTGCAATGTTATATTAAAATTTGCAAAAGATTGGTACATACATTTTTGGTGGGATGAAGCTTTTTCAAAGAGCTTTTTTACGGTACCGACTTAGAATTTGCACCACCCCAACTCTTCCCGTGGGTGTCGTAAGACGTGACTAAGGGACATACACCGGGGGGCGGGCAGCAGCGCCTCTTGCAGAATAGATCTACCACCAAACTGCGATCTCCAACCCGCATGCCCAGCGTGGGGATTATGGGTATTACCCTCCATGACATAAAAAACAAGGGAAGGCCTGTATCTAGCCATTATAGACTGTTGAGGAAGCTTTTTTGCATTTGCTTTAGGTATATTTTAAGACGTGTTATTAGTATTAAATATGTATACAGCGTGTCCCACGCCTATGGGACATGAAGGGCAAGTACCATAATTATTAAAGATTTTAATAAAAGGATTCATAATTATGTAAACACTCGACAGAACCAAATAAGAGATCAGACGAGTATTTTAATACTTAATTTATCAGAATGGCTTTAGCCGTTTTGATCCTTTGAGGTAAATTTTGTTTGAAAAATTTCTTTGGATGCAGCGGCTCTTGTAATTATGGTTGTGGTGAACTCACACACACACAAACACACACACCTATATTTATGTATATTTTACCTATCTACATCTATTTATTTTATCTACATAATATTTACACTATTTAAAACAAACTTCACTTGCGGTAGGTGTGATTAGCCTTCAAGTGTCCACCAAAACAGTCGAAAACCATCACCTTGTCTCCGGGTAAACAATGAAACCGGCCAAGTGAGAGTCGAACTCGCGCACAAAGGGTTCCGTACCGTAATCTATAAAAACGGCAAAAAAACACCCGGAGCCCAAAATATTTATTTCATCCTGTTTTTTAGTATTTGTTGTATAGCGGCAACAGAGATACATCATCTGTGAAAACGTACATCACGGTTCACGAGATACAGCCTGGGACAGACGGACAGCGGAGTCTTAGTAATAGGGTCCCGTTTTACCCTTTGGGTACAGAAATAAAGAACTAATAATGAAATAAAGAAATAATGAACCCTAATAAAGACTTAGAAGCAGGAGTATTAACTTAATGACTTCTCATCCAATCAAGAAGCTTATCATCTTAAAAATCTTAAAGAAACACAAGATTCTGAGTATAAAAGCTTTTTGAAATAAATTAAATTAATTTTTTCATTCTAAAGTAGCACAGCGAAACATAATTTCACCTAGATATCAACATAATCCTCAACTAAACTAAAAAGCACTAACAAAAAATAAAATAGCATTTTTAAAGCGGAAATATAAGAGCATTTTAATCTTAAAGCATTTACCCAGTACTGAGATTAAGTAATAAATAAAGGTCGAGAAAATTTAGAGGGAAAAACGGCGTAAATCAAAAGCGGGCGCGTCACAATATTTAAAGTGATGGCCACAATATTGCATAAATTAGGGATTTTATGGATTTTGGGGATAGAAGTTGTAATGGGAAAACGTTTGGGTAAAATATTGCTGTAGGTTATGTGTGTCGTTTGGTGGTTGGATATTGGTTGGTGATTTTGAATATTTGGAAGAACTTTTTTAAATTAATGACGCTTGCCTGCCTACGATCCTACGTGTAATAAGTGTCTTTGTAATTGGGGATTTTCTTACAATAAGCTAGAGTGAAGGGCGCTGAGATAAACTAATTTACTAAACAGATTAGTTACGTTGAAATTTCTTTGGAATTATTCTTTATTTTGTTAATAAGAATCAAACAAATCAATGTTGATTATAATTGCGTAAACCCTTCCAAAGGTTGAATCGCGAGGAGTGAAGGAAAAAAAGAGACTGGCCCAGTGTAAATAAAATATACGTTTCCTTCTCAAAATAGTAGTTTTTTTCTGATATTTTGGTGTTTTATCTCAACTAATATATGAAAACATATCAAAAACTGATAAAAACGACGAATAAAACAATGGTTAAAAAATTGAAACAATGTTTTTTTTCGATTCGATTTATTGATTTCTTCCGATAACGTTGTTTTAAAATAAATTCAACCAATATTACTTTGTTTTTAGAACCCCTTTGCTTACAAAAAATACCTTGTAAAACAGAGTATAGTTTAGCATAATATTTAGGTTTCTTCCCGCCACCGCTTATGTCGTCCCGCTACCGCTCATGCCACCCGCTTCCGCCTATCCCTTGTACGCAGACAGCAGCAGTTGCATCCTACACGTACTTTGATATATTTCAGAAAGACACCATTTCCTTGCGCAATCTTTATTGAAACTATGCTATGTTATAGAAATAGTTATACAGGGTGTTCTGTTATTAGAGGATTGAAGGATTTTTGAAACAAATTCTTGGAACCTGATGACGTTGCTCAGTCAAATACTATAATGTTCCAAAAAACTCAGAAAAGTTTTTCTGTAATCTGTTACTCGTATAACAGGTAGATTTCGACGACCTCTGTGGCGCAGTGGGCGTAGGTCCGCCTGCGACACATGAGCTTGCTGGTTCGATTCCCGCCTTGTAACAAATATTTGTACGATCTGCAAGTATTTGTTCCGGATGCTCTGTATTATGTCTCAATTGTATTATGTATCAGTTATCTAGTACCCATAACACAAGCTCTGCTTAGCTTGGGGCTAGATAATGCTGAGTGAATTGTCCAGCATTATTTATATATTATTTGTGCAAAAAAAACTTAAAAAAACTATTATAACTACAGGTAAATATTAAATTAGAATAAGTGGTTCATACTAATATAAAAAAATATATTTCTAGACAGCCTGTTACCCAAAAATAGTCAACTATCGTATATGAAATCAGCTCTAACTAAAACTTTCATGAGTGTCCATTGTGCCCCTGGACGCTGCCCTTCGTTTGCCCTCTATGAATGAAACAGCCTGTATATAGGTATAAATCTAGAGTAGTTTATAGCTCGCTGGTTGGCAATATATCAGACGATATAAGTTGCAAGCCATCCATGCAGTAAATTGATAGCTGCGTACACAAGTTTGTCTCAATATATTTCGTTTCTTCCACTAGTGGACAAAAAATTGAAGAGAGTAAAATGAATAACATTTATTTCTTACTAGATAATGATTATTATATATACAGGGTTATTGGTAAATTACGTGAACTGCAGTTTCTGCCCATTATAACAAACACGTTCGTAAAGACGCCAGGTGTTTTTATTCTTAAAAAAGATTAGAAATCACCTTTAATATACAAGCTCTGCTTACCTTGGGGCTAGATAATGGTGTGTGAATTGTCCAGCATTATTATTATTATAAGAAAAAACACCGACCCCACGAGTTACCAAAGACCGATCTTCCAATCCCATACCTTAAAGTTGTTTATGTATAAAATTTGACTTATGTGCTTATTTTGCGGATATTTATAAGAAATTAAATAAGTTCCCAAAAAATCGATTTCGGCGGGACTTGAACCCACGTCCCACCCTTCTTAATACGAGTGTAGGCACTCTAACTAACTAAACCACAAAATCAGATATTTTTTTTAGAGATTTCTTTGAAAGCCAGGGATTACGCACATACTAACTAAAACTTCAGATGTCCACTATTTGTATAGTAAGCGACCCACCATAAGGCTTATCTATACTAATATTATAAATGCGAAAGTTTGTTTGTTGTCCTAACCGCTCTGAAGAACTAATAACCGCTGGGGTAAACGTGTTCTTGAGTGGAGACCGCGACCCGGCAAACGTAGTGTAGGATGCCCTCCGACCAGGACTAAGCAACCAATCGGCATAGATAGATAGATTATAACTTTATTACACCATCAGTCAATTTACAAAAAATAATTAAACATAAACTTAACTATATATAGTGCCACAATCGGCGGCCTTATCGCTAACAGCGATTTGTTCCAGGCAACCTTTGGATGGACAGGATCGGTACGCATTAAAGCTGACGACGGTGAAGTAATGGATGTGAATACAATATTTAAATATAACAGATAGGAAAGACAGATATCAATTCCTATGAGATATATAATATAACCTTAAATAACGCGTGTAAAGCCGCGGGCAAGTACGAAATATATTTGAGTAACAAAAAAAACCTTAATAAAATGCAAAATAAAAAGAGGTATTAGCTATTAACCGTTCGCCACAACGTAAAAAGTGTTTTATACACAGCCCAAGCAATATTTTAAGGTATTTAAAAATTTTATTTTCCTATTTCAAGTTTATGACCGCTTTAAGTTGAGTTATAGCTTCGTTAACATAATAACTTGTTTTAATTGGTTGGGTAAATGTTTTCAGTGTAAATTAATGTGACATGCGATTCTTGTAGTTATTGAATGAGTCTATAACTTCCTATAACATTCATAGTTGAATTAAGTTGTGAATAAAACCAAAGTTAACACATAAAAATACTAAGAAATGTAAAATGTGAAATGTAAAGTTCCCAAAAATTATCGATTTCGGCGGGAATCGAACCCGCGCCACACCCTGGGGCTTCTTAACTTATTAAACTTATTTCATTTCTTAGAGATACCCAGAGTGCTAGGCACTAAAACAAAAATCCATAAAAATTCTTGTCACATTTCACGAATCATCTAGACCCAATAAAAACACCAATTTTTGAAACGGGTCTTGATTAGGGATTTTTAGTGCTAATAAACAAAAAATACTATTTTTTTATTGAATCGATAAATGCCCTAAAAATGCATTCAAAATTTAAATTTTTAAGTTGCGCGCGTAACTTGACGAAAACGCTAGACGCAGTGAACGTCAAATTGCTCTGTGGTCATGACGTCAGTTGGATATGAGACCTGAACAAATGCGCTGATGCTGCTGATGACAGTTAGTATGACATAAAATTGCGCATACTACTTCATGGTGTTTAAAAACAGACTTAAACTGAAAAACATTGAATTAAATTTTATATTTATTTTGTTATTTTATGAATTAAAACGAATAATTTCCGACTGCATTTTTCCTAAGCTAGGTATTTCAATAATAAATTTTGACATTTTTCTTATTTAAAGTAAAATACTATATTGTTTATAATAATTAAAAACGATTGTCCCGCAACGGGAATTGAACACGCAAATCTCAGAAACACCTTCACGTAATACGCCACAAACGTCGCAACTTAGCTCGTCCTTTCCCAAATAAACACCAACCCCAAAGAAACTTTTGTATCATTCAGAATCTAAATAAAATACTCGGAATATATCTGGAACCCTTGTTAGGTTCTGTACGTTTTCACAAACCGCAGGGTTCGATCTTAAGGGTGTGCTGTTACTGCTGTGGTTGGAGCAGCGATTTTCTTAACTAGCTTTTTCTACTTTAGTTTTTACAATACAATACAATACAAAACTCTTTTTTGTACACCACAAATAAAACAAGAAACAGACATAGACCTTAAACATTAAAGTACAATAGGCGGCTTTATCGCTTAGTAGCAATTTCTTCCTCCAGATATACTTTAGACTCATGCTGGATGCGGCATACAGACTTCTTCCACTAATGGACAAAAAATTTAAGTGGACAAAATCAATAACACCTATTTCTTATATAAATAAATAAATAATGCTGGACAATACACACATCATTATCTAGCCCCAAGTTAAACAGAACTTGTGTTATGGGTAGGTACTAGATAACTGATATACATAATATAACAAATACAATACACATATAGATTTTTTATTATACATAGAAAACGACCAGAACACCCTGAACAAATGTCTGCAGATCGTACACATATTTGTCCCGAGGCGGGAATCGAACCCGCAACCTCCTGCGTCGCAGGCAGACCTTCGTCCACCACGCCACAGAGGTCGTCTAATATGAAAATTATTACTATTCAAGTAAATATTACTATTTTAGTAAATAGATGTAAGTGTAAATATTAATTGTAATTATTAAGAATTGTTTTAAATTACTATTTATAAAACTGTTTATAGAATTAAATTTGACTTGTCTAATTGCTTTTTTTGACGTTATTGAATTATGAATTAGACTTGGCTCTATGGCGCTCATCCGCCCTATATCGAAGGGTAGGTACATCAAGTAGAAAAATCGCTACTCATCCCACCATATTCAAAGCCTTACATAAAATATGTGTTTTGGACATTCAACAACTGTCGAAGACTTTCCGAGGGTGCCCGGAATAAGGAAATATTATATTGGTGTCGAGTTGTTACTTCACTTCGATTTTTTTTTATATTCGGACACTGCAGTACTGCTTTGATTTTTTAAATTCCTGACCTAAAAAATTTCTAATTTACTTTGTGTTTTTTACTATCAATACTATCTAATTTGATAACTTCATTAAAAATAAAATTGGGTTAACAACGAACCTTGTTTGTGTTGGAAGAACGTGCGGTCAACAATTAACAAAAAAAGGGAAAATCGATGAACGTACAAATAAAACCGGCCTAGTGCGATAATGGCTCACGAAACGTTCCGTACCATTATCTATAAAAACTTGTTGTAGGTATGAGAGCCCCCCTTAAATATTAAATTAAATTAAATTATTTATTTTTTAAGTGAAAATATAAATAATTTTTTTTGGAATATTTCAAGCCTCTACCTGTTGCCGTTATCAATATCGAGCAAAAAGGAGCAAACAAATCACGTTTGTTGTATGCTATCCCCCTTAAATATTTTTTTTATTCTGTTTATACAGTGTGGAAATTAAACTCAGGCCCTGGAGGGAAACTACTTAAAATCCTTAAGCTAGCTCATTTTACTTAAAGGAGACATTCCTTTATTTTTAAAAAGAAACAAATCTGCATTAAAATATTTTTTTAAACTCGCTTGCTTCGCCCGGGACTCGAACCAACTAAAATTTAAAAAAATAAACACTCTTTATTTTATTATACTAATCGGTAGTATTAATATTCAGGATAAAGTTTCTGTAACAAACATTTGGTCTTAAAAATAAAAATAATCGTTAAATCTAACATCAACTTTATTTTACTATCAATTTTGTAACACTTAAATTATTTAACTGATAAATTGTTCGAAATGAGCCCCGTCGTTCCGGCTACACAACATTAGTCGCCGTTGAAATTCATTTCTTGTAGCCTTCAGCAAAGTGTTGTGGTGTATGCCCCTGATAACATTTTCTACCGCAATCCTTAGCTCTTGAACGGTTTCATAGCAAGTTTCATAAACAACATTTTTTACATGACCCCATAAAAAGAAGTCCATGGGCGTCAGGTCTGGACTTCTTGCAGGCCATCTAATCGTGTTGTGTTGGAGAGATAACAGAACTGTTACGTGTCTTTTACTTGTTAAAAGTGAACAGTAACCAAATATTTTTTAGAGAAACTTTATCCTGAATATTAATACTACCGATTAGTATAATAAAATAAAGAGTGTTTATTTTTTTAAATTTTAGTTGGTTCGAGTCCCGGGCGAAGCAAGCGAGTTTAAAAAAATATTTTAATGCAGATTTGTTTCTTTTTAAAAATAAAGGAATGTCTCCTTTAAGTAAAATGAGCTAGCTTAAGGATTTTAAGTAGTTTCCCTCCAGGGCCTGAGTTTAATTTCCACACTGTATGTTAAAGTCATTTAAAACGGGATATTTACCATGATTCGATTTTTGAGTTTTCCAATATTTCGGCACAGTTTCATGCGCCATGATCACGGAAGAACTGGAAGAACAGTTCTTCCGTGATCATGGCGCATGAAACTGTGCCGAAATATTGGAAAACTCAAAAATCGAATCGTGGTAAATATCCCGTTATAAATGACTTTAATGTTAATAACCATGATAGTTTTAAAATGTTTATATGTTGTTATAGCGGCAACAGAAATACATCATCATGTGAAAATTTCAACTGTCTAACTATCACGGTTCATGAGATACAGCCTGGTGACAGACGGACAGACAGCGGAGTCTTAGTAATAAGGTCCAGTTTTACCCTTTGGGTACGTAACCCTACAAAGCATACCCACACTGTAAAAATTTATACAAGGTACGCTGGTGATCAGTTTAATCACCGGACATAGAACCTTTAAAATCTTTTTTCGAAGTCGGTTATGAATCCTTTCCTCCAGTAGGGTAAAGTGGCACAGAAAAAGTAGATATTGTTTCATCTACGTGATATTGGTGCCGACATAACTGAGCCACTGGGACCCATTTTGTATGATATACGTGAATGTACGGTTATTGAGTGAAGGCTTTTGAGGTTATGTTTTAGGATATTTTTTGTAGCTGTAATTTCGAAGTCGTTGAACTATGATTGATGAGTTCATATTCATATTCATATTCATTTATTTCATTGCAATCATTGTGTACATATTCAGGTCTTATTATTAGGTATTATAATAATGCTCAAGAGACACAATGGTACCCAAATAGGGCGTAGCAAAAGGTATCGAGGGTGGAAGCGGACCAGGTTTCTAGAAAAATCTTTAGTTAGTTTTTAGCAGAAAAATGTAATTCAACTGATAAGGTAATATTATGGATAAGCAGGTATCATATTTTATAATTCTTGCTCGATGGTAGGTATTAAATATTTGTTTTTAGTTATCAATGTATGAAGTTAGGTATAGTAATGGTTTTCTTTTTTGTTAAGATTTGTCATTAAAAAAGTCGTTTAAATTGTAGTAACATTTATTTAAGAGGTATTTTTTTAATTTGTTTTCAAATATTTTGTCTTTTTCTTCGTCTTTTAGTACTTCCGGTATTTTGTTATAAATTTTAGATGCCATTGCGTTTGGTCCAGAACTTCGCATTTTTAATTTTGACTCGGGTAGTGTAATTTTATGTTTATATCTAGTGGGAAAGCGTCGCGGTAGATCAGCAGTTTTTTGGAAATAATGGGGATAATTTCGGATAAATTTGCAACATTCTAATATATAAATACAAGTCAGTGTTAGTATTTTAAGTTGACGAAAGTGTTCTTTGCAGCTCTCTGGGCTCTTTATATTAACTAAGATACGGATACATGATTTTTGAAGCACAAAAAGGTTTTGGACGTCAGTACTATTGCCCCAAAGTAGGATTCCGTATGACAGCCAGGAAAACGCATAAGCATAGTACGTCGAAACGGCAGTTTTTAGGTCAGTTGCCTTTCTAAGTTCCCTCAGGGCGTATGTGAAACTGGAGAGCTTAGTCCTAATTTTTTGTATATGGTCTTTCCAATTTACATGTGTGTCAATATTTATTCCTAATAGCGAGAACGAATTTACACATTCTAATTTGATGTCATTATATATAAAGTTTATATCAAGAGGGGTTTTTTGGAATGGTCGAAATTGCATTAGTTTTGTCTTAGTATAATTTATGTCAAGGTTGTGGTCATTCATCCATTGTTCTACAGAGGTAAGTATGTCAGTTAGTTTGTATTTGAAATTTATGTCATTGTTAATAGTAGATGTCAAGATTGAAATATCGTCCGCGAAAAGAATTGATGGTTCGCTAATTATTTTAGGGAGGTCATTGATGTATAATAAAAATAGTATACATCCTAAAACGCTTCCTTGGGGAATTGAGGCTTTTATTTCTATGGGGGCTGACTTTATTTTGCTCAAGGTGCCGGTGTTATTGTCAAAATGCTCTAGTTCGACATACTGAATGCGATTGGTTAAGTATGACCTAAACCAGTCGTGTGTTATTCCTCGTATACCCATTCCATTTAATTTTTCTAATAAGATATTATATTGAACTTTGTCATATGCTTTCGTCATGTCAAGTAGTATACCGATTGCGTATTTTTTATCATTTATAGTTTTTAATATTTTTTCAATGAATTTATAAACAGCTAATGTAGTCGAACAGTTTTTTCTGAATCCATTTTGTGCATCGTCGTATATGCCGTATTTTTCACAAAAGGAATTAAGTTTGCGTTGCATGCATTTTTCAAAAACTTTTGATGCAGTAGGTAGGAGCGCTATCGGTCTGTAATTATTTGGGTCACTTTTTGAGGCTTTTTTGTGTATAGGTTTTATTAGGGATATTTTGAGTAGGTCGGGGAATATTCCTTCCTGAAATGATTGATTGATTAGGAGAAAATATGGAAGGGTGAGCTCGGTTGCACAATTTTTTATTAGAATTGGTGGTATTTCATCAATGCCGTAGCTATATTTACTTTTTAAGTTGCGTATAGCTAGGTATACTTCTCGCGGTTCGACGGGACTCAGGTACATTGAATTATCAATAGGCTGGAGCACCGGTCGGCCCGGGCACGTACCTACTTTAGTTGTACCTACTTCTGCAAAGAAAGAATTAAAAGCGGTTGCTACTTGGGCAGGATCTGTAATTAAGTTGTTGTGTATTTTAAGTTGTATGTTGCGACGCGATTTTATAGTTGTTTTATTTGTTTGTGTTTTTATAATTTGCCACATTGTTTTCATTTTATTAGTAGATTTTTTCATTTCGCGGATGTAACTTAGTTTTTTGGATTGGTAAATTGATTTCTTAAGTAATTTGGCGTAAGTTTTATAATGATTTGTAAGTATTGGATCTCGAAGGTAAATAACTAATGTTTTGAGGATTCTTTTATGACGGCAGGAGGTTTTTATACCTCGGGTAAGCCAGAAATGTTTTTTATTTGGTTTTAAAATTAATTTCTTCTTCGGAATACAATCATCAAGAATATTTGTGAGTTTTTGACTAAATGCGCTATAATTTTCGTTGGTTGATTTTGTTGGGTAAATAATACTTTTCCAATCTACGTTTGCAATATTATCTTTAAATTTTGTTATGTTTTGTTGATTAAATAATCTTTTTTCTACTTGGATTTTTTTCTTAGAGCTTTTGGTTATGTTAGTGGATTTTAAAGTTAAAATAATACTATGGTGATCAGAGAATCCGTAGTTGTCGACAAATGTAGTATAGTGGGTTTTCTCAAAATTTGTAAATATTAAATCTATGCAAGTTGAGGCAGATTTTGTAATACGGGTTGGTTCATTTATGTGTTGTTGGAAATTGTGTTCGAGCATGTAATTTATTAGTTTATTTGATTTAGGATTATTTTTTAATACGTCAATATTAAAATCTCCACCAATTATTGTGTTAATTGAATTATATTTTCTGCCAACTAAGTTCAGTAGCTTAGTTAATTGTCTATAAAATACCTCGGTCTCGCGTCCATTCCAGTACAGAACTATTAGTAACATTTTAAATGAAGAAACAATTATGGCGCAAAGTTCTACAATAGCTTCAACTGATAAGGACGCGATTTCTTCAATTACTTTGAGTTCTTTGGGTAGATCTCTTTTGGAATTGGAATTACTACCAATCTGTCAATATTAAATCTACAGTAGTATACTTCTTAGTTTATGAATCTACACTTATATTATAAAGAGGAATGGTTTGTATTTTTGTATGTAACGAATAAACTTAAAAAAAACTGGACCGATTACAATAATTATTTAGTTTTAGAAAACTACATTAATAAAGCCTATGTTACTGAGGAGGTAACATAGGCTATACAATATACCCGTGTGAAGCTGGGGCGGACCTCACCTCACCTCGTCACCTTAACAGCCTGTCCACTGCTGGACGCAGGCTTCCCCTGATTTTTTATCTCATGGGGGTAATGCCCGTAATCCCCACGCTGGGCATGCGGGTTGGGGATCGCAGTTCTGTGGTAGATCTATTCTGCAAGAGGCGCTGCTGCCCGCCCCCCGGTGTATGTCTCTTAGTCGTCTCTTACGACACCCACGGGACAGAGATTCATTGAATAAAAAATATTTGTTATCCTATACCATCATTTGGATTTGAGGTTGCGGGTTCGATTCCAGCCTCGGAACATATGTGTGTATGATCTGCAGACATTTGTTCAGGGTGTTCTGGTCGTTTTCTATGTATAATAAAATATATCTATGTATAAATTTATTTATTTATCAGTATTTGTGGATCGGGGACGTCATAGATAAAAATTGAAATTGCATTTTTTATTAATTCCATTTTAAAACGGCTTTTCTTTTTGCATAAAACATGTATTATTTGTGTATATTGAAAGACTGCTGGCAGATGCTGGATGCGGCAAGCTGAAGACAGGGCGCTATGGCGCTCATTAGGGGAGGCCTATGTCCAGCTGTGGACAAATATAGGCTGATGATGATGACGATGATGATGTATTTTTTTGTCTTCAGTTGATTTTAAAAACATCTCGGAGTGGTTTCTCAAAATCAGCAAATAATAGTTTTTTAATCAGTTTTTAACAATAAATAAATAATGGCTGTACCAACCCACACAGCATCATCTAGCCCCAATCCAGGCAGAGTTGGTGTTATGAGTACTGATGATGTTTATACTATATAATAGAAAACAATCGTTTTTATACAATGATCAATATCCATAAAATATTTTTATCATAACATTAATTATTTCACGACAAAGAAAAATCTCGATACGAACCGTTATTCAAAATGCGCACGGAAAGTTCCAATCAGTTCGAAAGTTCCGAAAAAGTTTCCGAAACTCAATCATACAACAAATCAAATTAGCTGAATGTCTATATTTGCAAAAACCTTTGTTTCGTGAGTTCGTGAAATACCTTGTAGGTATCGGCTCAGGTTTTCGGAATATTACGGCCGTTATATTCATATACCTAGATAGATAGTGATTACATAGGTCACATAGACATGTACCTAATCAATCACTGATTAGGACTCTCCCCGAACTCAAAGGGTGGGGCGCGTGTTCGGGTCCCGCCGAAATCGCCGAAATTTTTTGTTAACTTATTTCATATCTTAGATAGAGAGATAGATAGAAAATGCTTTATTGCACACATAAATATACATAACAAACAAAAATAAAAGAAGTAAAAAAGAAATATGTAACAATTGGCGGTCTTATCGCTCAAGAGCGATCTCTACCAGACAACCGTGGATGGATAGGATGTTGGATTGAACGGGGATCTGTGTGCATAAAAAGAAGCTATCTTAGTGATGGTATTTTCATAAGCTCCCAATGATAATAATAATGACCTCTGAGCCGAAGTTTGATAACGTGCGGACAGTCCGCGGGAGTGTTATTTTATAGCAGCGTGTTCACAAACACAGGTGAAGTCTCCATATAATTTTTACGTATTTTTGCTAATAAATTATATTTTTTTCGGAATTGGAAAGTTGTTTCGGTTTTCAAGATTTTTGCGTTCATCATTTCATTGAATTTCGACCCTAAAATAACGGTCACCGCTATCATGTAAACTCGATTGGCCCTGTTTTGTGGCTTTGAATTAACTTTTGCGCTTTTACTTTGAGCCATTAGTACAAAAGAGGGTTTTTAAAAGAATTTTCGGTTTTCAAACGTTATTTCAGCTCTTTATAATTCGTCCCTTTGATTCACAGGGATATCATGTTAAATCGAAAACCTTTGTTGTCTCTTTGATAATATGTTTTATTATAATTTTAAAAATATAGGCAATTTAAATGTAGCGAATAAAGGTTTTTTTACTGGACATATCGTGTGAGTACTAAAATTCATGTGAACTAAAGAAGAGCATTGCGACCCATCAAATCGGTTATGAAAGGCTTCAACCATGATAAGGGATCGAATCTTTCCTCGTGACAAATCATTGACGACCTCTGTGGTGCGGTGGAGAAAGAGCCACCTGCGGTGCAGGAAGTTGCGGGTTCGATTCCCGTCTCGGGACAATTACAGATATTTGTTCCGAGTGTTCTGGTCGTTTTCTATATATAATAAAAATATCTATGTATGTATTGTATTATATTGTATATACGTTTATTCTCAAGTCTAGACCTTCGTGATATACCGTCGGCCACATCTTCATTTTCCCTCATGTGATTCTTGAGGTCAACGAAGGTCTATTGAACATAAAATGGAAAGCTGTAAACCACTATTTAAGAAAACTAAAGTTCTTCCCTTGCCATGTTTCCACATTAGAGAAATCTGCATTTTTGTAAGACAATATCCATATTATTTCAAAACTAAGGAAGAAGTTTTATCTAGGCATACTAGACATAAAAATAAAATTATTATGCCAAATCATCATTCTACGCTTTTCGCCAGAAATTCGTTCTGCATGGCAATTAAGATATTTAATGTGTTACTAAAGGAATTAAAGGACTTGCCACTGATATTGTTTAAAAATAGACTCAATAAATGGTTACTGACTCATTGTTTTTATAGCGTGCAGGAATATTTTAATTTTAAACAGGGAAGACATTTTTAATTTTAGTTTAACTCATAATAATTATAATAATTTAATTTGATTTATAATCATTATTATTATTATAAATAGGTAGGTTTATTAAAATTCACACACCAGTCTAGCTACTGGTAGTATTACATTGATACCACTCATACAACAACAACATTGTAATATTTGACATGTTTTCTGTGAATAAATGTTTCTATTCTATTCTAAAGAAAAATCATAAATTTGTTTTTTCTTCCTTCACGCTCTAAGAAACCAATCGACTGGTTTTTTGAAAATAATTTAATAATTTTTTTTTTAGAAATTTATTAAAATTTTTTTTAGAAATAACGCGTGCGAAGCTGCAGGCAGCAGCTTGTAATAAAATAATATCTATATTATATCATTGTAGTGTATAGTATTAAGTATAATCAGTTATATACTACCCATTCTTAATTCTTTATTGCACTAATAAAACCTTATTTAAATCTTGTTACAAGAGAGGTATCGCAAAGGCGAGCTTAACCCTAAAAAGAGTTCTCTTCCAGCAACCTTAATGAGAGAGGGAGACATATATGTAGAACCACTTGTACCCATACCACAAGCTCTGCTTATTTTGGGGCTAGATAATGTTGTGTGAATTGTGGACAATCAACACAACATCTCATCTAGCTATTTTTAGGGCGTATACTATACCCCACCTAAAGAAGCGTCGCCACCTAATTTATCTTATAATTCCGTTTAACAAAGGAATTTACAAAAATCCATCTTTAAGTTTGTGAAAATAGATTTTTTGGCCACCAAGGGCAACTTCGTATCTCTGCTTAAACTAAATAGAATAAAACTATTACAGAGGCATTAAAAAAAGCTTATGATAGGTATCAAGGCAAACTGGAAGATGGATTTTTGGAAATTTCTTTGTTATACGGAATAATAACATAAAGTAGGTTGCGGCGCTAGTTTAGGTGGGGTATGCGCCTTAAGTCAACGCCTTACACATTTCGCGTCTGTATTGAAACTACAGTGGTCAACCGTAGTCCTTGCAAAGCATAACCACAGCGTTTGCAAACTGCCAGATGTACCTACCTACATTTACCTATTGAAACCCAGTTGGAATAACCACAGACTAACCGAATTGCTGCTCAAAGTAAAACCAATTGCACTGACATCACTTGAATGGTTACTTGGGTATAGGTAGGAATGAGGTGATACGCTGAGCGGTGAGCGGCTGATCGATTCAGCTGTATGCGTGAGTTTTCTATAGTCAACTAGCGACCCGCCCGGCTTCGCACGGGTACTATATTATGCGTGTATTATACATATAAACCTTCCTCTTGAATCTCTATCTTTTCAAAAGACCGCATCATAATCCGTTGCGTAGTTTTAAAGATTTAAGCATACATAGGGATATAGGGACATAGAAAGCTACTTTGTTTTATACTATGTACTGATATACATTCGATTGACCACAATCTCACCTAATAGTAACTAAAGATGTGGCAGACGATGTATCACGAAGGTCGAGAAGATGCTCACTCTTATCATAAAGAGAACCAGGTTGTAATTGACGGGAAAAACAGCAGCAGGGAGCCAAACCCCAGCGGTACGAATGATGAAGATGGAGGAAAACTAAAATTAAGCCAAAGTCATCTTTCGCAGGTCGAAGAGTATCGCAATCTTATAAAAGTTCCATTCAAAACCGTCAAAAACAAGTCCTCGAACTCGATACCACTAAAAACACACCCTTATACCGCTTATCGCCTCGCTCATGATGCCTCACTGCACCCTATGCAAAGTTTCACGGAAACCACAACTGCATTTAATTGCTGTAAAGGTTCGCCATTCTCAGAAACCCTAATCAAGGTGTTCTCATGGCCAATTTGTGGATGCGGACTAAGTGAGATAGTGTTTCTAATAACTTGAATGGTAAGCTTGAATTCGTTTCTCATGCTTCAATGGTCTTCTTCCTTGTTGTATTCTTCATTGCTGAAGGTCGTGCCCGTCCTGGAATGCTTTACAGCCTATAATGCCAATAACTGCCTATAATGGTCCACAGCTATACGAAGGACTACATCTGATTATTTTATCTTATAGGAGGTAAATGCCCATAATCCCTACGCTGCGGGCATGCGGGTTGGAATCGTTGTTCAGTGGTAGATGCAAGAAGCGCCACCCACGTCTTACGACAGCCACGGGAAGAGTTGGGATGGTGCAAATTCTAAGCAGGCACCACACGACCTTTTACACTGTTACTATTTATATGACGAACCTACAAATGCATTCATTTTTTGAGTATCGGGCCCAAATTCAAGAGCCAGCTTAGTCAATTTAGATTGAATAAACACCTCGAACAAAAAATTCTCTTCAAAAGTCTAACTAGGTCTTTAACAAGTACACGCTTTAAAACCTATCTGTTAGAGGTACCGGGAAACGATAACTCCAACGATGTTGATTCGCAACTGGTTTATTTCTTAGATTTAGGTAAGTATGAAAGTTATAACAAAATTACAGCATCACGTATTGCAAAGTAGGCAATACGTGCGAGGCTGATAGGTAATGTAAGAATTGAGGTGATCTAGATTTTACATAATGAACATTGTACTTCGTAACACTATCACAATCTAAAACACATATAAATCATCTCCAAAGACAATCTAATAGCTTCATTCATTTAAACTAAATCATATTAATGAGGGCCACATAAAAATCCCTGGATTCGTTCGGGAAGTATCATTAAAATGCAAATTTATTAAGACGTCACGCTCCGTGCCTCAGACCGTGGGAGCGTTCCAAGATTGGTGTTGGTAATTTCGTTCAAAAAAGGGTCACACTTCTGACTTCTGTTGCGCAATGGGAACTCTAAATAATATATGTTACACGAAATGTACAAGCTAAGCGAAAATATAGCTGGATCCCTACTCTAGTTCTTTTCATCCGCAATTGCGAAGTGCGGACGCAAAACACATCGTTACACGTAAAGCAAATACTTTCGGTCCGTTAAAAAACTTCAAACATCATTCATCAAACATCTAAGTGCTTTATTTCTTTTAGACCTTACAGGACTCATGGGCACGTCACAAAAAATCAAATTACTTATGTAAAACTGGGAATTAAAGTGATCACTTTGATTTTTTGTTCACTTCAATCTTTTTAAGGTAAAGTAAAGAAGCGAACAAAAAACCTTTATCTTGTTAGAATGTTAGTTTTCGAGTTGGACCAAAGTCTAAAGAAAGGTCAAAAAAAATATGTTGTAGAAAGGACACGTTTGGCAATTTGTTTCAATTTATTCATTGATAATTTTTGCAACTCACTTGGAGTTTTGTTGTAGAAGCGTATACATTTCCCTCTAAAAGATACATTAATCTTGTGTAGCCTAGTTGTTGGCTCAGCGAGTTTATTCTTATTTCTAACGTTTACCGCGTACTACTTTTTAATGTGTCCTTGCACAAAAATCTTACAAAAAACACATTAATAATTAAAAATCAATTCTACGTACCGAAATTTCGGTGTCAATAAAATAAAAATCATATGATCTGAAAGTGAAAAGGTGACTCAGAAGCCACCGCGTAAATTACGTATTTTTTTTCAATAGACTATTCTGTACTGTTTTAAAACTGTACATTTGACATTACCAAGTGTTCCAATGTGTCTTCCTATGATTTAATAATGAAATGAACTGAGCCGAATTTTTGATTTTTTGATTAGTGTACCGAGATGTAACGTAACGTAGTACGAATTTTCGTATTTCGGTGTATTAAAATAGGCATCAATAAGTGATGTTGAATAGGCGTTTACTCAATAAATGGATGGCGCCCAAGTTACAGATAATGATGGCTGGACGATATCAGAGGCGATTCCTGACGTCTCAAATTTGTGATCTGCCAATGTTTGTCTCGGGTTTAGTTTAGTCGTAATAGTTTCTTAGAGATACCCAGAGTGCGGGTAAGCACTATTACAAAAATCCTTAGAATTTAGCAACGGCAACACCTCTCGTCAAACGAACTAAATGTAACTTTAATCTTTGAACAGGTTTTTTCTGTAGGTACAGCCACAGCGCTACAGTCCGTAAGAGGTCCCAAAGATTTTCGATGAAACCGACTGAGACTTCGTGGCATAGTTAGAGCACACCCGTACTAATGGTAGGGCGCGGGTTCGAGTCCCGCCGAAGTCGAAATTTTTTGGGAACTTTTTTCATTTCTTAGTTTTAGTACTTCCAAGCTCTGATTACCTAAGACCTAAGAATACTCAAACAAACATTTTATCCCGCGATGGGAATGGAACCCAACCCAATTAATAAAAGCGATGGTTATCATAACACTCATCAGCTGGCCTATTTATTATTTATATCCCCACGCATAGACCTCCGCCCTATTTATTTCGATAGTTCTATGCCTATTCAATTCTGTCTAAGACTTTTGTTTTTACACAATCCGTTTCTATCAACTATGAATGTGGTTTGAAAGTCCCACGGGTGTACCGATGGGAAACTGGGTTGCGGTGACGGGATGAAACAAAAACTCTGGGAGTAGTAAGTTTAGATTGAAAGAGAAAGACTATAGAGGTATCTTATTGCTTTTACTGTAAACTATTATTAAACAAATGCTGGGGGAGTGAAAGCGGACCGGTCAAAAGTTTTGCTTTTTTCTTTTATTTTCCGATTTTGTGTGCCAAAATATAAAGCCACCCGGGTAGGTAGCACTAAAAAAATCATCGCCCCTTCTCCTTTATATCATTTTCAAAAAGTGTTATTTTACAGACTTCTCTACGTTTTTTAGCTAAGAACATAATTCGGCAAGCGTTTTTTAGCCAAGAACATAATTCAGCAAGCAATAATTCGATATTTTCAACCGACTTATACACAGTTTTTTTTAATTCTGGATTTTCTCGTATATACATACTTTTTTATTGCAACACCTCGGAATCATTCTCCATACAATATATTTTGTTTTTCGTTTCGTCGGTAAAGATACTAATTTTAACTATTACTACTAAACTAACACCTACTTAAACAAACATTAGCGGGTCGCCCCGGCTTCGCACGGGTAGTGTCTATCGCCCATGTTCATCAGGGATAATGTGCGATTCTAATAGTGAATTTTTTTTTCAAACCGGTACATTAGTTTTGGAGCCTATTCAAGTCAATTAAACAAACAAATCTTTCCTCATTATATTATAGGTAGATAGATATAAAGTAAAAGTGCTAATTTTTGAATTGACACGTTCAGTATTTCAACAGACGTAAAATAATCTCACCCGAAGAGCATAAGGTTATCCAAAGATAGGAAAACAACAAACACGATGCTCAAGATGAGCCGTGAGGACTTAAGAACAATGGTGGGTATCATCACAGGCCACTGTGAGCTTAACCACCATCTCTTTAAGACAGGAGCCACAGACAGCAGCCTGTGTTGTGGCTGCCTCCTGGAAGAAGAAACTGTGGAACACGTTGTGGTACACTGCGCGGCCACAGAGGAGGCCAGACAGAAAACGGGATTGAAAAGTCTCATAGAGACATCAAACCTGTCCACACCCATAGGAAAGCTGAAACGAAGCTGTCAATCTCCAAAAGTCCTGCTCCGGTACTACAAGGAGCTGGGCTGGTTAGGGCCTGGTTAGGCAGGGGGATAATGCACAATACACTCCTATGCGAGATGTCAGTGCAGATCCCAGTTCCCCCACTTAGAATTAGAATTAGCATAAGCTTATCCTTCCAAAAGTTAAATCCAAGTTTGAACTATCATCACAATTAACAAAAAGGTTAAAATCACAAAGTTGTGCAATAAAATTTCAAGAAGCTTAAAATTCATTCATCATTCAAAAATTACCTCTGAAAGGTGCTACCAAAGGTACCCAAATGGTCGGCGCCCCGACGGCAAACTTGTGTAACTGAGAATTTCAGCATTTAAGACGCATTATACTTTAAAATTTAAACATCCTCAAAGGATTTCAGACTTGAAATTATTCATCTTAGAACATTGAGAAACTTTGTGAAAGCTTGCAATATTTATGGAGAAAGGATTTTTATTTTCAGCTTGAGTGGGTATTATGTTATTTTGGGTTCCGTTTTGCTCCAATAATATTTATTTTTATAATTATTCACCAGGGTAAATAAATCCCTAATTAATCAAGCGGACAAAGAATTTTTGGGTATGAAAACAATAAAAATACTATGTAATGTATTTTTATTGCTTTCATATGTAAATATGTATAAAATACGACACACCAAAAAACCAGTGTCCAAAATGATACTATATCGTTTGTCAAAGAGGAAAACCGCGTACTAAGTACACACATAGCTTTTAGAAAATTCCTACAGAAACACACCACGAAGTCCCGGACATTTATGCCTATAATATTGTACGGAACACTGTATGCGGAATACAAACTAGCACTTGACTACTTTATTGCTTTAAATTCTTGAAGAGGTTTAGCGGTTCGGGAAAAATGGACGGAGCATGACTTGGGAGTTGTTTTATGAAAAACGAAGTATTGTTTTGCTTTTAAAAGAACATTATGCTTGTGGTAAAAATAATATTTCTATACAAAGCTGGAGATTAAGAGTTTAACTGTTTTTGATTTTGGAATCCTGCTATTTTTATTGAACATCGGGAATGAACCATGGAGTTAAACCATTTTTAAGCAATATGATGACTCGTACCTTGGTAGATAATGTTACAATAAAACGATACCTACGCAATAATATTGAACATATTCCACGAAAATCAAATAAGGACATTTTGATAATTAATGTCTTTGATATTAATATCGTCAAAGTTGAAGCCGATCTCTGAGAACTCGATGCCAATAGCTGGCGGGAGACAGCTCAGTACCGATATGCCTGGAGAAGTCGTGTGTCAGGGCCAAGATACACTTTGAGTCACTTAGCCCGAGTTATTCTAATTAGGTAGCCAGATACGTTTTTATTTGCAAACAGTTTGTACGGAGGAGTCTTGGATATGAGTTACTTCAAACATTTTACTGGACACAGTAGGTACCCTAAAATCCAAATTCCAGAACTAATCAGTGAGTCTTGTAAATAACAAATACGTAAAAAATAACAAATAAATAAAACCTCGGAATCGAGTTCAAGAAATTGAATTTAAAATTCGAGTACATTTCCGAAATCTTCCACATGAGCACAAAAGAGTGTAACTCCAATTTCTATGTAATAGCGATGGAGTTTAAATTGAAAATACCCTCATTATGCCAAAACCTTTCACGGTAGAGTAACCCGGGTACTAATACATTCATGGCTGCGGACCGACTAGAGTTGGGTTTAAAGCCGATTTTTTATAGATCGCCACTCGATGTAACACAATGCTAGTCATAATTCATAAAAAAAATTGTCTTGTTACTTTTAACTACACAAAAATCCTTAAATATTGTACTTAGATATATCTGTTATGGATACTTTGTACATTCTGGCATTAGTCCGTCATTCGTAGATATTTATTTCTTTGTAGCTACTATAATTAACATTTATTTATTTAGGTTCTTATTAAACCTGTGGTTTATTTTAGCAAACTACTTACTAACGCTGAATATAATGTATTCTGCTACTTCTTCACCAAAGGCACACCCAACCATTCACCCAACCTAATACACACTTGCTTGCATACGTCCCTTTTTTCGGTCAAGTATACAACCTTTTTTCGGCTTCGGCAAACCTTTCCCATCCCTAATCCACGCTCGGGTAGCTTTCTCACGGGGTCCTATTGGATAGATCTTATAGATTGAGACTATGTGAAGCATTTTCTGTTATGGGCAATAGCATTTTGTTTTTTTAGACGAGAGATGATTCTAGATCGCGCGACGGCTTGGAAAATAGAATTTTGTAGTTATGATGGTTTTTGTGTTAGATACAGATTAATGTGTCGCTTTTGACATTCCATTACATAAATAGAACAGTTATGGTATATTTTAAGCTGGGAATCTCAAAACTGCGCCGTTTTGCAATAAACTAAGACATCATTTTAAAAAAAAAATATTCAAATAAACTTACGTAAAAAGACAAGACAGAAGTGCACTAAAAATAAAAATAGCAAGCTTTAACAATTTAGCCTGAACTTGGCAATCCTGTGTTTCAGGCGACTAGAGTGCTAATTATTACATAAAATAATCACTTAAGTACGATGTAGGCATTTAGTCTCACAATGTTGTTTATGGTAGAGAACAGTTTGTGTATAAATGAAAGTCTAACTTTTACATAGAATAAAACTAGATTAATCACTATTCTAACTAGGTTAACTTAATGTATAAAAATGTTATTTACTTGATAATATCTAAAAGCTTCTCTGTATCGTCGTAGGATAGACTTTGAAGTGTAAATCTAATAGATTTTTTACAATTATTATAGTTAAGCGCGTAAAAATTAGAAATTGAATTTAGTCTGTTGTACAGGAACGGACCAAGAAATAGGTAAAATTTTTGCGAATTATTTTAAAATTTAGACTGAAGATAGAGAAGAAGAAGTAATACATTTATTTACAACAACAATACAATACATCAATTAAATTAGGACACTTATAAAATAGATACATGTATAAAGTTGTTATAAAAAGGCAGGGCGCTATGGCGCTTATTAGAGGAGGCCTATGTCCAGCAGTGGACTGATATAGGCTGATGATGATGAAGACATCATTGTATATACCGGGAGTTGATAGTTAATTTGGCAATGAATGTATTTTGTTTCGAAATAAATTATAATCATGTACGAAACTAGTTTCTTCCAGGCTTCTGCCTTCCCAGGATAGACAAAGGATTTCGCGTTCACAGGAACGGATAAAGCACGTATTTGCAAAGGCGGCGATAGCGTTAAAAATCTAGTTGTTGTTTAACAAGAAAACTACGCAACGCATAAATAAACTGGTTCAAGAAACCAAATAATTAGAAATACACCCAAATCATAGCAAAAGTTATTTCAATACGCGGGGTTCCTAAGATCTCGACCAAACTATGTGTAACAGTGCACTTTCATGATTTTTAAATATACTACATATTTTTTAAAGGAAACAAAGTAAAAATGTTGAATTTTTAGTAATACCAGAATTATAGTTTTTTGGGGATCCTATAATCCAATAATCATTTTATTTCGTTAATTTCAAGAATAACATCATATTTGTTTAAGTTACATAACACGGTGTTTTTATTTATGTATCAATTTTAAATTAAAAGGTAACCAATTATTTAATCAAATTAAATTATACAAAAATTAAATTGAATTCAACAACAATGTAAATAAATATGAGGAATAACAAGTATAAAAGATCGCGTGAGTACTGAGAGATCAAGGCCTATTTTGACCATAACCGTTAGGTTCGCCCCTTAAAGGTTATTTCTATCCTATGGGAACTGATTAATGGGTTAAAATGTAGCCTATGTGTTATTCCAGGTCTAAATCTTCGTCTATCGCTTGAACGCATTCACTGCCCAGCCTCGGCGGTCGCGGACCCGCAGATCGACTTCTGCGTCTTGAGCCATGAAAGTGTTAAGCCATAAGGCTGCCAAATCCATTTCTGTTCTCCATACCATGTTTAATTAATTGCAAATCGTTTTGTAAGGTGATCAATAGTGTTATTTATATAACTATCCATATTTATATAACTATCCATATAAGCGTAATTTCAACCCGATCCAATCATTAAGTCTTTGTTTGAAATGTATTCATGCGTTTTCTAATTTTAGGTTACTTTTCATCTCTCATTCAAAAATAGCAGCATTTAAATGTATCCCATTTAAATCTCATTGGCTTTTTAATGAAATGTGATAAATTAAATCGATTGTAGTTGATGCTATCTTTAGCCATTAATTTAATCGCTGGTTTAATGTCCGGTGTTTAATATTAATTAGTTTATTTAAATTTATATTCAATTATTTAAGTTGAGCAATTTATTACTGTTTTCCGTTTCATTTGTGACGATTTACCGGGGAAAATATATTTTGACACAGAATCGTTAAGTCTGGTCTTAAAGTTGTCATAAATAAGCTATACCAAATTATAATTCTAATTTCTCATAGCCATAAAGTTTTTATTTCTCATACAACTGAATGCACACATGAATTCACTTTAGAGTTATGTTCATACAAGATAGAAACAACGGCACCAAAAGTTATTGTAACTTCCAACATACATATATTCTTTTCAACCCATTTACCCATAACACAAGCTCTGCTTACTTTGGGGCTAGATAATGCTGTGTGAATTGTCCAGCATTATTTATTTATTTATTATTTATTTTACTGCCCAGAAAATGGGTGTGTGCAATACGTCATGGGCAATTTAAAGTGTTAAGAGGGCGCAATGCTAGGCATGTTGTGAAAAGGATAGGCATAGGATATCTCGTAAGGACCGAGACAGAGCATGCGTGTTTGGAATGGTGCCAGGGCAAAAATCATGTTTTTGCTTAAATACAAGAAAACTACACAATTTAATGAAGATACTGGTTCAAGGAAACAAATAATTAGTAATAACCTCCAAATCTAAACATAAGTAATTTCATTAGACAGCCGATTTGCGGGTACGATTCCCGCCTCTTGACAAATTTTGTACGATCTGCAGATATGTTAAGGTGCATACCTGAGCCGATGACCTTGAGCAAATAGGCGTTGCTATCGTTTCGGCCCCGCACCTTCCGCGCAGCCCCGCCGAGAAAAAGTTTTCACGCGGAAACCGCAAAATAAGGAAAATCTACATGGCGGCACGGCGCGGCACCGCGCGGCGCGGCGTTATAAACGAATAGCTGTCTGATACATGAGAAATGCGGATTCGATTCCCACTACGAGAGATTTTTTACAATATCAGCAAATATTTTTTCCTGGTCTGGGTTTTGTGGAACCATAACCTAATCTGAGAACAGAACTCGGTACTTAGGGAGTAGTGTTGGGTAGTTGTTATAACTAGCTGCTACCCGCGGCTTCGCTCGCGTTGTAGGTAACTATCCCCTTCAAAAGTAGCCTATATATAGGTACATAGGTATCCCAATCATTCGAAAGTTTCATCCAAATCGGTTTAGTATTTACGGAGACAGGTAACAAACATTCACACAAACTTCTCTCATTTATAATGTTAGTAGGATATCAACGAATAGGTAGGTAATACGGTTGGAATGATTTGAAACAAAAAATATCTGAGCTAGAGGAGAAGGGGCTTAATGAACCAATATAAAAAATTACGGTTACGTGGTACTTAGGTTTTTTACACCATTAAGAAGAAATACCGATGCAATGGACGGAATGATAGGTTTCGATAGCCGGTTCGGATAGAAAGATTTTCCTCGAGTTTAAAGAAAAAAAATACAACCCCCCTAGAACCATTTTTACGACCTCTTTTGGAACTCCCAAGGGGAGCTACTTGGAAAAGATTTTTTTTGCGTTAAGTGGGGAGGAAAATACATTTTAAACGCAAAAAAAATCTATTAAAAAAGTTTCCACACGCTTAAAGTTTTCACCTTTCAAAACTCGGCAACCGTCATTCAGGCCAAATTTTCCGAATTAAACAACTTAATGTATGTACATATTATGTTATAGGCTTCATAATTTCGGTTGGTAATAAATTTTATAGCATAAATTTTTTCGTTAAACTTATGCAATATTTAATAAAATTTCATTTTTTAATTTTTTATTAATATAGTCTGACCAGGAATTTTTAAGACAACCTACTCTATATTTTACTACTATTTTACTACGACATATTTTTTATATATAGAAATTGATATAGGTTTAATACTTATCTGTCATCCATTAAGCATATGGCAGCTGAAGGTCGTCCCTTTACGGATCTTAGACTATTATGATATTGTGCTGTACTTCGGAATTTTAATATAATAATAATAAATCATTTATTGTTCTTCTTGCACAATGAGCTTACATTTAAAACTAAAGTAGCAAGTATAGTATAAAATTAGATTAGAGCAACATTGCACAAGACTGATGCCTGCGTAAGGTTTGTAAAAAAACCTGTATTACAGTCACCAGGCTCCCACTCCGCGGTATAAGTGCCGTTACTTATAACATATAGGTCGGTTAACGACATTAAGCTAAGTGTACAAACAATAACTTAAAATAAAAACAATGATTACAGAAAAAGCAAAATTTCAAGTTATACAGAGGAAAAAAACTAAAAACTTTATTAAGTTTTGATTTTGGAATCATAATTATTAAGGCATTAAGGCAGCATTTCCTTGTGATCTAAGGCAATGTGTGTGTGAGGGTGTGTGTGTGCGTGCTTGAGTGCGTGGATTTGATGTGTGTTTCGGTAAGATCTTCTGAGGACACAAGTCTCAAAAAAGTATGGGCAACAAGATAACTAAAATAATATGAGGTATATATATAATATACTTTCGCGTAGTATTTGCGAGACCTCTAAACGTGTTTCCTTTTCACTGTCATAGCTTTCAATGTTTCTGTTTTTGATTTATAGTTCTTCTGTTTCACTTTTACAGTCTATCCACGTCATTTCTTTTTCTATCTTTTCCTATTCTAATATTTGTTCATCTATGTTTTAGTTGTCACTGTTAATTCTTCTTCCTGTTTTTCGTCTTCTATCTTTTTGATTTTTTTCTGCTAATTATTTTTGTCTTCAATAGCTCTTAAAATATAATTTGGGTCTCATAATGACATTGATCTAGAATGTCTTGGACTCACCAATTCTGGCAGATTGCAATCTATGTAAAATGTGTTCCCTTTTAATTATTTCGGTAATTGTACGATAAGATTTTCCATACCAAAAAGACATTTGAAATATTTTGTTACCTGCAGTTATGCATCGAATGTTAGAGATCATTCTGTGAAAAAGTCGCCTCAATTTTATTTAGATTTTTAGTATTACCAACTTTACTCATTGTTTTTAAGCTATAGGTGAGATAGATGAGTCGTGTATGGATATAATTTTCATTTATGATGGCCAGTTTAATAAATATTGTAAAATCCAAACGGGGTAATGATGCGATAATAATTGGCAGCTGTGTTTTGACAGCTGTCGTCGAAAATGTAGGTTTCCGTCCCACCTTTCATTTGAGCTATTAGTTGAAAGTCTAGCGCGTGTAGTTTCGGAGATAGCTCTATTTCAATTTTGACAGCTGTCATCGAAAATGTAGGTTTCCGTCCCACCTTTCATTTGAGCTATTAGTTGAAAGTCTAGCGCGTGTAGTTTCGGAGATAGCTCTATTTCAATTTTGACAGCTGTCATCGAAAATGTAGGTTTCCGTCCCACCTTTCATTTGAGCCATTAGTTGAAAGTCTAACGTGTGTACTTTCGGAGATAGGTCCAGTTCAATTTTGACAGCTGTCATCGAAAATGTAGGTTTCCGTCCCACCTTTCATTTGAGCTATTAGTTGAAAGCCTAGCGCGTGTAGTTTCGGAGATAGATCTATTTCAATTTTGACAGCTGTCATCGAAAATGTAGGTTTCCGTCCCACCTTTCATTTGAGCCATTAGTTGAAAGTCTAACGTGTGTACTTTCGGAGATAGGTCCAGTTCAATTTTGACAGCTGTCATTGAAAATGTAGGTTTCCGTCCCACCTTTCATTTGAGCTATTAGTTGAAAGTCTAACGTGTGTAGTTTTGGAGATAGGTCTGTTTCAATTTTGACAGCTACTGTCATTATTATAAGTTAGATGGCTATGCTGTTTTGACAGTGACGTTTGCTGTTATTTTGACATTTACCTTTTCTAAATTGATTTATTTAAGAATGGGGTACAAGGGAGACTCCAAGATCTTGTCTCCCAAGCCAACCTAACCTGCACGTGGTGTACCCTAGCAGGGATAACGAACTAGGCTCTGGTGAAAATATCAACATTCTTCATAACTTGCTAACTCATATTTTACTATTATTTTCCATTACTTGACACTGGCATAAAAGAGTCCAACCAGACTTATATTGCCATTAACTAAGAATCATCATTATTTAAGGATTGTGGATTAGATAAAACAAATAAATATAATTAATATTATTTCATTTCTTATTCAGATCTCAATTTATATATTTCCTAATTTTTTCATCATTGTGTTGTGAATATTTTGTTATTATTTTTTTTATATTCTCTTGTGCAAAAATATTGATTAAATTTGTTTACTTAATTATCTTTTCACAAGATTAAATAAAAGGAATAAACCTATTACATTAATTATTCACACATTAGCCAATGCTAGGCAGTGAATGCGTTCATCATTAGAGTACCTATATTTTATAAAACCAACATAAGTAATGGAATTTTATCAGTCTTACAAAGTTTTTTATATACTTAAGGGCTCTAGGCTCTAGGCTCTAGGTAGTAATGGAAAATTCCATTACTTATGTTGGTTTTATAAAATATACTCTAATGATTAATTCCCGATGTCGCTGCCGACTGTACCATCGAAAAAAAATGGAGTCGACGTGAAGGGAATTGAGGCGCGGTCGACTTTACGAAAGTCGACGTTGCGGGAACCGACGCTGCGGGAATCGGCGTGACGGATACCACTCCTCTACTTTTAATACATCTTCAATTATAAGAATTGATTCTGGTCTAGAATCCTAGTAAGTTATTTGAATCGATGTTGGTTTCATTGGTTTTAGCTGTAACATACAAAATAATAGGATTTTTGTTTGTTATGTTCATGCAAAAGACTTTGATCGTTTTCAGTTGACTAATTTGACAAAATCCATGTCAAAACTTATCAAAACTGTTTTACAAATCTCGAACTCTACAAGATGAAAAAAGTCTATGTACCGTTTTAACCCAGTCTCCTTTACAGTTCGAATCCCATTTCCATTTCATGTCAAAGTAAGTATTACAGAATTCACTCTCAATCTATGTGTCTCTTAGCTGCAGGCAGCAGCGTAGTTCCTATTCTTGGATCGGATTGGAGTCAAGTGAGAGGTTGGGGGTGTACCTAGTGCCTCACTTCGGAGAGGCATAGGATGGTTTTGACTTTGGTAATTACTTATTAGATTTTAGTCTGATCAGCTGCGTATTCACGAAGAGTGTGATATTAGAAATCTGATGATGATCATGAACCGGGTTAGAACACATGTCATACCTACTTATTGTACCTACCTAAGCACTATGAATGTTTTACCTCTAACACAGGCATTTTTACTCCAGTTTTAACTTATCCAGTCACTGTACATCTGTAAATGAATAATAAATAAATGAATAATGATAAATAAATCAATAATTGCATGGTTTGTAGGTACTACAAAAACTCTATGGTTGATACTTACTGGACATGATTTTCATTAGGCATTGTAAGATTTTTTTTCTTGTGTATTTGCCTGTTCCTCGATCTCCTACAATAAATACCTAATACAAACATGAGTAATTTGGATAATATCGCTAATAGCAAAAATAGCGAAAAATTGCTAAAATAAAATGAACCTTCTACCTACCTGATAGTATAGTTATACTTACATTACTTCTATCATCCTTTGAGCTTTCAGAGCTTTCTCCAGCTTACTGATCTTTTTGGCATTTTCCATATAAGCTGTACGAAGGTACACACAACAACAATGGGTAGTCAATAAGTATACCTACGGTATATTAAAAGTACTACTTTAGGTCTAAAATCGTCCTTGCTCGACAGATATAATTATGTACTTATATCTACTTATTTACAAACTATTTTATCATACACGAAATAAAGTTTCCGGGTCGTGTGCGGATGACTGAGAATAATAAATAAATCGTAATAATGAAGTGTCATCGCGAGCCAGACGAACACAACCTCCCCGTACAACAGCCAGAGTGGCACTGCCGCCCGTCGCCCGCGCGACCACCTTCAAAGGTTAACGCCCTATAATAATACGGAAAAACTTAAAATGATTATTTGCCATATGAAAAACCGTCGCATCACAAAATCATACTTCCAACTTGTAGATAAAGTCTTTGCCGACATTATGGTGTAGAAAAAAGTACAAAATTCCAAGTCGTTTAGAAGGAGATACAATTTTTCAGTCCAAAACAGCTTCACTTTGTTAATTTTTTTCACATGGTTAATGAACTCGTAGAACTTTTTTGTACTTCCAGTTTACAGATAAAAGGTCAATAAATGATATATATTTTTTTCAGCACATAGCATTAACTCCTCTAAGAGGAGATAGCCTCCAAAAAAGACCGATCAGCTCCTGTATGCGCCTTAACCCAGGTGGACAGAGGTGAACGGTAGTAAAAAAAAACTTTCAACTGTTCACCCAGGTGGTCTCGGGAGGTGGACGGTGGGTAAGAACCGATTTTCAGGGTGTTTCTGGGCATTTCCAATGTATAATATAAAAAATATATCTATGTCGTAGTATAATTATTGAGTATATCAGTTATCTAAAACCCATAGCACTAGCTCTGCTTAGTTTGGGGCTAGATGATGCCGTGTGAATTGTGTCCAGCGTTATATTATTATTTAACGATGGACTCTCTTTTGTGTCGATAAATATTCATAAGCTTTTCCCTCTTGTTACAGAACCAGCGGCAGAATGTCCGAAAACGTCCTCTCCTTCAAGGCAGACTCCTCCGACAACAAGGCGAGATACTCCTGCGAAGCCAAGAACGTCATGATCAGCAATACTCTGAAGGCGGAGATAGACCTTACAGTCCTATGTAAGTACCTTAGATAGTACCCAAGATTCAAAGAACCAAGTAGTCTCTAAAGACCAGTAATCGGTCTTTTAAGAGCCGACAACGTCGCCTCCTTCAAGGCAGACGTGGGACACTCACGGCAGAGCTGGTCCACCTGTTTAAAGTCGCTCAGCGAGCTATGAAAAGAGCTATGAAAAGAGCTATAGATAGGATTTTTAACAAATACATCCGACTGAGAAACAAAGTCATCGACATAGCTCTATGAATTGGTAAGCTGAAGTGGGAGTGGCCATATCTCGCAAAGGACCGATAACCGCTGGAGTAAACGTGTTCTTAGAAAAAAACTAAATTACAGAAACTCCTGACCTAATTCATTCTCAAACAAAAAGTTCGTACAATTTCGTACAGTTCTAGAGTTCCGTACATAAAAGTATTTGTGGCCCCCAGCGGTTCCGTACTCACCTTTGTAAATAAATAAATAAATAATGTGACGGGCCTTGGAGTTTGCAAAAGGTGCAAGATGTGAGTGACAAGCTTTTTTTCAAGAGAGTAGAAAAATCAAGAAAGATAAAAAAAAAACTTCCATAAAATTTGATTGAAAAACTAGGTTCTGCCAACGGCTTCGCACGCGTTGTTTCTATGGAATCGATTAAGGGTATTTTAATCCCATGGGAACTGGTTTATGGGATAATAAGAGCCCATGTGTAATTCCAGACCCAGACCTACATTTATGCAAATTTTATACCAGCCTTTCAATATTTTTGGCGTGTAGAAGTTCCAACTTCTTCTTGGTCTGAAATTTACATAGATGTAGATTGATACTAGGGAAATAGTTTAAAGAATATTTATTTTCTCAAAAGAACAGAGTTCACTTTAGTGAGTATTTACATTATTCTTAAGCTTAGTACTATTTTAATAATTAATTAATATACCTATGTATACAATACACTATCATTGTAATACATAGGTCGTTAGCTTGTAAGTTAAGCTTTAGCTTAAAATATATTTGTTGGTGTAGTAATTAAAAATTAAAATTAAAAGTATCATACTAATAGTATTATTAACATTACGCTATCAGAAAACCCTTATTATGTAACTAATAATTAAAAATAATAAAAATTACAAGTATCATACTGTTACAAATAGTATTTTTAGCATTACGCGATCAGAAAACCCTTATTATGTAACTAATAATTTAATATACGGGAATATATTGAGTTCGTTTACCATTTCCCTAGTTTCTATTTCTAACGTTATTTTCCAAAAGTTTTTCCTAAACTTGTAACCCTTAAGTTCGTCCCTTACGCCAACCCCAACCTGAATTACTGGTCCATCAGGACCCTTGTTGATAGGGTTACTCATCACGGACCGATCAAAAGAATAATTGTGAGTTTGTTTTTATTTTGAACTTTCACATGCTTATTTGACTTTAAAAGTTTTTGTCGCAAATATGGGTTTTCTGGGAGTTATTTTGTGAGCAGACTCAGTTTTAACAAGTTGTTGTTTAAACTTAGTTGTAAAAAAGCAAAACGCTTAACCAGGTCAGCTTAGTTTTTTCTGTGGCAGCCAGATGTATTCGATGCAACCTTGGCCATAATGGGGTATTTAACATGAAGGAAAATCAAAATATTTATTATTTAGATAGCTTATGCGACAAGCGTCGAGAAATCTTAGTTTTCGTTCATAAAACAGAAAAAGAAAATCAAATTCAAAGTTTTCAGTTTTTTTATCTGTTTTTAACACCTGAAATAGTAAGCACAGTGTTATTATGTCATAAGGCTGTGAATGTGAACTAAAAAGTATCAATCATCAGCAACATTAGCGCATTTGTTTAGGTACCTACAGCAAAAGGTACCTACAGCAAAATGGCGATAATTAATAAACATAATAGTTTATAAATAATCTGTCTGCGACGCAGGAGGTTGCGGGTTCGATGCCCGCCTTGTAACAAATGTGTGTACGATTTAAAAATATTTGTTCCGGGTGTTCTCGGTATTTTCTACGTATAATAAAAAAAAACTATGTACTGTGTTGTATTATGTATATCAGTTATCTAGTATCCATAACACAAGCTCTGCTTAGCTTTTGGCTAGATAATGCTGTGTGAATTTTCCATCATAATTCATGATATATGAATTAAATTGTAAAAAAATAGGTTTAGCATATTCAAACCACGTTAATGATAATGCCGGAAACCTCTTTTTGCCGCAGATTTACGTAAAAGTTTTCACTTCGTTAACAAATGCATTGATGAAGAATTTGATGAAGGCAGGTACTGGAATATCTATGATGATGATGAGGTACAATGAACCGGGCAAACTTCCTCAATCTAACTAAGCGTTCAATAACCAGATCCGGATGCGCTAAAGTTTGGACAACTTTGAAAAATGGTGTAAAGCTGTGAACACAATGCCTGGCAGTTTGAATTTCACAACTCTCTTAAACTATTTCACTGTAGAATAGCGTTTAGTTAGGGAAAGATATTTCCTTCTTGTTTCATGACACATTTTGTCACGAACACGGTTGTTATAAACGTTCACTGTTGATAAGCTTTTACCCTCGACACACAAACGATGTGCAGGCAAAAAAATGCGACTAATACATCTTATTTTCCTATATGTATTCGTGCACAGGTAGTGAAAACACTGAAGTTATAACTCGAGGAAATTCGGCGCCTATTAGTTCACTGGACTGGACGGGCACTGGTTTTTGTTTAATGCGCATACCCTACCCAAACTAGCGCCGCCGCCTACTTTATGTTATTATTCCGTTTAACAAAGGAATTTTCAAAAATCCATCTTCCAGTTTGTGATACATATCATAAGCTTTTTATAATGCCTCTATAATAGTTTTATTCTATTTAGTTTAGAGGCAGAGATACGAAGTTGCCCTTGGTGGCTACAAAAATCTATTTTCGTATCTCTGCCTAAACTAAATAGAATAAAACTATTACAGAGGCAGAAAAAAAGCTTATGATGGGTATCACAAACTGGAAGATGGATTTTTGAAAATTCCTTTGTTAAACGGAATAATAAGATAAATTAGGTGACAGCGCCACTTTGGGTGGGGTATGCGCCTTAAAGTAGTTTTTTTAATTATGTAATACCTGTTTAGTGTTTGCCGTTGTGCGCTATTAAACTTCTTTTCTTTCTTCTTTTTAAGATATTGCACACAACCCGTACCAAACACTCTGATGTATCCACGCCTTTACAGCACTATTCAAATAGAAACGGTGGAAAACTTTCAAAGATTTTTCAATACTAACTGCTTAATGGATTGAAAGTTGCTTTCAGCTTGTTTTAAACATGGTTTAACTTGGGAAATTAAATGTTTTCGGCGGGAGAAATGGTCCCTGCTCTACACGTAATCATCGTTGTTTCAACAGTCTGCAGTTAGCTCAATTGTTTCAATTGTAAATACTAGTTCTACATAATCAGCGCTAAAAAATACATTTTCGCTGTCCACTAAATAATAAACACTTGACAGAATAAAGTATACCGAAAAACACCTAAAGATTCTTCGTACCGGAGTATTCGCTGAACGTAAAATCGAGTTTGAACTTCGCCCAAACTTAGGAATTTATTTGACATTTATACGGCGACGGAAAAGTTTTTAATTTTACAGAACTTCATTGAGAGCCGTAAAGGAATACGGGGACGAAGAGTGGGTGGAAATTTGGTGGTGCTTTGATAGAGACGAAATCGTTGCACAATGAAATATTACTGAACTAAAGCTTACTCTTATCAGCACACACCATCTAAACTGGATTTTAATTCACATGAAATCCATCATGGACAAACTGAGAAATAAACTTTTCGATAGGTTCATCATGGATCTACTGATTATTAAAGTTCTCGATAGATCCATCATGGATCTACTGTGCATTATAAAAATGGCAAAAAAATCACGTTTGTTGTATAGGAGCCCCCTTACATTAAGTATTTTATTCTGATTTTTTGTATTTGTTGTTATAGCGGCAACAAAAATACATCATCTGTGAAAATTTCAACTGTCTAACTATCACGGTTCATGAGATACAGCCTGGGACAGACAGACAGACGGCACGGGATGAATACCAGATAAACAGTGTAATCAAACCCTACAAATAAAGAACTATGACTATGACAATTAAGTCCGTCTATGTTCTAAGAGTCGACGAGAACCTACTAGAAGGCAGTCTTTTTGTTTATTTTTAACATCCCCTACTGTTTTCACCACTCCGCTTGCACAGCCATCATCATCATCAGCCTATACTGCTCATGCCCACTGCTAGACTTGGGCCTCACCTATAATGAGCGCTATAGCGCCCTGTCTTGCCGCATCCAGCATCTGCCAGCAGTCTTTCGCAAATCGGCATCCCACCTGGTCGGGGGTACACTACGTTTGCCGAGTCGCGGCTTGCACGGTGATTATGGCAAATACCTTTGTTTGAGTGAGGCATTTTGTGGACAGTGAATGAGTTGATGATGAAACGTACGTTCGAATATTCACATTCAAAATACATGATTCATGTGCAGAATTGCAATCTAGTTTTCATTAATTTTAACATAGGCATTCGCTCCTAAAATTGATAATTTACCTACATTCAACTATTTACGTTCTCCGTTCACGCGGAGTCTGAGTTAACGTGAAATTAAACGTAGTTCATGTTTGAGTAGAACCATGAAATTCGTAATTATTTTCTATAGAAATACAACCGTGTGTATGGATTTGCAATTTTGAATGTATCACGATTGTAGGGTATACCTCTATAGGCGTGAATCACGCATCGAGTTTTCATTATCGCTGAGTGAATATAACAAAGCATTAAAATGTTGCATGCCATCTTTCACAATTTGTACACCGTAAACGGTAAAACATGTTAATACCTTTTTTTTTTTTTTTAATGGAACTTTGAGTCATTGGTATGACTGTGTCAGTCCCGTATTTTAACAAATTATTATCTAACTTAAATCTAAAACTAACCTAAATAATTTTACTGCCGCATCACTCAGTGGTGCGGCTAAAATAATTTGGATAACACCAGTATTCATAAGGTTAATATTATACAAATCACTAAGCTCAGCTCTCATGGACTCGCTCCGCTCACAATGTTAATACCTTATACCTGTTTTGTAAAATCTTCATTTCATTCAAAATTCAAAATGCTTTATTTCCTTTAGACCTTACAGGGCTCTTGGACACAATTATGTATACACACATGTTTATGCAAATAAATATGATCTTAATCTTTAATAAAAGGAATTGTTTTTCTACTTCTCAGCATAAAAACTACTTACAAATCTCACACTAATATTTTAAATGCGAAAGTTTGGATATCTAGATGTTTGTATTTTTGTAACCTGGTCACGCCAAATGAAAAGATCATTCTAAAATTTTTCATGAAGATATTTCTAGAGCTGGAATAAAACCTAGGCTACTTGGAAAGCTCGTTCGAAGCCTAGGATATAAATGTCTATAAAATTGTTAATATTACAAAAGAATCACGGCCTATAAATATCGCGACAGTAGGTATTCTATAACAGCCTTGTACGAAAAATTTTACCACAAAAAATCGCTGTGAGTCCTAACCTTTATTCGACCACATCTATTTCCAATCAACTGCCATACAAACAACCATTGAAATCCAAATACGTATTCCGATAAACGTATGTATATTTTTCCCGGTGTAGTGAAAGCTTTGTCGATTTTCAGTTTGTAAATTGAAGGTTCAAACGCTTTCAAGAGGGGAATAATGATAAAATCAAGCCAGAGGTGTATTTTAAACGTAGATTTATGATAAGGAACGTAAATGAGCAAATAAAAAAAAATACAATGGGTAGGGAAAAAACCTGCAGAAGCCGAGTAATCCAACAGAAATTTGGAAAATTAACCGGTTTCTAATTATAAAAAAATACAAATTTTGCCATAAATAAAAGGTTTTAGTTGAAATGCTCTTGATTATCAGCGACAAGACTACATTATTTTTTACGAATTACACAGCCATAATAATGTTTTATTTCAGTAATCATTGAGTTTTCTATTTTCGCTTATTAAAATCAAAATCCTACCTAAAGTTATAGCCCAGAGCTCAAAGCATCTTCATCGCCTTATTTTTTCCGCCATTAGGCGCGTTATTGATGATTATAATGCACTAGTAATTTTACGTGAGATTTTTCTGCAATGGAAAGTAAAACATTGTAAAAAAACATATTTAAATGATTTCGCAACAATGATAAAGTAAAATATTGTGGCACATTAAATATAATGGAAAATAATAAGTAAAATAATAATAATCTGCGAAGGTATCAGAAATATGCAGACGGCCAACTTATCAATACTTGGCCGAACACATTTGATGTTTTTGCCAGGACAAAGATACTACACACAGAGGCAGCAAAATGCTGCAAATTGCACCTTTTAACCTCTTATAAAATGTGCAAAAAGTCCCTTTGTATGGATTCGAACCCAGTACACCCGAGTCGAACACAAAGTCACTGCCCATGCCCACTAACAATCACGTACGAAACAAAGGTTCAGAAAATCACAATCGGGCACGATGAAGTTTTATTTTTAGTGCGTCACATGCGTGTGGTGAATTTTGCAGTGATAGATAGATAGAAAATGCTTTATTGCACACATAATAGACATAAAAAACAAAAAGAAAAGAAATAACAAAACAAATATATTATGTAACAATTGGCGGTCTTATCGCTCAAGAGCGATCTCTACCAGACAACCGTGATATTGATGATATGACGTACGGACTAGAAAACCATTTATTATAGGGTTACGCAGAATCAGTCTGATATTTTACTTGCTTCTGTCCGTGCCTTCGCATGATTTATTCGGTATAACACGTAGCCTAGGTATATGTTATTCTAGGCACAGAATTTCATCAGTGCAAATTTTCATCCTGATCCATTCAGTAGTTTTGTCTTCTTACAAAAATTTCACAATGGCACAAACTTTCGCCTTTATAATTTTCATCATCATCGTCGGCAACCTAAATTAACCCATTGCTGGACCTAATGACCACAATAGCGCCCTATCTTCAGCTCCGTATCCAGCATCTAACTGCAGACTTATAATTAGGCTTAACAGTGCAAGGCTTAACTTAACAGTGATTTAATAAAATAATATAATATTAGTAGGAATTAATTTAATCGATCAATAGTGCCCTGGCATTCTGGGTATCTCTAAGAAATAAAATAAGTACATAGTATAATTTCTTAAGTTAGTCGTCTCTAGTAAAGCCCATTTTCTTTTCTTTGCTCTTTGGAACTCTGAAAGTTTTCAGATCGTTTTCGGGGTTGCCTCAAACAAACCGGAAATTGTTTGAATTTTTTGCAAAGAAATATTTAGTGAAAACAATCAAAACAATATTTTTTAAGAATTGGTTTTTCATTGTGAGAAAATAAACAAGAAAACTTATAAGATGTGCGCCAAATTAAGAAATACAATACCTTCTTTAACAGTAAAATTGATGTTGGAAGTACTTACTCACCTATATTTTGTTTTCGTCCCATTGCTGAGCAAAGGCCTACCCTAATTACTCATCAACGCATAAGTCCATAGCTGGGCACGATTCCCTAACACTTTTCTCTGGTAGGTTCTTTGGAGCCTGTTTAATGTTTTCTAACAAAACATTTGTTTTTCTTTGGTTGTTTTTTGTTTGTGAAGACGCTAGGTCCTAATTCTTATACTTGGTGTTGGTAATAGGTAAGTACCTTCCTCCCTCGAACGAATCGTTCGTTAGAGAGGTTTTATTTAAAGCTTATCTGAAAAACAGCTCTGCCCTAAATTAACAGTGGGTACGGAATACTGGTCTTTAGTAACTCGTTGTGTTCCAGACAAAGGTATATTTTCATTTTGTATCACAGGCGATTTATATTTTTTTTTAAGAATTGAGACCTGGCTTCTTTATTTAAGAACGTTTTCGTGATGATGGGCAGAACCTCAAGTTCCCGTAGTGTTACTAATTTACCAATAACCCTGTATATTAATGTAGTCTTTGTTAGTTAGCAGAATAATCTATTTCAAAAAAGTCGTTTTAACTATGAAATAAATAAACAAAATTTAGCTGTGCATAATAGCTAACAAAACACATAGTTATTTAACGACAAACAAGGTAAAATAGTGCATCTAAACCTACGCATAAACATATTTTAGGAAGCTCCCCTCCGACTCCCCTCTTCCCCTCCTCCCCTCCTTCTTTCACACAATTTTTTAATAATAAAGCAGAGGTATTAGCAATTAGAAAGAGAAAGAATTTCTTTAAGCTAACAAAAGTAGATACTCATAAATAAATAATATACAATACCTAATGCAACCATGCAGATGGAGTTGCTGAATGAAAGTTTCAAAATTTTTAAAGTATAGGAGGCTACGACCTGCTATCCCCTCGGTGACCAGCTACCCGACGGGAGTAGATTTAAAATCAGCGCCGCATGTTCCTTGCATGCAGCACAAAGCTGAATTTACTCCCTTTGCCTTATGTAATTTTTGTTTATAGTTTAGAGAGACATAGGCAATAAATGATTTTTTATTTTATTTTATGCATTTATATCAAACAATATTTACCTACTCCTAGATGGATAGATAAACAAAAGAAACTCAAAGTAATTGGATTCATAGACGAAGTCAAACTTAAACTAAATAATCCTAAGATAATAATAAACTTTACTCTATATTTTAATATTAAAATAGATAATTAAAACCTAAACTACATAGAACGTTCACTAATACCTCACGTACAACATCAAAAGCTTTCCAAATCACGAAAATTATTATCAGAGGCAAATAATTTTAGTGCCTATCATTGAAAATTTATCTCGACTCAAATAGGTTTTAAATGTGAAGGCTTAGAATGAAAATTCATACGTAAATAATATTAAACATCCCTTTATGTTGGCAAAATGTCTGTTACAAGAAAAATATTTGTAGAACAAGTAAAAATATCGAGAAATTTACAGCATAATTGAGAGGTTTCGGTATTTTCTGAGAGTGAGAAAATTACAATAACAGAATAAAACAATTTCGACTAGTATTCACTAAGACATCACTTAAATCTAACAAAAATGGAGTCCACAGGTGATCGGAGTGCTGGCTTTTATTTCGGTCAACGAATTAGAATTGCCGTTCAACGTGGCAATGCTGCCAGCCAGCATTCAGGGCACTCTGCTTTCTGGTGACGGCTTAGATTTTTTACAATAGATATAAGTGTAATAGTACTTTTGAGAGTGTAAATAATTTGTATAAGTATGAACTGAACCCTGAACCCTGATCATTTTGTAAATAATCAAGCCACAGCATCATCAAGCCCAAAGCTAAACAGAGCTTGTGTTATTATTTAGATAACTGTTTCAAGTCTTGCTTATACTTTAAAAACTATGGAATGGCGCAAGTACAAGAAGAGAGTTTTTGCTTATTTATAAGAAAACTACACAACTTATGAAAAAACTATCTGAAGGAACCAAGCAATTAGTAATATAATAACCTACGAAACAAAACAAAAGTTATTTCAATAGACCGCAGGGTCCCTGATGCATTTGGAGTTCGAGCAGAGACTCAGTCGAGGTCGAGGTAAGGACTAAAGATGAGCGGGTGATAATCTTCTATAGCTAGCTTTCTAACATTCTCATTCTAAGTACGGACTTAGACAGCTCTCAAGGTTGTCTGAAGGTCATATCAATTGGTTACAACGTTTGATAACTTAATGGTAGTATCTACAATTCCACAGAATTATTCATATCATTGAGTTGGAATTATCATTTGTAAGACATCTTATATCCTTTTGATTTAATGGAGATGTTTATCTCAACAGGGGGGTAGACATTTATAGAATCAGAATCAATGAGTGACCAAAGTCAATGAGATCAAGGGGTATTTTGATTATTTTCAATGTAATCAAAGGTCCATGGGGTACCGAGGCTCTCCGGTTTTTCAAAAAATTATCTGAGTGTCTGGTCGAAGCGACGCGTGACCTGAGAGCTTGTGAGTATCTGGCGCAGCGCATCAGCATTGCCATACAGCGGGGTAATGCAGCCAGTGTCTTGGGCACGCTTCCGACTGGTATTGATATGGATCAGTTGAGTTACCTGTAGATTGTTTGCAACAGTTTGCAGATAGCTCAATTGTTTCTATTGTAAATACTAATTTTAAATGAAATTTATTATTTGATTGTAATTTTCTTTCTTAATAAAAACATTAGTTACCTAATATGATCAAATAATTAACGTAAAGTAAGTGCAAGAAAAGTTTAGGGACGTCCAGCAAAATCTTATGTCATGACATGGGATGGGTGAGATTTCATGATATTCGATGAGTCTAATTACTGACTGGAATAAGTGACTAATTTATATAGTCTGCTCAAAAATGCTACATTCTTTCCAACGAAAGAATACTAACAAAAAGAAATCTATAAATGACTTTAATGTTAATAACCATGATACTTTTAAAAGTTTTATAACAAAAAGAATTCTTTCAAAATGCTAACAGTTCCACTTTCTTCCAGTTGCTCCTTCACACGTCACGATCTCTGGACCCTCAGAAGCCAGGGTCGGGGATCCAGTGCCCCTCGCCTGCAGCACCGCGCCTTCCAACCCTGCCGCGGAGATCAAGTGGTCTGTCGACGGAAAGCATTATAAGGAGGCTAGCAATCGGACCAGCATTTCTCCAGAAGGTAATCATCATCAGCTTATATTAGTCCACTGCTGGACAGAGGCCTCCCTTAATGAGCGCCATAGCACCCTGTCTTTAGCTTGCCGCAACCAGCATCTGCCAGGAGTCTTTCGCAAACCATCATCCCACCTGGTCGGAGGGCGTCCTACACTACGTTTGCTGAGAAGGTAAGGACATAACAAATTACTTTTATTTAAGGTCAGCATTCTAGCATGAAACCAACGAGTTGAGATTTGAGTTGAAGTAAATTTTTATAAATACAGAAGTTTTATAAAACTTGAATCGTTTAGTAGAATTAACTTAACAAGCCTTTTTAAAACAAATTAAAAAGCAACGCGTTAATTCATATTCATTTTTAATTTTTAACTAAATGTAATGTAGTTACGAGACTTGTACCTGTGAGGTGTTTCAGTTAACGATTAACGGACTGTATATATTTTCTGCATATTCTGTTTTTATTGTAAAATTTAATCGTTGTTAATAAGACCCAACTGACAACCTCTGTGGCGCCGTGGGCGAAGGTCTGCCTGCGACGCAGGAAGTTTGATTCTTGCCTCGAGACAAATGTGTGTACGATCTGTAGACATTTGTTTAGGGTGTTCTGTTCGTTTTCTTTGTATAATAAAAATATCTTTCTATGTAATGTATAGGTTTATGTATATCAGTTATCTAGTACCCATAACACAAGCTCTGCTTAGCTTGGGGCTAGATAAAGCTTTGTGAATTGTCCAGCATTTTTATTTCGCTTTTTTGGTTACAGGCGGATGGGTAACCACATCCAACATCACAGTGACCGTCGAACCTGCGAAGACCTCCTTCGCAGTTCTCTGCTACGGCATCAACCAGCAACTGACAGAGAACGTGGTGTCCTCACACACCATCAATGTCCTGTGTAAGTATCTAGCTTAGGTTTTTTTATTTAAATTAAATCTAAACTGCTTTATTTCCATAAATACAAAAATGTACATTTAGAAAACATCAAATTCTTAAAATAGATCATAGTTCTTTATTGATAAGTTAAGCATGTTACATACAAGTCACTTCTTCATGTATTAGGTTATAAAATCTATTACAAATTCTAAATCTATACATAAAATGGTAAAACCTGTTAATCTAAGACTTAGTTTCCAAATTATCGAGGGAGTTTATATAATTCGGAAGCTAACATATCTATCAATCATATTTAAGTCTTGACTCAAGTCTTAAACTATTCCAATAAAAATAAAGTTAAGATTGGAATTTAGATGAAACTCAAATATGAACTGACAGTCTGGCATTTAAGAACAAAAACTTAAAAAGTTTTATCGAAACTTTAGACACAATTTCTTTATAAATCGTCTGTAAAATCAACCATCCAAAATTCATAACGATATCTGAAAACTTATCTAATAATAAAAAAGTGGCCAAGCGTGAGACAAACTTGCGCACTAGGGTTCCTTTTTCACTGTGTCTTGTAATTGCTACGAAGTGGTAATGGTCTTGATTACACAATATTCTATAGGTTTGTCTAATTTTTTGGCTCTTACTATTTTTGTTTCTGCTTGTGAATAAGGCGTTTTTGTTTTTGTAAAAAAATATAGTATAAAAGTTATTCGACCAGAGTGACAAAAGGGCGTACAATTTTGGATTCGTCATATTTTAATGGTATAAATAAATGACGAACGTGAATGCGGGAACCACATAAACGGCTAGCAAAAGCGAAATCTAAATATATATATATAGCAAAAGTGGGTGATACCATTAGGCCAACCACGGGAATTGTTGTCTATGGTAGAATAGAGAAAAACTACGTCAGTTTGTCATCGAATGCGTAAATTATTTGAAAATAATTCCTTCAATTTTAATAATGTACGCAATGTATGACGATGCGATGTTATTATGGTCGAATATACCATAGAGAATTACAAATACAAAAATATTTACTTATCATTAGTATAACAATGTTTGATTAAATACCTGTGTATCTACTTTGTCACACAAAATACGACTAACACACAACATTTTGAAATAAACTATACGACGGGACGCGAGAAAAATGGTTTAGCACCACTAAGGTCATAAGTTCAAAACAAAGTTGCTGCTTATCCATAATATAACCTTATCAATTGAATTACATTTTTCTGCTAAAAACTAACTAAAGATTTTTCTAGAAACCCGGTCCACTTCCACTCTCGATACCTTTTGCTACGCCCTATTTGGGTACCATTGTGTCTCTTGAACATTACCTTAATACCTAATAATAAGACCTGAATATGTACACAATGATTGCAATGAAATAAATGAATAATGAATATGAAAGTAAATTTAACATTACAAAGATAGAAGAAAGAGAGTAATGCGTGTCAATGAAGGACAAATAGACGGCTTAGGCTTTAGTGCCCCTCTGTCACCCTCTGCCCACGGAACCCAAAAAACTTATCGAATTACCAACTTTTCCTAACCTAATAACTATTAAAGAGAAATCTTTTATGAACATAATCAAAATGTAGAGTTTCTATGTAATGCGCCCGCTAACTTCGCTTAGTACGTGTTCGGAAAACTTACAGCGTATTAGTAGAGAAATATTATTTAGATGGGTAGAAAATAGGGTAGATTTGTGGAAAAAACGTAGTTTTATTTAGTTGTGGACCGGGTTAGAATTTTATTTTGTGTTTTTAAATGGTTTATGGGTTTGCGCGTACGTATTGAGATTGTATGTTCCTGAATTATTTGAAAACGAAAATAGGTTTCTCAGTGCGTCGCGGACACTGTTGTGTGTTGTTTGAGGTGGCATGCTAGTTTCGGAAACCAAGTAAAGTTTATTAAAAAAGTAATAATGCATGAATGACAGTGGGGGTTATAAATTTGAACTCCCAAGATATTTACGTACATACGTACATAGGTATTATAACTTATAATGACAACTAAAGTAGTTCGTTATTATAAATATTATAACTTACAATGACAACTAAAGTAGTTCGTTATTATAAATATTATAACTTACAATGACAACTAAAGTAGTTCGTTATTATAAATATTATAACTTATAATGACAACTAAAGTAGTTCGTTATTATAAATATTATAACTTACAATGACAACTAAAGTAGTTCGTTATTATAAATATTATAACTTACAATGACAACTAAAGTAGTTCGTTATTATAAATATTATAACTTATAATGACAACTAAAGTAGTTCGTTATTGTAAGTAACTACTAAGATTTTTTCATGGTTACTAGCATTAAAGTTATTTATAATGGGTTATTTACCATGATATGATTGTTTCCACAGATTTCTATGATTTTAATCTTTAGGATATAGGCATGAAAGGAATTACAAGAAGGTAAATTGTACCCCGAGGACATGGGATATTCGAAAAGCGCAAGCGAACCTGCTTACAGCAGCTAGTATTAAATAAAGCCAGTAACTCCATCTTTACGAACATTCTGCACGGTAATAATATTGTCTAATGTAAATGTAATGTGCGCGTCTTAATGTCTGTCATATTGTTTTTATTGACCGTATGAAAGGGTTTTATATCTACCTCCAAGGGTGGGTATTGTTGGCTCTGTGATCGTGTCCAGCTGTGGACAAGTTGTAAAGCTTCGGCAGACTGCGTCCGCGGTTTTGGCTATCGCAGTGGAGGCGTTGAATAGGACGTAGAAGCTGCTGTTCTTCTGACGACCTCTGTGGCGCGGTGGGCGAAGGTCTACCTGCGACGCAGGAGGTTTTCACACATTTGTCCAGAGGCGGGAATCGAAGTCGCACGATTCCCGCATCGGAACAAATGTGTGTTCGATGCAGACATTTTTTCAGGGTGTTCTGGTCGTTTTCTAAGTATAATGAAAAATATCTATGTATTTCATTATATTATGTACATTTATAAAAAAAAACAAGAAACAGACATAGAAGTACAATGGGCGGCCTTATCGCTTAAAATACATGAGGTAAGAATCGCACATTCTCCCGAGTGATACATGCGAAGTTAATTTCCCCAATAAAAATATGGGTTTCAGGAATACAAACTAACCTACCAAACCTAAATCAATTCCAAAACCTGTTAGAATTTATTTTCGTTTTTCGCGTCAAACTCTGATAAAATATAGCTTTAAAGCTGCGTTCGACGGGAGTATGATTCCGTCAGAAGTAATTGGGAAAAATATAGCTTGCAGGTTGTGTCGGCTGACAGCTACCTAGAACCAGTCTGGATATTAGAGGTGAAACATTCTTGGAGGGTATTACTGTAACCTAGAATCACTACACCTTACCGCCTTAGAATAAAATAATAAATAATGCTGGACAATTCACACAGCATTATCTAGCCCCAAGCTAAGCAGAGCTTGTGTTATGGGTACTAGATAACTGATATACATAATATAACACAATACAAAGACAGATATTTTTTACTATACATAGAAAACGACCAGAACACCCTGAAGAAAGGCCTGCAGAACGTACACACATTTGTGAAACGAACCCGCAACCTTCTGCGTCGCAGGCAGACCTTCGCCCACCGCGTCACAGAGGTCGACATAGGCAGTAAATGTTTTCTTTTTTTTTCTGCATTACGATCAGGTTTTCTTCCACAGTGACTTCCGCTTCATAGAATCATTTAGATAACTTCACCAAGATATTGGTTTAAAAATGTAAACTTCTTGTTGTAGCCCACTTCCACATATTACCCTTAAAACCGTAAGCGCCAACAACAATTCTAAACTCATATAAAACCAAATAAAACCATTTACACCACAGCTGAAAGTTCTAACTCGTTAAGCCCTAGAAATAGGTCTGAAAACGGAAGTCTGCGAAACCTGCAGCGAGGCTTTCAGGTTTTCCTTTTAAATTGAAAGGCCAAAGTTCAATGTAGTGTAAGAGACCGTTGCGGTAAAACTTTAAAATACTTTTATTAGCAATAAAACTTTTAAATCTATCATGGTTATTAACATTAAATATTTATAGCAATATATAGTAACATAATGATTATTATTTTACTAGATTTTATTTTTCTTCAAACTATTTTTTATTAGACACACAACATAGGTACAAAACAAACTTTGTTACAGAAATGTAAGACTACTTATAATAATGTAATATAATATTGTTGTTGTATTGTATATAAAAACTAAAAAGAAGTTGCCTTAGCTTAGTACTTAACATATTTGGTAATTTCCGCTGCTACCATTTCGCAACGGAGATGTGCTACGCTACGCGCGTTAACAAGAATGGGTATTTCTAGTTATTTTTTTACTGAATAGAAGAAATTGATTATTGCGTATTGTTAAAATTATTCAAAACCATCCATCGCCACAGCATGCCTTAGTTCTCCCTATGCTTTTTACTAGTTTTTAAAATGTATTTTTATATCTTTGTGTTAGAAAACCTTATTACAAACAAATCTCTTTGGATTTGTTTGAACTTTCTTCAGAAGAATATATTTTATAAGGTTGTCAAAAACATGTCAAAACAATTAACTTGTGAAAAATATATAATTGTGAATATACTGCTTTTGTAATTTATTATTATTTAGAAGAACACCGGTATCATAGTATTAGGTACTATGTTACTTATAAATCAGTTATTCTATCACTTTGTATAAGTAGGTCATATACTTTTTACTCCGCCAGCTCCTGTTTTTCACACTCGTATTGCGGTTCTTACACTTCGCAATAAACGTTCAAAATATATAAAACGTAAGTTTATATGATTTCATATGAGTCCGTGACTTTTTCTGCAGTCTATTGTTGAGTGAAAAATATAAAGAAGAGGAGTTATTTCTTGATTTTTTAAATAGTGACTACAAATACATATATCGCACTAGCAGCTGTCCACGGCTTCGCTTGCGTAGTTCCCGCGTCTGTCTGTCTGATAATATACAATATATCTTTGTGTATTGTAGCCTATGTGTTATTCTGATATGTAAACTATATTATTGTGTAGTTTCATCAAAATCCATTCAGTCGTTTTTGCGTTAAAGAGCAACAAACATACATACATCCTCACAATCTTTCGTGTTTATAATATTAGTAGGATTTATGAGATTATTACCAAAGCATATCTCGCGAAGAACCGATAACTTGAGTGGATCGCGACTCGGTAAACGTAGTGTAGGACGTCTTCCGGCCATGTGGGATGAACTGCGAAAGACTGTAATCGAACTTGTCCTTTAATTAATGTCATTGGTGTTACTGTATTAATTAAAGTAAAATAAATAAATAAAACATAAAAATAAATAAATATTGTGTTTGAAATTGTCTTAAATGTGATATGATCATGAGTATTCGTAGCTCTGGGAAAATCAGTGAATGAATTTTTTGTAAAAGTAAAAAAAATGTTCTGTTGTGAGTTTTTTTTCCGTGTCTGCTATTTACTAAAAACGAAGCCAAAGATCGTCCAGAAGTAAATAGATATAAAAGTAAATAGATATGAAGTAAATAAATATATAAATAATGCTGGACAATTCACACAGCATTATCTAGCCCCAAGCTAAGTTACATAATCAAGTAATCTATGTAATACGGATGCATCTTACTTACGATTCAAGCAAATAAGCTCACATGAAAAGTGTGCGGCCGACAGTACTTTTGCCTGCGTTTAAAAAGTGGGACGAATCAGGAACGTTTTCAGCATAAAACTAGTTTCTTGACTCGTCCCAATTTGGGTCGAATCCAGTGGGACGTGTCAGGAATAACTCCCATGAAACTTGTGATACAATACAATACAAATACACTTTATTGCACACGAAATAATAACAAAAAAGAATATATACAGCACAAAAAACAATTACAGATAATGTACAATGGGCGGCCTTATCGCTAAGAGTGATCTCTTCCATTCAACCTTAGGATGGACAAGTAAAAAAAAGTATAGACGGTGGCATGTAAATAAAATACTGTTTATGTAGGTAGTAGATGAAGAAATAAATACTTGTGATGTTATTCATCACCGTAATATTGTGTTAAAATTCCCCGCGTACACTGACAGGATATCTGTGGTGACATCATGCAGTTCCACTGAAAGTTTAATTCGATGGTTTTGTGGTTCCGCGTGGAATAGCAATTTGCTCGACCGCGCTGTGGTCGCGAGGTTTTTGTTGCTGGAATACAAGGTTGATTTATATAATGTCGGCAATTTTATTGAAATAATTTATAAATATTGTGTGAAATTAGGTAGTGGATGCGGTTCGCTGTAACCGAATCAATGAAGCTTTTTCGTAATTTAATTAAATTTAAATTTCTATTTCGATCTTTCGTCGTTTAGGCGTGATAAAGTAACAAACAAAAAAGCTCCTATGCGTAAGGCATAGACTTTTCACACAATGGCGTCGTATACGCTATAATAGTAGCCCCTTAAGGCGTATACCAAATTAGGTGTTTTCGAACCCGTTTTTTGACAAAAACATTGATTGTGAAGCTCTGAAATTTATATATCCTTTTACACACATCCTGAAAGGTTTCTTGGAGGTCCTTAATGCTTACCATTAATTATAGTGTAGTTGTTACAGTGTATAGCTGCTTCGAACTCACTTTTTATCGGCTTTTACCAAATTCAGTATAGTGATTTGCATAGTTCATACCTACTTAGAGGTCCCATTAGCTTCGAAAAGCAGTCAAAATAACGAAATCAAACGTAAAAACGTATTTGCGCCTACAAACCTGACCGTCACCCAACCGCAGAGGATCGTATTATTTGGTTGATTAGGGCACTAAATCGAAAACAAGCACTCTTTGCTGCATAAAGGCGCGCGGAAAAGTCCAAGGTCATTTGCTTTACTATTCGCCTTAAGAAAAATCCGCTTGGCAGAAGATCAAAACTTTGACCATACTGTAAAGGCATAGCGAGTAAATAGATAAGCTGCGATGATATTGTTCCGCTTAAGCACAAGCCGTTATCGCGATGTACATTAATCATCTGGTCTCGGGGGGGAGGCTTCTACGTGTTTTGGTGTGAATATTTTGTTTACGGGATGCTGTGTGGCGAATTCGTAATGGAGGTTTTTCTCCACTACTGGTCAAAACCACTCGCACAGCTCTATTACAATGATAAAAGCTACAGAAATGCCGTTACTTATGAACGTGGAAACACTTCCATTCATGCCATTTTTGTCGCACTTCGCTACATTTTCTTTAGAAATAATCATAATAATGTTTTTTATCCTTTTTTTTTATTTATCACAAGAGACTAAGGGACTTTGTCGCTCAGCGACCACATCGCCCTATAGAGAAAATACTCTTACTTAAGGTAGGTACCTATGCCCACGGCTTGGCACGCGTTGTTTAAGGTTATTTCTATCCCATTGGAGCTGATTTATTAAATAAAAAGCCAATAGTATAGCCTAGCCTATAAATAGCCTACGTTACTCTCCATCCTTTCAACGAAATATGCCAAAAATCAAGTCTATTGGTTGCTAAGTTAGGGCGTGATAAACAAACAAACACACTTTCGCATTTAAAATATTAGTAAAGAAGTATAGATAGACCTTCGTCTAAAAGATAGTACCTATTCAACTCACTCCTGTTTTGAAGAGAGCCAGGTTGTAACTGATCGGAAAATCAGCAGCAGGGAGTGTGTTCCAAACCGTGGGGAATACGATCGGAATACGCTCCCTGCTGCTGATTTAACCTGGGTCTCTTCAAGACAAGATTCTAACCTAACCCAACCCAGGCGAAACTAATGTTGAACTCGGTGAGCATCATCTAGCCCCAAGCTAAGCAAAGCTTTTGTTATGAGTACCTAACTACTAAGTTTGATGAAACGTAGAGTATGAAACTCTAAAATAGTTTTCGATGGTGGCGAACGACTGGTCTTGGTGGCGATTTTAAACGGACGTCATTGATTTTTAAAAGTGATGGGTGGTGATTGCCTGATTATTCAAATAAAATCAACTAACTTCAGCCTGCAGATTCCCATATATTTTACCGGGTTACAAAGTGCTATGGCCGTCCTCGTGTAACCTTTTATCTATTCGCTAAATGTCGATAAGGTAACAGACAGAAAGGTTTATAAGTACCTACTAGCTTCTGACCGTGTCTTCGCTCGTGCTTTTCCGGGATCAAAGTAGGCTATAGTAGCCCGGAATTCTAGCTACCTCTCTATCAAATTTCACTAAGCGTAAAAAGCTAACAAACGATAGACAGAGTTACTTTCGAATTTATAATATTAGTATAGAATGGGTAACATTTTATCTGATCTTTGTACATTAACATCCCGCTTTGTTTATGAAAACCATCAATAATATCTTTTTATCTGATATTATTTAAAATAAAAACATTGTAATAGGTATGGACTATAAAATACCTAACTTAGTGCCGCTTGCACAACGATAATTAACTTTCTTAATTTTGATTAGTGAGTTGTCAAACCATACAAATACGTCAAAGTTAATCAAAATTAGACATTTAAATATTGTTGTGCAAGTGGGGCTTAATGTTTCTTATGTGCAAATTACAAGATCTATAAAACAACCTTTTGTCAAATATCACTAGCACCAGCCCTCTCCACAGTAACTTACGCATAACGGGGCTGGTTCACTTCTAGAAATAAGTTTATCTAAGTTTATACTGTTAATATTTAAGTGTTGTTGTTTGTTATCCCTAAGAAAATAAAATGAAAAATGAAACATGTCCAGTGAAATAAGGTTTCTATAAAATTGCCCATATACTGTTTACCAGATACATTGTAAACTGCGAAAACAGCAACTCTCATAGTTTGCACATTGAGCCAAATATTCAAAAGGCAAAATGACGCAGCACAAACGTCAAAAGAACCTTCTTCTCATCCTTTTTTAGGGTTCCGTGAAAAATGAAAATGAGAAAATGAGTCGGATCTTGTCTTTTGTTTTCAGTTCCGTTTTGTGTTAGGTCATTTTGATTATTCTCATGTGTTTTATGTTTACACTTCCATTTTACTTTCTTTATTATAAACTGACTGTAGCCCGCGGCTTCGCACGCGTTGTCGAGGTTATTCTTTCCCATGGGAACTGATTTAAGGGATAAAAAGATTATGTTAATCTCCATCCTTTCAACTAACTCTCTGCCAAAAATCAAGTCGATTGGTAGCTTAGTTAGGGCGTGAAGGAAGGACAAACAAGCCAACAAACACACTTTTGCATTTATAATATTAGAATATAAATATTTTGATTTCCACTATTATTTTAATTTTCCCTTCATCGTCATTATCATCAGCCTATATTAGTCCACTGCTGGACATAGGCCTCCCCTAATGAGCGCCATAGCGCCCTGTCTTCAGCTTGCCGCATCCAGCATCTGCATCTCTTTCCTTCATACTGAACTCTTAATACTAGAACCGACTCTCACTTGACCGCTATTTCTGTTGTGTGTTTGCAACTCGCGATGACTATGAGAATTCGCATTGTCTCGTTTCGCGAAAAATGTTGTCATTTTGAAAGAAAAGGTTCTGCGAAGTAATGGAATTATCTTTGGAAGTTTTTTTTTGGTTATTCAGTTCGATTTTGTTGAAACTTCGGTTGTTGTTGATTGTTTGGCTTATTCAGTAAAAGCTTTAGAGTTATAGCCAGCTTTTATAGCCTATATCCAGTATCCAACCACAAGATTTAGGCGCTTTGATAAGACCTAGTATTATACTTAGTATTATAATACCCCAAGTCGTATAATATCACGATCTAGGTTTACAGAGTACCTAAATAAATTACGACCAAATGATACGGTTTTATCGAATCTATTGTTTTGGTTCAAAGACAATAAAGGCGCTGCTCTACCACTGCGCACGGAGAGGCTATGCACGTGTGTCTTACTTGGCTTTGCAAGACAATGTTTGTGATACCTCACCTTACCTCAACAGCCTTTAATGGTCCACTGCTGGACGCAGGACTTCCCCTGATTTTTATTTCATAGGCGGTAATCGCGATACTCCCTACGCTGGACATACTGGTTGGGGATCGCTGTTCGGTGGTAGATCTATTCTGTATGAGGCCTCCCGGTGTATGTCCCTTAGTCGCCTCGTACGACAACCACGGAAAGAGTTGGGGTGGTGCAAATTCTAAGCCGGCACCACACGGCTAATTAATGTGATAACGTCCACTGCAACCCACGCACACGCTACGCACGATTACGAGTTCAATGACGTCATTGCTACATGCGTGGCTCTGAGGCACCCACGCAGCTTAACGCTGTCAACGTTATGCACGCGGTACACCCGTGCGTAGCTTCACAGCGGTAAATAGGACGTCAAAACTGTGCTGCAATACTGTTTAACAAAGTCATGGGTTAATTTTCAAGTAGTGTGCGCTGCAGAAACGTAGATCCACTATGTCAAATAAACGAACCCACACAGCTAAAATGCGCCGTGGTCGTGCACAGCGTGTGACGCAGTGGATAAGCAGCTTTATATGACTTCTGCACTAATATTATAAAGAGATTTGTATTTTTGTATGTAATGAATAAACATAAAAAATACTAGACCGATTTCAAAAATTCTTTTTTCGTTAGAAAGCTACATTATTACTAAGTAACATAGGCTATAGAATATACCCGTACAAACCTGGGGCGGACCGTTAGTTATATCTAAAGCCAAATAGTTGACACATTTTTCAATTAATTTGTCGATTTGCCATACTTGAATTGAATTGAACTAATTAAATAAATAAATAAATAATTCTGGACCATTCACCTAGCATTATCTAGCCCCAAACTAAGCAGAGCTTGTGGTATGGGTACTAAATAACTGATATACATAATACAATACATTACATAGATAGATATTTTTATGATACATAGAAAACGACCAGAACATCCGAAACAAATACCTGCAGATCGTACAAATATTTGTCCCAAGGCGGGAATCAAACCCGCAACCTCTTGCCGACCACCGCGCTACAGAGGTCGTCAAATTAAATCGAAGATAAGTACCAAATACATTGGTACGACACCAGAACTGGTGGCAAATAAATAATTGAACTCTGTAGAACGTAAAACCTATTCCCTCACCAAAACGACTTCCATTGAAAATTACGAATATACATATGTATACTTACCTTACTTAAAGGTAAGTACACACTCGTTAAGTAATGATGGTGCAACGGGTCCGCGGATTAATGGCTCACCCGTTACCAGTACCCGTTAACGAATACTTGACAACCCTAGAGTTGACATAGTTTCCGCGTTACAACCATTAGGGTTGACATATTCACATGAGGGTTTTAGTTGTAACGTTATTCGTTAAATTTTTATGTCGCGATTTTTTTAAGTTATTATCAAATCAAATAATTATTTCATATTTGATATTTGTTATTCGTTAAATTTCTATGTCGTGATTTGTTGTTTGTGATGTTATTATTTTAGTATCTTCTCTGTGCGGTGTTGCACGCCCTTTTTCTGGAAACAAAGAAGGTCCTTCTATATATGCGACGCAGGAGGTTGCGGGTTCGATTCCCGCCTCGGAACAAATGTGTGTACGATCTGCAGACATAGGTAATATGTTCGGGATGTTCTGCTCGTTTTCTATGTATAATAAAAAAAACTATCTATGTATTATGTATATCAGTTATCTAGCCATAACACAAGCTCTGCTTAGCTTGGGGCTAGATAATGCTGTGTGAGTGGTCCAGCATTATTTATTTATTTATTGTATAGTATGACGTGAGTATTATTGTTTTCTTTTATTATTATTTTTTTTTCGAGTGCCACCGTCTTTATTGTTCTTACATGTCCAGTCCATCCCAAGGTTGCCTGGAAGATATCGCTCATAGCGATAAGGCCGCCTTTGTACTTATACCACTCGTGTCATTTTTTTCTAAACTGTTTTCTGTGTTTGTGTGTACTATTTGTGTAAAAGTGTGGTAATAAAGAATTATATATCTATCTAACTAACCTTCGTCAGAAAACACTGGGTCTAGATCTAAATTTAGATTTAATGTAATATCTATCAAAAAATTATCTGAGCGTCTGGTCGAAGCGACGCGTGACCCGAGAGCTGGTCACAGCGCATCAGCATTGCCATACAGCGGGGCAATGCAGCCAGCGTCTTGGGTACGCTTCCGACTGGTATTTATATGGATCAGTTGAGCTACCTGTAGATTGTTTCCAACAGTTTTCAGATAGCTCAATTGCTTCTATTGTAAATACTAGTTTTAATTTGAATCTATTATTTGAATGTAATTTCCTTTCTTAATAAATATATTATGATGAAATACCTGTTAATCTACGATTACCAGCAATATTCATATAAACGTATAAGAAAACGAATACGTTCTGACAAGAAACATCAATCTTGTGAGGAATGCTGTCGCGAGAGCAATTACGTCTAATGGTCTGTTATATAATAGGATTCCTAGATAAATGTGTAAAATGGACGCTTTGTCCTTAAATTTCAAAGGAGATTTGAAATTTCTTTGAAACTCGCTTAACACACCAAATTTCGGCGTTGGTAAAACTCACGAGGGCTTTAAGGTTATTGCAGATCTATACCGCACCATTACTGCCTCGCGTGCATCAGTACAAAATATAATTTTGATGCTTTTTATATTGACATCATTAGAAAACAAACAGGTTGCAAGCTACTCGCTTAAAGGCGACCTATGTCGCCATTTTTTTAAAAGGATAGGCATAGGATTTTACGTTTATAGGAGCGGGACATGGCAGAGTGGCGAATGCCCGAAAATCAAGTTTTTGTTTGTTATCTAACAATTACGACATTTATTTGCAAAAATAAGCCGCAGGTTCCCTTGATATTCCTTGTTTAAATATAGTAATGGCAATAAATCTTGTGATTGATAGTTTAGGAGAAAAATTTAATAACTGTAAGAAAACAGATGGTAGCTACGTTGCATAGTTTAATAAAACGTTTTTTTTTTTTTTTCATTTTTAAGAAGAAACTGTCCTGATAAAGATTACGGAGAAAAAAGGGTTTTAATACAACGCAAATTCGCCCAGTTTACCATTTAATTTAACTCATAATTATATTGCGTTTTGTATTTTTTTGTATTTAACTTTGTGTATGGGTCTTTAATTTAAGTGCCTGAAATAAACGGATTTTATTTATTTATTGCCGCCTTAAAGCTTGCGGTTAGCCATTTTGTCACTTTAAACTGTATCTAAAGAAAACGCGATTGGGTTAATACTATTTGGTAACGGTAGCGGCGCGGCCCAGATGAGCTACGTGCTTTATTTCTGTAAGACCTTACAAGACAAAGACATTGGGAAACTCAAATATTTCCCTAGTTTGATATAATATATGTTGATTTAAATCATAAAGCGAGATAGTTTATAGTAGAAAATCATTAATGAGGATTGCTTAGAAAAGAGAAATTACGAAAGAGGTAGGTTTATTTTTGAGGTATTAAACCTCCTTTCGCCAGCGGCACTGCGGATGATATGTGAAATGAGAAAAAAACAATATTGTGTTTACGCTTTGGAAAGGTTTTTCCCCAAAAATAGGCTTATCTGTGTTGTGTGAAAAACGTTTGTTCTAAAGACCGTTCACCGTAAGATGTGCCCTGCTTTGTATGGAATTACCTATAAAACAGGGTGACATTTACGGTGAACGGTCTATAGTTAGGTAAAACGATGACAACATATTTTACCCAAGTAGCCTACGTTCCATCTAAGTGAAAAATGACTCTTTATCATTGTTTTTACTATTTTCTTTTCATATTATGTTTACTTTTTGATATGAAAAAAAAACCAATTGTATATGTGTTTTTCAAGCATGAAAATTTCTATGTCTATGGTTTTAAGTGATAAATAAACGGTTTACTTACTTACCTTTGATATTTACGAAGGTACTCTGTTATTTATGAAGGTATGTCCATAAAGGTTTTGTAATATAATTATTTGTTCTGTCATTCCAGAAACCAGTAGAATGTTTTTAACATTTACCGGGAAATTCCCGAATTGTTTTCGATTTAGGGTACGAATTCTCGGACTTGGGATAAAAATCAATATAGGGTCACACTTCCGGGAAAGTAACTACGGTTTTGCAAGCTTGCTCAAAGAATATTTTGTTTGTTCTTTTTATATTAAAATTTGTTGTTGTTTACGGAAGAAGCTAAGCTTTTAGTACCTTGATTGATCTTTATAATCCCCAATTATTTTGTAAAGTATTTTATTAAAATCTCAGAATACATAATACCCACTTAATTTATTTTGTTATTTTATTATGGTGAATATCCTGTTGATTGATTATCCAGTCTTCATTCAATCACCTATCAACAATTAAGAAAGATTATGCGTGAATGTATCAAAAAGAAAACAAAAGCGTAGACGGAGTTAATATGCAAGTATTTCAGTTGTTCCAAGTATTTATCTCGCAATCTTAAGGGTAAAAAAAGAATAAATAACATAGGTACACTATTTTCTTTTACTACCTAAATTAAGACTGGTCTTGAGGGAGGTTTTTTTTTGCAAAAAACAAGGATAACCTCTAACGTCGCCAGAGTCGTAAGAGGTCCAAGTGATTTAATATCATGTAAGTCCCAAAAAATTACGATTTCGGCAAGACTCGAACCTGCGAAAACTGTCAAAAAATTTAGTGTCTTATTTAATTTCGTATTGGCAAATTGTCAGATTCGCTACTCATCTTAAAATATCCAACCTGAAATTCAAAATTAAATTACGAATCTCCTGTAAGCCTTACACCGAAGGGGGTTTCATAACATCCTAATGCGATGTTATCGACTCTGTAAATCCAAAATGGCGGCGCGATCGCACCCCGGGGTGTCAAATTGACTGATTGACAAATCAATCTTAGTGCGGGTAATTTTCGGGTTTTGGGACATTATGCCTGTTATTATCTGCATGCAGATACGCGTTCAATGATGATGTAATGAATTTATGAACGTTGTTATGACTTGGTACATAAACGCCCGTAGCACATCTACGCCGCGAAATCATAGCAGCGGAACCGATGTAGTTTCGCCATGACTTCTCCATTGAATGACAAGCGAAACATAAGTGAAACTGCCTGTTGTTACGCATAGGTTTGACTATGATTCTACCTCTTTTTCTGTGTGATTTCGCCAATTTTCTCAGACGCCAGCTACATCCGCGCTCGGTCCGCCGCCCGTGCCATTCGCTGTGTACCGCCATACCGTGTTTGTTTCACATGTATCTTGTGGCAGTCGAGAATTCACATCCTGCTACTCGAGCGGCAATTTTTCGCAGCGGAACCCACTTTGCGGTTCCAATTTCAGAATGTTTTCGCGGCGGAGATGTGCTACGGGCCTTGTACATCGATCTTTTGAGTTCATTCGCCTCCCTGCTAATATTAAAGAATCTCTTTGTACTGTTGGTAATCTCTAGAACTTAGTACGTATCTATTTCTGATCACCACACATAACTACGTCCACTGCTGGACGTGCCTCCCTGGACTAATCGGTTTTGCCATAATCACCACGCTTGGCAGGCGGTTTTGCTGACTGCAGTGGTAGTGATAAAAATACACAGAAGGAATCTGCTATACCCTTTAATATTCCGTTAGTCAGCTTTTGCGACATCCATGGGCTGAGTTGAAGGGGTCGATTCTAACGCCATATCCGCCACGCCCATCTCTGGAACTAAGAAGGTGAAGATTGATTTATGACTTTTGGTGACTTGCTCAGACTTTTTTTCTGAATAGTGGAGCAGGTTCGATTCTAGAAGATAGTACTAATAATTAGTTGGTTAGCTTTATTTTCTCATTGATAATATCAAGTTACGACGTCAGAAAAGCTAAGGGCAATAATTAATACTTACAAGTTATTGCCCTTAGCTTTTCTTACTTAAAATATATGATTCACTACTTAGTGAATTACATATTTTTTCACTTCAATAATAATAAATGGGGCCAAATGTCAGTAACGTTGCCGAAATGTGTCACGTCTAAAAATAAATGAATAGTAAATGTAAAATATAAATAATAAATGAGTCGCAAGTTTCTGAAGTCAGTGTCAGAGATGTCCTAGCTTCAAATGCGGTGATACTAAATGGCATTAGTGATGGGACACGGTCTTGAAAACTTAGTTTTTGTAAAACAAACAATCTTTATTTTATATATCAACGTGAGTTTTAAATACTTAAATAGGATGATGACCTATTTTTTATTATTTTGTTTGATTATTTTATAATATATGTATGTCTGTAAATAGGGCAAGCCTGTAATCTTCGCTTCAAAGAGATAAGGATGCTCATTGTAGATACCTGTCTTAAGAAATGTAAATTTCTCGGTCAGGTGTACAATAAAAAGCATTTTTTGTATAACAGGCTTGTTGAATTGTTAAAGAAAATTACTTAAACAAAACTCCATTTTTCAAGCCGTAGTTTTCTAAATGATCATTAGTTCAATTCATCAGAAATCTCGAATTTTCACCTCAAAAATATTGTATGTGATTATGCACATAAAGTTATTTTTCTTTACTTCTTCATAAAAATACCATCGTAGCAACCCGCATATTTCAGTACCTGAGTAAGCAACACCTTTTTCAATTCAGGACCTGACTTGAAAAAAGTCTTGTTTTTTGTCTTGCATTTGTCTCTTCCCTAAGCCAGTCCAAAAGTCGAAGTTGGGTATTACGGGCACATGTTCTAACCTAAGCCAGGGTTGACTCCCCGATAAGGTCGCTCGTGACAAGCATACTTAACTAAACTTAAAACCTATTTTAGTTAACGTTAGTTTTAGTCGAGGTTCAAATTCATGAATTTGAAGTCTAATTTAGTTATAAAATTTTGCCGTGCGGTTGGGATTTTGATATTAAATGTGATTTTATTCGATTCTAGCTTGTCTTATTTTAGGATTTTTCGTGATTTCATTTGATAAAGATTTTCGGTTTAGTAGCTAAGTAATTCATACACAAAACAAGTATTCATCATCAGCCTATATCAGTCCATTGCTGGACATTCTTCAGGCTTCCCCTATTGACCGCCACAGCGCCCTGTCTTCAGCTTGCCGCATCCAGCATTTGCCAACAGTCTTTCGCAAATCAAAAGTCTTTAACAAAATTAATATTTCGTCGTTTCAAATATAAAATAAATTACGTTTAATTTAATTTAATTGGTATCGAAGAATATAGCCCAGTCCTTTTGCATAAAACCAAAGGTCATTGCCTTGAGCCAAATTTTTACAAGCTTTGTATTTAAATACGTACAATTGTACTTAATTTTTGACCAGTTATCCTCAACCAAATGTATGAGAACTTTGGCAATCATAATGTAAATTCGGTGACATGGTGACTTTGAACTGGTCTGTCAAAAAAATGTGGACCTGTCCTCTTGTACCAAAAGGTCCACGGCAACCGTGGGCCGAATTTTTCTAGCTTGGTATGTAAGTATGTACAATGTAGGTACTTCTCTCACTCTAAACAGCCTATATTGGTCCACTGCTGGATGCAGGCCTCCCCCTGATAAGCGCCTTATTGGTTTTTATCTCATGGGGGTAATGCCCGTAATCCCCACGCTGGGCATGCTGGTAGGGGATCGCAGTTCGGTGGTAGATCCATTTACAAGAGGCGCTGCTGCCCGCCCCCCGGTGTATGTCCCGTAGTCGCCTCCTACGACACCCACGGGAAAAGTTGAGGTGGTTAAATTCCAAGCCGGCACACAGCTAGGCACAATGTACACTTATTGTACTTATAGACGAGTTATCCTCAACTGATGCATGCAATTTCGGCATTCTTATTTAATTTCGGTGACAATACAATGTTATTGCAACATCGCTGGTCTGATGATGGAGACAGGAAGCCATAGGAACATATAAACGACTTTGGTTGGGTTCGCTGTGCACAAGCGCTTTGGATTTTCTTTGTAAAAACTTTTTTAATAGCAATATTATTTCAATTTAAAAAAAAACTGAAAATATATTAAAAAATACTTAAAAACTACTGAATCGATTTCAAACATCTTTTCACCAGCTTACTTTTCAGCGAGTGACATGGGCTATGTTTCATCCCGAAATTCCCACGGAAACTACGCGGGTGAAACCGCGAGGCGCTGCTAGTTTCATTACTAAGTATCTGTGTATAAAGTACGGCAACATCATAACACGCCTAAAATAAGTATCAAGGTATCCATTACATTATTATATACACACTGTTTTAATTAATTCCTTGCTATGAAATTATAAATTATAAGGGTCTGGGATGATTATAGTAAGGGTGTCAACCGTACAGGCTGGCAGTAATAGGATAGGTTGTTTGTGTACGGTAGGGTCTTCGCGTAGTGGAAGGTTGGCTGACTTTTTAGCGGAGGTGGTAGGTTCGAACATTTGCACCAATTGGTTTTTGAAGCAAGATTTTAGGTTTGAATATTATAGAGCACCAATTTATTTTATTAGCTAAAACTTCTTGAATATCTACCTCTTAGTCTGTATTTTCTCTAAAATATTAACCATCGTCAGCTTTACTAGTCCACTGTTGGACATAAGACCCAATGAACGCGACAGCGCCCAGTTATTACAATTTTTTTATTCTTCTTTTTTTATGAGACTTTGAGTCATGGTTTAACTCTTTTATGCATGGTTTTAACTAAAAACCTTCCTTTCAGACCCGCCCAACGCACCAATGATCACCGGCTACATGGAGGGAACAACCCTGGTTGCCGGAACCGTGCAAAAGCTGTCCTGCATCTCTGGAGGCGGCAACCCGCTGGCAACCCTGACGTGGTACAAGAATGATAAGAAGGTAAGTGGTTTATTTTTCGGCCTCAGATAATTTGTATTCACTTGCAATAGAAATGATTGGTGTTTGAAGACCTCTCTGTCGTGCAAAAGGATACAAGGCTCGTTTAGGAAACAGAAGATAGGCGGTTCGATTTCCGACACAGGACGTTTAACTAGCTAGCATTTTTTTCCCTAATCTGGTTTTTATCTGTGTACAAAAGTATATATATACAAAATTGTATTAATCCAGTCTTTTGCGGTTGGACCTGAAATTTTCATTAAATTTTTACAGTGGTCAGGTACAACCGCAATTTTTTTTTCGATTTCGGCAGGCTTTATTTGGGAAATAAATAAATGTAGATGACCATTGCTTAGGTAATGTCATCTGAGCCCACTGCTGTGTACCTATAGACCTTCTCTTTGACACAAAATAATGAAACTTCTTGTTACAGATAAACTCCGTCACCAGAACCCAGAACAACTCAGTATCCTCTGAGATATCCATCCTCACGAACGTGACTGACAACCAAGCTCAGTACAGATGTGAGGCAACCAATAGCGCTACAGAGATTCCACTGTTCGAGACTGTTACTCTGAATGTGCACTGTAAGTACATAAACATACAGCTTAAAATAGATACCTCACGATCGTGACTGACTTTTAGATTAAATACCGACCTTCAAGATCTTGATTGACAACCAAGCGCACTGCAGATATGAGGCAAACAAAACCGCTACGTAGATTCCCTATTCAAGATTGTCACTCTGGAGTGGGCTGTAAGTAATGAGACATAGAGTTCAGAACAGCCACGGGTTGTAGAAGGTTCTTGCTGGACAAAGGAATGCACTCTTTTCCGATTCGAACGCTGCAAAGTGAACTGAAGGGAACAAAATAACTCAATTTTATTCATACCACCAAGGTGTCAAACATTTATTCGGGCATCCTGAAGGTAAGAGTTTACCTCAGCCTATGGACGCCAGCAACATCAGGGGCATTACACGCTATTTAAAAGTTTAAGAAGACCCTTTTTTGAAGAACCACTTGCTGTAGTCCTGAGGGAAAACCTCGGCATCCGGAGATCTTTCCAGATTCTGTCAGAATGTTCATTCTAGTTCGATTACTTTACCTCATAATGAAATACGCAATAGTACCTACGTCTCAATGCATACAAATCAAAACTAGCACAGTTGACAGAACTGCAGTTCCATATTTTTTAATCCAAAAATAAACATTTCCAGGCCGTGTCAAGGTGCTTTGTGATAACTTTGACAACGTATATGTTTGGGCGTAGCATGAAGACTTACCTTTCAATTAAACGGACATTCTAACACTTCATTTGTCCACAGTCGCTCCAGAAACAGTAAAAGTCCGTGCAGATCCATCGGAGCTGAAGCCAGGAGTGGAGGCTACGCTGACCTGCGACGCGGCCTCCAGCAACCCGCCCGCTGTGCTGTCCTGGTGGAGGGACGGCATCCCTGTGCAAGGTACATACTTCTGTCTCCAAAAGTAGCTCTAGATTCGGTGTTATTCATCAATTGAAGCCAAGAGTGGAGGCCACGCTGACCTGCGACGCGGCCTCCAGCAACCCGCCAACAAGGTGCAACAACTGTGCAAGGTTTATACTTCTGTCTCCAACAGTCGCTCTAGATACTGTGGTATTGATCACCTGTAGCCAGGAGTGGAGGTCACGCTGACCTGTGATGCGGCCTCCAGCATCCCGCTCGCTGTGCTGTGCTGGTAGAGGGACGGCATCCTTGTGCAAGATATATACTTCTGTCTCCAAAAGCAGCTCTAAATACGGTGTTATTCATCAATTGAAGCCAAGAGTGGAGGCCACGCCGACCTGCAATGGGGCCTTCAGCAACCCACCCGCTGTGCTGTCCTGGTAGAGGGACGGCATCCCTTTGCAAGGTACATACTTCTGTCTCCAACAGTAGCTCTAGACACTGTGGTATTGATCAGCTGTAGACAGGAGTGGAGGCCACGCTGACCTGTGATGCGGCCTCCAGCATCCCGCTCGCTGTGCTGTGCTGGTAGAGGGACGGCATCATTGTGCAAGGTATATACTTCTGTCTCCAACAATCGCTTAAGATACAATGGTATCATCAAAATTTTTATGTTCCAATTCTTCCCTAGGCCTCCCAATGCAGCAGAAGAAAGGCTTGCACGGCGGCACGGTCTCCACCATAGAACTGAAACTGAACATCTCCAAGGATCTCAATGGAGCGGTGTACACCTGCCAGGCAACCAATGAAGCTTTGGAGAGGAGCGTCAATGATGCACTGGCTCTGAAAGTATTATGTAAGTCGATAAAGTTATATCAGAATCAGAATTATGTTTATTGAAAAAAGATCTTATGTAAAAAGTATACAGTTTCAACAGCTTATCTATATTATACATTACAAGACATTTTTAAATAGGTACCTTAAAAAGTTAAAATCTAAGTCTACCTTTACTGGGTAGGTTTTAGGTGTCTATTTATTTACATTAGGGACTTTAAAATAAGACACGATTACTATTTTATATTAAAAAGCAATAAGTCAGGGTTGGATCTATATCATTGAATATAGATCCATGTATCTATGTAATGTCAATTAAATTATTTAATAAGCTACCTGATGTGTTGAAAAATGAGAATAACGACAAAATCTTTATAAAACAATTAAAGTTTTTATTAACCACAAAAGCATACTACACAGTTGACGAATATTTAAACGAAAAATAAGAAAAATACAAACTACTAATATATCTAACCTAGTTACAATGACGTCCTCCTCTCTCTCCATAATATTTTGTCTGCCCAGCAGGGTCTATAGTGAAACTAAATACCTACGTAGATTTTAAGCACCTCTGTACACCTATAGAATGCAATAAATGATTGAGTATTGAGTACCTATTGAATAGTTGTGTTACAGTATTAGGTTATGGTTTATTGTCCGCGCCCGTATAATCTTCACAACTTCCGCCTTTCTCCATTAAAAATAAGAAAAACTAAAGATATTTTAATTTAAAAGAGTTCTTTCTCTAAGCATAATATTTAATATTGAATGTTTTTGAAAAACAATAAAAACCTACTTTAATATGTTCTTAAGTTTTGCGGGATAAATACTAATCCCTCGGGGATAACATTTTTATGGAACCGCCTTGAAATCATCTTCTATACAATTACAAAAGAATCGTCCAAATAGGTCTATACAGAATTAAGACCTGACTTCTTTACGAACGTTTTCGTGATGATGGGCAGAACCTCAAGTTCCCGTAGTGTTACTAATTTACCAATTACTCCTGTATATAACGAAGAAATGTACGAAAAAACATTTAAAAAAACATAAGTACTGTACTTACTTACTTTTTCGAAGTCTGGTGTTTCTTTACCGTTTATTTTTTTCCAATAACAAAATTCCATAAATTCTACCAGCTTACCCAAAGAATACCTTGACACAATATTGAATTCCTTAAACCTACCCAACAAACACTCGGTCAAATTTAACCTAAAAACATGCAAAGGTTTTTGCCAAAATCACTTTTAGGCAGGTCGTTTTCCCCTCGGCATAACCGAAAGGCACCAGGTAAGGTTCGTCCCTTTGGGAGCCCATCAACGTACCTATCAAAGGGAATGTTGGATCAAATACTTATAACGAGAAACTCTGCTAAAATGTTTGAAAATAAAAAAGCTTGGATTTTATCTTGTTATGGGGCTGTTTAATATGAAAAGATTGTGGGTGGTTTATATAGATTTGATATTTTTAAAGTTAAGTAGGTACACCTATTTAGCTTCTGTACTCAAACGCGTCGTGCCCGAATATTCGCGAACTATTTCGGACCTTTTGAAATATTTTGTTTGCCAAAATTCCATGTGAAATGCTGGTTTTATGCAATCTGGGTCGCTTAACATAAATAGAATAGAAAATATGTTATTTGTGTTACAAAATTAAACATGACATACAATGATTTTATTATTACATCAGTCACTTAAAATTAAAAAAGGAAATTAAATAATATTAAAAAAAAATTATAATGCTGAAAACTTACACATTCAAATTAGTCACATGCATTATTTGAGTTCACACAAATAGAAGAAGCGAATTACGCTGGTCAAATTAAAAATTACGCAGTCAAAAAGACTATGTATGATATCAGCAGGATTCGAACCCGCGCCTCATCTTCAGTACGGGTGCACTCTAAGCAACTAAGCAACGAAATCGATCACATGCTTTATCCAAAATCTTTGGGACCTCTTACTCTCTTACGACTCTAGCGTCGTTAGCTCCATCTTATTAAATTTTTGGGACAGCCTATACCAGTCCATTGCTGGACATAGGCCTCTCGTAGTGAGTTACGCACTGCAATGCAAAAATCTTTGGACTATGTATGATTGCAAAACATATTTTATCACTTTTATTTCATTTCGTGGTATAGAATAATGATTATGTATTGTATTGTACTAAATGTCGACCTCTGTGGCGCGGTGGGCGAAGGTCTGCCTGCGACGCAGAAGGTTGCGGGTTCGATTTTCGCCTCCTAACAAATGTGTGTACGATTTGCAGACATTTGTTCAGGGCGTTCTCGACGTTTTCTATGCATAACAAAAAATATCTATGTATGTTATTGTATGTATATCAGTTATCTAGTACCCATAACACAAGCGCTGCTTAGCTTGACGCTAGATAATGCTGTATGTATTGTCCTGCATTATTTTATTTTATAAATACTGATCCTTTTAGAGCAGAAAATAATCCTGAGCTTTCTTCCTCAGACGCGCCAATCTTCGATGAGTCGACTCCCTACACCACAGTGGGAGTGGAGAACGAACCTCTCATCATCATCGTGCGAGCTGATGGTAACCCCTCCAGCATCAGCTATACCTGGACTAAGGACGGACTGCCGGTCACACAGTCCTCATACAGCACTGCTAGTAAGTTGAAAAACCTTTAGACTGATGTAGAAAGAAGTGTGTTAAAAAAACAATAGAATCTCGAAAAAGTGATAATCTTCCACGAAAATTTAATAATGTCCCAAAAAAAGACATTATTAAATTTTCGTGGAAAATTTTGCCAATTTTTTTTTTTTTTAGCAAAAAGCTAAGTGATAGTCTTGTAAATGTTATTGACACCAATCTGAATGCACGAATGAATTCTTACTTATGTTCCGGTTTATGATCCGACTAAACACATACAGGGTTCGATTCCCGCCTCGGGACAACTGTTTGTACGATCTGCGGATATTTGTTTCGGGTGTTCCTGTCTTCAGCTTGCCGCATCCAGCATCTGCCAGCAGCCTTTCGCAAATCGTCTCCGTCCTCCTGGTCGGAGGACGTCCTACACTACGCTACATTTGCCAAGTCGCGATCTCCATTCAAGAACACGTTTACCCCATCGGTTTTCGGTTCTTCTTGAGATATGGCCAGCCCACTACCACTTTAGCTTGCTAATTCTTTGAGCTATACCTGGCCCTTAAGTTCTAACTATAATCCATATTTTGTCCACAGCTGATCGAATAATCTCTGAAGGCAATATGCTGAACATGACGTCACTGAGTCGTCACGACGCGGGTGTCTACACGTGCGAGGCGGTTAACTCCCAGGGCGCTGCGATCGCCAACATAACTGTTAACGTACACTGTAAGTAAACAAAAGAACTGATTTGACAGTCGAAGCACGGCATGACACTGCTAACATGTGGAATCGCTATAACTGACTTTGCAAATCAGTTATTCATATTGAAAAGATATGGACCTTCTCAATTGAATACATCTGTAATGAGATGAATCAATCGATCAATCAAAAATGCTTTATTTCCATAAATACAAAAATGTACACTTAGAAAAGCGTCAAATTCTTAAAATAACACATTGACACGTAAATAAAGTGATATTTTTTATTTCTGTCGCTTCGGTGTGTAGACTAAAGTAAAGAAGCGACGAAGAAACCTTTAGCCTGTCAGTTGTTATTTTTTGAATTGGAGCAAAACCCGTCCCAAGCTTTTTTTTATTTTCTAGATAATCTGATATTTTGTAGTAAGTCTTTTTGCACAGAAAGGTTTTGACAATTTGTTTGAATTTATTTACTGATAGATTTTGCAACTCACTAGGAGTTTTGTTGTAGAAGCGTATACATTGCCCTTTGAAAGATACATTTATCTTGTGAAGCCTGGTTGTGGGCACAGCGAGTTTATGTTTATTTCTAGTATTAATATTATGTATATCGCTATTTGATCCGTAATGATTTCTTTACGGATGTAAGCGGGTTAACTACGAACCTTATTGATGTTGGAAGAACACCAACGTTTCATCTCTTAACGAGGGACTTCTTCAGGGTGAGTGCGGTTCAGGAGGCGCGCCCACCTCATCTCTCCGAGCACCTAACCTAACCTAACCTAAGTCGAGAGTTAATGTTGATCTCCTTGTTTTAGACTCTGCATCAATCAAGTCTGTTTCTCAAGAAGGAATATCGAACCCCAAAGAAGACGCCATGTTGGCTTGTACTGCTATCGGTGAGTCATAGCTTTTTCAATATAGGTAATCACTGATAACTCAAATATAATCACAATTTTAATATAGTCAAAGTGAATTGTCATTTAAATTATATTTCTGATTCTACCTCAACAGGCTGCAGTCTGTCAATACAATATCGGTCTTTAATATTTGAATATAATCTTTATTAAGAAAGAAAATTACAATCAAATAATACAATTAAATTAAAACTTTGAAACAATTGAGGTAACTGCAGATTGTTGCAAACAATCTACAGGAAGCTCAACTGAAAAAAAAGTATTGAAAAAGGTTAAGTAAGTTGAAAATTAAAATTTAATTGATTTGAAAATACTATAAAAGAGAATTCAAATTCCATATAATTTATATATACAGAATAAACCCTGCATATGGGACAAATACTTGCCCTCCTAGAATTTTTTTGTAGGATCGCTACAGATTTAATCTCCATAATATCTCAATCGAGAGTTTTTTAAATTGGTCATTGATTGACAGAGAAATTGACAAACATACAAAAGCCCAACATAGAACCTTTGTTGTTCGTTTCGTTGATTAATAATAGCAATTTAAAATTGCTGTCAATTTTGAGAAAATAACACACTTTTTGGCACTTTTTCAAATTGTAAAACGGCTTCTTAAATTTGTATCAACTTCTTTTTTAGGATCTGTGTGACTTAACTAACACTACGCCCGTTTCTAGGAAACCCACTTACCTCCGACCACATTCGATGGGAACGCAAGAAAACCCCCCTACCCCGCGATCAAATCTCCTACGACGCTCGCAACTCAACATCCTACCTCCTAATAAAGTCGCCGACACGAGCCGACGTCGGCGATTATTCGTGCGTCGTCGACAACGGCTATGGCGGGGAGAGTCGGCAGGATGTGATGCTCGTCGTGAAGTTTAAGCCGGAGATGGATTCTGCGCCGAATTTGGCGAAGGCTGCGTCGAATGTTGGTCAAGTTGGACGGTTGATTTGCAAGTAAGTTGTACTGTGTAAAGTGAAGTGCAATGACGATCGCGGCGTTAGAATGGACCCCCTAACTCAGTCCGTGGATGTCGTAAGAGCCGACTTAGGGAACTTACCTGAGGAAGGGCAGCAGATTCTTACTTAGTATTATTGCCTTATTCCATTTTCCCTTTTGACAAATCCCCCTTAAGGGGGACACTGGAAACCTAATCTATAAAAGCCCAGATAATCCAGAAACTTCCCCTTATTTTTTTTTAATTCCAATTTCCTCATTTAGAAAGAAAATTGCAATGGGGAAAACTTGAAACTATATTTTAAGAAGTCCAGAATTCCCTTCATCTGTTTTGAAAAAACCCTGAGAAAATTTATTAGGGGGATTTCATCGGGAAAACTGAAATAAACTGCAGTTTTAACACCCTCACTGCGATTACCAATCCACCTGACAAGCGGTATACTAATACATTATGCATGAAATAGAGATTTCGATCTAGATTTCGGCCGCACCGCCAAAGCTGGGCAGTGAATGCGTTAAGATAAAGATACATTTTATTTGACTCAGCAAGAACAGCACAAACAGACATACACACATAAGGTAGAATACAGACCATAGCAAATGTTACTATAGGTACTTAGGTAGATAGATGATTTTACTAGATAGTAAACTATAAACTAGGTAGCGTTAAAATATCCAACTCATTGACAGATCCAAATCCGCCCCAGCACCAAATTTCACCTGGTCCAAAAACGGCGGCAAACTCCCTGTCAACGCGTCACACAAATACTTCGCGGAATACGTCAAAACGGACGCCGTTTCGTACACGTCAACGCTCCTGATCAATGACGTCACTACGTCGGACTACGGCACGTACGAGTGCGGAGCGAGGAATGAACTGGGCTTCTCTACTACATCGGTGAAGTTGGATATTACTAGTGCTCCCGGTAAGATATTACGTCTTTGTTTATTTCTAGTTGCCTGCGGCTGATCACGCGATTTTCCGGGATAAAAGTGGACGTCTGTTCCTGGAATACTATCTACTTCATTACCAAATTTCATTGAGATCCGTTCAGCCGTTTAGGCTTGAAAAGATAAAGATACATTTATTTGACTCCACAAGATCAGCACAGACAGACATGACAGACATACACACACAAGGTAGAATACAACAAACCAATCCACATCATCTTCTAAGAATAAGTTGAAGAAGTGGCTGATAAGTCTAACAATATATGATATTAACGAATTTATGATATTGAAATGTACCTATATACTAAGTTTTAGGTTGATGTTGGTAGTGATTCTGTTGCAACCAAAACCTTAGCTAACTAGACTAAAATTGTTGCCGTCTCTTCTTTTTCGATCTCAGAAAAGGGGACAGCAACGTTTTTAAGCTAGTTTAGTTTAAGTTTTGTGTCAACAGAATCACTACCATTGTCTTTTTCATATATTTATTGATTTAATTATTTTTAATTACATTATGTAAGTTAAGTGTAAAGTTTAATTGAATTACTGTACTTATGACCGTAACACAATTGTAATTAATAAACGAACTATGAACTACAAAATTTGAGGATATGTTACGTACATAAGAAGATAGATGATTTTACTAATTATTAGAATACAGCTTACACTATAGGTACCTACATAACATTAAATCGGACCTAATATCAAAAACGGACAGACAGTTTCGAATTTAAAATAATAGCATGGATCATTGACAACCTTAGATTTTTAGTTTTCTGTGTTAGTAAAAAAAATGTGTTGTACTGAAAATTCCACATGGCATCATTTAACCCCAAAGTTAGTAGAGCGGTTTAGTGATAAACTTTGAAGAAGCCCATGATTCCCAAACCAAAAATCATGTTTTTAACAAGTTGTTTACAATTAATGTTTGTTCCAGATCAAGTAATATCTCTGCAAGTGACAAATGTGACCCACAACACCGCTACGCTGCAATGGCAGCCCGGCTTCGACGGAGGACTTTACACCTGGTTCCGTATTCGATACAGGTACAAACATCCTTACCTCAACAGCCTGTTATGGTCCACTGCTGGACGCAGGCCTCCCCTTGTAAATCACCTTATCGACTTTTATCTCATAGTTGGCCCATAATTCAAACGCTGGGCATGCTGATTGGAAATCGCAATTATGGTCCACTACTGGACGCAGGCCTCCCATTGATAGGCTTTTATCTCATGGTTGGCCCATAATTCCAACGCTGGGCATGCTGATTGGAGATCGCAATTATGGTCCACTACTGGACGCAGGACTCCCCTTGTTAATCGTCTTATCGGCTTTTACCTCATGGGCAATGCCCATAATCCCCACACTGAGTATGCTGGTTGGAGATCGCAGTTCTGCTGGAAAGTTACCTAAGACCTACAACATCATTACAAACGTAATTGTAAACGTTCTTATAAGCAACTAGCAGCGCCTTGCGGTTTCACCCGCATATTTCCCGTTTCCACGGGAATTCCGGAATAAAAAATTGTCTATGTCACTCCCAAAAAAGTAAACTTTCTAATGGTGAAATAATTTTTGAAATAGGCCCAGTAGTTTTTAAGTTTAAACGTTACATACATAAATACATAGCATTCTTCTTTATAATATTAGTGTACATAATATATTGTTATTATACACTAGCTGACCCGACAGACTTCGTCCTGTCAAAAAGATTTGTAATGTGGCAGTTTTTGTGCCTACGTATTTTAAAAAATTCTCCTGAACAGAACCGTATCTTTGACGTTAGGAACACACCTACATTGCTTAGACAACAGTGAGTGCTTGTAATTTAATATGAACTTTATACCATAGCAATAAAGCTCAAATTGACTACGTTTTAGTTACAAATCATTTGTATGGGAAAAAGAAGGGCTATTTTTAGGGTTTTTCCAGCAATAATTCTAATTTTTAAGTAAAAATAAAATAAGTAAATAACCGTAAAAACCATCCTTGAACTTCAACGAACATTTTAAAAAAAGATTTGGCCAAATTGGTCCAGGCGTTGTTGAGTTATGCGCTTACCAACACATTTTGCGATTCATTTTTATATTATAGAATAACAAATATGGCTACACAATAACACCGATATAAATAAAGACAAAATTGTTTTAATCGTTTGACGACCTTTGTGGCGCGGTGGGCGAAGGTCTGTCTGCGATGCAAGAGGTTGCAGGTTCGATTCCCGCCTTGGGACAAATATTTGTACGATCTGCAGGTATTTGTTCCGGGTGTTCTGGTCGTTTTATATGTATAATAAAAAATATCTATCTATGTATTGTATTATATTATGTATATCAGTTATCTAGTACCCATAACACAAGCTCTGCTTACCTTGGGGCTAGATAATGCTGTGTGAATTGTCCAGCATTATTTATTTATATTTATTTATTTAATGTTACCTACCTAAAACAAAATTTAAGTTGGCTAATTCTGTTGTTTTATTTATTTTACCGGCAGAATATTTGCTAACAGTCTTAGCAAGATTTAATGAATGAATGATGAAATTAAACTTAAATTTCATTATCTATGTAATGTTTGACTTACCTATGTTATCTAGTGTAACGTTATGGTGAATAAATAAATACTAAATTAAATTACAGATATGCCACTACTTGCTGGAATGACCTTGGTCAATTGTATCCACTGAAAATGAAATAACTGGTTGGCTAAATCCCGTTTTATAAAATGTTTAAAAGAAAAAAATATTATAGACTCAGAATATTAAGGAAGACATTATTTTTTCTTTCTGCGCTAAGTGCCAGTCTCTCGATATGAAGAAACCGGATAATTTCCGAGTTAGCAAATCAGAATAATTTTTGAATACAGTAAGTATTAAAAATTATTCTGATTTCAAATTTTATTATTTCTTTTAATTTTCTTATGCATACTTTTGTTTAAAATTTTAGTATCCATCTTTTTTTACATTTCTTAATACTAAGCTAAAATAATTTCTTTGGAACTTCGTACACGTAATATTTGACCTGCCAATGCTTTTTTCGCAATGTTATCCAGTGTAACTAATGTTTTATAATGTAAACACTGAAAATACATTCAGCACACCACAACCTGAGAATTCGCCTTTTGATTAGTCGTGCCCTATATAGCCGTTTAATTCAACCTCGAAAACGCCACTCAAGCAACAGAACTATTGGTTATAAAACAGCACTAACTTTCTTTATTTTCACAGAAAAATCTACGACGAAACTTACAAATACGAGGACGTAATGCCGAAAAACGCAACTACCTACACGATCGGCGGGTTGGAACGGAATACGGACTACGTATTTTCGGTGATGGCGGTCAACAAGATCGGTCAGAGCAAGTACAGGCCGGATGACACCAAGGCTACTACGCTTAGTGAGTATTCTTGTATTTTATATCAGTTTTCTACTTAAATGTACCTTATCAAGTATTCCCCAATGGTGCCTGTGTCATATGTCAAGTATTTTTTTGAGTTAAGACACTCGAAAAGCGTTCTCATGTACGAAAAGAAATTTAAAAAAAAAGTTTCAAAGAAAGCAGAGTTTGTGTTATTTAGTAATGGGGACCTGTTATTTACTAAATAATGTTTTTTTTCTGCTCTACAATCCACTCAACTTTATCTAGCCCCAAGCTAAGAAGCGAGCTTATGTTATGAATACTAGATGACTGATATACTTTTTAGAATAAATTACATAGAAATATATTTTTATTTAACACACAAAAGAAGAACACCCGGAACAAATATTTACAGATCTTACAAATATATGTCCCAAGGCGAGAATCGAACCCGTGACCTCCTACGTCGCAGGCGGACCTTCGACCGGTCGTCATAAATAATACATTTGTTCATAAATAATCATGGCGGGAATCGAATCCGCAGCCTACCACGTCTGAGGCGAACCTTTGCCCATTACACCACAAAAGTCATAGTCGATATTTTTTTCTATAACGTTTATTAAATTTCACGCAACCTAAGGCATTCTCCCAACATCAGTACAATCAAGTTCAGAAGAGTTCAACTCGTACAGCGTGCCTGGAGTTTTCATAATAACTGGCACGATCATAGGCACTGCACTTATCCTCTTGAATGTACTGCTGATTGGGTTTTGTCTTCATCGACGGACGAATAAACGGATCAGAGGTTTGGATAATTAGTTTTAAGTTTTGTTAGTAGTTTTTGTTAGTAGTGATTGTGATTTTGAGAATGGAAGATTGGATAATTTGTAGTGTAGATTTTGGTAAAAGCGTAATACCAATATACAATTTTTGGTATAAAATAAAACGGTTAAAAATGTGAAATTGATTATTTCGTTATTAAAAGTATTTGCATATGAAAAAGTGCTATTGTAAAAAAATCTATTTCATCAGAGTTCTTTCAATCTCAACTCAAAAATGAATTAGGTAAAAAGGTCTATATTCGAAAAAGAATCGCTCTAGTACCTAGAAATTATTTCTGTAAAGCCATTACCTAAAATCAAAACCCAAATTGAACCTTTTAAAATAAACAATTGAAATATCAAGCTCCAAAGTAAAATAAAATAAATTGCATCGAATCAAGCAACCTCGAAAATCTTTAAAAATATAACTTAATGAAGAACACAATTATAGAGCTCTTGAAGTTAAGTCCAGACTGAATTAAGAACGCGACCCCAACGAAAGTGCTCTGATATAGGGACGGACTCAGGACGGGGGCTAACGGGGTAAGGTTTTTGTACCGGAGCTAATTTTTTATATTCGCGGTGAGCTTGGGATCAAGATTCTTTATCAACAGCTAAACTGCGTAACTAAGCGAGAAAATGATCCTCAGAGCTGTTTTTGTAAGCCTAAATAAATGAAAGCTATATTTTATTATTTCTGTCAAACACAACCAACAGGAGCGCTTAGTTATGCAAAGCAAGCATGCTTATTCGTTTGCTTCGAGAATCTCAAACCCAACAGTAGCTAAAAGATACTTTGAAATACACTAAACAAAGACAAGAATATCAATTCTAGTTAAAAGTTATTAATAAAACCATATCTCAAAAGAACGAATCGAATCTTGAGGTTTTTACCACAATCTCGTTTTGTCTGAGCCTTAAAAATTAATACAATGACATTTGAGTTGAATATCTAAGCTTTCTTTAATTTCTAACTTTTCCATGTTATAACTATTAACCGGGGCAACAGCCCCAGTCCTGCCTCCAACCCTTTTCTGCCATTTTGAACAAAATGTACGTTTTATTCTCGAATTGAATTAGTTTTAACTTGATTCGTGTTGCGAATTTCGTTGTACTCGCTTTTGAAGTACAATAAATCTCTTAGCAGTCTCGTAAAACATTTTCTGAGTGTCGGCCATTTTTAAAATGAAATTTCGAAATCAATTTACTTTTTAAAATATTTATTTTCACCAAGGTTTTGAGAACTCTAGCTATTTGTACAAAAGCTTTAACTAAATAAAATCGGTTCGTCAAAGTATATTACCGAACCATAAAAACTTAATTCTTAAATAACATTATTGGCGACTGAAGATTTTCTACCCAATGAAAACTAAATTGAGCAAAAAAACACCATTATCTTTTTAAATTGCAGAATCGCAAAATAGCGTTGATTTTATTACACAAAACACGATCTCATAACAAATTTCCACCTTCCATCATCAAATTTAGTCGCCTTTTTTATGTTGCTGTTTTATAAATTATGTTTTTTTATTTCTTTTTAGCTTCATCCGAAGTAGGGGAGTTAAATGTAGTGACCACAGAGTATGTCGAAAGTGCTGATGTGTCAAAACCTGTTATTGTCTACGTGTCCGTAACGGCAGCTGTATTGATTCTGATAAACGCAGCCTTAGTCGCTTGTTTTGTTTTGAAAAGACGCGCTAGACGACTGAAAGGTAATATTATTTTTTTGTTTATTTTCATTTGATTTCTTTGTTTTATTTCGTTGCACAAAGATAGCTTTCAAATGGTGAAAAAAACCTTTGGTGAGTTGGAAACTAACAATTTAAAAGTAACCGGGAAACCCTTAATTTATTTCGCTGCTTATTTTTTTGTATTTAATGTTGCATGATAATATTAAGTGTATTATATGCGATACCAAATAATAATTTTATTAACTGTAAAACGTAGAATCTTAAGTTTTGTAGAGGTGCTACGGTTTTCGTAGAGCGTCTACGACGTAGCTTGCTACGCTTTTGTTGCCATGCATTAAAAACCTTGTAGTAGGCACTTGCATCCTTCTTTTATGTACCATTGTGAATCATGTTTTAATGAATCAAACCTTATTTCCTACATAGAAAAACCAGCATTTTCGAAATTTCGAATTCGCAAAATGCTCTTTATAATAAAAATAATTAGCTCGTACAAAGTGACACTTCACTTTCATTTTAATTAATGACGCCATTTTGTTCGTTCAATGTTGCCACTCTGACATTTTATATGCTCACTGTTGCCACTCAGCATACTTCAGGCACTAATTGATTGAAAAGCTCGTAACGTGAGGGCACGACGGGAATTAAAGATTTTTATTTAAGGGTGTCAACTGGCTTGTCATGGTGAAAATCACTTTTCAGTATAATTTCAGGATATTTCCTGTAATTTTTTTTTTATTTTAACCATTTGAGTATTGCTATATTTAATTCGCCGTTTCTTTTTTAATAATCATAACATTTTCCACTACCATAATATTTTTTTTTTAAATCTCTATTTTGGCACTGAGCAATAAAAATCCTGAATATTGAGCACTTCAAAAAATTCTCACATCCAATACTACTACGTCTTTATATCACTTGTGAGCATATTTTATTGCTTTGAATTCTATTTAACTTTAATATTTTTTGCAATTTTGCCCACTGATCTAACATTGCCTAACCTCAAAACCTTCCTCAGAGCAAGCCGGCCAGTCTTCAAAATCAGCGACCATAGAGATGTACGCTCCATCTTCATACAACGATACGATGACAGGCGAGACTCTTAGCTCTGTGTCGGAGAAATCCGAGACATATTCACAAGATGGCGACGATAGGCCTCCGCCCCCCATTCCGGAGATACCTAGCATGCCGAGCAGGCATAATAATATGCTCAGTCAGGTGAGTTAAAATCTATGTTAGCTTTTTTTGTTTGTTTAGTTTAATTAAGAGAACGCTTAGGAACAAGAAAATGCGTCCAAAGCTGTGCAAAACCATTTCATTTATTTCCTTTAACTGTATTCAATTTTTTTATTTTATTTATTGAGGTATTGCTCTAGTTATAAAAACTACTCAGGTATCCTGATCTATGTACTATTATGTAATTGCTTATTATAATGTCGGTACCTAATGAAATACTGATCTAAGTTACTTTTATTACGTTACTTTTTCTGAGCTGCTTGTGTGTGAACCTTATTATAAGACTATTAATAAGCAAGAAACAAGAAGAAAGCAAGAAATATGGTCTTATAAATATACGCACCCACGGTGCGCAAGACCGACTCGCACTTTTTTTAAGGTTTTCTTTCAGGACTACAACATGGGATTCCTCAAAAGGGGTCTTCTTAGACTTTTAAAAGGTCGGCAACGTCCCTGATGTTGCGGGCGTCCATAGGCTGCGGTAACCGCTTTCCATCAGGCGGCCATATGCTTGTTTGCCACCATATTTCTATTATATGCTATAGCGACAATTAAAATTTGGTTTACCTTCGGTTTTGAGCACTGGTATACAATACTCAGGTGAACCAGTGAAGTCCTAAATTGATGGCGTAATATCTTCCACATTCATTAACCCTTAACCCCTTCCACAGACCTCCGACTACCTGATCGAGGACCAGGGAGTGATCCTCCCCCCTCCGCTGGACTACCCTCCCCCTAACTACTACGAGGAGCACGCGCGCACGCTACCCCACCCACATCGCCATAAGGAGGGCAGTCTGCACGCCACTTTGGGGAGGAGTGCTGGTGTGTATTGCTTATACTATTACCTACTTCAGTCTTGGTCCATAGCTTTTGTCCGTCGGAGATCTTCACCTCCCTCCAAATATCGGAACCATATTTTTTTTCCAGCCGTAAGCTACTTAACTGGATAGCTTACCAGCCGTAAGCTACATAACTGGATAGCTTACCAGCCGTAAGCTACATAACTGGATAGCTTACCAGCCGTAAGCTACTTAACTGGATAGCTTACCAGCCGTAAGCTACTTAACTGGATAGCTTACCAGCCGTAAGCTACTTAACTGGATAGCTTACCAGCCGTAAGCTACTTAACTGGATAGCTTACCAGCCGTAAGCTACTTAACTGGATAGCTTACCAGCCGTAAGCTACTTAACTGGATAGCTTACCAGCCGTAAGCTACTTAACTGGATAGCTTACCAGCCGTAAGCTACTTAACTGGATAGCTTACCAGCCGTAAGCTACTTAACTGTATAGCTTACCAGCCGTAAGCTACTTAACTGGATAGCTTACCAGCCGTAAGCTACTTAACTGGATAGCTTACCAGCCGTAAGCTACTTAACTGGATAGCTTACCAGCCGTAAGCTACTTAACTGGATAGCTTACCAGCCGTAAGCTACTTAACTGGATAGCTTACCAGCCGTAAGCTACTTAACTGGATAGCTTACCAGCCGTAAGCTACTTAACTGTATAGCTTACCAGCCGTAAGCTACTTAACTGGATAGCTTACCAGCCGTAAGCTACTTAACTGTATAGCTTACCAGCCGTAAGCTACTTAACTGGATAGCTTACCAGCCGTAAGCTACTTAACTGGATAGCTTACCAGCCGTAAGCTACTTAACTGGATAGCTTACCAGCCGTAAGCTACCTACTTAACTGGATAGCTTACCAGCCGTAAGCTACTTAACTGGATAGCTTACCAGCCGTAAGCTACTTAACTGGATAGCTTACCAGCCGTAAGCTACTTAACTGGATAGTTTACCAGCTAAAAGCTACTTAACTGGATAGTTTACCAGCTAAAAGCTACTTAACTGGATAGTTTACCAGCCGTAAGCTACTTAACAAATAAATCACACAATTTACCTACAGGGGACGTATCTTTGCCCAAATTTTAGGTGTCGATAACTTTGCCTATAAACCATGAGATATAGAAAATTGGTTATTGTAGCTACACTTTTACTAATTTTGTATCTACCTCTATTGTTTGGTAACAACTGGACATTGGTTTTGTTTTATATATTTTTTAGTCAAGACATCTGAACTAAGATTACTTCAACCAAATAATACTTCATTTCATCATTATAAAACTAATTGTTTTAATATACATACATAATTCAATATATTTATTATTATGTATCTAAGCAATGTTTTTATTAAATTTACTCAATAGCAAAGTTACTTTCATTTTAAAACAAATACAAAAACCACGAACTTACTCGTAGTAATAAAAATATAATAGTCAGAAGCAATTCCAAGCAATCTTAAGTTAACTTAACTCAAATAAAACGCAATCCACGTATTACTCATAAATACATTATCCAATTCGAATAAAAGATGAAACAACCTGTACGTACAGACAGCAACAAAATCTTTTTACGAATTATCTAAATAACATTGGCATGTTTTTGTGAGATTCCCTTAGTGTGTTCATCAATTTATGGAATGTGAAAGTGTTTGGCGACTTTTGTACTGAATTTTGCTATTTTCATTGTATTGTATGCTGGTACTAGATACCATGCGATACATTCGCCGTTTTGAGACGGATGACAGACCGTCGGATGACGAGGCTGCTAGGCGAACCCGAGTTTGCAGTTGATCTGGCAGTGCTGATTGAAAATATGTGGACTACGATTACGGAAAAATATCCCATTCCCATTGAAAGGGTCATCTGAGGAGAATGGTACTAAACGATTTCGGTTGCCAATACGGTACTAAAAATGCATACAGCTTTCTGGTGGGATGGAGTAAATCGACCACGGAATTTTTAACGTCAACCTCGAGATATAAGTAAAAGTCAATTGTTAGATTACTCTCTGAATCTGAATTGCGAAAATGTATCAAAACAAAGTCAAGTCTGAGTTACATAAGTATGGGATTTAACGTTCAGTTACTTAGAAATAAAGACAAACATTACAATTGATTTTGAAATTTGTGATATTTTATTATTATTTAGACTTTTTATTGTATGTTAAAATTATTTGTTTTTGTAACATATGTGATAGAAACCGATATCGCTTACACCCAGTCTCCCCGGATGGCTATCGATATTATATATTTTACCGAAATCGCACTGCACTGGTGTCTCCATCCATAATTGTGTTACGGCTCACGTTACGGTGTTACGGTTCAGCTACAGCTTATAGTCCACTGCTGGATGCAGCGTCCCCCTGATAAGCCTCTGGGCCTTTATCATAATATAGTAATGCCCATAATCCCCAGCTCGAATTGCGGGTTGGGGATCAATTGGTGGTAAAATTGAGACTTGTCTTAGTCACCACATTTTCATTAAAAAACTAGTAGGTACCTACTTGGTAATGTTAAAATCAATTGGAGTTTATCTACATAGTTTCGTTGCAGACAGTACCTACATTTCATTTGAAAACTTGATTCTAAGCCAGTATGTTTCAATTCTAAAAATTCTAAAAGCTTCTTAGATCGAATGAACGGAACGTAAATTGGGTTTAGAATTAAAATAAAATTTAAAATGCTAGGATAGTAACCATGAGGTAAAACCATAGACATAGAATTTTTTCACTACGTTGGTAAAACTGACAATAGGTACATTGTCGACCGATTCATCTCAGTCCGTGGACATGGTGGACATCGTAAGAGCTAATCCGTATGCCAAGTATGGTGATTATGGCAAAAGAAGTCGTTTGGGGAAGGCACGCCCAACAGTGGACATATTATGTGTGCTGATGAAGGAATTTGGGTATTATTTAAGTTTTGATTGCATTATTTGTATCTGTTCAGGTAAATCACAATACGTGCCCGCACCGAGCCCGATGCCGCCTCTAGACGGTTCCTACTACAACATGGCGTCTGACAGATACCTGTCGTATCCGCCGCTGATTGGAGAGTTCCTACAGCAGGTTGGTAGCAAAGTTGTTGTTTACTCATTTCTAGTAGAACTACAAGCCCTTGCCGCATCTAGACGGTTCCTACTACAACATGGCGTCTGACAGATACCTGTCGTATCCGCCGCTGATTGGAGAGTTCCTACAGCAGGTTGGTAGCAAAGTTGTTGTTTACTCATTTCTAGTAGAACTACAAGCCCTTGCCGCATCTAGACGGTTCCTACTACAACATGGCGTCTGACAGATACCTGTCGTATCCGCCGCTGTTTGGAGAGTTCCTACAGCAGGATGGTAGCAAAGTTGTTGTTTACTCATTTCTAGTAGAACTACAAACCCTTGCCGCCTCTAGACGGTTCCTACTACAACATGGCGTCTGACAGATACCTGTCGTATCCGCCGCTGATTGGAGAGTTCCTACAGCAGGTTGGTAGCAAAGTTGTTGTTTACTCATTTCTAGTAGAACTACAAGCCCTTGCCGCATCTAGACGGTTCCTACTACAACATAGCGTCTGACAGATACCTGTATCTGCCGCTGTTTGGAGAACTCCAACAGCAGCTAATCAAAAATTATCTTGGCGCTTTTGTACAGAATGAAATGGAATATTAGGTTTAGGAGTATATTGATCATAGATATCATATTTGAACAGCAGTCTCAAAGATCATGGAAATGTTGTTTTTTTTTCTAAATAACTGCCTTAATAGTGCTCGGCGAAAGTGGAGAGGGGTTCTGCGCAGGCGAAACAACAAAAACTACTTTTGCGCATTCTAACTCAGCGCTGTTAAACAGTGACGCGACATGTTCACTATGACACTTGCTTTCTCTCTCTTCCTTCTACTTCGACACAAGACTTTTCCAGACATCTCGTTCTTGTCTCTTGCTAGAAGCATTGTAACAGTATTCTCCTCCATTCTCATGAACTGTCCTAGCGTAGACGAGAGTTCTTGGACTCGCTTATAATATTCAGTCATCGACATCGAAATGTATTTATAAGTATAATATTTGTAACCTTACCCCTCCCCCTTCAGCAGGCTGGTCGCACCCCGACTCCCCCTCAGCAGTACAGCGTGCAGTCGGTCCCGAAGACACACCTCATGAACGGCGGCGTCGGTGGCTCCCCCTCGCATATGGCTAGCCCACCACATAACTATGGACTAGACAGTAAGTTGATTTAGTTAAGTTTTGCTAAAGTGACAAGATATATGAACATTTTAATGTTGACTGCAATCATCATAAATTAGTGAAACATTCCATTCTGACTATTACGCACTTTTTTATTTAACAGCAAAAAATAATTACAACTTATATTTACACTTACATCTATTTTCTAAAAATCTAAGCCGTCACCAGAAGGCAGAGTGCCCAGAATGCTGGCAGCATTGCCACGTTGAATGGCAATGCTAATTCGTTGACCGAAATAAAAACCAGCATTCCGATCACCTGTGGACTCTATTAGTAGTTTTGTAAGATAAACAAGATATTAATATTAATTCAATCGAACAAACAAATAATAAATTCAAATTTATTCATTATGTAGCTAACCATTAAACCTATTTACTGACATGCATTTCTACTGTATTTGACATAAATTTTATATTAGAAATGATTGATCAATTTTTTCTAAGGTTATGGATTAAAAGGTTTTTTTGTTTATATTTTATTTTTAAAGTGGCAGTGATAATTATATGAAAGAAATATTACTGCCACTTTAGCATAACATTGTTAAGACATGGTCGTGGTCAAATCTACGATAGAATGGAGCTGTATAAAAAATCTATTATCTCTTGGAGAAATCATTTCAAAATTTTACGTACCGATCAAGAGACCGAAGCTCTAGCAGAGCTCGTCTTATATGTACTAGATGTATTTAACCTACTTAGGATTGAAGACACTATTAATGAAAAAAAATGTTTTGTTCCTGTCAATAAATTATATCTATCTATATAACGGACTTATACATATATTTAAATAATAACATTACTTAAACAGATATTTTAATAGTCTATACCCTATAACTACGAATATTTGCAGATTGTGCTAACATTTTCTCCAGCAATGGAATCGAACCCGCAACCTCCTGCGACGCAGGCGGACCTTTGCCCGCCGCGTCGTTATACAGGGTTATTGATAAATTAGTAACACTACGTGAACTGCAGTTTCTACCCATCATCACGAACACGTTCGTGAAGACGATTCTTAAAAAAGATCAGAAATCACCTCTGATATTATATGAAAAAACACCTTTGTCTGGGACCCCACGAGTTACTAACCCTGTATTCATTTTACTTACTTAGTTTTTTTTGTAATCAGTACTAATTTACTTTGAAATAGAACTTTGTTCCCTATGAATTACTACATTGTACCAATTTTTCAGTTGCCCTAGACCGGCAGTCAGCAGGCGGTACGCTCCGACGCCAGCGTCTCGACAAGATGGCGGTGCCTCCACCAGACGTCACTGTTTTACACCCTGGAAATTGTAACCAGGTGAGTTGCGTTACCAGTAGTTTGACACCCTGGAACTGCAACTTAAAAAAAAATGCTAAAAGGAAAATATACCTACCTCTTTCGGGGTAGGGTAAATTTTTACATTAACATTGTTTATTTTAATAAATTTATGTTTATTGTTTATTAGTTATATTAAAACCAAAACAAATGTTTACTTTTTTGCCACTAAAACTTATCTTGCTATTTGTTGTAATATTTTCAAACATAAAGTAATTCTTGAAGTGCTTGATGTGAAATAAAAATTATTACTATTTAACTTCTAACACAATTTTTTTATTGTAATATTATGATGTTGTATTATGTATATTAGTTATCTAGTACTTACAACACAAGCTCTGCTTAGCTTGGAGCTATATAATGCTGAGTGAATTGTCCAGCATTATTAATTTATTTAAATCAGCTAATCAACCATATATTTGTTACAGCACTCGCAAACACCGAAACAGCCACAATCTATCCTCAAAGACCCCTCGCGACACAAATACGCCAACCAATACGGAAGCCCCATCTCCTCCAGCACTCCTCAAAGCAACTCGAGCCAAATCCTGACGGTCCAGAACTTGACGTCCGACGTGCCGCAATACGGGACGATCAGGAAAGAGAAGAAGCAGAATGTAACGATAGACGAGTCGTTCAATAAGAGGAACGAAACGCACGTTGTTTAAATGACAAAGTGGAACTTAGTGACAAGTTGAAATTTGCGGGAAAATATTTAGTGACAAAGTGAAATTACAGGCAAGGTGATTTAGTGACAGAGTAAAGTTAATCAAGAGTGGCGTGGACTTAACAAATACGTAAAAACGATTATAAGTTGAACGTGTGCACAGTTAGTGACAAAAACGATGACGTCGAATAGTTACAGTTTGTGTCAAAGTAACGTTGTGTCAAAAGACAGTGTCAAATGCTAGATAGGTTTGTAAATAGTGGTTTAGTGAATGTAGATAGATAATATAATTGAATGTGATAAAGTTAAAGGACTTTCATAGAGCGAGAGTGTTAGATAGATTTGACAATTTTTAGCCCGAAAAAGTCATTGTTAATAGGTTCACGGTCAATTGGGGTGTATACCCCACGGTGTTAGAAAATCCCATTTCACAAATCGGTGTTGTAAAGGTTACATTCAAGATTTTAACCCCATGCAAGGGGTGAAAAATTTACCCAATACGTACTTGAGTTGGGTTGCAAAATTACCCCATAGACTTTGAGCCTAGTTGTTGTTTTGGGCTATATGTGTGGTTGTATTCGATTGTTCGACTGACTTAAGTATCAATAATTTGTAAGTTTACGTCCAAACGGTATATTTGGATTTTTGTATTGAATTCATTGTCTAAGCGTAATTTTTAAAATTTAGGTAATATTTTTCGTTTTCTTTCGTAAAAAGAACCGCAAAGTTTTGTCGATAGGCTTTTTAAGAAATTATTTTAGTTACAAATTGATTCCACGACGGATCTCTTAATGATAAGTTTAATTATATGTATGTACTTATGCATAATAAATATTTGAATATTAAAGCATTTAAAGATTTGGGAAAATTTTGAATTTTACCCCGGCGATCAATCGTCACGTTTTAGAATTGTTCAGCAAAGATTTAGTAAATTTTTTATTGTTATTTAGTATAATGAAACAAATAATTTGATTTTTCATTTCATTGCAATGCTGGTTTTTAATTCGTACATTGCGTACATATTTTAAACAATTTGAGAAATGTATGAATCGTTACTTTAAGTTAAAAGTAAAAGAAACACTTTTTTTAGGTGTTATTAACGTTAAATGTTGATTTTTAACGAAATTCAGACAAAGTGGAATAATGTCAATTTAAAATTCTCAAATATTAAGTAAATTAAACTTCTTTTTTGCATATTCTCATAACTAATGTAAATAATAAAATAATACTCAAATCGCGAACTGACAATAAATCTAAGTTTAATTATTTTATTTATAAATCCCGCTTGTATACAATGTAAATAACTTACTGTAATTTTTCTATAAAATTAGCTTTTCTACTCCAAAATTTAATCGGAAGATAGTACAGATACCAAAGTTTTATTAATTTTATCTTTAAGTTATTATTATTAATATCCTATTTCTATTATTTTTCATATTTTTTTCGATTTTGTAACAATTTATTTTTTCAATAAATGGTATAATGACTGAATTTCCCAATCGTTACATTAAGATACATTGTTTTTTTTTCTAAATTTGAAAATCCATCCATTGAAAAAATACGATTTTATATTTACAAAAAATATTCTATTGTTACATTTCGAAATTAAAATAAAAACTCTAATGATGATTTTTGTTTTATTTTTCGTTCCTTTTCCGTGAAGGCAATGTCACCCAAAATTTTGAACATATCACAGATAAAAAAAAATGGTTTACAACCAGTTTCTCTAAACTAAGCCCCGATTCCATTTGACGATGTTATCGAGACGCAATCGTCTCGATTATATATATTATATATATATTTGTGCAGCACACTAGAGGCGCTATACCAAAATTTATGAAAAAATGAGACGTGACGGTCACGTATCTAAAATATATACTATCGCCAAATGGACTCGTGGCCCTTACATCATTTAGATATCACATGCATCAATTTTATACATTTAAAATCGATACTCTGGTAGTTATGGAAAAAATCTATCGAGTGTCAAAATATACAGTAAGTGCCAAACATGTTTTTTAAATAATTATAGGTACATAGTTATGTCATACGTCCTTTTAAACATAACGTAAGTTTAGAAATAAAAACCGTGCCTTATACTTTAAAGCCATTTTGACATATTAATATCAATTTAAGTAACTAATCGCCAGAACTTAGGAATAATCTTAAACTTTCTTTAGAACTAAGAGAGCATTCACTATTTTTTTTTTGCATTCAATTATTTATGGTTTTAAACAATTAGTACCTAACGAGACTGATTTGTTTCCATAAAAATCCAAAATGTTAAACTTAGTTTCTGCTTTTTGAAAAATATAACCACGAGCTTGTCATCTTATAATATTAGGTCTTATTGTAAGTACTAGGAAATTGAATGTTCAAAACATATTTGTCAATAATATTAAAAGGTCAACGTCATATTCGATTTTTAATTTAATAAAAAAAAACCTTTTTTTGTTAGATTTTTTTTAATTCCTAGTCCTAGGAATTCATTGTAAAATAAACCATTTAAAAATAAAAATAAGGTTGTAAATTATTCTTAAATTCAAATGTGTCTCTGAATTACGTAAAGCTCATAATGTGTACTCGGCATACATTGAAATAAAGCGTATAAATGTTAAATGCATTTTTATTTTATAATATAAAATGTAGACCTTGGATAGAGTAACATAAAAGAATTCTAACGTTATTATGAGACAAACAAGTAAGTAGTAAGATATTAAATTAAATAGCCCACCTCAAATTAATTTCGCTAATTGACAAGCAAAAACTATTAAGACTAAGGTGCCTATTCCACTCATCCAATATCTTTGTCCAAGTTCTTTGTCTAATATATCCAATATATTGTAGCACTCTAGTCGCCTGAAACACAGGATTACCTAGTTCAGGCTAAATTGTTAAAGTTTGCTATATTTATTTTTAGTGCACTTCTGTCTTGTCTTTTACGTAATATTTAATCAAAGTTCTTGGATGAAGGCCCATTCCACTCATCTTTATCTTTATATGTCCAAGATCCCTAAATAATTTGGTTATTTGATTTCAAATGAAATTACATCACATTCACACTAATATTCAAATTGCGAAAATTTGGATGGATAGATGGATCATTGTTACTTCTTTACGTCAAAACTAGTGTAGCTCCATATACTGAAATAAACCATAGGCTACAATTTAACCCATAAAATTTCAGTTGCCATGTTAAATAATTTATCTGTAGGTATACGTTTTCATAAAAACAACGCGTGCGAATCCGCGGGCAGAAACTAGTATCCAAATCTTTGATCAAATATCGGTGTTGCTAGACTTGCTAGTAAATTGGATGAAGTCATCCAAGTTCTTTGATCAAATGTACATTGGACAAAGAAATTGGATGAGTGGAATGGGCACCTAACGTTGATGATAGGTTAGGTACTTTATTAATTATAAAAAACATTTCAGCCATTTCAAATAGAGAATATATTGTTAGTGAATCGTGTCAGTCTCTACAGAAATTTTCTTTTTACTAACTCTATTTCGTTTGTAAAGGCACCAGCTATTGTTGATGGACTTCAAATAGGATGAGTTACTATTAGCTTAAATTTTGTGTTTTTTTTACTCACAAGGTAAGGTAATACTTTTTGAGTGATACTCTGTGGTTATTAATTTGTCTTAATTTGTTATGTAATTTAAACGTTAACGGTGGCGCTGTTTTTAGGGGAACCGCAATATTTGAGGGTAAGTAAATAATATGTAGTACCAGAGTTTCAATTAAGTATCGAACTTTTGTAAACTAGTATTTCAAACCAAAGGGACCTCTCTAACTCAGCCCATGTATTTCTTAAGAGTCAACGAAGTTTTTTTATTTATTGAGCACTACCAACAGAGGGTATACTTAAAAACACAGAAAAGGTCGCACAAGTCATGACCAGTTGTGATCATCCAATGACCTTTAAAGGGAGTTACAGCTAACACATAAAACAAGATCCGTCAAGTGCGAGTGTAACTCGCGCGCCGAGGGTTTCGAACATTTGCCAATTATTTGGACAGTTAATTTTTCGACTTTTTTCGAATGGCAATATTTTGAAAAGTATGAAACCTACAGAAATGTCGAAAACTGTTTTTTAATTTACAAAACAATGCCTTTCATTTGATTCCCCAATAGGTAGGTCCTTTCGATAAAAAAATCCCCCCTTTTCAAATCGACCACTTTCAAAATAACCATTTTTTCAAAAATTTTAAGATTTACTTTCTCTTGTTTAATACATGACTTACTAGAATGTGTTTTTGTAATGTAATGAATATAAAAAGGCATTTGATTTGAATAAGTGCTCCCTGTTAGCCAATGGTACCTATTAATAAATAAATTGAAATTGAGAATTTAAATTAAAACTTAAACTTCATCATCATCATCCGCCTAAGTAGTCCACTGTTGGACATAAACCTCCCCTAATGAATGCCATAGTCCCTGTCTTCAGCTTGCCGCATCCAGCATCTGCCAACAGTCTTTTGCAAATCATCATCCCAGCAGGTCGGAGGGCGTCCTACCGGTCTCAACTCAAGAATACGTTTACCTCAGCGGTTGTCGGTTCTTCTCGAGACATGGCCAGCCCACTGCCACTTCAGCTTGCTAATCCTTCGAGCTATATCGATAACGTTAGTTCTCTGTCGGATGTACTTTTGAAGACCTCTGTGCATCGACATTATGCCTCTGTGGCATGTGAGCGAAGGTCCGCCTGTGACGCAGGAGGTTGCGTTGCGGGTTCGATTCCCGCCTTGGGACAAAATATGTTCGTCACGCAACTGACTATTCGGTTCGAGAATAGTTATAATTATTTATAATTAGCAAGATTGTCAGAGCGTCTGGTCGACGTATGACCCGACAGCTGGCGAGTATCACCATTGCTATACAGCAGTGCAATGCAGCCAGCAGCGTCTTGGGCACGCGCGCGACTGTTATTGATATGGATCAGTTGAACTACCTTTAGATTGTTTGCAACCATCTGCATTTGGCTCAATTGTTTGAATTGTAAGTACTGGTTATAATTTGCTTCTTTTATTTGATAGTAAAGTTTTGAAATCCGTTCAACATAATCCGAGTTAAGACTTCTCCAATACTACAACTAGACTTACGAATTATCATATGAATACATGCCTGTTTGGTTTGGTATAAGTCATTCAAAATGGCGGATACTAAAATTAATTTAGTAAGTGATATATATAAGTAGATCGGTACATCATTTATTTTTTGACGTTTTTATTTTGGAATTTAATAATTGAAAAATTTATTTAACAGCACAAAATATATAAGTAACAAGTAAGTAAGTGATATATAAACTAACTAGTAGTTTTTTTTTTCCTCTTCTTTCAAAAGCGGACAAAATTCAGAAGATTAAAATCAATAACACCGTATTACATATTTGTTTATAATTACTATTTATAAAGCTAAAGCTTATGGTATAAAAATTTGACTTGTGTGCTTGTTTTGTAAACCTAAAGAAGTAAAGTTATGATAACGGAATAACCCAAAAATAATATTGAAAAACTCAAAAATATAATCATGGTTAATATCCCGTTATAATCAAATAATAGAACAAAAATTAAAGTACCTAGTGTTTACAATTGAAACAATTGAGCTAACTGCAGACTGTTGCAAACAATCTACAGGTAGCTCAACTGACCGATATCAAGTAAAGTTATTGAACTTTGAATTATAAATTTAAAATAAATATGTCTGTCTGTTTGTTTTGCTTTCGACGGCTGAACAGACGAAAAGGCTGTCTGCTGAAAAGATGCTGTCTTTTTTTCGGTCAACGAATAAGCATAGCCATTCAACGTGGCAATGCTGCCAGCATTCCGGTCACACTGCCTTCTGGTGACGGCTTAGATTTTTATGCAATATATAAAGTGTAGATATAAATACTAGATTTAATTGTTCTATATTCTATATTTGACGACCGATGTGGCGCGGTGGGCGAAGGTCTGCCTGCGACGCAGAAGGTTACGGGTTCGATTCCCGCCTCGGGACAAATGTGTGTACAATCTGCAGACATTTGTTCAGGGTGTTCTGGTGGTTTTCTATGTACAGTAAAAAAAAATTAAAAAGTATGTATTGTGTTGTTATATTGTGTATATCAGTTATCTAGTACCCATAACACAAGCTCTGCTTAGCTTGGGCCTAGATAATGCTGTGTGAATTGTCCAGCATTATTTATTTATTTATTATATTGTTGTTTGAATTTTGATAATTATTTATTAACTTTAAATAAAATAGTTATTGAGTTTTGATTTAGCTTATAACTTGTACCACAACCCTTCATCTGCATGTGACGCGGCGCTTAACATATTACGGATTTAGACTTGAAATTAACTGGAATATTAATGCAGGCATACAAGTTTGGCATACAGGCTGGCATACAGCATCAATGGAAATGAAGTTCATTCATCCGAGAGCATTGTGGCGGTTCCAATATCGTTTATACAGGAAAGTTTGTAAGAATTTGGTGGTACCTCACGTCGGAAAGCGCGTAAGGCTGTAGTTCCTGCACATGACCCTCTCCCGCACCCCCTGCACATGACCCTCTCCCGCACCCCCTGCACATGACCCTCTCTCGCACCCCCTGCACAGAGGGCTGTCCTTGATACCCAATTTAAATAGGTGTTTGTTGAGCTAGCAGTGTCCTGTAACAATACCGATAATTTGTCGGAGTTTGTCATGAATGAATGAATGAACACGTTATTGCACTTAAAATTAAAAAAAAAAACAAAAATAAACCTTACATCTAAATTTAAAAACTAACAGTACAATCGCACTAAGAGTACAGTAGGCGGCCTTATCGCTGAGAGCGATTTCTCCCAGGCAACTCAGGGATGGAGAAAAGAACATGTTTCAGATTGAGGAGTTTTCGAGAGGAATTAGGCTTTAAAGCCGGGAAGGCCTCCTTTGACTGCCTACAATCCGGAATACTTACAGTAGTCTTGGTGTTGTTTTATCGGAAAGTGGTTATAATGTTATGTTATTTTTTTATTTTATTTTTTTATTTAATTTTCGAAGCTGGGTCAAAAATAGTTATTTACTTACATAATACATGCCGGTAAAAAGCAGCGCATGTTAGAGGGCCAATTATAAAGATTCCGCAGATAATGTACTTTGATAAATAACAAATGACGTACAGAGAAAGTAGACGACTAAAAGGAAATACACAATAATAGTTATCTTATGAAGAATTCATCGCTAAGCAACGTTTGAGCTTGCTTACAGACGTGTCATTATGTTGTGTGTACTATTCTTTCCATACACTCAGACTCTGTTTGGTCCATTGCGCGTGGATTTGTTCTGCTGTGTTACAACTAAACGCAAAGACTTTCACTTTAAGGTTTTTCCAGTCTTAAAGTTACAGATAAGTAAATTTATTTAGCAATCAGTTTACATACAGGTTTACAGGAATAATAATAATAATAGATAGGTAGTTATAATTAGGTATATTTACATACATAGACACAAATACAAGCAGAGACTGTAGGCACCCATGTGTAATTTTTATTTACCTATAGTACCTATGAGTATGGATATACGTCTAGTCATTAAAAAGGCTGTGCAATATACCTACCAAACGAACAAAAAAGAGGGAAAGAAGTACCCAGACCGAAGTCTTTCGAGAAGGGAGTACCTTATCCCCCCTTTTGACTTTAATCTAAGCCATCACAAAACTTCGAAAAACTGTTTCCCGAACGTTCACGATCTCAATCGAACGCTCTCTATCATTAGCTAAAAATTAACTCTGATTAGTATTTTAGGATTTATTGGAATAGGTAAGTTTCAAGGCGTAAAACACTCAAGTGCTCTGAAAACTTTACGCGGACTGATCGAGTTATAATTTCATAATAGGTACAAAATTTTGAAATTCATTACGGATTTGTTTAGAGCCGATTCGTTTTCTGTTGAAGTCTTAAAAAATATATTATTTAAAACATTTATTACATCCGGCTGTAAATATTTGATCCCCTTACTATTTTATTAAAAAAACAATCCTTCAAGCGAAACCAGCGGTATCGTGCAGCTCTATTATAAATTCATTAAAGTTGATCGTGTAGTGTCTGTGGCGCGGTGGTTGCGGGTTCGATTCCCGGCTCGTTACAAATGTTAGTACAATCTGCAGGCATTTTTTCAGGGTACTCTGGTCGTTAATAAAAAATATCTATCTATGTAGTGTATTATAAAATTTTACATTTTCAAGTTACGTGCGCAACTTGAAAACGTAAATTTTTATTCATTTTTAGGCTACATAACGATTGAATCCTATTTTTGTATATTTTTAGTGGTTTATTAGCACCATAGAATCTAATTGCTACACATTTCAAAAATGGGTGTAATATCCTATAAGTTTAGTCATGGTTCACCATAATCGCCAATTAAATGAAATCTTGCTAATATTATAAATTCGAAAGTTTAGATAGATGGATAGATGGATGTTTGTTGCTCAATCACACCAGAACGCCCGAACCGATCTGGATGAAATTTGGCATAGAGATAGATTATAGTCTGGAATAGCACATAAGCTATATTTTATCCCGGGATTCTCACGGGAACGGGAACTACGCGGGTGAAACTGCGAGGCGCTGCTAGTATTAAATATGCAGTAAATAAGATTAAAATTCTAATCAAAGACTTATTTCGGAGTTGTTGATCAGATCAAACATTGAACCTATCAGCACGAGTTTCCAAAAAACAAAGGGTTTTAACAACACCCCAGGGAACCCCGGAGCGTCAGGTGTTGCGATTCATTTCGCGCTTCGCCGCCGCTTCAGTTACAGGGTTCCGCTTTTAAGGTATGAGGAAATATTTCGGGTTTTTCTTGAGAGTTATAAATTATAAAAGGTATGTAGGCAGCTACCTAACAATATAATCCTATCCTACAAATAATAAAAAGCCGAAAGTTTGTGAAATGTGAATTTTATTTTGGTGCCTAGCATCTCCCAAACTACTAACCAGATCAAGATGAAATTTGACGTAGGTACATTTAAAGAGGCGATATCTGACGCCATTTTGTGAATACACAGGATATATCATATTTAGATATAGACACAGGATTTCTCGTTTATAGGAGCGGGACAGAGCAAAGCGGCGTAATTTTTGTGTTTCATAGAAACACAAAAATCTATTTAGGAAAGCTTTATCTTGATCTTGAAATTGTATAAAAATTTTACTTCCCGCTAGGTATAACAATAAGTTAAACCAATGAAACTGATCGTTATTTCATCGTTTTTATCAGCCTATAATAGTCCACTGCTGGACAAAAGCCTCCATTATGAGTGCCATAGCGCCCTGTCTTCAGCTTGCCGTTTCCAGCATCTGCCCGCAGTCTTACGCAGGTTATCTTCCCACCTGGCCGAGGGCGTCCTACACTACACAACGACATAAACAGGTACATAAGTACATTCAGGTGATCGTCCTAAAAGGTAATAAGACTCTATTGGCCCATAAAGTGAAGTCAGCATATCCCATACCTGCTCCTCAAAAATGTAATAAGGTCCTATAATAGGGGTCCCGAATATTTTCGTTTATACCAAATATTGGCGTTGTAAAAGGGCTGACCTTAGGGACCTTATTGTTTCACATAAAGTTCGTGTGACGAAATCTAAAGCACCGTTCGCAGAAAACGTGACTATGATAATCGATTTTATTTTAGTCAGGGTACTATATTTGTTTTTTATCCGCAGTTGCGAACTACGGCCGCTTTTTAGATAAACCCAGTATGGCTTAAAAACAGCTCACAAATATTTACTTTGACAGCTGTTTTCTCAGATGTTTTTTTTCGGATTATTAATGAATTTATTTATTAAACTGCCGGCCACGATGCAACGCGAAACGGAGTGTTGGGAAACCATCAACGACCAACCATCGACGGAAAAATCGACGATGAAAAAATTACACACAGCCAAACATAAAGATCTCCGAAGATTTTTCGAACACAATAAGAAATTATTATGTGCATGATGATTGTATGTATAATATGTGCATAAGTCTTACTAAGTTTAGTGACGCCCAAAGGCTAAAACTTTAAATAGGTATTTCAGAATAATCCTAAACTATACCATAAATAACAACAGCAGGCCCCTAGCTTAAGGCGGCGATAGATGTGAAATGGGCAAATTTGGGTTACATTAAAACAAAAAATCTCCGACATATTTATCGATAAAGCTTTGCACTAAATATCTTTAAAAAAAATGTATATACCGAGATACAAGCCTAGTGCTTAGTTTGGGTCTCCCCAGAAATCCTTAAGTAGGTAAGTATATTTGTTATAAATAAATAAATTAAATAAAAAAATTAAAAAAATAGGCAAACTAGTTTTAATTCAATTCTTCTTCTTATTTGAATGTAATTTTCTTCCTTATAAAGATTTTAGTAGTTTCATACTGTTTTGCAATCGGTACAGCATTTTATCAAGCTCAACGCTCGGCCTACGTCGGCTATCGGCGAATTTCGCAGAATCATACATTTGTAACTCAAAACAATAATGGTATTGCGTTCCTATCTTGTACTATGATGGTAAAATATTATACTATACATTATATACTTACTATAAATTATACACTGGTAAAATATTATACAGGGTGGCTTTTTGAGATGGGAGCCGAAACCATGAGAGTTAGAGATAAGTCGTGAAAGGAGTCATGACCTTGATGAAAAAAGAAACTGCATGTTACCTTTTTTATGCTTTACTCTTGGGGGAAATCAGATCAATTGATTTTACAAAAAAATATGACAGTCTGTATTTTGCACCAGCGGATGCGCCTTCTGATAAGGATCAATCTTTTGAAAATGTCGCCCGCTTCGATGATGTCTTCGGACATTGACCGCCGCGATCAACGACCAGCAGTGGTGAAGGTGTTTTGTGTTTTTAAGGGAATGTAAGCAGTTACATAAGACTTTTTTTATTATTACAATAAGCACATTCACTAACCTCAACCTCAACAGTTTATTATTGTCCACTGCTGGACGCCGCCCTCCCCCAGATAATCGCCATTTTAGTAGTAATTTCATTTGTTTTTTCGAAACCTAAAAGTGTGTTAATTTTTTTTACGTGTCGTGTGATCGAAGTTGGCCCCCCCTGAAAGTTTGGTCCTTTACTTTTGTTACACCCTGTAAATTACCACAATATCTAGTATCTAAAACATTGACGACCGTCGTAGGACAGTGGGTGCCTGCTTCCCTGGTTGGCAGGATGAACCCTCTTGAAACTATTAATTTTGGTGAATTTTCGTAGTTTGCTTCATACATTATAATATTATATTGGTAATTCCAGAAAATTTATATACGCAAGATCAAGATGCAAGATCTTGAAAGAAAGAATGCCGAACCTTTATGTTTGCGGCAAGAAAACATAGCTGTTTTATAATAAAAAAAATATTGTGGTGTACTATTAAACAAGGTAATTTTAAAAACTAATGATACGTTTTGCAAACTGCCCAAAGGGCTTTTTGAAATATTAAAATAAAATAACTGTGCTACAACCGTAAGAGGTCCCGTAGATTCCCTGGTCCCCAGATTTCGTAGCTTAGTTGGTCAAATCCTGCCGTAATCAAACATTTTTAGCAACATTTTTATTTCTTTAAATAAAATACTCAATAATTTATTACCTGCATGTGTACAATAGGTCTTAAAATAAAATAACAAATGTCCAGCATGTACCCCAAGGGCACGGCAATTTAAATGCTAGGTGGCTATTTACAGATAATCATAGGCTTAATTTACATATGAAGTTAATTATTGTACATCATCATCATCATCAGCCTACATTAGTCCACTGCTGGACATAGGCCTCCCCTAATGAGCGCCATAGCGCCCTGTCTTCAGCTTGCCGCATCCAGCATCTGCCAGCAGTCTTTCGCAAATCGTCATCCCACCTGGTCGGAGGGCGTCCTATACTACGTTTGCCGAGTCGCGGTCACCACTCAAGAACACGTTTACCCAAGCGGTTGTCGGTTCTTCTCGAAATATGGCCAGCCCACTGCCACTTCAGCTAGCTAATCCTTTGAGCTATGTCGATAACCTTGGTTCTCTGTCGGATGTATTCGTTGCGAATCCTATCCTTCAGAGAAACTCCGAGCATAGCTCTCTCTATAGCTCGCTGAGCGACTTTAAACTGGTGGACCAGCCCTACCGTGAGTGACCACGTCTCAGCTCCGTAGGTCATGACGGGTAGGACGAACTGATTGAAAACTTTAGTTTTCAAGCATTGCGGTATGGATGACGAGAAGACTCGACGCAGTACAACGGACGGCAATTATTTTACATTGGGAACTTATTTACGGTGGCTAGGTGGCGCTAGTGAGCGCCGGGGTGTAGGTACTACGTGAGTGAAGCCATGGGTAGGACCTAGTTTTAATGTAATCCAAACTAACCCCAACTTCAACAGTTGGAAATAACGAAACAACTCAAACAGTAGCAACTAACCGTGGCAGTCATACTTATAAGTCAAAACCTCTGAAGTATGAATTTCAGATTCGAAATTGGATAAGATATGCTGAAATTTGTTCTCAAGCTTTCCGTCGTGTAAGCTGGGAGCCGATTGAAGAAATTTTGCATCACAAAGCATTGTCATCTCTTATCTCTTTGTAATGTACTAATACAAATCTGAAATAGAAGAATTATTCAATGGAGAGTATTACTACTGGTACACTTTTTTTGACTTCCTAAATAAACTACTGGACAAAAAATGTAAGTGAATAAAATCAATAGCACCTCATATCTTATTTGATAATTTACTATTTATAGCTGTTTAGGGTATAAAATTTGACTTGTCTTAGTGCTTATTTTGTAAGCCTAAGAAATAAAGTTAAAAACGTTGACTTTGACGAAACGCGATTCGTTTTAAATTGAATTAAATAGTATTCTATATTCTATATAATAGTATTATATATTCGTCGCGCCAGATATTACTAATGTAATTCTGGTCATAGACAATTTTGAGTGAATAGTTTGTATCTGCGTTAACTAACACTGGAATACGATAATGATATAATTTTCCAATCCTCTCCTAAACTATATCTGGACCAAGTTTAGTAATGGCTACTATATTCATCCTTGCGGCGTTTGAGAGTGAACATAACTTTTTCATTCAATAATTAAATGGAAAGAATATTATGTACAGCTTGAGATTGGGTCTGACATGTCTGACGACCTCTGTGACGCAGTGACACAAAGAATTTAGCGGGTTCTATTCCCATAAGACGACACTGGTGGCGCAGTGGCTGTGTGGTTTGACATAAAGGTTGCGGAATATATTCCCGTGGTGCGGTGCGACCTATGTATGTAACACAGTGGCACTGTGGCCTGAGACAAAAAAAGTTGCGGGTTCTATTCCCATGAGTTGACCTCGGTGGCACAGTGGCAGTGTGGCTTGAGACAAAGGTTGCGGAATCTATTTCTCGTGGGACGACCTGTGTGTCAAAGTGGAACTGTGGCCGGAGACAAATAAGATTCCAGGTTCTATTCTCGTGGAATGACCTCCGTGACGCAGTGGCAGTGTAGCTTGAGACAAAGGTTACGGATTCTATTCCCCGGGGCAAATAATTATACAATCTGCAAATATTTGTTCTGGGTATGTAATTATTCAACGTTTAATATGGTAGGAAAAGGTAATACGGAAAGTCTGTTTTAGAGACGTATTCAAACTGAATGGAGCATTCATTTGGGTTCTGATTTGCACACGGAAATCATGTGTGGACGTCGGCCATTTTGTAACTGTTTTATTTTCAAGAGGCTTTCTTTCAATGCAATTATTTATACTCAAAGTTAAAGTCAATAACTTTATTTCTTTAGGCTTACAAAAGAAGCACTTAGACAAGTCAAATTTAATACTATAAACAGGTTTATAAATAGTCATTATTATCAAATAAAAAATATGATGTTATTGATTTTATTCGCGTCAATTTTCTTTCTTTTTTCATACTGTTTTTTTAAGGAACAGTAATGTGAATCTATCTTCCCAAAATATTTCAGGACTAACGAGGGATATTTTCATAGAAATAATAAGCTTGATATTATTATAGAAATATAATTATAGAAATAATAATATCAAGCTGGCTTTGTTACAAAATTGTAGAAGAGTATGAAGGGTTGCAGTTTCTCTACGTGATAGAATCTTGAATACGAAATTTTTTAGGAATCAAGGACTTGTTCGTTGACACTCACCACACAGTTTTTTTTAAGCTTCGTTAGTGTCACCGTTTCAATTACTTTAGTACTATACTTATAAATCTGTGGTTTCAATAGTATCAGTGATCCTTTGTAAAAAACGATCTGAATACGATGTTTTTTAATTTATTTATTTATTTTATACCTACGACAATTGGTAGAAGATCCAAAGTCCTCAACATTGCTCTCAGAATAAGTAAGCTAAAGTAACAGTGGGCGAGTCATGTAGCTCGCCGCTGGGGAGTAAAGGTTTTCGAGTGGCGGCCGCGATGCAACGCGAAATGGAGTGTTGGGAGACCAGCCACTTGGCCGTTACGTTAGGTTTTTTTTTCCTTTGACGTGTAATGAATCAGTCTCATTTCTTTATGTCCAGTTAGGGCTACAGGTATATCTATTTACACTGCCTACTACTATTAATGACGGACTTATCCGTCATTAATAGTACGTACTTGACGTAACTATTGTTACTAAGTTTCAATAAAATCCTGTTTTCTTTTAATAATAAATTTAATTATTATTACGTACGTAAGTTCACGTTGTTTATTAAATTAAATACCTAGTTACCATGACCCGAGAGTATGGTTGTGCGAAACACATCATAATTTTAATAACACAATCTCTGCTTAAGTTTCATGCTGGGGGATGCTATATAGATTATCAAGCATTATTACCATTAATAATAATGATAAATAGGCCTCTGACCGGTACCTCTAGCCGTTTGTAAGCCACATTACAGCACAGTACGTTAAACACGTATAAAATTTAATAGTACCATATAAAAACTGCGTTTCGTATGGTCAGACATATGGCTTTACATTTACAGTTGATTTTGTAGCTTATGGCTTACATGTTTAGGTGGATTTTCCCGTGAGCTGTGGCTGTGTTTTTTTTATTTAGTTTTTGTATGAGCCTTTAATTTTGCAGTAATTTGTGCAGTTTTTAGCACATGTGTGCTAATGGAACCTGATGAAAGAAAATGTGATTACGCAGTTAATTCTTTTACACAGATTTTAGAATACAGAGTGAAACAAAAATGAAGGACCTTAATATTTGTACGCTGCGGTACTGGGTTCAAATCCGGGGTCGAGACAAAATAAATCTTTTGTATACCTCCATACATAGGTATTACGTTCACGAAAAATCGGAAAATATCATATTTCTCTTCGATTCTTTCGAGCTCGAACAGAGGCCCTAGTACAATTTGTACGCATTATCTTTCAAATTATCATCAACATCATCAGCCTATAGTCCATAGCTGGGCATAGGGCTTCCCTACTGAGCTGCCTTCTGCTTGCCGCATCCAGCATCTGCCAGCAGTCTTTCGTAGATCATTATCCCACCTGTTCGGAGAGCGTTCTATTCTACGTTTGCAGAATCGCGGTCTCCACTCAAGAACATTCACAACACGTTTATCCTAGCGGTTGTCGGCTCTTCTCGAGATATGGCCAGCTCATTGCCACTTCAGCTTCCTAATCCTTCGAATAATGTCGATGATCTTGATCTTTCAAATACTTCCATCGACTTCAATTCAATTCAATTCATTTATTGCAGGAAATATGGTTATAATACAAGGTCTTACTTAAACATTAGGATAGTGTCACATACTTTATACCAAAACACATTGGCATGCAAAAATTCTTAAAATAGGTTCCTATAGCTACATAAAATATGATTTTTAATAAAATAATCAAAATATAAATAACAAAATTAAATGTAAATAAAGTAAAATGCAAACTAATTTTTGATTTTTAGTTATAAAAGTTCCTTAACACTATAGAATGCTTTTTTCAATAAGCCATAATTTTAGTTTTTTTATAAATAATTTTATGGGTAAATTTTTAATGTCACTAGGGATTTTATTATACATATATAGAGACACACAAGGCATGACAGTTCTTACTGTATAAAGCTGTCTTAGGAGCCCTAGACAGAACAATTCTTTCTGGGTTAGGTACGTACACGTCTAGGGTATCTATCATCAGCTTTAGTAAATACTCAATACTTCGAGTCCTTCCTATACATTTAGCGCCTTGTAGCGCCCCTAACGGATCAAGAGGAACTACTTATATACAACGATCCACTCGTTTCTAACAAAGTCGATGTTGGTTTTCGAATCAAGGATGATATGATTTAAATCATTTGATTAAAATCAAGTGATTTTTTTTTTAATAAAATCGTCGATTTAAATCAGTACTTTTTTACTGCAGCCAAAACAGCCAAAAAGTGCCTAGGGACTTCCCCCGACATAAACTACGGCGCTTCTGAACTAAATTCAAACAAATAAGTGTCTGCGACAGCGGTGAAACCCAAATGGTTATAGAACCATTAACAAATGAACATAGGTTCATTTTTTAATGTTGTCTTTTTTATTTTAATTATTATTTTTTGTTAGATATTACAAAATGGAAGTGTTTTTAAGTACCTTTAGAAGAATATAATGTTTGTTGATTTTCGTTAATGTAATTTTTTATAAATTTAATTCAATATTTTTTGTTAAATAGGCAAATAAATATGCGACTTCGATTTTTTAATAAAAGAATGACTTCATTATGTTGATATAACAAAAAATATGTTGTTTTTTCAATAAATAACTGACTTTCATACTGAAAACGATCAGATAATTAAAAAAAATAAAAAAAACTGATTAAAATCAAATAAATCCGATTTAAATCGAATTAATCTGATTTTTTGGATTTTTTTATAATAATCATGATTTTAATCAACCCTGTATCGAATGGTTTTGAGTGATTTGTTGCACTTTGACATGACAGCGGCAGTCGCGTTTGCGGCATTGGTGTTATAAATTTCAGTTTTTGACACGGATTATCAAGGTGTACATTGTTCGGCCGTACAATAAATTGTCGTGCATTATAGTGACCCAAGGAGAACCACATACGCACATAGTTTGGTTACAAAAATGCCTTCAACAGCCGGCCACGCCACATCTGTCGTTAAACAAATATAAAACCTAAAAATAAGAGGCAAAAGAACAGGGAAATATCTTTTTCAAGCCTTTCAAAGCTTGAAATTCCTCTGCAGTCATGCAAGCTAAAGCCTAGAAGCAAATTACTTTATTCGAAAATTTCTCCGACCACTGTAAAAGAACAATTTATTTCACCCGGCTATCTCGTCTCGAGCTAGGGAGGTGATGGTTTTAAAGATTTTCCGGCTTTGTAAGTCTAGTTTATAGTTTTTTGAAAAATTGATTTTAAAATTTTGTTTGTCAGTAAAGAGTGATCTCAATTTAGTTTTTTTGAAATGAATTCTATAACGTGAAGTTTGTTTCAGATTCTGTCATGAAATGTATTACTAAAAGAGATAAAAATATATTAAGTAATAAGTGAAAGGCGCTGTAGATGAGATGTAACATAAATGTTAAAAACTTTTTGATTTCTTTAAGTGCTCGTACATGTGCTTGTCAAAAAATAAATAAATGATTGATTTGAATTGTAGCTCCAGTATTTCTGTCATCCAAATACAATACAAACTATATATTGCGTAAAATTTACATTTAGGCATACATTTACTAAGAAAAAAGTACCAAGGTACTATAATAGGTAGTAGGTATGTCTAATAGATTGCCGACGGCCCCACAATAGGCTCATGGCCCGTGTCTTGGTTACCCGTGCACGATACTCAGAAAATTTAACAGTCTCTAGGATATCAAACAAAACTTTACAGATTCAATACTACTACTAATAGCATACTGAATATGCTTAAGTTAAGGACAATAAGTAATTTACGATTAGAGGGAAATGCCAATGTGTAAACCTGTTGAAACTGATAAATGCGCCGCATCGTTGATATGTATAATAAAAATTTCATTGATATTGACCTGTTCCCACTATCTGAACCTAATTTTAAGAAAAATGTCCTGAAACTATTAAGTAGCACTTCATAAAATTACATTTCAAAACTTTTCCTTTTTATATCTCTGCCATTCAACGTAGAAATTTAAATTGAAATATTATTTACCACTCTGAAACAAATGATAAAAAAACCTGGATTATTGCTAGTTAAACAATAGACAACTATGTAGTAAGTAAAACTTATAGTAATCTGTGGATAATGCGGTTGTTTAGGATCACAATGACCAAGAACATTATTTAATAAGTCTGTATTGCACAATTGTTTATTGTCCTAATGTCCTAAATAAAGAAAAAAAAACTCGTTAAATTGTACTAATAATAGTGTCATTCTGATCAGATCTACAAGTCCATTTGACGTAGTATCGACACGTGATTGTTTCGTCTCATATTTGTATGTGATTTGCATAGTTCACTGTCTGCACGCTAGAGGCGCTGTACCAAAACCTATGGAAAAATTAGACGTCACGAATCACATATCCTTAAATGGACTCCAGCCAGGCTCAGACCTACGTCCAGTGTCGTTCATTGTTAGTTTACTGGATCACTATAATCCACGACAATTTATTGTACGGTCGAATAATGTACACATTGATAATCCGTGTCATGGCTTGCAATTTTAATAGGTTTTGACACGAATTATCAAGGTGTACATTATTCGGCCGTGCAATAAATTGTCGTGATTTATAGTGACCCAGCTTACTCCTCTGTTACGTTTGACGACAATTTCTATGAATCCATAACTATTTTAAAACTAGAGACTTACTGTTTATTGAAGATAGCATCGTTTTTTATACAAACAATAAATTTATTAAAATAAAACCAATGCTGATATAATTACGAGACTTAGACATACAAAGGCATAAGCTAACAATGAACGACACTGTACAGTCAGACGCATTATGATTCGCTAAAATTCTACAGTTATACTCAAAATTTGGCCGTATTATACAACCGGCTTTTCCATCCGTCTTTTCCCTACCTCATCCCTAACGTCGTTAAGACTACTGCCAGCGATGCCAAAAGTCCAGCGGAGAACTTCGATTTCATAATTTTCGAGACCCGTTGAAAGTATCTTTCGCTCAGATACCATGCTTTTGTCTATTAATTAGTATAATGAATGAATCGTTTTGGAGATCACATCACACTGATCACAGTTATATCATAAAGTTAAAATGGATGGATGTTTGTGACTTCAACTTCAATATTACCAGCTTAGCTTATTTAGCTTATTAATTTCTCAATAAAGTGCCTAGAGGTAATAATATGCTGTTAGCCTCCACAAATATGCAAGTGTGATGGATGAACCATTCTGAAAGGTACAAAGAATAAAATCCAAAATTTATTGGAGGATAGATCTCAAATTGACAAGTAATGTAAACAACAACATAACCTCAAAAGAAACGAGCCGTAGTAACTATTGCAGGAACACGCTAATCTGTGCCCTAACACGCTTGGAGCAAACGCGTTCATTTGACAGTTCAAATCGTGCGTAAATCGTATCGTGCTACGGCACGGAATCACAAAATGTCTTAGAGAATATAGTTTTAACTGATTCCACGCCGTAGTCTTGTCTTAGGTGTGTAACACGCTTGGATTGGTCTTAGGGAATAATGCCCCTGTTAGGTCTGGCATAGTGCTGTGGAGAACGCTGTATTTATGCTGTAGAAGAGGGTTGTTCGTGCAATCTATAATATGGCTCCCAGACAATCTCTACGTGATAAATTCATATAATTAAACATCAGTCGTTTGGTGCTGGCTTAGAATTTGCACCACCCCAACTCTTCCCGTGGGTGTCGTAAGAGGTGACTAAGGGACATACACCGGGGGGCGGGCAGCAGAGCCTCTTGCAGGAAAGATCCACCACTGAACTGCGATCCTCAACCCGAATGCCCAGCGTGGGGATTATGGGCATTACCCCCATGACATAAAAAAATCAGGGGAAGGCCTGCGTAAAGCAGTGGATTATTATAGGCTGTTGAGGTTGAGGAAACATGGTGACACTATGTTTATGAAACCTTGTACTTAGTTAACTCATAAAAATATCAACCGGTTCCCCAAAAAAAGCGATATAAGTACATAATTTAAATACTAGAAATAAGAATAAACTCGCTGTGCCCACAACTAGGCTACACAAGATTAATGTATCTTTTAAAGGACAATACGCTTCTACAACAAAACTCCAAAATGTTGCAAAAACTGACAATAAATAAATTTAAACAAATTGTCAAAAATGTCCTTTAAGAAGCTAGTGTCCCGCTTTAAAAATTCCGGTTCGTCAGGTCCAAGCGCTGTCTGCATGCACAGGTACAAAAGGGGGCAGCTCGTGGGAAGCCCGGCCAGAAACGAAGACTGCCCTTAGGGTGGAACCCCAACAGGGGTTTTATAATTCTCACGGTATAGAAGCATCAATTTTTCCGTGGAGAATCTTGCAGACTGTAGTTATTTGGTCATAAGAACGCCGCACCTCTAGCGAGTTATAGCCCAAGCATTCAAACAAGAACTTTGTGGGATAAAGGTATGGGTAGTAACTAAACCATAAATAAACCATAATAACCTAATAAACCATCGCATGTAGAGGAACCGCAAGAATTTTTTCTGCACCTTCTCAAGCATGAGGGTATAATCTATTATAAAGGATCGAATCTTTCGCCGTGACCGCCACCACAGATTAGGTAATGTTACTTAACCACTAAGAAAAAAAATACGATAAAAAAACATGAAATTGCACTGTTTTGCACGTAGTTTGGACGAGATCTAAGGAACACTGCGGTCTATTGACATGACTTATGTTTTGATTCGTAGGTTATTTACTAATTACTTGGTTCCGTCATATAGTTTTATCATAAGTTATGTCGTTTTTTTTGTAAATAAGCAAAAACGCCGTTACAAAAACGCACGCTTTGTCCCGCTCCTATAAACGCGAAATCTTAAGCCTATCCTTTTCACAAAATGGAAAATAAAAATTGTACCTACCTACCTATATTCAATACATTCTCTCTCTGCGGGTTAAGAACAGACATTTTCACATTCATATTAGTTTTGGTACGTATGAATTCCATACGAACCATAACGATCTATTTTCTATGCTCACGCCCGTAACACACAAAAGCCGTCATTGAGGTGATTGTCGTATTGTCGTAAAAATACGATGACGACATCAAAAGTGGAATTAAAGCGAATTCTGTTATTTTATAGCTGTCTCGAGCGCGAATTTACGACTATTTGGATCGTAAACTAATCAGATTCGCACTTGTCTATGGAATTTTGCTTTAGATCATTTTCTTCGCTAGAGTTAGGAGATAAAAGTAATAATATAATTTATGGTACATTATAATAATCTAACAACAGGGATAAGAGATGAAAGGGAATTAAATAAATAAAACATGCTGGACAAATCACACAACAGTATTATTAGCCCCAAGCTAAGCAGAGCTTGTGTTACGGGTTGACACTAGACCATCATTGTAAGATAAATTTATACAAATTAATATTATCATTTTCATTTCAGTTAACTGATATTATACCTACATAATTAATTCATGATCATCATCAGCCTATATTAGTCCACTGCTGGACATAGGCGTCCCCTAATGAGCGCCATAGCGCCCTGTCTTCAGTTTTCCTCATCCAGCATCTGCCAGCAGTCTTTCGCAAATCGTTTTCCCACCTGGTCGGAGGGCGTCCTACACTACGTTTGCAGAGGAAAATAAAACATAGGGACTATAAAAAAAAACACTTTAAAGGAACTGCAATGGATTTGGCCGTAACCATAGACATAGAATTTTTTCACTACGTTGCCGTAACAATGTAGCTATCTCTCTCTAACCCGTTAAAATAAAGATCCACTTCTATAGATGCATACTTTGTGTTTGTAAGTCGGTGTAACCCACGGGTGTAACCACACTGCGGAGTGAAGAAGCGACACGGCGTACAAAACGATCGTAACTGGCTTAGTATCGAGTAGTCTAAGAGACAGGAGTTAATATTATATACAACATCCATGCTTATATAAATTCGGTAATAAATAAATAAAAATATTTTATTTCGGACAACAAAATCCATATTTTGTTAGTAAAATTATTAGAGAAATGACTTAAAATTAAGGTTAGTAGTTATTATATAAAAATTGTTTTTTATTAGTGTGGATGAGTAGTTGACTGATACACACTAATAAAAAAAAAAAACATTAAACTATACCTATTTCCCTACGCACAAAACATTAACTTGATTTTTAAGCTTGCGTTGCTCTGCCCTGTCTCGCTCTTATGAACGCGAAATCCTATGCCTATCCTTTTCACAAAACACTGTTAAGTAAACCAAATTAACACTTACACAACCTAATACATGGTCCCTCGTACATGGTCTATTCGCAGACGGACCGGTGTCGCCTCGCCAAGGCTGGGCAATGAATGTTTTAAAAGTTGCGAAAAATCAGTTCAGTTGTGCACCAATAATGCACCTTAGCGTTCTTAGTTTGACTTATATGGCGATAGGATTTTGAAAATAGATAAAAAAATAATGCTGGACAATTCACACAGCATTATCTAGCCCCAAGCTAAGCAGAGCTTGTGTTATGGGTACTAGATAACTGATATACACAATATAACAACACAATACATAGATAGTTTTTTTTTAATGTACATAGAAAACGACTAAAACACCCTGAACAAATGTCCGCAGATCGTACACACATTTGTTCCGAGGCGGGAATCGAACCCGCAACCTTCTGCGTCGCAGGCAGACCTTCGCCCACCGCGCCACAGAGGTCGTCATTTTGTAGCTTTCTTTATATACAAATCTTGAAGATTTCATTATCAGATCTCCGTACCCCGTTGCATGGGAGATATTGTGGATCCAAATGTCATTATAAAGGATCTCGTGGGATCTCCTAGAACACACCCATTTCCAATTGAGTGCAGCCTACATTCTGCACACTAGTATGACAGACGTCACAGAAGAAACACTTTAAAGTGACTAACTGAAATGAAAAATACTACAGAAAACACAACAAGCAGTAACAGCACAAATAATAAATAAATAATAATGGAGAATTCACACAGCATTATCTAGCCCCAAGCTAATAATTCAATTCGAAAATGGTCGAAAACGCAGCCTATTAATACAACTTCAAGTTTTTGTGAAAAGGATAGACATAGGATTTTGCGTCCATTGAAACGGGACAGGGCATGCCAAAACAACGCAACGCAAGCCCAAAAATGTAGTTTTTGCTTATTATCTATTAATTAGGACTTTATTGTAAAAAAAACAGAAATATACGAAATGTTCTTTATGTTTAGTTTTATTACCATGCTTATTCTCAAGATCGTAACTTTAATTATTGAGAAATTACGGTTTTATTAAGAATATAGAGGAAACTTTGCGATTTTTTTCTATCGAGAAAATTTTCTGGAATCGTGCTTTCGAAACATAATTATGATGGAGTGCTGAACGTTACCATGTATAAATATCAAAGTTAAATATTAAATAGTTTGGAAGATCTGACGGAGTTGATTTGAGGTAGTATAGGCCCTTAAAGATACATGTTAATTTGACAGCGGAAACTCCCTTAAATTAGCGACACACATAATTTTAATACTAGAAATAAAAGTTAACTCGCTGTGCCCACAATCAGGCTACACAAGATTAATGTATCTTTTACAGGGCAATGTATACGCTTCCACAACAAAACTCTAAATGAGTTCCAAAAATTTTCAATGAATAAAGTGCAAACATATTTGTTTTAAAAAAAGCTTAACTAAATTTCAGATTATATCTAGAGGATATATAGAGCTTGGGACGAGTTTTACTCCAATTCAAAAACTAAGCAAAGTAAAACATGGCAAATGTTTCTTGTTCGCTTCTTCTGGTGTCAAATGCCTAAATGCAGTATTGATACGCTAAGGTAAGTAAGTAAGTAAGTAAGGATAAAAGGCATGTAAGTAAATAAACTTTAACAATCCTGTAAGCAGCGGCTTAGAATATGCACCACCCCAACTCTTCCCTTAGGTGTCGTAAGAGGCGACTAAGGGACATACACCGGGGGGCGGGCAGCAGAGCCTCTTGCAGAATAGATCTACCACCGAACTGCGATCCCAAAACCGCATGCCCAGCGTGGGGATTATAGGCATTACCTGCCTTGTGATAAAAGCCAATAAGGCGATTATCAGGGGTAGGCCTGCGATCAGTAGTAGATCATTACTTTTTGTTTTGGAATGTATGTTATTCTGTAAGTAATGTGTGAATAAACCAATAAATAAATGACAGGCTGTTGAGGAGGAGGTAAGAAGTTCGACCTTACCATCTGTGGTGAAATGTACTCGTGTGCTCAATCGCTCTCAAATTAATCTGTTTGATAGTCTGTGTACTGGGAAATTCATTTCAGGAATTAAACTAAACTCAAGAACTACATGTGTTGGTAAAGTTAAAATTGGAAAGGTATCTTTAACCGTGCAGACATTTTTAATTTGAATGAAAAAACTTTCGCATGTTAAATTATTAGTGTGAAGAGTTAAATAAGAATTTAAAGTGTCGTATATTTACCCCGTCTAGCTCCTGATTTAACGTTGAATCTGCTCCATATAAATCAGAGTCTTTCTGTGGTCTCCCCCTCCCCCTAATATATTCACCATTGAACCTCAATAAATTTCAACGAAATTAACACTCCTAAGCAATTTTGGATGAGATTTTATACGTTTAAAAGGCGTATGTTGAGTGCGATTCTAAATGGTAAATGGGGATTCTTTTGGTGGGAATACGGTGTTTATCGATTGTGAGGTAAAAATGGCCGAAGATAATAAGCCGAGTACAAAATAGCGCCGCCTTTCGTGAGAAAGTGGACCTCCCCTGGTGCAGATTTCTTTTTTTTTTTTAATTAGCATTTTTTCGGCGTGTCCATAGACTAACAATAACTAACTATCAATAACTTATAACACCATCGAAACTGAATTCAAATACATTTTCAAGAAGTTGAATAATCCTTCTTCCACATGTGAGCAAAACTCTATTTTGTCCACTGTTTTTGAGTAGTAAAGTCATCGTTGCTGAAAATTTTTTTTTTTTTTTGTAAAAACTATACTTACAACTATTATTTTCCGACTTCTTTTTGACTACCTATCTATATTCATATATTTTTAGATTTTTTTGAAGTTTCTACGACTCAGCAAACGTAGGGATGACGAACTGCAGAAAACTGCGGGCAGAGGCTTGATGCGGCAAGCTACAGGGCACTATGGTGCTCTTTAGGGGAGACCTCGGTCCAACAGTGGATAAGGATGTAGATGATGATGGTGAAGGAAGGAAGTAAGTACAGTGACAATTTATGTTACACACAAACACGAACACATTTACCCCAGGCCTATAATGGTCCACTGCTGGACGCCGGCCTCACCCCGGTTTTTATTACATGGGGGTAGTGCCCACTATCCACACGCTGGGCATGCGGGTTGGGGATCGCAGTTCGGTGGTAGATCTATTCTGCAAGAGGCGCTGCTGCCCGCCCCCCGGTGTATGTCCCTTACTTGCCTCTTATGACACCTAAGGGAAGAGTTGGGGTGGAAAATTCTATGCCAAGCAAATAGTTTACCTTTAAAACCCAGCAAACCTATTTTAAGGTATTAAATAGGGTACATATAATAGGGCCTACCCTTTGGGCCCAAACTCGAAAATACTCGCCAACAAAATGCTAATAAGTTAGAAAGAGACACAGAATACAAATGTACAGAGTTTCGCTACTCCAAATATCTAACGGCTTTATTTGTGAAGGGGTTAAAGGTAGGTATTTGGTACTTCTAACTAATGGCTCGGTGGTTACGGGTTCGATTCCCGCTAGCTAATAAATTTATTTTCTTTCTTCGTAGCTTATTAGGGCATTACCTCAGTTACAATTTATTATTATGGCGTAACACGCATTTTCGAAAAGTGTCTTAGTTTTGAAATAGTGCCAATGAACCACAAAAAAAATACACAATTTCGATTCAAACGATAAGTGCCTAAAAATTCATTTAAAATTTACATTTTCAAGGTGAAGAAAACAGTGGACGCTATATTGCTGCGTGGTCATGACATCAGTTAAATGCGCTGATGTTGCTGATGACTGTTGATACTTTTTAGTTTGACTACACAGCCGTATGACATATGAAAATTATGCCTACTATTAAATGGTGTTTACTAACAGGAAAAATTTATTAGATTTGTTGATTATATATTTTATATTTGATTTAATAATAAAATAAATAATGCTGTACCATTCTGCATTATCTAGTTCCAAGCTAAACAGAGCTTGTGTTATAAGTACCTACTAGATGACTGATGTAGGTACTTAAAAGAAAACATTAAGTACATAGAAAGATATTTTTAGTACTTATACAGAAAATACCATAAAACACCCTGAACAAATATTTACAGATCGTACAAAACTTTTGTTTCAAGGCGGGGATCAAACCCGCAACCTCCTGCACCACAGGCGGACCTTCACCCACCACGCCACAGAGGTCATCAATGTAAACAATATGCTGATCTCCATACCATGTTTGTTCTAAACAACAAGTCTATCGGATTAAAAAATTGTGTTAATCCAAAACAAACTGAATTCCTACCGATTAAAGTATATTTTCCCGGAATGGTGGTAACGCAGAGCTAAAGGGCTGTGGAGGTACTTGTTTAAAATTGTATAAAGGTGTATTTTATTTGAGTTGGGACCACGGACCATGGCTGAATACTAATGTGGTCTTGTTGGGTTGGGTACAGATACCTCACTCGAATCAACAGAGAGAGAGAGAAATATTTATTTTAATCTGAATCAACATTATTTGTCCATAACAATAGTAAACGGAAAAAACATGGACGCCTTCCTTCGAGGAAAATATACGTTCCAATGAGCGGTTTACGATTTGCATTAAAAAGAAAAACAATAGGTCCAATTATCTCAATAGATGGCGGGGCGTCTACTGGAAATACGGTATGTCAATGTAGAAAGAATGGAAAACTTTGAATTTTCCAAATAGGTCCATTTTGAGGGTCACATAATGCACGACAATTTATTGCACGGCCGAAAAATGTACACCTTGATAATCCGTGTCAAAACCTATAAAAATTGGAAGCGTGAACACGGCCATTTTGACGTATCTAAGGTTGTTTTCCTTTCATTTGACATTGACATACCCTAATTTGCAGGGAACTATTTTTTTCTTTTTAAAATTGCAAATCGAAAACCCCTCATTGACACGTAAAAAAAAGTCAAGCCCTGAATTTCGCATTACGTTCGTTTTGATATAATCCTTGTCTTGAGTAGGGAAAAATTCTTTGTTCCACGCAAGATACGCGAGGCGAAAGAGATTTCTCGGCGTCCCAGCTTCAATAGAGACAGAGGTTGGAAGTTACCACGGGAAAGTCCGGAAAGTCGGATAGCAGTACCTATAGAGCTGGGTGTAGATACTGTTAGTTCCGTATGCACCCAGATGCATAAAAGAATATGTTTCTCATTCTCGGCATCATCAACAAGCAGCTCGCCCCGCTATAACAAAAATAACTAAAAAACAGAAAACAACATAAAATAAATTTTTAAGGGGGCACCCATCAACAAACGTGATTTTTCGTTTTTATAGATAATTTGTTACGGAGCCCTTTGTGCGCGAGTCCGACGTGCATTAGACACGATTTAAAAATGAAAATGTTTATTTTGATTTTACAGTTACTTTAGTTTAGGCAGAGATACGAAAATAGAGTTTGGTGGCCACAAAGTGCAACTTCGGATATCTGCCTAAACTATACAATATAAAAATATAATAAAGGCGTTAAAAAAAGCTTATGATAAGTATCACAAACATCGAAATTTTTGAAAAAAAATATCTCTGTTAAACGAAATAATATAAAATAGGTGGCCAAACTAGCGAATATTATAATAATTTCAAAATTTTCGATGGGCAGTTTGTGATACATGTCTTATAAGATAATAAGCAATCCTTGATTTTTGCGCTAACGCCGCTCTGTTCTGTCCCACTCCTACAAAGGCGAATCCAGGCCTATCCTTTAACAAAACCTATCTATATATCCTGCTTTAGCAAAGTGAACCATCTGTTTTAGCTCAGCTCATAGTTATGTTTGGGGAACCTTTTGTGTAATAAAGTAGGTAGTTTTACTTATCCTGATATTAAAAATTTGTCGCGAAATTTACGCTACTAGCTACCTACTTATTTTTACCCACGTACGGCGCAAACTAAGTAAAAATATATTTGAATATAAATTGTGAAGTTTATAGTTTTGTTTTTGACTAACTAGGTTTTGCTGGTGATTTTGTTTTTTTTTTCACCCGTGACAATAAATAAATATTGCTGGACAATTCACACAGCATTATCTAGCCCCAAGGTAAGCAGAGCTTGTGTTATGGGTACTAGATAACTGATATACGTAATATTATACATTACATAGATAGATATTTTTTATTATACATAGAAAACACCCAGACCAACGGAACAAATTTCTGCAGATCGTACACAAATTTGTTCCGAGGCGGGGATCGAACCCGCAACCTCTTGCGTCGCAGGCAGACTCTCGCCCGCTGCGTCACTGAGGTTGTGATGCGTGAGTTATGTTGTAAAGAAGATTAAAACAGCGGAAACTATTTTGAGATATCAAGGTAAACGTCTGGACTCGTGTTTTTTCTCTTTCTCTCACTATTTTCTCTTTCTATCCTGATTTTCAAAAAAAATATCTGAGTACCTGGTCTATGCGACGCGTGCGTGACCCGAGAGCTGGTGAGTATCTGGCACAGCGCATCAGCATTGCCATACAGCGGGGCAATGCAGCCAGTGTCTTGGGGACGCGCGCGACTGTAATTGATATGGAACCGTTGAGCTACCTATAGATTATTCGCAACAGTCTGCAGTTAGCTCAATTGTTTCGATTGTAATTATACAAGTTTTAATTGAATTCAATTATTTGATTGTTATTTTATCTGTTATTGAAGAATTATTTATTTATTAACATAATCACCCATAGCACAAGCTCTACTTAGCTTAGGGCTAGATAATGTTGTATGAATTCTTAAGCATTATTTATTTATTAGTTTATTAAATGTTTGAAACCCTATCAATAAAGTCTTTGAGTTGAATGAAACTGTATAAAATTTTGTTTATTTCTTCAAAATCCCGAACAATCAACAAATAACCGAAAAAACAACCTAAGCCGTTTTCCAAGACACTCGAGAGACGAAAGTAAATCTATCCATCTTGTCAACTACAGCCTCTTGAACAAAGCGGGGGCTATTCAGGCACACCCTGTATAAACAAACCTGCTCATAATAGACGATTTGGGTGCCGTAGACCGGCGATTTCCAGCAACCGATCGGCCACTTTTTACCTGAGATTAATTAGAATAAAATTGCTCGTAGATGGTTTATATATAGATTGTTTATGTTTAGCATTTATTTAGTCTAGTTATCCACGTGACCTCTTATAGGTCCGACGCACAACTAGATGTCGCTAGTAAAAGTGTAAGGGCTCTAGATCGCGCTGATGAGAAAGCATAGTCTAGACTCTAGAGTGCAGAGCTAAAGCTAGAGCTAGTTTGGAATCGAAAAAATATTTCTCCGAGATAATGGAATCATGGTGTTTTATTTCTACTAACTAAAACTCCTCTTCAATACTGAAAGTCGGGGTAGGGCTCAGCTCAACACTACACTATTGCCAATAGAAGTCTAACACTTTTATTTCAAAGTCAATTTTACGATCTAGGTATTTACTTTAAAATTAGTTTGATTTTGAAATTGACTACTTCGTTTGGACAATATCTATCACTTGACACTAGTTTAGCCATAACTTTAAATTTTTTTAGTACAAAAGGTATTTTGTTAAGTTTTTTTTGAACGTGGTAAATACGCTACTCGAACGTAAACAAAAACTCGTAGCCTGCTATTTTTAATCAACATTTAATAATAGTGGCCAACAGCAAAAAGTCGTTCGCAAATCGTTCGTCTACCCTCACCCTAAACAAACCTGCTCATAATAGACGATTAAAACAATAGCCCACTGTTGAAGAAAACTGGACTTTAAGATAAAGGGGTAAGGAATAGGCGTGGCGGGAATCGTTATGCTCTGTGCTTTTGGAGAGAGTTTGAAGATATTTGAAGGTGGTAATTGAGTTGATTTACTAATAAAATAAAATGATGCATATCTGCCTTTCCATCTTCCTAGGACTTCCGTGAGGGCTGCGGCGGCAGATTTGGCCGAAGATCTCATGAGGTGCAAATATGCAGGTTTCGACGGAGCCTACGCATTTGCTCCCCTTGGAGTCGAGACCCTAGGTCCGTGGGGTACTGGGGCTCTCCAGGTTTTTACAAAATTATCTGAAGATCTGGTCGAAGCGACGCGTGACCCGAGAGCTGGTGAGTATCTGGCACAGCGCATCCGCATTGCCATACAGCGGGGCAATGCAGCCAGCGTCTTGGGCACGCGCGCGACTGGTATTGATATGGATCCAGAACAGTCTGCAGTTAGCTCAATTGTTTCAATTTTAAAAACTAGTTTTAATTTAATTCTATTATTTGATTGTTTTTCTTTGTTAAAATAATTACATATTCAGCCTAAAATGGTCCACTTTTGGACGCAGGCAGGCAACCCCTGATATCGCCTTATTGTCTTTCATCATATGTTTAGTAATGCCCATAATCTTAACGCTGGGCATGCGGGTTGGGGATCGCAGTTCGGTGGTAGAATTTTTCTGCAGGAGGCGCTGCTGCCCGCCCCCCAGTGAATACCCCTTAGTCGCCTCACTAGACACCCGCGATAACTTTCTATGGTGGAGGTGGAGCTAACGACACTAGAGTCGTAAGAGTTCTTGAGATTTTCGATGAAACACCTATTCGATTTCGTGTCTTAGTTGCTTAGAGCGCACCTGTAACGATGGTGAGGCGCGGGTTCGAATCCTGCCGAAATCGTTTTTTTGGGAAATCATTTAATTATAGTAAAAAAAAACGTTTATTTCAAGCAACACGACTTATATTAGGAAAAGGTACAAATTATACTTACTAACTAACAGTGTATGTGGACAGATGGCGTTCACAACAGTGCCTCGTGTAGGCACAGTCCACTCTGGACGCTATCATGGCTAGGACGATGTTAACGCTCCCCCATCATCCCCGTCATCATTGACCGTTTTAAAGAAATCAAAATTAGCGACCATTTCCTTGGGCTCAGCAATGATTGCGGATAAAAAAGCAACCCAACTAAAGTTATTACAAAATTTGGCTTTGTACCTTAGGAACATCTGAGATAAGTTCTTTTTTTGCCTTCTCCACTTTTCCCCACTCCATGCCGATGAAATCATCTGATGCTAGGGTGTATTAAATAGGGACCATTAGGCCAGTAATTGCACATTGTTTAGACTCCCCCTGTATAAAGACTTGATCGTTTTGGCTAGCGCGAACTTACGTTACTCGTTTAGGATACCACTTTTACATTACATTAAACCACTCTTACTTGACTATCTTATTTTTATGTTTATGTTAGTTTATTAAAACGTTTGTAGGTTATGTAGGTATTATATGTAATAATTTCAATTTCAATTTATTCAATTCAATATGCATACATTCACAATGCACTTAGAATTAGTCAAAATAACAATAATTAAATTAGAAACATTAATAATAAATAAATAAATAATAATAATAAGCTTAACTTCGCAGCCGGTGATCTACCGTTTTGATATATATTTTTTACTGTAGAATAGTTTTATAATATTATATTTTTAATAGTAAAAAATGAATTTTTTAACGAGATTTAAAATAAATGAAGTGTAATAATAATAATAATAAAATGCTGGACAATTTACACAGCATTATCTAGCCCCAAGCTAAGCAGAGCTTGTGTTATGGGTACTAGATAACTGATATACATAATATAATACAATAAATAGATATTATATAGATATTTTTATTATACATAGAAAACGACCAGAACACCCGGTACAAGTACCTGAAGATCGTACAAATATTTGTCCCAATTCAGGAATCGAACCCGCAACCTCTTGCGTTGCAGGCAGACCTTAGCCCACCCCGCCACAGAGGTCGTCATTTACTAAAGTGCCTCAAAAGGATAACAAGATATAAAATCGAATTCGAATCCATTCAGCCAGTCTCAGAGACTATTCATCATAAAACCTGGGGACCTGGACGATCCAAATCCTAAAAAGAATCACTGCACAATATATCGTAAAGAATAAACCGGACAAGTGTGAGTATCACTCTTAGAATAGGGTTCTGTAGAAGAATAAAAACAGGAAAATATTATTTTAGGGTTCGCTCGTTATTTTATGTTATTTTAAGCCTAAAATGTTTATTATTGGCGTATGTGAATACAATGACTTCATATCTAAGTCATATTGTATTTTTCTTTATTATATTATTATATTAAGTATATATAACTTCAGTTGATATGAAAACAGACAAAAATATTTTATTATTTATTGGAAAACCAGAAGCTTAAATTAAACAGAATAATATGAAGAAACATATTATCCTAGAAAGCTTAAATTAAGGTTTTTACGGCTAAAAAACAGTGTAGTAACAATTAATAGAACTAATACATAATCAAAATAAAAGAACAATAAAGGGTCATCATCAGCCTATACCAGTCCACTGCTGGACATAGGCCTCCCCTAATGAGCGTTACAAATTTCCGATAAATAATGTATCGGAAATTTGTGCAGTTCCGTTACAACAAGCGGACAGAGAGAGGAAAAAATCCAAGTGAGCGAGTTATCTCACTTCGCGTGGCACGGCGCGGGTAAGGGCCTGTCTAAAGTAATTCTATGCCTACAGCATCTCTCTTCTTCTCATCTTATAAATTTCACTTTTGACATGTTCATCTTCTGCTGACATTAATAATATAGTATATTATTTTAATTCAATTTCATAATTAAACATTGATCAGTATGTAATTGATTGTAAATAAATGAAAAGTATTGAATATAAATTATAATATTAATGCAAGCTTCTAAATAAAATAAAATTGTTTTGTTTGTTAGTTCCAATATTTTATCAATGTATGTATAAAACATGTTTGTACGCCTAAGCGGCAGAATCCAGCGCTCTAAAATAAGTATTATGTACTGACTGTAAAATTACCTGATTCAAAAACTAAAAAGGAATTATCTCTATGAGTGTAGAGTGGTCACGGTGATACCTTATATCTATAGACGCGAGAAATTTACCTTCAAAGTTACTGTTGTACATTTGATGCACTTCCAGCCCACCTCCAGACCTTTTAGTTACCTCATCACGTCACGGAACCCTAAAAATAATCCGCCCCACAAAGGCGACCGTCGCAAACCGGTTCAGACCGGATCAAAGCGGATACAACCGGATAAGCTGAACAAAGGTCCCGGAGGTGGAGAACGAGGTCCTCATGTCTTTGCTGATTAAGAACTGTTTTGTAGATGTTTTTTATACAATGAAGAAAACATTAAAAGTACCTACGTTCTATCTATCATCATCATCATCACCGGCCTATACTAGTCCACAGCTGGGCATAGGGCTCCCCTAATGAGCGCCATAGCGCCCTGTCTTCAGCTTGCCGCATCCAGCATCTGCCAGCAGTCTTTCGCAAATCGTCATCGCACCTGGTCGGAGGGCGTCCTACACTACGTTTGCCGAGTCGCGGTCTCCACTCAAGAACACGTTTACCTCAAATGTCATAATATATCTATCATAAATAAATGCTATTATAAATGCGAAAGTTTAGAATTTTGGATGGTTATTTGTTACTCAATCACGGAGTTACTTTCCAATTCGTAATGTTAGTATACTAGGCAGCACCTCGCGGCTTCACGCGACAATAAATTTTCAATTTCCGTAAGAGGTCCCAAAGATTTTCGACGAAACCGACTAAAATCCATGACAACTAAGTCAAGGTTAGAGCACACTTGTACTGGACGCGGTTCGAGTCCTGTCGAAATAGATTTATTTTTTTATTAATAAACAAAATCCACCACTATGATCCATAACAAAACTTACGGCCGAAAAACGGATTTACACAATATTTTTATGAAGACCGACAGTCAGATGATAAACAATATGTTTTAATTAAATATATATCCAAATATTAATAATAAACGATAAAAATATTAATAATATAAGACGACCGATGTAGCGCGGTGGGCGAAGGTCTGCTTGCGACGCAGAAGGTTGCGGGTTCGATTCCCGCCTCGGGACAAATGTGTGTACGATCTGCAGACATTTGTTCAGGGTGTTCTGGTCGTTTTCTATATATAATAAAAATATCTATCTATTTATTGTATAATATTATGTATATCAGTTATCTAGTACCCATAACACAAGCTCTGCTTAGCTTGGGGCTAGATAATGCTGTGTGAATTGTCCAGCATTATTTATAAACATTCTTTTGATAAAATCGCACAAAATGTACCGTAACTTATTTTTTACACTTACATAAATTAAATCAATACTAAATTAATGTAAAAAAAAACATGTAACTATTTGTTTAACGTAGGTATACTAGCATCCTCCTCCATCACTCTAATTATTTCATTTCTAAATACTCTCTTATCGCTGTGAAAGATATCTGCTTTGTTGAACTCTTTGGGAATTTCAATTTTTTTGGGACCATATTTAATTTCATAAAGATTACCCAGAGTGCGGGGGCTTACGTACTATTATACAAAAAACCTTAGAATCTACAGGTAGCTCAACTGATCCATAACAACACCAGTCGGAAAGGTGCCCGAGTTGCTGGCTGAATTGCCCCGCTGCTGTATGAATTATTGAATTAGTAGAATTTGTCCCCAAAACTTAAAAAAACAGTGTTAATACTAAAAAAAACCTTTATAAACACCACCAGAACATAAATTTTGGGTCGTTTTTTAAAAAATAACACATCTAAATGCCGCTATAATAGTACAAATTGAAATCCCTTTACAACATTTCGTCCATAAATTAATATTACAAATTCATTGCAAAAACAAATAGCAATAATTAATTTTTATTCGATTTAAAAGTTAAAAAGTGAGAAAAAGAATCCAATTAAATTGACCATAATACCAAAAAGATAAAAATAATTTACAGTCAACTAAATAATTTTGAATAAATTAAATTTAAAGTGAAATAATATAATAAATAAATTTAAAGCGCTATAACAGCGAGCGTTATACTAACATAGTTCATAAATATTTCTATAGGCTGTTTGAAATATTACATCTACCGTCTTGCATTGCGGCCATACTCTAAGCTTTGTTCTCTAGAACTTATGAAATCGATACGTTCCTGACCTACATCTTATCTTAGCATGATAACTTATCGCTAAGAGATTAAGTTCATCTTCTGGGTCACCCTATCCTCTAACTTTCCTTAATACGATCTTGCTAGGCCTTAACCGCCCTTAACTAATGAATCATGTTAAAGCATTCCACTTAACATGAGCTATGTCTATAACTAATACAGGGTGTTTCATTCATTTAGAAGAATTTAGAAGTTTAGGGAGTTGTATTCATAAAAGATCGAAGTGCAGTTGAATTTGCACCAAGTGAACCTTGTGCGTTTCTACTGCAAGTTTCGGTTTGGAAAATCGAACTTATTTAATATTTATGATATCTTTTCGATCATAAATAGAGAAACATTTAAGTGAATAAAATCAATAATAAATTGGATAATAACTACTGTTTTTTTATTTTTTTTAAGTAAATATTTTATTCAGAAAGTAAATAACAATCAAATAACAAATTTAAATTAAAACTAGTATTTACAATAGAAACAATTAAGCAATCTGCAAACTGTTGCAAACAATCTACAGGTAGCTCAACTGATCCATATCAATACCAGTTGGAAGCGTGCCACTACTGTTTACAATATAAAATTTGTCTTGTCTAAGTGCTTAATATTGTAAGCCTTAAATTAAAGTTTTTTTACCATTTTCAAAGGAAAGTTAGCGATTGTGCGCGCTCGATTGTATTTTTTTTTTTACTCCAGGGCGAGAAACTTTTCAATTTATAGAAAACAGTTCATAAAAAGAATAATTTTTAAGACAAATTTTACTTACACTAGCTCTTTTCCAAAACAAACAAATTCACAGAACATACAGATTGGAAGGTCAGAACACACTTTATTTCACCCTTTAAGCATGGAACATCCTGTACAGTATAATGTGTAACTAACTTCGAAGAGTAAGTAACGTACAGAGCATCCTACTCCATTAGTAAAATTGCAAGAAATTTGCCCCACTTCGGCCAAAATTAACGTGTCGTGAGCCAATTTACTTTAAGGATGGAAATGATGGTTCAGTATCACGCTAGAAGCACCAAGGCGTTCTGAGTGATGCAATAAAGTATATTTTACCTACATAAAACAAGTATTTATATCATAGTGAACTGGAAAAGACGACCTCTGTGGCGCGGTGGGCGAAGGTCTGCCTGCGACGCAGGAGGTTGCGGGTTCGATTCCCGCCTCGGAACAAATGTGTGTACGATCTGCAGACATTTGTTCAGGGTGTTCTGGTCGTTTTCTATGTATATCAGTTATCTAGTACCCATAACACAAGCTCTGCTTAGCTTGGGGCTAGAGCATTATTTATTTATTTAAAAGACATTTTTGTATTATAGTGCGTAAACAACTCGCATTAGCGATATGTATCGTTTCTGGGCACTGTCACTTATGTCTTTTTCTATATTTATCTTTTCTTTTTCCTTTGTGTTATTGTGACAAAAATAAAACATTTTTAGTTTACTTTACTTTTTACTAAACCCGCGCACTCTGGGTGAATCTCAAATAAGAATCTTAAATAAGTTCCCAGAAAAATCCGATTCGCCAGGACTCGAATCGATTTTTTTTTTGGGAACTTTTGTCGTTCGGTCGGTGTCCTAATCCTAAAAAAAACTATTCTTCTAAACTATTCTGTTTTAATATGTAGGTGTTTTAGTGGCTTTGCATGCATTGTATCTATGGTTTCTATAATTCAATATTTGATTTAAGACCATTGTATTATTATAAAAATATACCTTTTTAATATTTGAATAAGTAAAACTTCAATGGAGTAAAATCATTCAGGAAAAATCTCAATTTAAAAATATCTGTCATATACTTACATTTAACGTGATTTTGTGAACCAATTTAAATTATTTTATTATTAAATCACCTCTGTATAAGAATTTTAAATAAAATCCTCAAGATTTCCAAAACTTTAAAGCCTTTATTAGGAACCACAATTGTAGGCATAAAAGAAACAGCACACCTTCTCTAAACTTTAATCTATGACATCCACAGCATCGCGCTCGGTCGGTCATATTTCCGGTCAGTTGCCGCTGTTGTTGCATACAAACATACATACAAACTGTGCATCTTGGTTTGTATGTATTTTACAGGCGAGAGTTCAAACTTCATCATATTTTAATGGTCTTCGGTTGAAACGTTGTTTATCATTCATCATAATCATCATCTATAGCCTATAGTAGTCCACTGTTGGACATAGGCCTACCCTAATCCTCTCCGTTTATCATTCAGCTCATACTGAAATAGACGGTTCATTAATAAATCAATATTCCAATAGCAAAATAAAACAATTACAGCTAATATATACACCTATTGCACACCTATTGCCTAAAAAATCTAAGCCGTCACCAGAAGGCAGAGTGCCCAGAATGCTGGCAGCATTGCCACGTTGAATGGCAATGCTAATTCGTTGACCGAAATAAAAGCCAGCATTCCGATCACCTGCGGACTCTATTAGGAGTTTTGTAAGATCTTTGTATATAGCATGTGCCCCAAGACCCCACCCAAGGACCTAGGGTTTCCACCCCAAACGGCTCAAATAGGTAACTTCGATCAAGATTCACGTATTTTCGCCGTTTAAGGAACTCCGCTGATGTTGCTGCGGAGCCGGCCCTTACTGATGTCCTTGCAAGATGAGAAGGTGCTAGGGTATCTACACACGTAGCATCCCATACTAAAGGCCGACCCATCTTCCATTGCAAGGGATCAAGTTCATTACCAACTGGTTTTAATACTGATCTAATTCAACTAGAATTCATCAACCATAGTTTTTATATTAAAATTATGAAAAATTGTCCTCAATTAGCGATGAATTCCAGTGACGTCATCCAATAAACCTTTCATAGACACCCCCATTACGGGCGTTTTAGTTTTTATACAATTGTCCATTGTCGTTAGGTCATTAGTGTACAATGGCTTGGCTCGGATCCAGCGATAGCTCCATTACTGATAGAAACATCAAGACATCGGGGCCCTAAATGTGGCGTAGGGCTCCGATATAATGACAGGAATCTGATAGAATTATGAGGACTTGCATAAGACATACAGTGTCGTTCATTATTAGCTTACCTTCCTATTACGTTAGAAGACAATTTCTATGAATCCATAACTATTTTTAAACTTGAATGTTATTGAAGATAGCACGTCGTTTTATATAAAAATAAAACGTCAAGTGCGAGTTAGACTTGCGCATCAAGTGTTACAAACTTCTAAAAATTGGCAAAGAAATCAACTCAGACGAATAGTGCAAAATGTTTTTCTGATTTGATAACGATTATGACGTAACTTATTTAGTCTGTCGTCTCGGGACTAAATAAAACTAAATAAATTACTTCCAACCCTAGTAGGACAACAATATGGTAATAAGCATTTTTTTTATGCCTCTGTAATAGTTTTATTCTATTTAGTTTAGGCAGAGATACGAAGTTGCCCTTGGTGGCGACCAAAATCTATTATCGTATCTCCGCCTAAACTAAATAGAATAAAACTATTACAGAGGCTTTAAAGAAAAGCTTATGATAGGTATCACAAACTGGAAGATGGATTTTTTAAAATTTCTTTGTTAAACGAAATAAAAAAGTAAAGAGGCGAAAAAAATACTTAAAAGTTCTAACACCTACGACGAATGTTTAAACTCCAGACTCATGTATATTATTTTTAATTATTACTATTTTTTCTTTGATATAAGATGCTTAAGTATAAATTGAGACGTATAATTTGACATACATATATTAAAATGCGAAGATTTGACTGGATGTTTGTTACCTCTTCACTCCAAAACTACTGAACGGATCGAGCTGATATTTTGCATACAAGTAGTTCTAAGTCTAAAACAAAACATATGCACTTTTTATCCCATAATTCAGTTCCTATGGGATAGAAATACTGTAAAACAACAGCGCAGAATGTAGCTATAAATAAAATGTTCATCTATTTATTTACAGAAGCCCTCACTAAACCACAAGTGCATACACAGACGGCAGCTAGTCAACACCACTCATTATAATTATATGGTCAACAATCCGAAGTTATCAAGGGCCCTTCAAGGCTACAGCAATGGTGGTTAATTTCACTTGTGCATTGTTTTATGTGAACATACCCATTTTTAGGTACGTTTTGTTTTGCTTATCCCTATTACTGTGTGCTATGATTCTTTAGAGACCTACTGGAATACAAAGATGGGATGCGGGTTCGAGTCTCGAAACTGAAATTTTTGGATACTTATTTATTACCCCATAAGAGGGCTTTTAAAGCTAATACGACCTCTGTGGCGCGGTGGACAAGGAGGTTGCGGGTTCTATTTTCACCCCGGGACAAATGTTTCGATATGCAGATATTTGTTCCGGGTGTTCTTGTCGTTTTCTATGTATAATAAAAAATATCTATCCATGTATTGTATTGTATATCAGTTATCTAGTACCCATAACATAACACAAGCTCTGCTTAGCTTGGGGCTAGATAATGCTGTGTGAATTGTCCTGCTTTATTTGTTAATCACTTTATTTCAATAAAAAAACCTGAGTACTTACTAGGATATAATAAATAAATAAATAATGCTGGACAACTCACACAGCTTTATCTATCCCCAAGCCAAGCAGAGCTTTTGTTATGGGTACTAGATAACTGATATACATAATACAATACAATACATATTAATAGACATCGAATAAATGGGTCCCATTGTGTTTGATACATGGATCAACAGCAATTACGTAACGCTAGTTTCGGCCACTACAGCCGCTTCAAAGCTATTTCTTCCAGACAACTTATTAATGATTATAAGTAGTCATTAAGAGTGCATTGGCAGCAATCCAGGCTTGAGATATTTTATAGGATTCATTGGATTCCCAGTTATAAAGCTAGCTATACCTACCGGTATTTGATTCGGATAAAACATGGAGTAGGCTTATATGTATTAGTTACTTTCTAAGAAATGAATCAAATTCCCAAAAATTTACGGCTTCGGTGGGACTCGAACCCGCGCCCCACCGTACGGGTGTGCTCCAACCAACTAAGCCACGAAGTCTCAGTCGGTTTTCGCCGAAAATCTTTGGGACCTCTTACGGACTGTAGCGCCAGTGGCGCCGGTGGCTCCACCTACAGAGAAAACATTAAAGTTTCCAATGTTCAAAGACTAAAGTTACATTTAGTTCGTTTGAGAAGATTTTCGGGAACTTATTTCATTTCTTAGAGATGCCCAGAGTGCGGGTAAAAGCACTATAACAAAAATCCTTAGTTACTTTCTGCACGTAAATAATAATAATAATAAGCTTTTTATTCAAATAACTAAAAAATAATAATTATTCATATGGGCCTATACAACCTCAATTTTTTGTGAAGAGGATAGACATTGGATTTTGCGTTCATAGGAGCGAGACAGGGCATAGCAACCCAAGCCCAAAAATGAAGTTTTAGCGTATTACCTATTAATTAGGACTATATTTGAAAAAAAAAAGCGAAACTTATAAAATACTTTTTTAGTTCCATTACCATGCTTATTTTCAAGATCTTAACTTATGTATTTATTGAAAAAAGGTTTTAGTAAAAATTTAGTGGTAAGTTTGCGAATTTTTGGTTAAATTCGCCCGCCGCGCCGCATCTGTCGTCAATAGTATACATTAATTTATTTTATAAAAGCAATGGCTTCTCCATGCCTTGTTCTGTTCTTTTGTTTGAAGAGTAGGTAATTAAAATTGGAGAGATATTAGTTCTCACCTGAAAGACCAGCTTATTACGTGTTGCTGTTGCAATGATATTGTTATTAGCTATTGCTGTCAAAGACTTCATGGGAAACTCCCTTCCACTCCAGCACATGCAGACGCACAGCGCATTACCACCCCTACTTGCTGGATGTACCGTCCACTCGCACTAAGCGGTTTTCCTCCACCTTCATCATTCGTACTGCTGGGATTTTGAACTCGCTCCCTGCTGCTGTTTTTCCTGTCAATTACAACCTGGTATCTATGAGACAAGAGTGAATAGGTATCTTCTAGACCTTCGTGATACATCGTAGGCCACATCTTCACTTTCCATCAGGTGAGATTGTGAACAAACAAAGGTCTATAGACTATTTAAAAAATTAAAAACGGAAGATGACCTCTGTGGTGAGCGAAGCTCCATATAATATTAAAGAAATAAAAAAAATATGCTCGTCGATTACCATTGTAATATCTGGCTCCAACATAAGCAGAACTTGTGTTATGGGTACTAGGAAATAGTAAAGGAACGCTATTTGTTCTGCTGTTACTGAATACCTCCTTGTTTCCATATAATATGTAAGTAGATATTAAGTATATGAATGTTTATAGGTTTGGTATATGTGTATTTTTTCGAAATTGTAGTATATAATATAATATTATAATGTAGGTAGGAAAGGTATGTGTTTATGTTATATATTTTAAGTAATGATCCTATCCATACTTGGTTATCTAGCAGAGATTGCTCTTGAGCGATAAGACTACTAATTGTCACTATGTGTTTCATTTGTAAATTGTTCCATTTTTTACTAGATAACTGACTCTGGTAAATACTTTAGTTTAGTCAGACTGTTTTTATAATTTTTTTAACATCTTGTTGAGGGACAATTTTTGAATTTGTAGATATTTTTGAATATATATGTATGTACAGGATGTTGGCATTATTGATTTCTTGTCTACGTATTTTTAATTTCCTAGTGCTAACATTCGTAGCCCATCTACGTCGTAGAGCGTCTACGTCGTAGAGCGTCTACGGCGTAGCACCTCTACGAGGCACGTTCTTTCGTTCCACACAGCTAGCTCGTGCGTGGCGTATTATCTACACAAATATGTAAAAAAAACTGACATTGAATTACTAAAATATTTTAAAAACCCTTTCATGAATACATTTTACTACATAACTGACTTTATTATGTCAAAATCATTCTGATGTTGATTAAGTGAGACCTAGATACACTGCACATATTTCATTTAAATCTTTCGACATGTCTAAGTACTTAATATAAGTATAAAGAAGACATAAAGGTTGCCTGGAAGAGATCGCTTAAGTGATAAGGCCGCCCATTGTACTTGTCTCATGTAATGTTTTTTTGTAATATTCTTTTTCTGGTGTACAATAAAGTGTTTTTGTATTATATTGTATTGTAAATTAATTCAAAAGACTTCTATAGCATAGCAAGCACTATAACTTTATTCAGATACCATGAAGTTTTGAAAAAAAAAAATAAAAAAAATTTACCAGAACTTAATAAAACAATATAAAATATAGTTAACACTTTCACAGCCTAAGACACAGACGTCGATCTCCAGCTCCGTGTAGCGGTGAGGCTGGGCAGTGATTGTGTCAGACAATACATTATTAAAAACAAGCAGCAATTAAATAAAATTAAAAGCATCGTCGGATTTTATTCACTATCGACACTATTCGACACGTAATAGTTACCAACAGACTAAAGTTTTCATTTCATCAAAATCAGCTGAATCGCTTCCGCTCCCATTGTTATAGGCCATTGGAACTCTAGATTGGAATTATTTAGTTAATGATTCATTTATCTGCAATTTAATATTAAATGGATTTGAAAGAAGAATTTGAAATCAAGTTTTAATAAGTCACTATTATTAGTAAGCTGAAGTGGTATGATCAGGTCATATAGCTCGCAGAACTGATAACTGCTGGGGAATAAAGGTTCGAAGTGACAGTCTCTATACGTATACCAACGAAAAATACAAACAAACATTACATTAAAAACTATATATCTGTTCAATATTTATATAATAAATATATTTATCTGTCCAATATATTTAGATGAATTATTTCAGTAGGTACTTTATTGTTTGTAGTTTTTTAAACAACCACATAATTAATAATATAAATAAATAATGCTGGACAATTCACACAGCATTATCTAGCCCCAAGCTAAGCAGAGCTTGTGTTATGGGTACTAGATAACTGATATACATAATACATTACATAGATAAATATTTTTTTTATTAGAAAACGACTTGAACACCCTGATCAAATACCTGCAGATCGTACAAATATTTGTCCCGATGCGGGAATTGAACCCGCAACCTCCTGCATCTCAGGCAGACCTTCGCCCACCGCGCCACAGAGTTAATTTCCTCTTGTTACAATAACTACCAACTTTAAAGGTCTTTGATATATTTATAGGGTTTTATTAGATTAGAAGTGAAGATTAGATACAGGGTTCATATTGAAAGATATATGTATGTTTGGGAATAGTTTCAATTATTTATTGCACTCAATAAATAATTGAAACTATTCCCGACGTCTCCCGTGAGACGCACATATTCCCAACGAATATTTCTAAAGCCTACTCAAACAAAAATCATCCATCTCTCCCTTCATAAAAAACCCCTTCGTCCATAAAACACAAAATGTTAGCTTCTTACCTCGAATTAGCCCCATAGGTCTATCTGTCCAATATATTTAGAGATCGGTACAGTCGGCGCACTAAATTATAGGTTACAATTCATTCAGCCGGCGAGTGAGAAATTTACGGGTTGCCAACTAGCGTATTCGTCATTCGGGGGGATTCACGGGGTGAGGTTTTATTCAGTTTAGTTTATTTATTAGCTCCTTTTTGATATAATCTTGTACATTCGTGAAAGTCATGCATAATAGAACAATCATTATTATTGGGTATTACAATCATTTTTGGAAAGTGTCTCAATTAGATTGCTAATGAAATACTAAAAAAATATAATTTCAAATTTACACTTTCAAGTTGCGCGGGCAACTTGACGTGCGCAGTGGACGCCATATTCCTCTATGGTCATGACGTCAGCTTGCTAAGTAGCACATGTATATAAGCTAAGCTATCTGAATAATATATTTTTAGATATTTTCTCTTCCATAGCAAAATACCCTTTACAAAATTGATCAGCAGTAGCTCCTATAACGTTATCGAAGATTTACTTATTAAAAAACTTCCGGTTGTTTTACTAAAAATCTTTAAATTAAGTTTCCAAATTTTATACAAAACTTTATACTGAGGTAAAGATAGTTTTACAACAACATTTATCTATATCAGAGACCAACGATTTCGGTTTGACGACAGCATCGAAACTTCCTATTTTTTTACATTAGAGATACAGCGCCTCCAGCGTGCTGAAATGGAACTACATATACATATACAAAAATAAAACGTCACGACGACGATAAAGTTCAGTTTAACGACAGTATCGAGACGTCGCTTACTAATAGCCCTTGTTCATAAAGCCTTGCTCAGAGTCGCTCAGCGAGCTATAGACAGCTGAGCGACTCTGAGCAAGGCAAAGGAAACATAGCTCTGTAGCTATGTTTGTATTTGTTCTACGTGATAGAATCCAATGCTTGAAAACAAAAGTTTTCAATCAGTGCGTCCTACCCGTCATGACCTACGGAGCTGAGACGTGGACACTCACGGTAGGGCTGGTCCACCAGTTTAAAGTCGCCCAGCGAGCTATGGAGAGAGCTATGCTCGGAGTTTCTCTAAAGGATACGATTCGCAACGAATACATCGGACAGAGAACCAAGGTTATCGACATAGCTCAAAGGATTAGCAAGCTGAAGTGGCAGTGGGTTGGCCATATTTCGAGAAGAACCGACAACCGCTGGGGTAAACGTGTTCTTGAGTGGAGACCGCGACTCGGAAAACGTAGTGTAGGACACCCTCCGACCAGGTGGGATGATGATTTGCGAAAGACTGCTGGCAGATGCTGGATGCGGCAAGCTGAAGACAGGGCGCTATGGCGCTCATTAGGGGAGGCCTATGTCAAGCAGTGGACTGGTATGGGCTGATGATGATGATGATAGAATCCGGAATAGGGAAACCCGTATAAGAACCAAAGTCATTGACATAGCTGTCTCAATCTGTCAGCCGGCAAGCAGTGAGAACTGATACCCGCTGGGAAGCTCTGCTTTTTCTTTCGCAATAATCACTCGTATGTTTCCAATCAAACCAAAATTTAGCGCCGCCTAAGCTGATTTCAGAGATGTCTATATGAGAAATATTGCCATTTACGTAATAGAGTAGAGTTTGCTTATCATTACTATATTCCCCTCTATTTCCCTTGTTGAGGGGGAACAGAGAAAGTGCGTTATTGACTTATGTTACAGTGCTGTAACTTTATGAAAGAAAGACATTGAAAAAGGTTTGACTTGTCTAAGTGCCTTTTTTGTAAGCCTAAAGAAATAAAGTTATTGACTTTGACTTTGTTTATAAGAAGAAACCAAGGCAAAAGATTTGGTACAAGGTCTTTTTATTTTATGTTTATTTTATTTTTTAGAATATTTAATTTTATTTATTGAAAGGACACGTCTTTACGTTACGTGTTGCATCAAATAAAAAAAACATTATTGTTTTTAGCATAAAACTTGAAAATATTGGACACTTTTATTTAAATCTTTTTTTAATTATGTACATTTGGTCATTTAAATTATATTATCTATGCATTTTCCTTTTGTCTCAAAAATACTTTTTTAAATCTGCATGACCATTTCTAAAGTGACACCATCTTCAGGTATCCGATCAATCCCCTCAGACAAATCAAAAGCGAAGAAACAAAACGATTTCTATCAGCCTTTCCACGATTGGTCCTGCAGGGTTAACCCTTTGTTAACCCTTTGCGACCCTCAGTAATGCGTCCAGTAAAACCAACGTAAAACTGCGGCCTAAGACTTATTTTCATGAGTTCGTTTGAAGGTTGGGTTTGTTTCCATTGTCATGACTGTGGGTGAGATTGTCAGATGATTTCAAAATCATTGGAAAATTATATGATTGTTCAAAAAAACTAACTAACAAAAGAACTGACTTCGAATAACTTGTTTTGAAATGTATTTTTTTTCAGTTTTGCGGTCTGAATACGAGTCCCAGAATAACTTTTGTACCTAATTTGCTTTAATAAATATTTCACCTCGGAATCACCTCTATAAAACATCAAAAAATATATGTCCTTACATGACGGAAAATTTTTATACTGAATACATTAAGAATAACATTATGTATAGTTACATAGTATGTACCTAATGTATAAGAGGAGAATCTATGTTCGTATGTAGGGACGACACGTTTTTTTCGAAACCGGTTGTAAATAATAGTAAAATACTATGCACAGACTGAGCACCACAAATCAGATTATTAGATTTTATAACTAAACTTTTTTTAATATTGTATGCATGCGTTATAAAAATATTTCAGCTATTTTATAGCTTCCTCAGAGACAAAACTTCCTAGATTATTTTCGTAAGCCCAAGTCTTGTTTCATCTTTCATACGATTTCTTTGCTCCAGTGTATTTTTTCTTAATACCGTCAAGTTTTGAAACAGTCAGTCAGCAAAATTTTTGCTATTACACATTTTATTAAATCAACGACCAGGCTTTGAAACTTCAACTATATAATACTACTAGCAAGATCTCGCGGTTCCACCCACGTAGTTCCTGTTCCCGTGGGAATTTCGGAATAAAATATAGCCTATGTGCTGTTCCCGACTATAATCTATCTCTGTGCCAAATTTCATCCAGATCCGTTAAGCCGTTCTGGCTTGATTGTTGTCATCCATCTATCCATCCACCCATCTAAACTTTCGCATTTATATTATTAAAATAAAATAAATAAAAATCATTTATTCAGATCATTTTTACAAAGGTACACTGTTACTATTGAAACGATTAGTCTGACGTATTTCCGCCAAAGAGTTTAAACGTGTCTCTAAAACTTCGTTTATCAATGGAAACACGCACCCAGACACTTTTGACATGTGCGAGGGCATTTCGCGGGTTTTTACGAGAGACGATTCGCCGGATGAAATAGTTTCGGCTCGTGACGTGCCTTGTTTCACCCTGTCTCACCCTGTTCCACCCTATCCTTGCTTGTTTCGGTGGCTTTGCATTTTTGTTTGAGGAGAAAATTTGGAAGTTATTGTCTTTTTGAATGAACGAAAACTAGAATTTAAAGAGTGTCTGACTATAAAAGTGTGGTATCTTCACGGTGCTAATGTATTCGTTTATGACGGGAATAGACTGAATAACTCTTGAAGATCTATATATTGACAGAGAAATAGTTCCAATGTAAATAGTTATATTGACAGTGAAATTGTTCCAATGTAAATAGTTATATTGACAGTGAAATAATTCCAATGTAAATAGTTATATTGACAGTGAAATAGTTCCAATGTAAATAGTTATATTGATAGTGAAATAGTTCCAATGTAAATTTAAATGTGAACTTTGAATTTAGCGTTTTAAATATTTCCGTGGAGGATATTGCAGGTTGTGGTTATTTCTTCGTAAGCAAGCCGTATCTCCTGCCAGTTATAGATAAATATAAAGATACATTTATTTAACTCAACAAGCTATATAACCTAAACTTCTTAGCTAAAACTTCGTGGGATAAAGGTAAGGGTAGTAAACAAAGCATCGCTAGTAAAGCCTAAATATAAAATCATGATTTTTAGAATTCGGTTTTCTCAATTTTCTTTTACCATCCCATCACCCTTTCCTTTTATAAACAAGAAAGAAAGTAAAATTAATAGAACGCAAACTGTTTCACTTTTGTATAAACTTTTAAATCAAAATTAACGTTTTGCACAGATTTTCTTTCCATTAATACTGAAAGATTAATGGAAAATTGTCCAGTCCGTAAACTTTTTAAATTTTGATCTCGATTGTGGAGCTAATTTATCAAAACAAAGGGTGAATAAGAGTTTCGCTAAAACATGATAAAGTTAGGAAGTTAGGAACACCTTCCGCTGGCGAAAGTATCGCTGGTGATTATCGTAATGATGATGATGATCGTATAGCCGAATTTCAGTAACGACGGCCAGTCTCCGTCTCAGGGCAGGTTACGAGAGGGACTATCAATCAATCAAAAATGCTTTATTTACAAAAATATGTAGATAGATAGATATTTCTTTATTGTACCTAAAACACAAAAAACAGTTTAGAAATGCGGCCTTATCGCTATGAGCGATCTCTTCCAGGAAACCTTAGGATGGACTGGACATGTAAGAACAAAAAAAACGATGGCACTCGAAAAACTAAATTAAAATAGATATTTTTATAAGAAAACATCAATACTTACACTACATAACTATAATACCTACTACATAATCTACAAACCTTTTTATAAACTTACATAAAATAAATAAATAAATAAACACAAAAATAAGATTGTCTAATTTGAACAAAAATTTCCCTACACTAAGAAAAAGTGAAATTCTAAAAATAAAACACTGACACGAAAATAAAGTGATATTTTTTATTTCTGTCACATCGGTATGTAGACTAAAGTAAAAAAGCGAACAAGAAACCTTCACCTTGTTAGAATATTACTTTTCGAGTTGGAGCAAAACCCGTCCGAAGCTTTTTTATCTTCTAGTCTAGATAATCTGATATTTTGTAGTAAACCTTTTTGCACAGAAAGGTTTTGACAATTTTGTTCGAATTAATTTACTGATGAGATGAGATGAGATTTTGCAACTCACTCGAAGTTTTGTTGTAGAAGCGTATACATTGCCTTTTAAAAGATACATTGGTCTTGTGAAGCCTGGTGGTGGACACAGCGAGTTTGTTAATTTCTAGTAATAATATTATGTATAATGGCAACAGACAAAATTCACTGCAATTACAGCGGATCGACAAGACCAGGGAACAGCCAATTTAAACCAAAATAAATATAGGGTGTACTTATAATGTAAACTCGATTCAATATCGATTATTGGTTGAATATCCGCCCTACCTTTCATTCAACGATCCCATTCTCTTTCGAATGAATGGGAAGCTCAGTTGGGGTCATGTACTCGGTCGATACGTACCTCGAAGTCAATTAATAAAAATTATGTGAAATCCTGCAATATTTTTAATTTTTTTTTCATCATAAACTAAACTTTTCAGAAAACCCACTTCAGTTTTGCAAACTGTTTGATAACTATTCCGCAAAAGCTTTTCAAAATGTATTTTAACAAAAATATCGGATATTTTGTTGATATTTTATAAAACACACAGTCGGGAGTTAATCATGGTGGATAAAACCTGGAGATCCTTGTTTGTTTGACTTGATTGTGGGTGATCGGGACAGGCTGAAGCGGATTTAATAGGATTCTGTAGGGCAAACAATCGCAATTCAAAATTTACACAGTAGTACGGTTGTTAAAGAAAAACTCGCGACGGTAAAAGTGAGATTCAGTGAGATTTTATAAAATGAATTCTGTCACAAACAAGTTCAGCTCGCGTAATTCTGATAATGATATCTTTATGTCTGTTCTGAGCAATGTTTCGTGAAAATCGGTCCAGCCGTCCTCAGTCTATCTAAACTAATATTATAAATAGGAAAGATTTGTATTTTTGTATATAACGAATAAACTTAAAAACTACTGGACCGCTTTCAAAAATTCTTTTGCCGTTAGAAAGCTACACATGAGTAACATAGGTTATAGAATATACCCGAGCAAAGTTGGGGTGAAACGCTAGTCATATAATATAATGTATGATGAGAAGCACGGTCAAAGTATTTCTTACCATGATGCGTAGGAACTAGTGAAAAAAAATTTTTTTTCCTGGATCGATGTTCGAAGTAACATCTATTTCTCCGTCATTTATGGACAATTTTGCAGTATTATAGAGGTGATACCGAAATGGACTAATAAAAATCTATTCCTGAGTGATTAAGGATTCGGCGACAGCTGCTCGCAATGTTAAAATTCAATTCGTATGTTCCGTAATATCAAAAATGATGACTGAAACTTTTTGTTTTTACAAATAGTGTTGATAACTGTAACAAGACAATATAAGCTAGTATGTTCCTTATCAAACAAAATGTAAAATATAGTTGTTTAAAATACAAAACAAATAGGACGAAAACAATATGTCGTCTTCTACAAAAAAATATAGGTATATTTTTTCGTCGAAAATTAATAGAAAATATAAATATATATTTCACGCTATATTTTAAAGAACAAGAAACCAACAAAGCAACTACATTGTATAAAATCCGAATAGGTACTTATAATAACATAATTTGGTGGAAATATGCTCGAATTATAAATAATTTTGTTATTACGTTTCTATGGGCAATTCATTTCACGCTAGCCACTTAAAAAAAACACTTTAAAACAAAGGGAGCAGACCTATCCCCTGATAATCGCCTTATTTACTTTTTTCTTATGGGGGTAGTGCCCATAATCCCCACGCTGGGCATGCGGGTTGGCGATGATCGCAGTTCGGTGGTATAGATCTATTCTGCAAGAGGCGCTGCTGCCCGCCTCCAGGTGTGGCCCTTAATCGCCTCTACGACACCCACAGGAAGAGTTAGGGTGCAAATTCTAAGCTGGCACCACGCGGCTTAGATTTTCAAAATAATCAAATTAAAATAGTAAAATCGCTTCCTCCGCCATCTTGTCGCGCACCACACAGACCCTATGACTAGCGAACCGTCCCGTACGTATACTGATATAATATAGGGTTTTATACAGGGTTTTTTAAAGCAATGCAACACCTCTTGACAATCGTACTTAACGTAACTTTAGTCACTGAGCGGGTTTGGATAACTTCCATGTTTCCCCTGTAGGTGGAGCTAACGACGATAGAGTCGTAAGAGGTCCCAAAGATTTACGATGAAGCACATGCTCGGTTTTGTTTCTTAGGTGCTTCTAAATCAAAAGATAATCAGCACAAACTGATTGATTTTCGAGCTTACGCCGCTCCGCTCTAACGCGCCTATAGTCATCGTCATTTATTTGCAAGAAACATATGTGCATACAAAATAAGGTCTTAATCTAGAAAGTTCATTATGTGCTACTATTAGAATAGAATAGAAAAGAAATACATTTATTTAGACACAGGTACACAAAAGTATAAAATAAAATAAACTAATATTAATGATGGCATGCAAAATTCTAATAATGCCTATCCTATTTACAAAATGGCGTCATATCGCCCCCATAATGAAAGAGCAGAGCTTTAAACCTCATTTTAGGCTTTCTAAAAAAGTTAATAACCTCATACTCAGTTCTTGAACCCGCATCCTGTATTTATTGGCAAGATACTTTACCAATCACTCAAAAAAATTATAATCGACGTAAAACAATCCCCACTGTCTCCTACACTACAAACGTGTGATAGGTTCACGTTATTCCCATCGTAAAAGTAAAGGTGCGTCGACAAAATGAACCTCTAGCTTGACAGCTAGATGTGCTGGCATAGGCTGGCATAGTAACACGAAATACAGACGAGCATATGTAGTGTTAGGATAAGTTGAATAAAATCCTTCTTAGAATAGCTTAGGATTTAAACGAGCCTTCGTAGTGTTAAGAGGATAGGTTGAAGAAAATCCTTCTAAGAATAGTTTAGGTTTTAAACGAGCCTTTGTAGTGTAAGGATAGGGTGAAGAAAATCCTTCTAAAGAGTAGTTAAGGTTTTAAACGAGCCTTCGTAGTGTTAGGAGGACAGCTTGAAGAAAATTCTTTATAAAATAGTTTAGGTTTTAAACGTTCAAGAAGGTTGAAATACCTCACAATAGAAGCTGGCCGCAAGCACCTTCAAAAATTCAAATCACTACAAACGAACGAACCATTGATCGTCTATTGTTTTTTCTCCTTTTAATTTTGGTACGCCTATTTAGGTACTTTTGCAAGAGTAAAATCAATTTGTCCTCGGACGTGATCAAGAAAACATGAAAAAGTAACAGTGGTTCTAGTGTAAATAAAGCTGAAAATTAAAAAAGTTTCTTATTGGAAAAATCAAGAAGTTACAGTCCATAAAACTATGTACAATGTATGTAAGACTTTTTGAGTCTAGGACATTTTGTGTCTAGGACTCGTGGGCATAGTCCGATTTAGAATCTTAGTTTTCTATACATAATACATATATGTAATGTTATGAAATCGAAAGTAACCCACGCCACTATAAAACATAATAAAAAATTATCTAAAAATGTAATCGAAATTTGTATTTTATTTTGTAAATCATTTGTTGATTGATTTTTTTCATATTCTTACTTAAAACATTTTTATAGATGTTTAAAGGAGGTCAAAACAATCGGGGATATTTTTTTCCCAGTTGTCCCTAGTAGTAACAATTAGTAACAAGGATTATTTTCCCGATTTCCTAGTAGGAACGCGTGGGGTAGGGATAATCGGGAATAGGCGGATAAATGAAGTCAATAAAAACATTCTGAATAAAATATACTATGCCAAAATTACGACATGAAAATTTTATAGCGTTCCTCAATTGTAATAATAGCATTTATTATAGAAAGAAAAATGGACTCTATCTCTTGTCTGGATGACCGGTGTTTTTCTTCAACAAATGGTGTTTTTCTACATTTTATTGCTTTCCTAATAAATTATGTAGTAACGCATATATTTGCTTACAAAGTTATCAACAAGATGTCCAAAAAGTAAGAGCTTTGTGGTGATTTTAGTACATTTTCCAGTGACATTAGAAGCAGAAATATTGTACTGATACTTTTTTGTTAAGACGGTACCCAGTGCTAAACTAGCGCCGTCATCTATTTTATCTTATTATTTCGTTGAACAAAGGTAATTTCAAAGTTTTCAATGGGCAATTTGTGATACTTATTATAAGGTTTTTTAATGCATCTGTCATAGTTTTATTTTGTATAGTTTAGGAGGAGATGCAGTAATTGAGTTTGGTGACCACAAAGTGCAACATCGTTTCTCCTCCTAAATTATTTAAAATTAAACTATGATAGAGGCATTAAAAAAAGCTTATAATAGGTACCACAAATTGCCCATTGAACATTTTGAAATTACCTTTGTTCAACGAAATAATAGGTGGCAACGCTGGTTTGGCTCGGATTACCTTCTTACCCCCGAATACTCAAACGCAACTTAGATTTAAGCTCGTCTTAAGTCGCGGTTTTTTGTCATAATTTAATGAAAATGTGTCAAAAAATCTTCACTTGAGACGTGCTTAAACCTGAGATACGTTTGAGTATTCGGGGGTCTATAGAGGAAAGATTGTTTGTTTGAATTGAATAGGCTCAGAAATTACTAAACCGATTTGAAAAATTCTTTCTCCATTAGAATCCTACATTAACCATGATGAACATAGGCTATAGAAAATACCCGTGCGAAGCCGGGGCGGACCGCTAGTATCCTAAAATTTTGGTTTTTATGCCTTCGCAACACAATTTTAACTAGTTCTCAATAAGAAAATTTCGTAAAGTAGTTATATCAACAAATATCTTAATCTGCAAATTCTTATTTTTTTATACAAGTGTCATTCAAACATTTCATGTATATTTATTTTGTGCATAATATTGACCTGAATCTAGATGTATCAAAAACAATAAGTAATAAGGTAAAGGTACCTTTACACCGCATACGAGAGGAATGGCTTTAAAAAAATAGAGCGAGTTAGTATTTTTAATAACGATAATAAATAATAAAGATATTCCATTAAAAACCTCACCGAAATGGAAGCAAAGAAAACCATAACTCTCTTTTCCAGCAAAAACGCGAAATTCTGACGAATGCTTGCAAAAACCTAAACCCCTTTGATGAAGTGGTGATCACAAAATCCAGACCTAAATAAAAAGAAGAGCTCTAAATTCAATATGTAGAGCGAAAACAGCGTAAGTAGGTCGTACATCATTTTTATTAGGCAAAAAAACACACGGTCGGCTGTTACACTGTTTTGTAACAAAGATGTTTGCGCATGTTTTGGGTAACTGTGAATTTGAGTACATTAGTTTTTATGTTCTATTGTATTAATTTTATAATCTCTTGTGTTACCTCATCCAACTCCAACATAATAATATAAAAATATACATGCAAATTATATAAAATATACTTATAATAAATAAAATTTATCGTCAGTTTTAAGTGAGCTTTCTTGAAGTAATTAATTATCTTTAATAATCTTTATTGAAGTAATTAATTATCAGTTCAATTCACTTATTTATTTAATTTTAACAAATAATATAGTACTGTGTAATAATACTGTGTAATAACAAATAATATATATATAATATATAATTTTTAGATACTACTATAGGCTGATGATGATGAATAATAAAAGGTAAGTAATCAAATTAACATTACATAAAAACTTGTGAATAGTTTTAATTATAAATATAAACACCCAGAACAAAATATCCACAGATCGTGCAAACTATGAAAAGAGTAAGTTTCTTTCAGTATCCGCTAGGGGCGCTAATAGGCACTAAATCTATGGACTACTGATCTCTTTTGCAATATTCTCTGTTATCACGCTGCAGCGTGGAAACATGCGTTAGCATCCCTAGTACATCTGTGGTGGAAACACTCAGAAGAACTATCATATTCATTCTCCGCACTGACAGTTGAGATGACAGGACAAAGCGTTTCGCAGGACCAAATTTTTAGAATGAGCTTTAGGTACATAGTTTCCGAAAAGTTGGTGGTTTCCACCTAGAAAACGAAGACTATTATAACTAACTCATTAATAATAATTTAAAAAATAAATAAATAAATGCTGGACAATTCACACAGCATTATCTAGCCCCGAACTAAGCAGAGCTTGTGTTATGGGTACTAGATAACTGACATACATAATAAAACACAATACATAGATAGATATTTTTACTATACATAGAAAACGACCAGAACACCCTGAACAAATGTCTGCAGATCGTACAAACATTTGTTCAAGGCGGGAATAGAACCCGCAACCTCCTGCGTCGCAGGCAGACCTTCGCCTACCGCGCCACAGAGGTCGTCAAACTTAATAATAATAACTTATGTAATTACTTATGTAAGGAAAGCGACATTACAAATCTTGTGTTACTCCGTTACAAAACTTGATATACTTTTAAAACAGACGCATTTACACCGTAGCGAGCATTCAACGAAACAGGCATATTAAATCAAGTAAATGGCGTAACGCGTACGAATTTATCGTACGTACGTTTGGGAAATTGCTGTTATACACCTGCTTTTTGCACAGGGGTCAGGGCCGGCGCAAGGGTGGGCTTGGACTTACATTTTTATTTCTGAATATTCCTGAATATTCAAACGCTACTTAGATTTAAGCGCGATTTGTTGACCAATTTCGTTTTTTTTTATTTTTATTTCATCCCCTGAATATTCAAACGCTACTTAGATTTAAGCACGAGTCAAGTAGGTAGTGATTTGTTGACCGATTTTGTTTGAAAACTTCCGAAAAATCGTGACTTGAGTCACTCTTACCTACGAATATTCAATCAAATTTCAAATTCTCCTTTAATTTTTTTACTGAAATGCAATAATGATAATAAGTAGGTACTTACTCAAACGATTTGAGTACAAAATGGGTGTAATAGGCCGAAACTTTTTATCATGGGTCTTCGCTACACCTTACTTAAATGAACAAAATCATTCCGATCGACTAATAGGTACCTATTCGTTATATCTAAGTACATTATTACTAAGTACTCTCATAATCTAACGGGAAGAATAGAGACTGCACCTGTGCTTGCGCACATCATCATCATCAGCCTATACTAGCCCACTGCTGGACTTAGGCCTCCCCTAATGAGCGCCATAGAACACACTGGTACACTATTATACCATGTCCTGGACACCTGGCTACTCTTCGTAGAGACGGACCGACGTGATCGAAATTCGGCTTGGAGGACATAATAATTCTTAAGTAAAAAACTATATAGCATAAAGATAATAAGTGAAGCTTGCAATTAGCATATACAAATGTATAATCACGTATGTAATAAAAAAATAAATAATTACCATCCTTAAAAATTCAACTCCGGCCCATTTCAGGTAATACTCCACATTTGTCAGTGCGGGAAAAATTCCCGGGAAAAATCGCAGGCACTGAATGAAAGCAGGCCTATTACACCGGGGAACGTTCCGGGATACACCGGGATATTCCGGGAATTCCAGGCATCTATAATTCGAGCTGAGTTATTGGAGTAATGCTTAGTGACGAATTGAAAATTATGTTTGTAAAGAGCTTATTTATTTTGTGGGGTAATTTTGGTGACAGTTCGCGAGGGGCGCGAATGCCAGCTCGTTTGTTGGCGTTTGTATTAAGGCGCACACCCCACCCAAACTAGCGCCGCCACCTACTTTATGTTATTATTCCGTTTAACAAAGGAATTTTCAAAAATCAATCTTCCAGTTTGTGATACCTATCATAAGCTTTTTTTAATGCCTCTGTAATAGTTTTATTCTATTTAGGCAGAGTTGCGAAAATAAATTTTGGTGGCCACCAATGGCAACTTCGTATCTCTGCCTAAACTAAATAGAATAAAACTATTACAGAGGCATTATAAAAAAGCTTGTGATAGGTATCACAAACTGGAAGATGGATTTTAAAAATTCCTTTGTTAAACGGAATAATAACATAAAGTAGGTGGCGTCGCTAGTTTAGGTGGTGTATGCGCCTTAAAATAAAACTTACGGGATTTTCACACGGTTCTTTTTTTTATTATTAGAAAAAAATAGTAACAATTCAGCTAACTGCAGACTGTTGCAAACAACCTATAGGTAGCTCCACTGATCCGCGCGCGTCCCCAAGACATTGGCCGAAAAATAAAAAATAAAAAAAATATCCATAGGAGTAAGAGGCTATCGTCAATATATCCATACTTATTATTATAAATTCCAATATCTCTGTTGATTTTAACCTGTTTTTATTTCATTGAATTAATAATTAACAAATAAATAAATTCAGACAAATTTCCTAAACATCTAAGCCGTCGTAATTTCTACTTATTTTAATTTTCTTCCTTTTAAAAAGATTTTCAATATATATATCCATCATATATGTATGTGTTAATAAGCCACGTCTTATTAAAAAGTGCCAAATCGAATCAATTTAAATTATTTTGATTCAAATCCGTCGGCCATTTTCTTTTCGAACCCCTACTCCAGTAGCTACCTAGTAAAACTTGTGAAAAGTCTATAGCTACAGTGACATGTTTGGCAACCACTATGCCACCACAGCCGCGCCAATAACACCCATCAATCTACCCAACGGCTCTCCCGAGGATAACGTAAAATCTAACTTTAAATTGATGAATAGCTTTCAATGATGGATTCTGTTTGTTTTGCTCCTAAAAAGAGAAAATACGTTAACAATTACCAAATTTGTATATTCAGACGTATTTTTTAGTTATCACTCAAACTATTTTCGTCGCTCATGGACATTAATGGATTAAGAAATGAAATAAGTTCCCAAAAATTTTCGACTTCGGCGGGACTCGAACCCGCGTCCCACCCTTAGTACGGGTGTGCTCTAACCAACTAAGCCACGAAGTCTCTGTCGATTCTCGTCGAAAATCTTTGATACCTCTTACGGACTGTAGCGCCGGTGACTCCACCTACAGAGAAAACAATTAAAGTTTCCAATGTTCAAAGACTAAAGTTACATTTAGTTCGTTTGACTAGAGGTGTTGCCGTTGCTAAATTCTAAAGATTTTTGTTACAGTGCTTACCCGCACTCTGGGCATCACTAAGAAATGAAATAAGTTCTAAGGGTTCGAGTCCCGCCGAAGTCGAAGATTTTTGGGAACTTATTTCATTTCTTAGTGATGTCCAGAGTGCGGGTAAGCACTGTAACAAAAATCATTTATGGTTTAGTTTAAATTTTTTCCAATCTTATCCACCTATGGGTTAGTTTCGACATCAATTTCCACTTTCATCCACGACGGATTAGTTTCAACATCAAGTTATACTCTGATCCACCGATGGATTAGTTTCGACATCAAGTTCCATTTTAAATAGTAAATGACAGACAAACAAACAAGATTATCTCATAAACATTTACAGTACAATTTGTACAGTAAATATAGTTTTGGTTTAGATGTACAAAGCTTTGAACATTGTCATATCGTATCGTATCATATCGTAGATAACAATTGTTTTCTAGTAAACTTTTAACCACATTCATTTTATTTTTGTAAAGTTGTGACAAATCGAACAATACATTCTCCGAGTGTGAAAATATGAAAATGCCAACGAAAAATCCAATATTGGTGGAAAATATCAAACGATTACGTCGAAATAAATCGATTCTATCTCTCGAAAAGTTAAACGTTGGAAATTTTCACAATTTGAGCTGGTACTCTCGGTCTGAAACTCACTTTTGCATCTAAACTCGATAATATGGAATTAATTTTAGATTACTCTCATTAAGGTGGGTTGGAACCTCTAAGCTCCCATACAAACGTACTTTTCGATTCATTTGGAAACTACATCCCCATTTCAATGAAATTTTGCATACAGTTTTTCAAAATACATTACTCAGTAAACTATCAATCACAAGATTTTTTATTATTTCATCACCATAACCAGGGCACCTTCGGCTTATTTTTGCAAACAAATGTCTTAATTAATAGATAATCAGCAAAATCGATTCTTGAGCCTTCGCCGCTATTCAAAAATTGGCGTCATATATCGCCTCCTTAATGAAATTTGACTGGAAAGCAAATGTAAGTACTTGAAAAGGGAGATGCAGCCGCTTAGTAGCTAGCTTGCATGATACTTACCACTTAATATCAGGTGGGTAATCATTCAGTACTGGTCAGATGAGTACCGTCGATGAATACTAAGTATCAAAAGAAACTCGAAAGAGAGTTATGTTAAAAGTCTCCCCAGACTTCAATCCCGTAGTAGAAAACTCCCTGACAATATTAATAGCGCAGTGCGAACTGCAGCCAGCTTCCATAACTCAGGGCGGATAAGCGTAGTTTTGATAAAACTTCCAAATAGAAGATGGGATCATACAACTTTGACGTTTCGTATTTTTACCGACGAAAAAGATTTACCTACAAGTCATTTTGTCGTGTTTAAACTGTACCTAAAACGACTTCAGATTCCTGAATACTGTTAGGATACTGATAGGATCTTTCTATGTAATGTATTGTATTATGTATATCAGTTATCTAGTACCCATAACACAAGCTCTGCTTAGCTTGGGGCTAGATAATGCTGTGTGAATTGTCCAGCATTACATATTATCATTATTAATACCTTCAGCCTGCTGATAGACAGACGTACAGAGAAACAATCGGACGGACCACCCGGATAGGACCTTTAGTACAGAACCCTAAGAAAATCATTAGTTTCCGTTGTTAAAATTTCCAAACACCTAACAGGACATAGGGACCTCGAACATGCATGACTCATCGCTAACATCGGACATGTTTCCTGGAACTATGTCCACCGTTCAAAGGAACTCATGTTCAATACACAGCCGGACATGGTTTGCGCATGTTTAAAAATCATCAGCCCAGGATTGGTCGTCTTTTGTTTAAGGTGATCCGCCATTTCTGTCAAGTTTATTAGACCTCTGTAAGTCAATAGACCAGTGAGTGAAAATTATCATGATTTTAGATACGTTTTAAGCGTACCACAGACGACGAAGATGCTGTAATATTTCATCTTAAGATAAAATATCGTTCGCCATACAATCATTATAAGCCATCACTCACGGTTAATATAACGCATGTTTAAAAATCATCAGCCCAGGATTGGTCGTCTTTTGTTTAAGGTGATCCGCCATTTCTGTCAAGTTTATTAGACCTCTGTAAGTCAATAGACCAGTGAGTGAAAATTATCATGATTTTAGATACGTTTTAAGCGTACCACAGACGACGAAGATGCTGTAATTATCGTTCGCCATACAATCATTATAAGCCATCACTCACGGTTAATATAATATACGAGTATATTTTTATATTCCAACCTTAGTGGTGCAGTGGGCGAAGGTCTGCCTGCGACGCAGGAGGATGCGGGTTCTATTCCCGCCTTGGGACAAATATTTGTACGATCTGCAGATCTGTTCCGGGTGTTTTGGTCGTTTTCTATGGCTAATAAAAATACCTGTATTATATATCTGTGTGTCAGTGTGTTTGAATATTTATGCAGAGTGACTTGAGATGGGAGTAGATGGCCAAATCTGAAAATCTAAAACAGTTGAATGAGTTAAATAGAGATCAGTCATGAAAGGGGTGACTCCTTTAACTCCTTCTTAACTCATGGTTTTAGATTTCTCCATCCACTTCGATTTAAGAGAAAAAAAAACTGCATACCTACTTATTTTAAAGTATATATTGTACAACAAAAAGGAACATTTTGGTGTTCGTAAAAATATTCAATACACTTCGATTTAAATCAAAAACGTGTAGGTTTCCTAGCTTATCCGAAATGAATAAATCTAATTTATGAATGGTATGTAATCAATTATTTACAGGCATTAGTTTGCCGACTAGCTTTGTAGCAGTCCAAGTGAACAGCGATCGACTACTTCCGCCTATTTAGCTATGTTGCAGGGCAAGTTACAATTCAGAGTTTTGCTTTTTCCTATGTTACGTCCAAACTAAAACAGGATGTGAGGTACGTGGTCGCGGTAAAAGAATCGACCCCTCTAACTCAGTTCGTGTTTGTCGTAAAAGTCGACTAAGGTAGGTAGGTACTACAAGAGAAAGGGCCGCTGGTAGAGTCTCTTGGAGAGAGGAGGAGTTGGAGGGGCCCTTCTGTGTATTTTAACACCTCCACTGCTGTTGACAATCCACCTACCATACCTGACTATTGAATAACGCTAAAACCACTCATCCTGTAACTGTCAATTTCAAGCCATTTCAATGTCCTCGAAAGCCCTTTTAATAACCCATGGTTGTCTGATAGAGATCGCTCTTGAGCGATAAGACCTATTACTTACTGACTTAATTTGTGTTTTTTTTACTTCTTTTATTTTTGTTTGTTATGTATATTATGTGTGCAACAAAGCATTTTCTATCTATCTATCTATCTAACCCTCGCCACACAACTTCAGATTACGAAAGCCATTCAAAAGGCTTTCAAATGTCAATGTACGATAAGCGGTTACAGCGTAATTGCACAGCTGGTGAATAAAGCAGAACCTTGTTTGGGTCAGGCACGATCAGCAGTGGACGTATAAGGCTTAATATGATGATAAGAATGACTTACTTAATACGCATAATCATTTGTAAATCTTTTTATTTAAATATTTATAACAAGATATGAATTATGGCAATCTGTAACCAAATCTTTGTACAATTTTATGTTTGCATTCATTAATGAAGACGTCACAATTCTTTTATAACTGTAACATCGTAGGGGAGCACCGGCTGCCTATATTATAGACTTTTCAGTCTAGTTTAGGTATCTAGGCTTATGCATAAAATTGTTTGAACAAGAATATATTTTATGTGTCATCATAATGTTTCATAATGTCAGACAAACTGTCTTATTATTTGTAATGATAAGTTTTGCAATAAACATCTTATCTTATCTTATCTTAAGGGCTTTCGTAGTTCTAAGGTAACTTGCCACTGAGACATCTCTCACTTAGCACGTAAATAAAACGTAGCACAAAGGAATAACGTATCTCCTGTAGGTACTCAACCTACGTCTTAAAAGCGCATTTATTTTTCTCAGTCTAACCACTTCTAAACTAGCCTATCAATCCTACTTTACCACGACATACATAAATCTCTGTTAAAACCGCGAGCGATGCAGTTTCCACTGATTAGACAAGCGATAGGTCAGAATTAGCTGGCACTCAGTGCTTACAGACTTATGACCTGTGGTCATAGAGACTTATCAATGGTACACCTCACCTCAACAGCCTATAATGGTCCACTGCTGGACACAGGCCTCCTTTCTATCTACGACCCCTCTGTTCTTCACTGAACATCAGCCCTGGGTATACTTTATTGGCCAACAGGGTCAACACAGTCGACAATATTGTATAATAATAATAAAATCATTTATTTCTGGCAACATTAGTCTAGTACAAGATGTAAAATACTTAAAAACTACGGCCCATACAAATACTGTACAAATACTGTATACCTTAAGGCGCATACTAACCCAAAAACAAGAAAATTAAAAAAATATTAAAAATAAAATTATAAAATATATTGAAAATATTCATTGTGGAGCTCTGAAATTTATATATCCTGTAACACACATCCTGAAAGGTCCCTTGGAGGTTCCAAATATTTGCTGTTAATCATAGTGTAGTTGTTATACTGTTAGTTATAGCGTATGTGTAGCGGCTTCGAACCCACTTTTTATCGGCGTCTCAAATTCGATTAGTACCAAATTCAGTATAGTGATTCACATAGTTCATACCTACCGCTTGGAGGTCCATTAGCTTCGAAAAGCAGTCAAATTAATGAAATCAAACGTAAAAATGTATTTTCACCTACAAAATCTGTGATTACCTGACCAGTTACACGTCGCCCAACCGCAGAGGATCCTATTATTTGGTTGATTATGGCACTACATAGTATGCTGAACCGAAAACAAGCACTCTTTGCTGCATAAAGGCGCGCGGAAAGGTCCAAGGTCATTTGCCTTACTATTCGTCTTAAGGCGCATATCCCACCCAAACTAGCGCTGCCACCTACTTTATGTAATTATTTTTCAAAAATCCATCTCCCAGTTTGTGACACCTATCATGAGCTTTTTTTTAATGCTTCTGTAATAGTTTTATTCTATATAGTTTAGGCAGAGATACGAAGTTGCCCTTGGTGGCGACCAAAATCTATTTTCGTATCTCTGCCTAAACTAAATAGAATATACACCTAAGTAGTGGTAACATTGCTTTAAGGTTTTTGTGTATAGTAGTTTTAAGGTGCATAAAAGTATTTTCTATTCTATTCTTTTCTCCTGATTTTTATCTTATGTCCATAATCGCAACGCTGGGCATGCGGGTTGGGGATCGCAGTTCGATTATTTTTGCAGCTTCGGATCATTCTACCACCATAATCCATTTGATACGAAACTTCTATCCGATCTAGTGGACTAACCTTCAGAATAAAATAAAATAGAGTTCAAGAGTCATAGGGCATTACTTTTTTGTAAAGCTTAACTTCATTTAAAAGGTTCATTTTAGCAAGCTAATTTTCCGACACGAACAAAAGTGCAGAAATTATAAATGAATTAAATTTTATACAAGTTTGTAATGGGACAGTACCATGTACCTTTGGAAAGGTAAATGCAAGTCTTGGATCTAGATTTCGATTGCTAGATAGAAGTTTTTTTTCCGTTTTTCATTCAAAATAAAGGGATGATGAAATAAAATGAAGGGTTAAGTTCAAAAAAGAGTTACAATCTTTATTGTTAACGAAAAAACAGAATTAAATAATTACAACTAATATTTACACTCAGATCTATTTTTTAATAATCTAAGCCGTTACCAAAAGACAGTGTCCAGAATGCTGGCAGCATTGCCACGTTGAATGGCAATGTTAATTCGGTGACAGAAATAAAAGCCAGCCGATCACCTGTGAACTCTATTACGAGCTTTGTAAGATCTTTAGGGTTTAGTTATAAAGGATAGGAAATGTTTTGTAGCAAGGCTGGTTTGTTGCAGGGTCGTAGCTATTTTATAACTAGCTCAGAGTATTTCATAGCAAATGCGTTATTGTTTCATACCAAATTCGCAGGTTTCCGTAGCAAGTTCGTAACTTTTCGTGTAGAGAACTTTTTCTTTCGCTTGAACTTTTTCGTAGAGAAAGTTGCTATTTATATGCAAATTATGTATCTATTTAAATACTGTGTTATATACACAGTTTTAACGTATATTTTTTGGATATTTTACATTTAGTAGATTCGCACTAAAATTCTTTACAATTTTGAAACAAGCTCAACCTCAACGGCCTATAAAGGTCCACTGCTGGACGCAGGCCTCCCCCTGATTTTTTTATTTCATGGCGGGTAATGCCCATAATCCCCGCGCTGGGCACACGAGTTGGGGATCGCAGTTCAATGGTAGATATGTATTCTATGATAAACCTTAGAATTTAGCAACGGCAACACCTCTCGTCAAACGAACTAAATGTAACTTGTCTTTGAACAAGTTTGGATAACTGTAATGTATCCCTACAGGTGGCGCTAACGGCGCTAGAGCCGTAAGGGCGCTTGTACGCATATACGTTTGTACGCGCGTATGTAAAAAACGCCAAGCCTACCCAAGAATTCGTGTCGTAACTAGAAAATAACTGTGTACACTGCTCGCGCAGCGGTGCACGAAAAAAATCTTATTTGCGCAAGACACGACGCGGCGAACGTTGTTGCGGAGCGGCGGGGGGCGGTGTAGTAGGGTTGAGCCAGCCCAGCCAGGTAGTTTTCAGTCTGATGCAAGTAGGAACATACAAAAGTTTCTATGGACATACGCCCGACTGACGACTGCACGAAAAAAAATCGTATCGTGTACACGTTTCAATTGGTCTTGTCTGCGGAAGACACGAAAAGTTTTCGTGTGTGGAACAGACAAAATTCTTGTCGTCTACACGAAGAATTTATCTTGTCTGCCGCAGGAACGGCAAATTTTCTTAGCGTGTACAAGCGCCGTAAGAGGTCCCAAAGATTTACGACAAAACCGACTAAGATTTTGGCTTAGTTGGTTAGAGCACACCCGTACTCAGGGTGGGGCGCGGGTTCGAGTCCTGCCTAAATGGAATTTTTTTGGGACCTTATTTAATTTCTTAAACAAAAATGTACACATCCAGTATAAACTAAGTCTCTACTACTCTTTACATAAAAAGGTGTCTGTGTCAGAGGTACGGTGCGCAGAAACGTCGCCAGCAGAGCTACGTTTCACTGAAGTGAGCTCTGACTCATAGTACCGTTCGCAGAAAAAGCGCATCCACAAAAGAATCTCTTATTATCACAAAGGAATAGTTCGCGGGGAAATTCAAAATGGCAGCAGCTTGAATATTATGAGAATGCTTGTTTTAAAATTTCAGAAAATTAAGACAAAATAGTTAATGTTACACTTGATAACAGTTATTTTTATCAGCAAAGAGAATTTTAATCAAATAAAAGAAACAAATTTGAACTAGTATTTACAATTTAAACAATATTGACAGAAGCAAAAATCTACAGGTAGCTCAACGGATCCCCAAGTCGCTGGCATTGCTCCGTGTATGGCATAATACATAAAGCCTACATATATTTTGAAATATCACTCGCATCTTGTCATTTTACAAACAGTTTTGAACTCAAAAATTCTCCTCTACCTTCATAATAAGCACGGCTTATGAGTGTAATAAGCTTTGCGCGTATATTTTCCTATCAGAGTACAATCGAGTCCTGTAAGGTCTAAAGGAAATAAAGGATTTTGAATTTTGAAAAAAATCTTAGATTCATCAAACCCCCGAGAAACCTTAATTACCTACTTTACGTGTAATTTATGTACGTAATTTATATACGTCTAAATGAAAAAACTTTTTATTATTATTTAATTTTACTCACCAACCAAGAGGTTAAAAGAAAGAAAAAGCTAAAAGAAATATTTTTTTTTTCAATCTTCTTTAGTTTTTTCTGCTGACTCTACGTCTAATAATTTGCGCCAAGCGAAGCGTCACTTTTAATCTCAATATTGAGATGAGGACAATATGAAACTACAGCTCTCTGTCTCTTTTTCTCCTACAGGCACGTCTATAGCTACCCTGCTTCTTTACGTTAGAAATGCAAGACTGGTGAACGTAAGATGTAGGATGTATTTTTTATGATAATGTTTATTAAATGTCCTTTTTCGTTAATTTAAATACTAGTATCTGCCTGCGGCTTCGTTGCTTATCAGCATTTTTTTTTTTGATAAAAAAAAAGTTTTAAGTTTAGGTACCTACATATTTCTATCTCGTAGGAACTAATATAAGAATAAAATTTAGCCTGTGTTACAGTAAAGAAGAAGAAGCAGAAATACATTTATTTACAACATCATCATCATCCTATAATCAGTCCACTGCTGGACATAGGCCTCCTCTAATGAGCGCCATAGCGCCCTGTCTTCAGCTTGCCGCATCCAGCATCTGCCAGCAGTCTTTCGCAAATCGTCACTCCACCTGGTTGGAGGGCGTCCTACACTACGTTTGCCGGATCGCCGGGTCTCCACTCAAGAACACGTTTACCCCAGCGGTAGTCGGTTCTTCTCGAGATATGGTCAGCCCACTGCCACTTCAGTTTGCTAATCCTTTGAGCTATGTCGATAACCTTAGTTCTCTGTCGGTTATTCACAACAATACAAAAAAACAGTAAAAATAAAGACACACTTAAAGAATATACATATTACAGAGTTGTCATAAAATAGTCCTAACTCAGCATAGTGCTATGTATGCTCTCGTAAGAGACCTAGCCAGGGCTGGTTTTCTATTAGGACCTGTATAGGTGACGTCACGAACAAGCCTGGAAACCGATCAGGGTCTAGCTAAATCAACTGATCTATCAACAACATCCCAACATCGACAAATGTCTGTAGACGCGGATAGTATCGATGACCGACGTCGATAAATCGAGGTAACGATACTTATTAATCGATTTCATTAGTCACATCACTACGATATTGCTTGTATGATTTACAGCTCTAATACAAGGCGGGTCCCATCGAATTATTAATAACAAAGTTCTGCCCACGACTTTAATCCAGGTTCTATATCAAAGTATTTAAAATTTCAGCCCGATCCGTTTTTTTAGTTTTGGCGTAAAGACGTCACAAAAATTAGTAGTGACTGCGAAATACGATATACGTCCCAATAACACCTATATATTTCTTATTTGATAATAATGAAAGAAAATAACAATCAAATAACAAATTTAAATTAAAACTAGTATTTACAATAGAAACAATTAAGCTATCTGACGACCTCAGTGGCGCAGAGGGCGAGAGTCTGCCTGCGACGCAAGAGGTTGCGGGTTCGATCCCCGCCTCGGAACAAATTTGTGTACGATCTGCAGAAATTTGTTCCGTTGGTCTGGGTGTTTTCTATGTATAATAAAAAATATCTATCTATGTAATGTATAATATTACGTATATCAGTTATCTAGAACCCATAAAACAAGCTCTGCTTACCTTGGGGCTAGATAATGCTGTGTGAATTTTCCAGCATTATTATTATTATTATTTTTTATTATTATCTGCAAACTGTTGCAAACAATCTACAGGTAGCTCAACTGATCCATAATTCTAATAATTTGATAATAATTACTATTTATAAACCTAATTATTATTATCTTATTCTAATCCTAAGACTTCCGCGAGGGCTAGAGGGCGGCGGCAGATTTGGCCAAAGATCTCAAGAGGCGCAAATATGCGGGTCTCGACAGAGCCTACGCATTTGCTCCTCTTGGAGTCGAGACCCTAGGTCCGTGGGGTACCGAGGGTCTCCGGGTTTTCAAAAAAATATCTGAGCGTCTGGTCGAAGCGACGCGCGACCCGAGAACTGGTGAGTATCTGGCACAGCGCATCAGCATTGCCATACAGCGGGGCAGCCAGCGTCTTGGGCACGCTTCCGACTGGTTTGATATGGATCAGTTGAGCTACCTGTAGATTGTTTGCAACAGTTTGCAGATAGCTTAATTGTTTCTATTGTAAATACTAGTTTTAATTCTATTGTTTTATTGTAAGTTTCTTTCTAAATAAAGATAAACCTGTTTATAGTATTTTTGACTTGTCTAAGTGCTTATTTTGTAAGCTTAAAAAATAAACGTACGTGTACTAGCAGCGCCTCGCGGTTTCACCCGCATAGTTTCCGTTCCCGTCAGAACTTCGGGATGAAATATAGCGTATGTGCTATTCCAGACTATAATCTATCTCTGTGCCAACCTTCATACAGATCCGTTCAGCCGTTCTGGCGTGATTGAGCAACAAACATCCATCTATAAACATACATAATATATATTATAATATTAGTGTCATGTATGCAATAAACGATTATGAATATGCATGGCTTTTTCAATGGATTTTGATCGCCAATTTTAACAAACTATTCACAAAATAACTGTAGCGACTAGCGGATACAGTATGTTACGGACGGCGTACAGAAAAACAAAACAATTCGTACAATTTGTATTCGCGCTCTAAATGCTACGCGTCAGAGTTAAACGTGGAAACTCACTATTCTAGTTTTGTATTCACGAAAGTTGATTTATTGTTGGAAACACATTGGAAAGCATCATGGAAGCTAGTTCGTTCAATGAAAGGAGTAAGCTAGTTTGTGGTGCTGTGGTGCAGTGTAGACGTAGCAAATTGAAAATGTCATGTAGCAAATTTCGTAGCTATTTATTTCATAGCAATTCGTATCCAGTTTTGTAGCTATTTCGCATATGTTGTGTAGCCAGTCCCTAGACGTTGCGAAGCAGTTCACAGCAGTTTTTTGAAACAGTTTGTAGCTGTTTTATAGCCAGTGCGTAGGTGTATCTTAGCAAGTCCGTAGCTGTTTCGTATCCAGTCCGTAGCTGTTTCGTAGCCAGTCCGTAGCTGTTTCGTAGCCAGTCCGTAGCTGTTTCGTAGCCAGTCCGTAGCTGTTTCGTAGCAGTTCGAAGCTATTTCGTAGCCAGTTCGTAGATATTTCTTAGCCAGGTCACGTAGCTTTTGCCTAGCAGTTCGTAGCTGTTTCGTAGCGTTTTGTAAATGTATCGAAGCGGTTTGTTAGATGTTTTAGATGTTTTGCTACAGGTCATTTATGTTTTATAGCGGCCATAGCTATATTATTGTAAGTTTATAAATAAATACAAAACATTTTGTGTGTCAATAAAACTTTTAAAACTATCGTGGTTAATTAACTGAGTAAGACGGTGGACAAAGCATGTGCCAATAAAAAAATGAGAAATAAAGTGATCACCTTGATTTTTTGTTCACTTCAATAAGGTAAAGAAGCGAACACATTCTATTAGTGTACTTACTTACTACAAGTATTCATAGAATATCAATCGGTATGATTTTCTGAAAAAGTACTCTAATGTGCAGTTTTTGTTTTCTCATAAATTGATGATTTCTATCGAGACTTTTTTTTTATTATTTGACGATGAAGTTTCTGATTTAATCCACTCCCATCTCAAAAAGACATCCTGTTACACAAAAGTCATTTACAACGGAATATTAACCATGATTTTAGTTTTGATTTTTACCACATAATGGTACCACGTTTATAAGTTACACATGTACCTGCAAAGAGGTCTAATTTTGGTAGGCGCGAAAAAATCCCAGCCAATCATAACGTTCTGCCTATGCGCGCGAAACATGTGTAGTTGCTATTGGGTGATGGCTACGCGCATGACGTCCGCGTTCGGCGTCGCGATCTCAAATTTTTCGAGTCGTATTTTGAGTGGGATACATATAAAAATGCGTTGGTCCATTTTCGTCTTCCCTTGTACATATCATATGAGCGAGATAACTTGAGCCTCTGTTTTTGTGAGCGAGATAGCATGAGCCTCTGTTTTTGTTGACTTAAAAGCTTAACGCAAAGCAATAAAGTCTATTATTTCAACGAGGTTGGCATTCGTACTCAATCGGGTTGAAATGTTCTCTACTGTGCAGACGAATTTTGCCGATGCGACTTATTAAAATGGACAAACTGTACGTTGTATTACGCCATGATGTTGACAACCTCTGTGGCGCGGTGGGCGAAGGTCTGCCTGCGACGCAGAAGGTTGCGGGTTCGATTCCCGCCTCGGGACAAATGTGTGTACGATCTGCAGACATTTGTTCAGGGTGTTCTGGTCGTTTTCTATGTATAATAAAAAATATCATGATCTATATCGCGTTTTAAATGACTTCAGTATTAGTGGCCAAGTTTAAAAGAGACATTTGTATGATTTTGTCCAATAGTAGAAGTTTGCGTATTAAAACAAGAAACTTTTTAATATCAGAAAGTTTTCAGCAATATTTCAGTTTGTTTCTAACATCGCTCGGCTTAATTGTTCATGATGTGGTTTTATGGAGTTTCAGCATATATTTTTTTCAAATAATGACTTTTTGTTGACGACAGCTGTGGTGCGGTGGGTGAAGGTCAAATATTTGTACGATTTGCAGGTATTTGTTCCGGGTGTTCTGGTCGTTTTCTATGTATAAACAAGCTCTGCTTAGCTTGGGGCTAGATAATGTTGTGTGTATTTTCGAGTTTGACGCCCGCTAACCCACCTAATGATCACACGTTTTGAGCAAGAGAACTGAAAAATCTTTTGTAAAATAATATTTCATGACTCAAACACACAACAGTCAGATACAAAATCATTCCACCTCCCACTAGTCCAGCAGATTTCTACCTGAAACGCATGCATAATTAGATCTTTACAAGTTCGCAAGTTTCCCTTGTTGTGTACAATCAAGGAGTTGTTGGACGCTCTTCTTTTTTTTAAGTTCGTTAAAACCGAGGCAATCAGGTCGCTTAGACTAGTTCTATTGGAGGCGAAAGCGGAAAACACTTAAAAGACACCTGTATACTGCAAGATGTTTTAAAACGGTACCCCCCGAGGCAAACTAGCGCCGCGCCGCCACCTATTTTATCTTATTATTTCGTTGATCAAAGGTAATTTCTATATTTTCAATTGGCAATTTGGTGATACCTATTATTATAAGCTTTTTTTATTGCCTCTATCACAGTTTTATTTTGTATTGTATATGAGGATATGCAATAATTGTGTTTGGTGGCCACAAAGTGCAACATCGTAACATGGTGAAAATTTTGATATTAAAATGTTAATTGTTCAACGAAATAATAACATAAAATAGTCGTATAATAGTCTAATCGTGATAATTATTGCAAATAATTACAATATCAAAAATATCACTTTTTTCCGTATCGGTGTTTTATTTTAAGAATTTGACGTTTTCTAAGTGTAGGTACATTTTTGTATATGGAAATAAAGCATTAATTTTTGATTGGTTCAAAACGTACATTTTTTTAATCTGTGACGTAGGTGTGCTGATTTGGTTTCATACGTTTGATCCTTCGTTAGCGCCGCCGCTCCGCTCGCCACTTATCTACCGCACCTGATTGCTTCTATTTTCCTTTTATTCTGAGATTCTCGTCAAAGGGATAGAATAGAAGCAGGTATTTTTCTCGAGAGTATTTTTTGCTACAGTAATGATGTTGTTTTGCGGAAAAAGCTTAGGAAAACCTTATAAGTGACATGTGTGGATTTTGTAAGGTGTACCTACCTTGTAGTAGTTTAGGGTCATCTCACACTGAGACGCGACGCGATGCGACGCTGCGCGCACTTTAATTTTAAAAAGAAATCAAAATAAAACTTAGTTTACTACATAAAAAGATACAAATTAAAATAAATAATAAATCATAAAAACTGTAAGTAGTTACTATGTGAAAGGCAAACGACTACAATAGTTTAACCTTCCAAATTAAGACTGTAAGCTCATTTAATGCATTAAAATTCAAAGTAGCTCAACATCTTAAATAAAAAAATATAAATAAATAATGCTGGACAATTCACACAGCATTATCTAGCCCCAAAGTAAGCAGAGCTTGTGTTATGGGTACTAGATAACTGATATACGTAATATTTTATATTACATAGATAGATATTTTTTATTATACATAGAAAACACCCAGACCAACGGAATAAATTTCTGCAGATCGTACACAAATTTGTTCCGAGGCGGGGATCGAACCCGCAACCTCTTGCGTCGCAGGCAGACTATCGCCCGCTGCGCCACTGAGGTCGTCAATGATGATTTACTTCCAATTAAGTGAATTAAATGAGTCAGCTATTGAACGACCACAACCCTATGTCAACATCATTTAATTTTAAAAACCAATACTTGATTATCATATTATTTGGATAGGCTATAGCTATAGACATTGTCTTTAAGAGACCATAGAGGTGGTAGAGTAGCGACCATTCTTCTCCATTCCATGAACTTTAAGGCTTTATTTTTGAAAATTGTTAAGTTTCTATCTATAAGAACACTAATCTTTTTAAGGACACAGTAATTTATTTTACGTGGAAGAAGCCATGACTCCTAAAAAACAGTTTACCTATACAAGTTCGGGAGTCTATGGATTCATTAACATTAATGTCATCATCATCATCATCAGCCTATATTTGTCCACTGCTGGACATAGGCCTCCCCTAATGAGCGCCATAGCGCCGTCTTCAGCTTGCCGCATCCAGCATCTGCCAGCAGTCTTTCGCAAATCGTCATCCCACCTGGTCGGAGGGCGTCCTACACTACGTTTGCCGAGTCGCGGTCTCCACTCAAGAACACGTTTACCCCAGCGGTTGTCGGTTCTTCTCGAGATATGGCCAGCCCACTGCCACTTCAGCTTGCTAATCCTTTGAGCTATGTCGATAACCTTAGTTCTCTGTCGGATGTATTCGTTACGAATCCTATCCTTCAGAGAAACTCCGAGCATAGCTCTCTCCATAGCTCGCTGGGTAACATTAATGTACCTATGTTTAATTGTGTCAAATAAATAAATTACTTTACTTTACGCTTCCAACTGGAATTGATATGGATCAGTTGAGCTACCTGTAGATTGTTTGCAACAGTTTGCAGATAGCTTAATTGTTTCTATTGTAAATACTAGTTTTAATTTAAATTTGTTATTTGATTGTTATTTTCTTTCTGAATAAAAATCTTTAGTTTAACTACTTCGAATTCGTCACAAAATCAGCAACATCATTCTAAGTCATATAGTCATAGAATGATTATTAGCTGAAGCCTAAAACTGATCTAAATACAAACAAAATAGAATTAGCTCGTTAATAATGTTAATTCGACAAAAACCGCAGGATTCGGCTAAAAAGCCTATAACCGCAACACCGCGGCGTAATGACCAAAACCAACGGCTAAACACAACATATTGACGCTTTTGGAAACAGAAAGTTTATTTGAAACTCGTTTCAATTTTGATCGTAAACTTAATTACTGGAAAGGTTTGGTTGTCAAAGTAGGCCTAGATCTCAGTACCTACTCATGTGATTCCCCGTGGTAAAAAAAACTCAATTTAGGTAGGTTAGGTAGGTACATAAAATTCAAACATATTTCAATGGTTCCATGAACCAAACTAAAACCGGCCGTGTGAGAGTCGAACTCGCACACAAAGGGTTCCGTACCATTAACAATAAAAATGGCAAAAAAACACGTTTGTTGTATGGGAGAGCCCCCTTAAATATTTTATTGAATTCTGTTTCTTTTAGTATTTGTTGTTATACCTAGCGGCAACAGAAATACGTCATCTGTGATAATTCCAACTGTCTAACTACCACGGTTCAAGAGATACAGCCTGGTGACAGACGGACAGACAGACGGACCGTCAGCGGAGTCTTAGTAATAGGGTCTCCTTTACCCTTTGGGTACGGAGCCGTAAATAAAGCTTAGTAAAAAAACTACGACAAAAAATCACAAAAGTGCATTGTGACTTGATGGGAAAAAAAATCCCAACGAGTCACACTGTGACCGGATTTGGTGTGACTCGTTGGGAGTTCACCATTGTTTCTTACATAATTTGGTCGAGGTCTCAGGAACCCTGCGGTCTAATGATGTTTTGATTATATTAATAATTACGTAAGTTTAAATTTGGTTGAACCTTGAACCAGTTTCTTCAAAAGTTTTGTACCTATTTTCCTATTAAATAAGCAAAAACAAGATTTTTATTCTTACGTCACCGTTCCAATAACGTACCTACGCTTTGTCCACTTTCTATAAACGCCGAGTCTTATTTCTATCTTTTTCACATAATGGTGCGCGATTTCACACTCGTATTTACTTACTCCTGTGTGGCTCAGCGTTTAGTAGTTATATCTTGACCTCTGATACGCTACTTCTCCAGGCATCTCGGTTCTGAGCTGTCTCCTCTTCACCAAATCAAATCAAATCAAAAAGTCTTCATTTCCATAAATACAAAAATGTACACTTAGAAAAGGTCAAATTCTTAAAATAAAACATTGACACGGAAATAAAGTGATATTTTTGATTTCGGGCACCTTCAACAGCCTATAATGGTCCACTGCTGGACGCAGGCCTCACCCTAAAAATCGCCTTATTGGCTTTTATCTAATACCCATAATCTCCACGCTGGGTATCGCAGTTCGTTGGTAGATCTATTCTGCTAGAGGCGCTGCTGCCCGCCCCCCGGTGTGTCTCTTCTTGGTCCGGCGATGGGTGCCCCGTCCAAGTGTGTGCCCGCTCTTTTAGAATCAATGGTATCGGTAGTATTTATCTAAATTAATAATTGCCTTTTATAATGTAAAATGAAATGAATGTAAATGAAATATGTACTGAGCCTAACCTCAAGTTTTTGTTAAAAGGGAGCGGGACAGGGCATAACAAAACGACGCAAGTCGCAACGCAAGCCCAAATTTTTTAAGGTACTAGAAAAATGGGATATTAACCATAAATTGGATCCTGAAATACAGCCTAGGCTAGTTCAGGAATTCAGGATTGGGTCCTGAATTCCTTATTATACTGGATTCAATATTATACTGAAACACTAATGCTGAAAACAGAAAATTATTTCGTTGTTTATTTATTGACACTTGACATTATCACTTGACGTTTGTGCAGCGCCATCTAGTCTCAAATAATTTGTTTTTTTTTAAGTTTCGTATGTTTACCTTCGGTAACTTCAACCTTCAAATCGCAATGTGTTCCTAGCCATGATTTTGTGACATAACTACGACAATGTGTATAGAAGGTATATGCAAAGATTATAGTATACCTCTAGATGGATCGTTTTAAAAGCTACAATTTGAATCTGTTTTGACTCCTCTCTCCTTTGGGATAGTGCCATATGAAAGAAAGAGATAACTTTATTGTATCAGGTTATACTAAAACACAAATGTGGTCAGTTTCATTCCTGTCATTGAAATTTAACTAGGGATGTGAAATGTGCATAAGTATGGAAACTTATCGATAATATTCGGAATGGAACGAAGCGTAGGTAGGTGCTACCTATCTGCTATAGATGGGTACCTACATCTTTCTAATAACCGTGAAGTTTCAAATTAAAAGCTTCGGTAGGTAGTTACTGAGATTTAAAAGGAAAAAAAAAAGACGATCAGAGTAAGACTTAAGCTTTTTATACACTAACGAAACCCAAAAGATTTTATAACAAATTATGGTTGATCGTTTCGCGGTGGCCGATAAAAAAATAATAATCAACTACAATAAAATAACAGGCAACACGAAACGGCAGCACCATCCAGGCAAGATTTTGGTAATTAAAAATAATTATAACCGTTTATATTATGCCGTGACTAAGAATCTACCGAAAATGTACCTACCACAATCAATACCCAAAAAATCCTGTCATTCGATATAAGTCGGTACTTTTATTAAGTAAGCTTACAGTCAGTCAGTCATCAATCTCACTTGAGTATGAGTAACACCTTGTCTTAGATAAGCGTTACGATGACAAACTAAGCTTTCATAATAATTACCAGAAAAATTTACCTAGATATCTCCTAAACCAGTAACTAGTAGTCTCTACCTTATATGTTTTTACTTTAAACAGGTATTTAAGTAATTAAATGGTGATAATTGGTTAGCATTTACAAGGAGCAGGAAAAGTGCCTACTTAGTAAAAAAACATATGTGATATGGTCCATTGTAAAAATTTTACGGTTTTTTTTTATTAAACAATAATAGAATATCAGCATCGTTATGTAAAATTCTTGTTTCATATCCGGTTCTATAACAAGAACTATATGCACGAAAATTCTTTGTGGGCTCCTCATCATGCCTTTTCAAATTTATTTTCCATTTTGTAGATAATTGGATCTTTAGGAAATCTGGAAGTGAAAAATAAGTATTAGTTGTGAGCTTCTACTAACATTACGATCATTGGATTAGACTTTCATCTCACGAAATTGTTCTCAGGACACCTTAATCTAGTGAATCCAACTCCAAGTCAGTCAGTCCATATAGGTCTACACGTACCAATCACACTGGATTTTTTTTATTGATGACGGTAAACCGTTTCGCCACCATGACTTAAGAATTTCTTAAATGTTATGTCTCAGTACAAGTAGGTGTACTTATGTATATTTTGTATTAAACTTATCGACAGTAATCTATCGACAACAACAGTACGTCACTAGGTAGCATCAATATGGTACATAAGATGTCATTTTATGGTTTGTTACCAAAGTTTTTGTGAATTATAGAATTATAAGGCTAATGAGCTTTAAATAACTTTATGAAATAGCTTCAATATTACATTATTAAAACAATTCAACCTATTGCAAAGAAATTTATCACTAACATTAGCCAAAACACGTCAATCGACTTACCGATGGAAAGATTCTTTGGTTTAATTCCGACAAAGCCATCATCCTGCGGCTTTTGCCGCCAACAACTGCACAGGCCATGATTTATATTAGTAATAAACACCACAAAACAAAGTTTAAACACAAAATTATATAATAAACAGTATATTTTCTGTTCACCACCTGAGCCCAGCTGGGCCCAAACAAACAACGAAAAATATCAAAATGTGACACTCTGTGTTTCAAGATGAAATTGACGTTGGGATGTTGTCTCTTTCTTTCACATAGACAATTGTCATAAGAAAAAACGAAAAGAATGACTAATTATTTGTTCATTTTTTTACGCTCTATCTACCCTACGGAACGTAGGATCCTAGATCTTTGGGTATATGTAATGTGAATGTGACAGAAGTTTTTGTCTCCCATATTAAATGGAATTTAAATTTTGTTTGATTCAAATTCAAATTTGAAAAATATCTACACATCTTAACTCTTGTACTAGATGGATACGATCGGGAAATAAAAAGTTGTGTTCGTCAACACTGTGAACGAGTGGAACTTTTTATTTCCCATTCGTCAACAGTGTTGACGACAGGGTGTTACCGAGCGGGAATGACTCATTGTGTCCAGTAAATGATTTTTATGTTATGTCAATATTAACGTTACATCGTAATGGTATTTTCTATCTATTCAACGTAGGATAGGAAAGATCTTTGCTCTTGACTTTTTTGTAGTAGAGGGTGTACAAAAATATGTGAGCTTTTGGAACAGAAAGTTTTTTTTAAATCTGATTGATATAATATCTATATAATCTATATCAGATCTATATCAGATCATTATTGCCATTCAACGTGGCAATGCTGCCAGCATTCTGGGCATTCTGCCTTCTGGTGACGGCTTAGATTTTTAGTAAATAGATGTAAGTGTAAATATTAGTTGTAATTATTTTTTGCTGTTAAATAAATAAAAACCATGCTTATTTACAAAAAATATTTCTATAAAATATCAGATCTATATAATAGTAATATTCAAAGTTATGGTAATTGAAATTACGTACCTTCATTTTATTACTACTCGACTCTTTTAGTACCAATCAATAAGTTAAGGTGTTAAACAATAAATAAAGAAAGGATTACAAGAATTATGTTTATTGCTATCAGCTTTATCATAATAATTATTCTAAATACCTAACTAACTACAATATTTATTACTAACTCAACTAAATTCACAACTGTTTAAAATTTGTATGTCAGGTTTACAGACAAAATATTTTATATATCGTTTAATTTTCAAATAATTAGTGGTCTAACGCAACGACCCCATGTCATTGAGGTGGTAATAAAATAATAATAATAATGCTGGACAATTCACACACACAGCATCATCTAGCCCCAAGCTAAGCAGAGCTTGCGTTATGGGTACTAGATGACTGATATAATACGATAATGCTTCTTATAAATTTATAAAGTAAGTCAATCAATTCAATCAATTTAAAAATGAAAACGATTGAATAATTTATAAAATTGTTCATTAGGTCGGTCTTACTTAGAGTCAAAAATCTTCACGCGTTGAAAGAAAAACCTTAAAAAAATGTAGGTTTTTTTAACTTTCTTGTATATTTACTTTTTATATTACCGACGTTTCAACAGACGCACACGCTGTTGGGGTCAATTTCTGTCACTCGAGAAGATAATTGACATTCGTAATATAGTAGACTAAAAACAAATTATGCTAAGTCATTTCAATAATGTCAAAACAGAAAATTAACTAACACTAATTTATAATAATGATCTTACACTATTTATTATATAATAATAGGTAATAAAATAATTATTAATAAATACTACAGTAACTATTTTAACAGTGCAGTTTTGTCAAATTTCTCACTTTAACAGGCATGTAGTATTTAAGTTTTTAAACTTCGCAATGTGTAACATTAATTAATAACAAAAGGTACACGATAAACACCCGATAAATAACTAATAAGTAGTATTATAGTAACAACTACACTGCGGTCAAAAACAATATTTGTACACATGGCCCACATTCATAAAATCAGTTTCTTGTTTAGTTATATTGGCACTATTTGTAGATCTCTTCTCTTCCCTTCATACAATGTAAAATATTAACTATTTTTCAACCTCAACGCCATAATCAGAATTTATGATTTTTGTGTAGCGATTTGTTTACAAACATTGGATTTATTAAATTAAGAAAAACTCGAGTAAGTTTCCGCAAATAGCGAAAAAACGTAACCGGATTTTACTATTTTCTACGTTCTACAATGATAAACTTGTGTGTAATTAATAACAAGCTACTTTTTAACAACCCGTATTTTATAGGTATATGTTATTGGAACATAACACAAGTATATTTTTTTATTCGATGTAAATAACAACCTGTTAAAGTTAAGTTTCGACGACTGGTTATATAACTAATTTTTTATAAGGCAAAAGCCGGAGGTATATAAATTACGATTTCTTAAGTAATACTTTTAGGGACATTTTCACCAAAACCTTTCGAGTTTAACCTAGAATTAAAAAAAAAACAGAATTATATAATAGTAGGATTTAAATTTTAAAAAGAGAATGGGTATACGCATAAAATTTCAAATCAGTGTTATTTACAATGATTTCGGCTAAGTAGACATGTTCTGTTGCACCTTGTAGTAAGTATAGCCTGGCAAATTTTCAAGACGGTTTTATGTTAAAAGTAGAATCAAGTCAATATCAAGTCGATATTTACTTGATTCTACTTTTAACATAAAACCGTCTTGAAAATTTGATAACCTGAGCTTCCGTGTCCGTTAGACGATAGAAACGATCGTATCGTCTCTTTTTTCAATTGGATTTGGTACAGCAGCGCCTCTACCGTACGGACAGAGAACTACGCAAAACACCACAAAACACATACAGAAATCAGAAGTCACGATAACGTTTCTATTTAACACGTTTTTTTATTATTTTAATCGATTATACATGGTGATTTTTTGAGAAGGGCGGTGATGGATAAGTCCAAAACCACGAGAGTTAGGGAAAAGTTGTGAAAGGAGTCATGCCCTCGATTTATAAAACAATAACAGAATATTTATTTTTTTCAAAAATCTTTTAACTTTGAAAGAAATGGACTCTAATCCTGTATTATTGAAGCAATGGAGTCTGTTGCTGATAAGGATCAATCTTTGCAAATAAATGTTTTACTAAAAATTTATGGAAATAGCAAATTTTTACTATTTTATTTTTTACACGTTAGAAAACTCACCTACGAAAAAAATTAACATCCACAAATTGATGAAACAAATAAAAAAAAAAAAGCACTTAATTTCGGGTGATAATAACGCTGCCCTTTTTCTGTGACTTGTGTTTTGATTTGAAGTCACATGCATAATACCCTATTACTGATTCGCTTCCGCACCCTACCAAAAACCGACCCCGCCGGATCCGGGGTCGAAGAATTCCCCGCTTCCGCCCATAGGTGCATTCGTGCACTTCGGCACAACCTCTACTTAACTCTTGTAGCATCAATGCTAATATTACTAACATCATAATAATTGATTTGTAATTTTAATAGAAAGATTTTGGTGAAAAAGCTCCTAACTGACAAATTTCATATCATCATCAGCCCTTAACAAATCCACTGTTGGACATAGGCGTCCCTATAACAAACGGCATAGCGCCCCGTCTTCAGCTTGCTGTTAGCATTTTTTTGTTTTTTTTTTTTAAAGTAAATACTCGATTTTTTTAATTTAAAATTATATAAACTGCTTTAATTACAAAGCTATTGCTATCGAGAGGGAAACAATAAAAAAATATTATAACTATACAGGATGAGTCAAAAATACGGACTTTTCTTTTTGTCTATGAAAAATCTAAATTTTTTTTAACATAAAAATTACAGTCAAATAATAGAAAAAATAAAAACTAGTATTTACAATTGAAACAATTGAGCTAACTTCAGACTGTTGCAAACAATCTACAGATAGCTCAACTGTATTCGACTCTTACCAACTGCAGGTGGGTACCTCGAACAATATTTTGAATCACCTTGTACATTACAACAAGACGGCTTAGCACGCACTATTTCTATTTAAGTATCCTATTATCAGTCCCCTGGGTACCATTAACCTCCCTGCCGAATTTCACTTTCATCCGTTCAGCCGTTTATTTAGGCTTGAAAGGGCAACAGACAGACAGACCGACATAGTTACATACTTTCGAATAATAATTATAATATTAGTATAGATTATAATATCATACATAATAGAAAAAAATATATTTACTAAGTACATTTCGTACGTTATTTTGATCATTTTACTAAAATTAAGTAATAATGTTAGTGATTCTGTTAGTACAAAACCTAAACTAGCGTAAAAATGTTGCTGTCCTCTTTAGTTCGATCGAAAATAAAGAGACAGCAACAATTTTAGGCTCGTTTAAGGTTTACGCTTATGTATTTATCATAGAATTCAAAGAATATAAAGGTTGGCGCTCACACATCTAACACCGCTAGCGCGCAACACAAAAATGAGTGTTCAAATATGGGCTTTAACCCCTTAAAGTCCATATTTGAACCTCTTTCCAAGCCGTTTTGTGTAAAGGATAGACATAGGATTTTGCGTTTATAGAAGCGGGACAGAGCATAACGCGTGTGCAAAAATCAAGTGCAAAAACAAGATTTCTTCAAATTTTTTTTTCGTTATATTCTATTTTGTTTCTTGTAATAATACAATAAAATATATGACGACGAAGCGGCGCTAGTTTGCGTAGGGGTACCGCCTTAACTCGTAATTTTTTAATACATTTTATACTGACCGCATCAAATAACAGACAGCTCGCGAACCACTATTTTGAAATTTACGCAAAGTCATTTTCTCACTGTCATCTGAAGATAATTTCGTCTTTCTCACTGTTATCTGAACATCATTTCGCCTTTCTCATTGACATCTGAAGATCATTTTATCTTTCTCACTGTCATCTAAAGATTATTTTCGTCACTGTAAAATCTATCTAAAAATAACGAGTTTGAGCCCTTAAAATGCTTATTTTTTTATGGTGCGCAGTAGCGGTGTATGTGCTCAGACCTTTAGTATTTATTTACTAGTTCTTAATCGTGATTTCGATCGCGTGACAGCAAACTAAACATATTGACAGCTTTTTGACCGCTGTCTTAAGACCCTTTTTTTATTAAGGACTGCAAAATGTTGAGCTGTCTGTACAATATCAGATTGGACACCATAATTATTACAGCTTAAGAAACAGCCTCACTGCGGCGCACGCTGCCATGCACAGCCTACACCGCAGTGGGCCAGTTGCTTTACACCAGCCTGTGTTAAGTCAGGGAGTTTGCAGCTTTTTTTATAATATAAGAATTTATATCTTAAATAGTTACGGTCCAGTATCAATATACAACCTGTCCATTGTTTTACCTATCGGTATTGTTAAAGGGGTGTTACTACTTTATACATCATTTTATTAATACTGACATTGTTTTATCATCATTTTGTTTTTTGACATCATTTATGAAGGTACTGATCTAATATCACTGTTATTATTATTATTATTTGAAATCTCAAACGTTTGTTATTGTTATTGATTCTTGGTAAACTTGTACTTCGTTTTTTTTTGTATGACATGTGTTGTTATATTTTATTAATTAATTAAAATAAATAAATAAAATAAATAAATGCTGGACAATTCACACAGCATTATCTAGCCCCAAGGTAAGCAGAGCTTGTGTTATGGGTACTAGATAACTGATATACATAATATTATACATTACATAGATAGATATTTTTTTTATTATATATAGAAAACACCCAGACCAACGGAACAAATTTCTGCAGATCGTACGTAAATTTGTTCCGAGGCGGGGATCGAACCCGCAACCTCTTGCGTCGCAGGCAGACTCTCGCCCGCTGCGCCACTGAGGTCGTCAATTGATGTCCGCATGTAATTATTTATAAAATTTCAGATACGATTTAATATTGTTAATGAATAAACATTATGAATTATTCAAGTATCAATATAGCTAGGTCGGTCACGGCGTTAGAATCGACCTTCCAACTCAGTTCGTGAATGTCGTAGGACCCGACAAAAGGAACCTGCTATGTTTTAATAATTAGGTTGTCAGTGTCTGTAATGTTTCCCCTGTAGGTGGCGCTAACGGCGCTAGAGCCGTAAGAGGTCCCAAAATTTTCGATGAAACCGACTAAGATTTCGTGGCTTAGTTGGTTAGAGCACACCCGTACTGAGGGGGGCGCGGGTTCGAGACCTGCCAAAATCGATTATTATAGAATATTTTTTTGGGTACTTATTTAATTTCTTTGAGGAGGCATCTCCAGCGCTGGACGTATGTGGATGTGTGCTGATGCGGATTCTCTTACCGATAGACTAAACCAACAGATAGATTGATATCGCAAACCGCTATATGTATATATATGTCAAATTCTTATCATTTATACTTCAGCAATAAAAATTATACTTTAACAGTATACACTATATAAGTCGAGTAGATAAACATTGTGATTGAAAATGATATGCTAGCCAGATTAGATCACACCAACTTACTCACTGCGAGCTGTTACTGTGAATTTTTCTTGCGCAAATTTGTCCCGAACCGGAATTAGAACCTGGTACCTCATTATCAGCGGTTCAACGCAACCGCTAGACCAACGAGGCAGGGCCAAGCGAGAGTAATAAGCGTGCCCCGCTTACTCCTCTCGATTGACCCTGCCTCGTTGGTCTCACATGACATTTTCAATTACACTACTTATAATAAACTTAAGCAAAAAACAATCAAAAAATAATTACAAATTAAACAGGTGTCGATTCCGTTGGTACAGTAACTTAAGTCAGATGACAGCACTAAAAATATTGCCATCCTTTTCTTTCCGATCGAAAAAAATAAAGACAGCGTAACTTTGAGTAGCAATGAGGCGTTTTCTTAGGCCCGTATTAGGTATAAAACTATGCATTGCTATGCTTGAGTAAAGCTTTTACTATAGAAAATCGTTACTCAAGCATAGATCAAAGACTGAGCAAGCTTTTATAATACAGGTCTAATTGTCAAAATTAGTTCGACCAGACTTGAAAGATGGCGCTTTTAGTTGAGGTCTGTGATTAATTTCACAGACCTCAACGAATTTTAGTTAACGGCAATATGTGTCTACACCGAGGAGGGCAAGAAGCAGCGCCTCTTGTAGAATAGATCTACCACCGAACTGCGATCCCCAACCCGCAAGCTCAGAGTGGGGATTACGGGCACTACCCCCATGAGATAAAAAATCAGGGGGAGGAACATTTTAAACAAAACATTTTGAAACCAAACATTTGACCACCGAAACATTTTGGACCTTCAGAGCCGACTACAACGGACCTACGCACGCACAACCATTGTCGGTGCCAACGGTCATTCGAAGACAAAGACATTCCTTTTGAAGACAAAGAAGATTTCCAAGAGACGGAGAGAGCGCTGTCCTGAGGCACATAACCGATCACTACGAAGACGGTACGGCCAGCCCTCTATCCTATCCAGAAACGCCTATCCCTACTTGTTTTAACATCCGTGGTAAACTGTTTCAGTGTTTGAGCCGCAGTGAGTTTCCTCGTTAGCAAGTGTCTAGCAGTGTGTGCCGTTGCCAGCATCAGCTGCCGCTTACAAAATGTGAGTACTCCACCTTTCACTAAAACCTCCAGGATGCCTAATAGGGAAAGGTCTCTTTCTCCTTCTTGTAAGTCCTGAACTTTACCATACATACATTACAAAGACACCATACATACATTAAACATTCAGAAGTTTGAAAGATATTTAGATCTAGTGAAGTTGATTTGAAATAGTATAGGCCCTTAAGGGTTTCTTTCATTTTGTTCGAAAACGCCTTATTTAAGTTTATTTTCAATGCTGTCCAGTTACTTTAGTTTCTGTACCACCATAACCACACCATTGTCAGTTATTATATGAGGCCATGCCGTTTTTTATACTCGTCTAGATTAAGAGATCTCTTGGGTCCGGTTTCTTTCACCTTCGCTGTAACTGGCTTCGGCGTTGATGTTGGTACTTCTGTAAATATATTAATGGGTCAATATATAGATAGATAGTACTTTAATGTACCGCACAAAACAGAAAATAGTACAGAAATAAATGCTACGAGAAGACAAAGTACAAAGGCGGCCTTATCGCTATGAACGATCTCTTCCAGGCAACCTTGGATGGACTGGGCATGTAAGAACAACAGACGGTGGCACTTGAAAAAATCTTTCCATTAGGTGATATTGTGCTCAAACAAATGTCTATTGAATTAAATATAAAAATAAAACGTCAAGGGCGAGTTGGGCTCGCGCATCAAGGATTCTGTACAAACTTGTACTCGTAAGTAATGAAAATTTTTATTTTTGTAATTAATAAATAAATAATGCTGTACAATTCACACAGCATCATCTAGCCCCAAGCTAAGCAGAGCTTTTGTTATGGGTACTAGATAACCGATATATACATAATACAATACATTACATAGACAGATATTTTTATTATACATAGAAACCCACAGCACTCGAAACAAAATATCTGCAGATCTTATACACACATTTGTCCCGACGGGAATCGAACCCGCAGCCTCCTGCGTCGTCGCAGGCGGACCTTCATCCACAGCACCACAGAGGTAGTCAAATATAATACTATAAAAGACACTGATGAGTTTTTTTTACAGGAAGAGTAAGAAGTTTTACTTACTAGCTATAGGCAGATCTAATTCAATGTTGATATCGAAGTCGTGTAGTGAGTATAAGCTAGTGGTGTCGAAGGTTGACGGCTTGCTGACGACATTCGTAGCGTCGCTGCCAGGCTCCTGAAAAAATATTAATATATTTACAAGCAATTAAAGTATAGAGCCTCTATGTAATGGCAATTAAATTATTTAATAAACTACCTGATGTGTTGAAAAATGAGAATAACGACAAAATCTTTATAAAACAATTAAAGCTTTTATTAATCACAAAAGCATACTACACAGTTGACGAATATCTAATCGAAAAATAAGAAAAATACTTACTACTAATATATCTAACCTAGTTACAATGACGTCCTCCTCTCTCTCCATAATATATTGTGTGCCCAGCAGGGTCTATAGTGAAACTAAATACCTATGTAGATTTTAAGCACCTCAGTACACCTATAGAATGCAATAAATGATTGAGTATAGTAGTAATAGTTTTTTTTTTGTGTTCTTTTCTTCATCCGCGACCAGTCATTGACTATAAGCGAATTTATTGTGTGCTTCTGTCATTTAGGATTGGGTGGGACTCTCAGCAGTCCTTCTTCCTTCAAGTAATAGTGTTGCCTCTTAGGTATTAGGCAACGTGGAATTGTAATTATTGAACTGACAGCCTGACTTGCTGTAATATTTAGGTAGGTATTTTTGAATGTGGAGAAAAATAATTAATGCGTACTTCTTTCCAAAATGGCGTGTAATGTATGTCTTTACAAAACGTCAAGGTGAGGTAAGGAGGGGGTGGCTTCACAGGTACAGTACGAAGTTAGCTATGAAGTTAGTAGGTATGCGTGAACAAATAGATTGTCCAGAACATGGCATCATTGGTAATAGTATTAATAACAGTCATGTGGTAGCTTAGAACTTGCAACACCATAACTCTTCCCGTGGGTGTCGTCAGAGGCGAGGGACATTCGTCTGCACAGTAGAGATCAGTTCCATGCCAACCCCGTTGAAATAGTGCGTTACATTATGCTTATAGCTCTTATAAGTCAACATAAACAGAGGCTCATGCTATCTCGCTCATATGATATGTACACGGGAAGACAAAAAAAGGACCAACGTATTTTCATACGTATCCCACTCAAAATACGACTTGCGAACCATCAGTCAATAGAAAACACACACGTTTCGCGAGCATAGAGCGATATGATTGGCTATAATTTTTTTGCGCCCACCAAATTAAGACAACTGCGCAGATACATCTGGTACAGCTTGACCACTTTATCATGTGTAACGTATTAATGTGACTGTACTAAGGTTTCAGGCTGTTACAGACGGACGTTATCTGAAAGGCATCGAAAGATTCAAGATAGCAAATTTTACTGAAAGGAAACCTTAATTTTTTTTTAAAGTAGACTTAAATTATTAGAATTTTGAAAAACGTCATACCTTATCCGGTCATTTGAACATGCAATGGGCTATTTTAGAATTGATAACTGAAGACAGGGTGGCTATGTCCAGCAGAGGACTAACATAGACTGATGCTGATGATGATGAATTGATAACTTGTTGACGTTACATTACCCATTACTGAATGTACAACATACAAGGGTCCACTTATAATGTAAAATCGATTCGATATCGATTATTGGTTGAATCTTCGCCTTACCTTTCTTTCATACATTCATTCTTGACTTATGTATATCGTTCAACGATCCCATTCACTCTCGAATGAATGGGAAGCTCAGTTGGGTTCATGTATTCGGTCGATCGCTACGTACCTCTAAGACTTAGAGGTACGTAGCGATCGACCGAGTTGACTTAGAGTCTAAGTCAATGAATAAAATTATGTGAAATCCTACAAAGTAAAATTTTCATTTGCATCATCTGAATCGAGCAACAAAATTGCTCTAGCTAATTTTCTCCCACTAGCGGAAGAAGTGAAAAACAATTTGCTCTAGCAAGTTTTCTCCCACTATCGAAAGAAGTGAAAAACAATTTTGCTCTAGTTAAAATTTTCTCCCACTAGCGGAATAAGTGAAAAAGATAACTGACATCAAAATGCTACTATAATATAAATGACTTTTTATTAGATAAGAACTTAAATATTCACGAATCAGTGAAATGAATGTATTAATTATTATTTCTATAACCAGTTTAATCTAATGTAATTTATAATTTAATTTCTAAACGTGTCAATATGTTATGTACCATAATTTGCTCTATAAGTCAATTCTCCTACCGACCTATACACATATTTGCATGCCCTAGATTTAGGCAAAACATGTATGGTACTAATTATTATTATTCTTCCATCTTTGTGACCCATGTTTACAAATAAAGAATTTGGAATTTGGATAAATCTCGGTACCGAAATCAAAATTTACGCTATTTTTTCTACTACCAACTAACCAGTCTTTCCTTCTCTTGTTTATCTTTATTCGCCTTTTCTTCTTCTTCTTTCTGCCTTTGCTCCACGGCTGCCGCCTCCTGGCTTTGCACCAATTCCTGCGGATAACATAATTATTATTGTTTACCTTAAACGTGCGTCATAGCCTATGAATGTGTAGAGTAGAAACCACAATCTAACCAAGTAGCGGGTAAGTAGGTAGCGGGTAGTAGGTAGCGGTAGCGGGTAGTAGGTAGCGGTAGCGGGTAGTAGGTAACAGGTAAGGTAGGTAGGCAGTTCATAATAAATAAAAATAAGGCAACATAGTAACATACCTGCGTTCTATTCGACTGAGATTTGAAGTTCATAACAGGTTTAGTACTCCGCCTCGTGAAGGGGTCATCGATTTTTTTGCCTTTCATCGCTTTTACCTGAAAGATATTACATTTTAGTATTTATTAAATATACGTTAACACAAAAAAACAGTGTTTAAATAGGGAAGAGAATATGGAGGCATTTGCCAGCAGGATTGCTTTTTTAGGGTTCCGTATCGGAACCCTTTGTTGTCCGTCTGTCAAACCTCTTTTCTCAGAAACACGTGGAGGTATCGAGTTGAAATTCACTCCATATTGATTTGTAAGGCACTACTTTCCGTTGAACTAGAAGCATGCTATTCGGCATGGAACAAGAACACACACAACAAACTCTTAAATTTACGGAACCCTCGGTGCGCGAGCCCGACTCGCGCTTTACGTTTTTCTATATAACCATTTCGTTACGTTGTTTTGTACTGTTGGACAATCACTAGGTATATGAATCTATGTGGATTTCGCTGTCGCTGCAATCAAACGTTGCACGACCCATTCGGAACTTATCCATTTGACCTCTAGCTCTTGTATTATCTTGTATTTTGAATTACAGTGACTTACCTCCTCCATAATAGCCAGTTCAGCGGACTCCACGTTCAGCTTCCGGTTCCTGTTGTTGATGTAGGATATGCTCTGTATAGACGAGGTTCTGGTCTTGTCCAGTTGACTCGCTCTGTCCTCTAGCTCTTGAATTTTGGAGTTCAGATCTACTACTGTCTCTTCGTCGCCTCTGAAAGGTTAAATGCAATGTTAGGCGCTTCAATAAGAGCTACTTACAAAAAGTCCAATAACAATACCTTTTGTTATCTTCTATCGCTTGTTTTCCCTATATTTCCTTTTATTATTATTATTATTAGCTTATGGTCCACTGCTGGATGCAGTTCTCCCCCTGATTATCGCTTTATTGGCTTTTATCTAATGCCCATAATCCCAACGCCTGGGCATGCGGGTTGGGGATTGCAGTTCGGTGGTAGATCTATACTGCAATAGGCGCTCCTGCCCGCCCTCCGGTGTATGTCACGTAGTCGCCTCTTACGACACCCACGGGAAGATTTGGGGTGGTGCATGTTCGTATGTTATGTTTTTTGTATAATAATATTGTATGGATTTTGTTTTGTGTATAATTAATATTGCATTTTTATAATCTGATATAAATGAATAATAATAAAGGTGAGCGTGTGTGTGTGTGTATGTTTAGGTGTGAGAGATGTGTGGTAATAAGGTCACGGCCACACCGCAGGACCATCCAGCATTCAGGCAGGTTGACTGTTTGCTTTGATGTAGGTAGCTTAGAGTTCAAAATCCAAAAACAGACCTCTGGCAAACGCCAAACAGCTAGACGCCTGTTGGTCTCGTACATATTCATACGTCTTCCATCTACCATGCAACCAAGCTTCCACCTTGCAGTGCGGCGTGACTTGAGACTGACCTGATTTGCGCGACGTCCCTTTCCTTCATGAGCTGCGTTTTCTTCATGGCGTAGTTAGTTGGGTGGGACCGGAACCTATCTTTCTCGGCTACTATTTTCTCTACATCTTCTTCCTTAAACAATTATTTATATTTAGTAAAGATTTAGTTTGTATCGATAGTATTCAAGAAATAAATCCATAATCAACAACAGGGTTCAAATAATGCGTACATTTTTATTTTTTTAAATCGATTATTTGCAATGTATTCTATTTTGTATGTATATCAGTTATCTAGTACCCATAACACAAGCTCTGCTTAGCTAGGGCCTAGATAATGCAATGTGAATTGTCCAGCATTATTTATTTATGTTCTATCGCATCTATGTTCTATACACATACATAATCGATAGATTATGTAGGTATGTGTATTTCATAACCAAAAAGAATATAACAAACACATATTTTGTTTAAAGTAAAACTAAACCAGAGCTCAGTTCTGGGTGATAAAAAGCTGTCACCGTTCACTTTGACAACTAAAAGTGCTTCGTTCTTTCAATCAAAATTAAATTAAATTAGAAACAAATAAATGCTAAAAGCTATCATGGTTTTTGTTTGTGTTGCGTCTGATAAAAAATATTTTTTCTTTTAAAAAGTTATCCCGGTCGCAGGGAGTCGATGGATGGAGTCTGCTCAGGACCGCTCTTGTGGCATCGTATAGGGGAGGCCTACGTCCAGCAGTGGACTAATATAGGCTGATGATGTCGACCACACGGCTACATATCTACCTCACCTTGAACTCGTAGACCAACGCTTCTTTAACCTCCACGATCTTGCTCCGCACAAAGTCCATGGTGGGCGGTCGTTTATTTGCGTCCTTTATAGCTTTGTACCATTTTGTGAACTCGCCGTCGGTGAACTCCTGAAAAACATAAGGAAATGTTGATAATATGAAGTAAAATTATTCATATATACCAACCATACTAATATTATGTATGTATTTTTGTTAAATTGTAGTATATAATATTATAAATTGTATTACACAAATCAATATTATTACAATTTATAATGTAGATTTGTTATAATGTTTTCATTATATATTTTTAAGAAGTACCATTAGATGCACACAGATATGTATATCAGATCAGATGATCCTATCCATACCAGGTTGTCTAGCAGAGATTTCTCTTGAACGATAAGACCGACAATTGTCACTTGTTGTAAATGTGTTTCATTTGTAAATTGTTTTTAGCTTAAGTGTGCTATATAATTATTTTCTATCTATCTATATTAAACACTAATATTATAAATGCGAAAGTTTAGATGGATGGATGGATAGATGGATGTTTGTTGCTAAATCACGCCAGAACGGCTGAACGGATCTGAAAGAAATTTGGCACAGACATAGATTATAGTCGGAAAAAAGTTTCAAATTTATTATTTTTCTATTTTTTTTATGTTTCTTGTATTGTACATAGCGTAGGCATGTTCGTGACGTCACCTATACAGGTTCTAACGGAAGACCAGCGCTGGCTAGGTCTCTTACGGGAGCTTAGCTAGCATTATGCTGAGTATAGGACTTTTTTATAACAACTTTATATATGTACTACCAACGCCTCGCGGTTTCACCCGCGTATTTCCCGTTCCCGTCAGAATTCCGGGATAAAATATAGACTATGTGTTATTCAGAAAGAAAATAACAATCAAATAACAAATTTAAATTAAAACTAGTATTTACAATAGAAACAATTAAGCTATCTGCAAACTGTTGCAAACAATCTACAGGTAGCTCAGATACAGGTAGTATCAGATGCCTATGTGTTATTCCCGACTATAATCTATCTCTGTGCCAAATTTCATACAAATCCGTTCAGTAGTTTTTACGTGAAAGAGTAACAAACATCCATCCATCCATACTTACAACTTACAACAACTTTCGCGTTTATAATATTAGTAGGATTTATTCTATAAGTGTTTTTTGATTTAAATTGTTGTATTGTATTGTAATGTTCATTACGGATGTAAGCGGGTTAACTACGAACCTTATTTGTGTTGGAAGAACACCAACGAGGGACCTCTTCAGGGTGAGTGCGGTTCTAGACGCGCGCGTTCCGCATCCCTCCGAGCACTGCGCGCCTTCGCTCGCTTTTTTGTAGTTAACCCGCTTACATCCGTAATGAATTCGTTAAACTACGATAGTTTTTATTGTGTTGTTGTTATAAATAAATGTCTTTCTTCTTATCTGTTTAAACTTTGTCGTATTATTTTTTATTTTAATTCCAAAATCATTTACCGACATCATCCGGCGGGCCTTTGCCACCGCTAACGTACCAGCTATTCTCGAACCGAATGGTCTGTTGCGTGACGATGGTAAGAGGCCTGACGGCATGACTCTAGCCCCATGGGAGTTGGGGAGGCCTATTGTGTGGGACGCTTTACATGCTTCGACACACTCGCGCCTTCCCATCTTCCTAGAACTTCCGTGAGGGCTGGTGCGGCGGCAGATTTGGCCGAAAATCTCAAGAGGCGCAAATATGCAGGTCTCGACAGAGCCTACGCATTTGCTCCTCTTGAAGTCGAGACGCTAGGTCCGTGGGGTACAAGGCTCTCCGGGTTTTCAAAAAATTATCTGAATGTCTGTTAGAAGCGACGCGTGACCCTAGAGCTGGTGAGTATCTGGCACAGCGCATCAGCATTGCCATACAGCAGGGCAATGCAGCCAGCGTCTTGGGCACGCTTCCTATTGGTATTGATATGAATCAGTTGAGTTTACCTAGTAGATTGTTTGCAACAGTCTGCAGTTAGCTCAATTGTTTCAATTGTAAATACTAGTTTTAATTTAATTCTATTATTTGATTGTCATTTACCTGATTGCTCACAAACTCCAGTCTAAACACCCTGTCCTGTGAGCCGTGCCGGAGCTTCAGTCCCTTATTGGTGCGCGTGTTACCCAAGTTGTACACTTTCGCTGTTTCGTACACGTCAAGGATCTCTGCTACCTGAGGACAAAATTAAACGATTAAACTTTTAAAACTAACGTGGTTATTAACATTAAAGTAATTTATAACGGGATATTAACCATGATTCGAACGAATATGGTATCTGCCATTCACAATGAAGGTAGCTACGCTAGGCTACGCCAGTAATGTGAAGTTCGCATGAATAAGGCTCAGTTTACGAAAGCCTGCCTTCACTACATAGTAACAAAGTAGGTTCACGCTGTCTGTTTGTCCCTATGCATGCTTAGATCTTTAAAACTACGCAATGGATTTCGATGCGGTTTTTTTTAACAGCTAGAATGATTCAAGAGGAAGGTTTATATGTATAATACATGCATAATATAGTACCCGTGCGAAGCCGGGGCGGGTCGCTAGTAATTGAATAAAGGTGTTCTCACACTGAGCGGAACTGCACTACAACGGATCTGCGCGTCACGGCGCGACCAGTTATTCTTTGGATGAAATCCTATGAGACTGATCGCACTACGCGTCAGCGGAACTGCGCGGCCTTTTTGGTGATTTGTTCTAATTAGACGCGGCCGTGCAGTTCCGCTGTCGCGCAGTGCGAGAGCACCTTAAAGACTCACCCTGTAGACAGGATTCCCGTTGTTGTTGCCAATGCCGATGCGAACAAAGCAGCCTGTGACGACGCGAGCGAAGAACGGTAGGTGCACTAGTCTTTCCAATTTAAACCTGTGAATAATTAACCATTAAATTTGTAGCTTTTTGTGTAGTAAATAAAATTATATTTTTAATGTTTGACATAAAAAGTGCGCGCTGTTTCACGCAACGTCTCGCTATGCAGCGAGGCATATTATTATTATAAAATAAATAAATAAACAATGCTAGACAATTCACACAGCATTACCTAGCCCCAAGCTAAGCAGAGCTTGCGTTATGGGTAGGTACTAGATAACTGACATACATAATACAATAAATTACTTAGATATATATTTTTTATTATACATAGAAAACGACCAGAACACCCTGAACAAATACCTGCAGATCGTACTAATATTTGTCCCAAGGCGGGAATCGAACTCGCAACCTCTTGCGTCGCAGGCGGACCTTCGCCCACCGCGCCACAGAGGTCGTCAATATAATTTGTATCTTTTTGTGTAGTGTATAAAGTTATATTTTTATCTCTGTTATAAAAAATGGTTGCGGCATCGCGCTACAACTCGCGACGCAGCGAGATGCAGCCGCGCCGCAGAGAGTTCTTTTAATATACCAATAAAATTTCCATCCATCTTTTATTAAGATAAAGATAAAAAAAATGTTAAAGCGTTTACCCGTTTACCCGCAATCTGGGTATCTCTAAGAAATAAGTTCCAAAAATTTACGATTTGGGCGGGACTCGAACCCGCGCCCCACCCAGTACGAGACGCTCTAACCAACTAAGGACGCTTCCGACTGGCATTGATAAGAATCCGTTGAGCTACCTGTAGTGAATGCCTGTTTGCAGTTAGCTCAATTGTTTCTATTGTAAATACTAGTATTAATTCAATTCTATTAATAGATTTTCATTTTCTTTCTTACCAACTAAGCCACTAAATCTTAGTCGGTTTCATCGAAAATCTTCGGGACCTCGACTGGTCTTTGGGAACTTATTTCTTAATAAACATAGAGCCTACGAAACTAACCTGCTAAGCCTAAGTTTGTTAATCTGATCGCGGCTGTCCGCATATCTAACTTCCACTCTCTCCTCTCTTTTCTTTTCCCTCTCTTCCTCTTCTCCGCCCGAAGAGGACGAGCTTGAGGAACTGCGGCTGCGACGACCTGAAAATAGTAATATTTTTAGATAAACTCGTCAAAGTGAGTTATTACAGTTTAACTCTGAATGTTATGCTTCTGTTTTTAACATGTACAAGATGGTGCCCTGCATTGAGTCTTATACTTGGGCATTGAAAAAAGCAACTTACAATCACAATGAATTCTTTTACAAATATTTCCACCAACGGCAACATCGATGTTCTGCCTAAACCTAATAGAATGAAATAATAGAGAAGCCTTTAAAAAAGCTTATAATAGTTATCAAAAACTGTACGATGCATTTTTGAAAGTTCCTTTTTCAACATAGAAATAAAATAAAATAGGTGGCGGCGCCATTTTCACGCATACGCCTTTCCAAATAGTGTCGTTGATTGGCAATGATACTACTGGTATTGCGGCTGGTAGTGTCATTGCCAATAAATGATCTTAAAGACCCCGAATACTCAAAAGCAACTTTACATTAACCTCGTCTTAAGTCGCGGTTTTTTGACTTGAGACGTGCTTATATCTGAGATGGGGAAAGCAACATATCGAGTGCTTCTAAATTAGTTTTACTTCTGACAACCGAATCGACGCCGATAATTCTCGGATATGTACCTTGTGATTTATTATCATCGGAGTCGGACCCCGAATCATCCGAGTAGATATCCGAAGCTTTCAGTTTGACGCTGCCTTTGCTGGAGCCCCCTATCATGCTGTCGTCATCCTGTGAACAAGGAAAATTAATGAAACCGAACCGAACTGGGTTCTTATATTATATAAGATTGAGAGATTGACGACCTCTGTGGCGCGGTGGGCGAATGTCTGCCTGCGACGCAGGAGGTTGCGGGTTCGATTCCCGCCTTAACAAATGTATGTACGATCTGCAAACATTTGTTCAGGGTGATCTGGTCGTTTAGAAGAGAGCTATGCTCGAAGTTTCTCTGAAGGATAGGATTCGTAACGAATACATCCGGCAGAGAACTAAGATTATCGACATAGCTCAAAGGATTAGCAAGCTGAAGTGGCAGTGGGCTGGTTATATCTCGAGAAGAACCGACAACCGCTGGAGTAAACGTGTTCTTGAGTGGAGACTGCGACTCGGCAAACGTAGTGACGCCCTCCGACAAGGCGGGACGACGATTAGCGAAAGACTGCTGGCAGATGCTGGATGCGGTAAGCTGAAGACAGGGCGCTATGGCGCTCATTAGGGCCGGCGTATGTCCAGCAGTGGACTAACATAGGCTGATGATGAGTGTCTCTAGCAGTACTGACCTCATCGTCTTTGTCCTTCCTCAGTTGCTCAGCTCGCCTTTTCTGCTGCATATGATGTTCTCTCGCAGTTCGCGCGGAGCGTTGTGCCTTGAGCGCCGCCATCGCGTTCTGCCGTCGGTCGTCCACGTTACGTTTTCGTTCCGTTTTCGCGGCGCCGAATAGCGGGGAGGCGGATCTTCGTTCTGTTTCTAGAAATTGAAATAAAATTAATATCTTTCACACGTATTATATCAATTCATTACGGTATAAGTGGGTTTACTACGAACCTTATTTGTGTTGGAAGTTGTTCGTAACTTGTTTGGAACTTGTTTGTAACATGTTTGTAACATGTTTGTAACATGTTTGTAACATGTTTGTAACATGTTTGTTACTTGTTTGTTACTTGTTTTTTTTTACTTTTTTGTGACTTGTTTGTTACTTGTTTGTTACTTGTTTGTCACTTGTTTGTCACTTGTTTGTCACTTGTTTGTTACTTGTTTGTTACTTGTTGGTAACCTGTTGGTTACTTGTTTGTAACTTGTTTGTTACTTGTTAGTAACTTGTTTGTAACATGTTTGTAACTTGTCGGTAACCTGTTCGTAAAAATGTTACACGCTCGGTTTCATTCAATACAAATCGGCGAGCTCTTAGCGTTATCAAGATAGGTACCTGTTCTGTGGTTGAGGCCATAGCACAAAAGTTATTAGCTTGAATGATTACCTGCATCTTTAGAATCGTCCAGTATTTCGCCGGGGCTCGGTGGTGTTTGTTCCTTTTCTTTTACAGCTTCTTTAGGCGGCTCGGGTTGTGACGATTCTGAAACAATGTCTTAGATAAATACAAATAACGACAAAAAAGATTATCAAAGGCCTTTGAGATTTTGAGGAAAGGGTAGGCATAGGATTTTGCTTTTATAGTAGCGAGACAAATACGTTTTTGGAACGGCGTAAGTACAGACATCAAGTTATTGCTTTTTTACAAGAAAACTGGACAATTTATGAAGTAACTAGTTCAAGGAAATTATAGTGGTGTGGTCTCCACAGTGGAGGGGGTGCTCTAAGCAACTAACCCACGAATTCAGTACTCGCCGACTCGATGATCTCTGGGACTTTTTACGGACTATAACACCGTTAACTCCACCTACAGGGGAAACATTGAAGTTTTATCCAAACCTGTTCAAAGACCAAATTTACATTTAGTTCCCACTACTGGACAAAGGCCCAAGAAATCTTCATGGTTGCGCCACACCACAGGCACGTCCATTTCTACATACAAAAGTCGCGTTCGCTACTTCGGCGCAACAGGTAGGATCGGTTCTTGCAGACATCACATATATTTTGTAGACATGAATTACATGAAGGAAAAACAGATGCAGGTTTTTTCGTTCCCGTGATAAAATGATGCCAAGCTTTTTGTTAGCCAACAGCAAAAATAATCTTGATTAATATCTCCCTCTCTAGCACTCATTCTGAGCTCCTTCTGATCTCCTCTTCAAGCCTCGCTTCGTATTTTGTTTCTCTCCGGGGACGTCAGAGACATCAGTGATCACTCACCTCCGAATACTCAAACGCAACTTACATTTAAGCTCGACTTAAGTCACGGTTTTTTGTCATTTTTTAATGAAAATGTGTCAAAAAAATCGTCACTTGAGACGTGCTTAAACCTGAGATGCGTTTGAGTATTTGAGGTTCAGTCTCCTAAAATACACTACTCTCACCTTGTTTCTCCCTTTCTCTAGTACTCTCTCTGGCTTCTTTTTGCACTTTCTTATCTCTCCTCCTCTTCCGCGCTTCTCTCCTTCTTTGTATCTCCCCGGGGGAGGCAGACCGTTCTGCGGCGGAGCGACGCGCTAGGCGGAGTTTACGTTCAATCTCCCATCTGGAATACTTTGTTGATTAGTGTTTTGATACAGAGATTATAGTTCTTGCTGGTCTCTAGACCATAGACAAGTATTTTACATTACGTTCCAGTTCACTCAGACTGAGGTAACAATAACAATCTTATTAGAATGCGAGGTTATTTAAGAGTGCGAATAATGCAAAAATCAAGCAAAATGTGTATTTTTAAACACTTACACTTATGGTAACGGACGTGAATTTTCAGATTAAAATAATACGGTAGGTAGGAATAAAACTGTAGAAGTCGAGTAATCGAATAGAATTTTGGAAAATAGACTAGTTTTTTTGATAAAAAAAAATACAAAATTCGCCTAAAAAAACTGTTTTAATTGAAAAGCTCTAAATTATCGGCGACAACATCACATTATTTTTATGAATTACATAGCCAGACTACTGTTTTATTTAAGTAATCGTGTAGTTTTTCTATTTAATGCTTAAATGTTGAATCATTAATAGAAAAGAAGCAAAAACTTGATTTTTGCACTGACATTGCTTTAATCTGTCCCGCTCCTATGAACGCGAAATCCTATGCCTATCCTTTTCACAATTTTTTGCATTAGGCCCGCTCTTTAATGAGTCTTTGCTGAATTAGTACGAGCACCAAGCTCAAAGGGGCAACCAAAGCTCAGTGATATTTCAGTAGAAAACACTAGATGATAATTTTACGACAATGGAAAAATTCATTCCTATAATTCATAATTCAATAACGTTTATTTCTTTAAGCTTACAAAATAAGCATTTAGACAAGTCAAATTTAATACTACAAACAGGTTTATAAATAGTTATTATTATCAAATAAGAAATAAAGGTTATTGATTTTGTCCACTTCCATTTTTTGTCCACTAGTGGAAGAAGTGGAAAATAAACCACTAGTAAGTGTAAATGACTTATAAACTAATACAATATTTGCATAAATCTAAGTCAAAATATAATGTGATTTAGATAAAGGTCAATATTTGTTTAGCAGAGTCCGTACTAAGCTAGAAATCGAGTTAATTAGCAAGTAATCGACTAAGATTTAGTCGATTACTATATGAAATTACTTATACGAAATGTGAGTAAATTTACGTTTCCAGTGCATACAAACTCAATTATACGTGATTTTACAAATTTTGTTTGAACGCTAGCTCTTGGTGTTGGCAATCAAAGTGTTAGTATACATATAACACTTTCATTGCCGACGCCAAGACGCATTCACTGTTCAGCCTCTGCAAGGAGACCCTCAGGGCCGCCTATATGACTTGCAGAACTAGACTCGTGGGCAATGAAAGTTTTAAAGTCATAGTGGTGAGTGCAAAACAAAAACATCTATAGTCTGTCTAATTTACGATAATAATTTTGTCAGCTCACGCCTATGTTGTAACGTATTTTTTTATAAACAAGAATACCTAAAATTATCGTAGCACATAGACGAGTACCGCCCCCTTACCGTAGTGAAGCGTCTTGCAAGAATACCGTGTGGTATTCTTACCACCTACTATAGACAAATAAATAGAATAAATCGAATTTATATCAATTTAAATACAAGTTAATTAGCACTACAATTTATTGTAATATAATTAGCTACGTATAATACAATCATAAATATTATACCATAAATAAACCACACCTCTAAATGAATAAAAAAAGGATTTCACCTAAGTTCACACCTCAACAAGGATATGGACTTGCGTGTATTCTACTGAATAGGTTGATTGAAGAATCAAAATATGCAGGATGCGAAAACGTAGTCTTGAGGGCTTTTACTGTTAAGTATACAATGTTTATAAAATTATTTTTACCTAATTACCTAAAACAATAAAAAAATTAACGTTTTTGTAATTTACTACTTATTAATAAAACATACCCTGCAACTATCGATTCCAAATTCTAAGGGAGCGATAATCGAAAATCGAATAGATTTATAAACGATTATACACTACCCCATCCCTACTTAGAGCTGTCAAAATTATCATCCAAAATTAGACAGACTATGTAAGGAGTAAGTTCTCACCTCGTTTTCATAAGATCACGTCGCTCGATCCGTTTAAATATCTCTTGTTCTCTTTCTTTCTCGCTCATGGCGGCAAGTCTGGATCTGTCTTCCGTATCCCCCATGAGATTCTCGTCGTAACTGAAAAGGAATGAAACACATTGATTTACTAGATGGCGCTGCTGAGAAAATCAACAAAACTATTAGAAACTGCTTACGACAAAATTATCAAACAAAACTTGGGAAGGCTTCTGCTCCAACTCGAAAACTAACAAGGTTTCGATTTTGAGTTTTGTTATCTTTATGGTTGTGCCACACCTCCCGAACACTCGCTCATTTCTACATACTACTCGTAAAGTCGCGTCTCGGTGCATACATGCGAACCAGTGTGTGTTTGACGTCTAGACGACTCCATTATATTGTGCCGCTCACTAGGTTTTAAGGCGCATACCCCACCCAAACTAGCGCCGCCACCTACTTTATCTTATTATTCAGTTTAACAAAGGATTTTTTTTCTAATATAAGCTTTTTTTTAATGCCTCTGTAATAGTCTTTTTCTACTTAGTTTAGGCAGTGAATCGAAGTTGCCCTTGATTCACTGTACCCACCCTTTGTACCTTTTAATGCAATAAAGTTTTAAATAAATGAATAAATTTATCGCATATATACAGGTCTCGAGAGAGCCTACACATTTGCTCCCCTTGGAGACGAGACCCTAGGTTCGCGGGGTACCGAGGCTCTCCGGGTTTCCAACAAATATCTGACCGTCTGGTCGAAGCGACGCGTGACCCGAGAGCTGGTGAGTAGCGGGGCAATACAGCCAGTGTCTTGGGCACGCTTCCGACTGGTATTAATATGGACCAGTTGAGCTATCTATAGATTGACTGCAAAAGTCTGCAGTTAGCTCAATTGTTGCAATTGTAAATAGTAGTTTTAATTTTATTTTATGGATTGTATTTTTTTATTAATCTTTAGTTTTACCACTTACCCATCGTCAAATTCTTCCTCTGAATCGATGGAGTCATTGTCAGAAGAGTGTGATGAGACTTCACCTGTAAATATACATTAATTAAAGAACAGGTCCCAGGATATTACCCTGTAGGATGATATAGTGCTTAGTCAAGCAATTTCTGTCTACATTTCCGCCGCCGGATCGTTAAATCAACCCGTTTGTAAATCTAATAGGCGTTATTCAGTAAAATGCCTAGCAATAGAATGCTCAACGTTTCAACGAATTGGCTGACTGATAGCTAGCCCGAAGTGCCCGAATGAAATGGCTAAAGTTCCACAATCTGAAACGTGACAAACTCCGGCAATTCGTTGGTATTGTCACAGGACACTGCATGCTAAACAAACACCTATTTTTTTATCTTCTTTTCTTGATATCTACCCATTTAGGCATTGGGCTAAGAGTTTTGTCTGTTTCGTGCTGCCACTGCCAGAAATATCATATGTATATGGTATACGCCCATCTATATATCCATTTGTTTAGGTCTTGGGGAGTTATTCTCTTTAGTCGTCTGGATGTTTTGTTGCAGGGGGTGCACGAATGCAGAAGAGATGGCCGCACATGTGCTTGAAGAATGCGATAGCGTAGCTTCTCCAAGACTGCAACACCTTGGTACAACGAGGACGCCTGGAGAGGCATGCACCAGCGTCAGCGAGCTGCTGGCCTTCCTAGAGGACATCGGGTGGTTAGATTAGCAGCCTCCCACCCGACACGCAAAAAGAGGACATCTGTGGCCTAGTTGCGAAGACTAGTCCAGGAATAAGTAAGTATGGCTAAATTTCAAGCTCGCTTCTTCTCCACTGCATAGCTAGCTTGATTCAAAGAATAAAATGTCGTCAGCCATTCATGGACAGTGTTGCTATTCGAAACAGCAATTTTAGCCACGATTCTTTAACATTTTTATTTCACTGAAGAACGAGCCGGCCGTTTAGCCTAGCCATTATTCTACAAACAAACGGGTTGTTTTAACGATCTGGCCGCGACAGATTTGTATAGGCCTTATTGTTTGCATTGGCTTTTAGTTTAAAATTTTACTAACCTAATACAAACTGACAAACGAACTCATGACGAAAACATAAGGAGAGAACTTCTATGACAGATACACATATCAAAGTGATCTCACAAAGGTAGAAATCTCTCAAATATCGCGTTATATAAATAAATAAATACTAAATGCTGGACTATTTACACAGCATTACCTAGCCCCAAGCTAAGCAGAGCTTGTGTTATGGGTACTAGATAACTGATATACAATATAACACAAAACATAGATATTTTTTATTATTCATAGAAAACGACCAGAACACCCTGAATAAATGTCTGCAGATCGTACACACATTTTTTTCGAGGCGGGAATCGAACCCACAACACAAGAGCTACTATCGTACTATGTGGCTAATAAACTAGCCGAGAGAGTGTGACACAAAATGATTGATGACGCATCCAGATCAGCAACAATTAGCATAAAGATACTGTGTCAGTTTATCTGCTGCTAGTTTAGGTGCAGTAGAGTTGCCATACAGAATAACAGAACTCATTGTGGGTGAAGCCCTGATTATCAGCCTGTATATTGTCTACTGCATAGGCCTTCTCAAAACGACGACGACAACAAGAATAGCGGCCTGGATCTATCCATCGACTAGCGACCGCTACAGTCAGTCCATCAGGTCTTCCCCAAGGTTCACATTACATCGCGGTCTCCACTCGTCGAGAATATTTACTTGGCAACCGTAATCGGTTTTATCAGCTATATGGCCTGCCCATCGCCACTTTAACCCGCTTATGGGTTACTTTGTTTCTTCTTCAGATTTCCGTATTCCGGACTCTACAGCATATAAAAACTGAGCTTATGTATGAGACCTAATTCTAACAACAAGGCCTATTAAACGACCACAACTAAAGTCATTTAAAATGGGATATTTACCATGATTTTAAAAGTTTAACCACAACTAAGATCTGTAAATCATCATTGATAACACAGGGGTGAAGCTCAAAAGGAGTCTAAACTCTACAAACCTTCTTCCGGCTCACTACAAGTATCATTCTTGCTACCCGTACTATCTGTGCTCCTCCTAGGCTCTGGTTTCTTGACCTCTTTAGCCTTTTTATCATTATCTGAGTGGTCCACAGAAGGTTTGTGGCTGGAGGATTTCTTAGAGGACCGCTTTGAGGATCCGGAGGCATCGCTTTCTGAGTCTGATGATGAGGAGGATGATTTTGCTGTAAAAACAAGAAGTTTTATTTTTAATATCTTGCTCAACTGATTTTGTGTAAAAGTAATTCCAGATTCTAGACCAAGGAATAACAAAAATACTACAAGTTGTAATCAGAAGCTAGTAAATTAAAACATACAATTATTTTTCTTGTCATCGTCATCCCAGTCGGACTCTTCACTGACCGAAGATTTCCCCGAGGACTTCCCTTTGGACTTGGGAGGTGGTGAGTCACCAGTTTTCTTCTTCTTTTTAGCTAGGTTCAGGAATTGCTGAAATGTTTGGGTATAAGTTAGTTTACGTTCAGCTGGTACCCATAACACAAGCTCTGCTTACTTTTAGAATGGTTTAGAAGTGAAAATGTCAAGATAATCTTTACTTTAAAGGGCAAGGCAGATGATACACTGACCCTGAATACTCAAACACAAATCTCCAATGTCAATTAAGCATGTCCCAAATGAAGAATTTTAATAGATTTTCATTGACAACTGTCAAAACATAGCGATTTAAGATGAGCTTAGAGTTAGAGCGTGGAGTTTAAGTATACAGGTGTAAGAAACCTGTGCCCAGCAGCCCGTCAATAAATGAACAGCATAAGCTCCCTCGACGATTGTTATTATTTAGCAGCCAAATACCATTGTCATAGATAGCCCGAAATAAGTTTATGTCATATTGTTCTCAATTCAATTTGAGTTTAGGACATAATCTTCAATGTAGGACTAATCCTACATTGAAGATTTTGACATAAAATATATGTTAGGGGTACTTGATTTTAGTAAACTATAATCACAGATGAAGATTAATAGCTGAGAGAATACAACAGTGTTGCCATAATGATACATCCAAAAATAGATCATTACTCAGCCAATTTACAGCCATGAAAACATTCCATCATGTTACTATGTTTTTGTCATGAATTTTGTCAACTCTAGGCATCTAGACAGAAGTGAAAGTCGAAGCTTGCAGTTACATAATCAAAAGAAGTTTTGATGGAGCACTTAGTACTTTGAAAAGCCTGATACAATTGCAAAACAATAGATTTTTAGTTGAGAACCTTCCATGGATGTTTTACCAGTCATTTTAATGTAAAATGTGTAATTTGTTGCAGGCATGTACTATGCTTGTTTTATTTTGGATGAGTCATAGTTTAGAGGCCACGAAATGACTTTACAGGGCAAATATCCGACAAATTCTAGAAAATTGTGTCGAATGTTTTTATTCGTTTTTACATCAAAAACATTCGTAGCAATGCTGAAATGTTTAATGTTGCTACTGAGAGGATGCATGTTGCTCTTTCAGAAGAAGAAAAATGGCTCTTTGGCAATTTACGCAGTTGGAAAATCGAGGAATTCGATCTAGAAGCATCAAACTTCTAACCTACGATTTTCTCTTTTTTTCAACTTACAGAGTCCAAATCAGAGCATTCGCTGCTGGAGTCTGAATCGATCAGTGGTTTGTTCTTTCGTTTAGCCATTTTTCTTCTGATAATATAACTGAAAGTTGAAAAATTCCTTTTGCTTGATCTTTTTACGAAACACGAAGTGAAAACCAAACGAACGTCTCCCTTGGACTACAAGCCACAGACTAAATAAAAACATTTTTTTGAAAAGGAATGTGCTCTCTTGTAGGGGTGTGCATTTCAAAACAACCGATTGTAAAAATCGAGTTTAACTAATTGAAGACATAATTTTTATTTGATGAAAATCTAGTCTATCTGTAAAATTTTATGTACGAAATAAGCAGATTTTGCCAGGATTATCTCGAAAATATCACATTACATTACACAAACTTTAAGATTCTTTATTATTATTTATTTATTTATTTTATGATAAAAATATAATGAAAATGTCAGTTAAAATGTTCGTATCGTTATTAATCGAACGACCTGCCTTGCCTTATCTTGTAAAGAATAATCACGAGTCTGTTTGCCGATGATACTAAATTAAATTTTAAAATGAAACTACAAAACACAAACTTCGACGATATGAATAATGCAATCTCAACAGTTCATTGGTTGCTCAGCTCAATAATCTTTTGCATAACGAAACCAAAACAAAATGTACCTATTAGATTTATTCTACCTAATGATAAACAAGACTGATACTGATACTGACTGATATAAACGTAAAAGAAGAATTAGAAATTGTAGAAAATACTTTATTCTTACGAATCACCTTAGATATAGCTATGCTAATAAAGAGATTCAGCAGAGTATGCAGTAAAAATAATCCGTCATTTCTAGACGTGGATACATCTAGCTACTTCCAAAGTATTATGTCTTAAGTATAGGTACCTACCTACTACTGCTGTGGGAGATGTGCTGCAGTAGAGGGCTGTTCGTGCAATCAATAATCCCAGATCTTACGGTAGTTAATGTATGTATACCTACTCATTTATCCCAGAGAACCCCTAAGTGAAAAATTCAAAAAAATAAACTTAGTGACAGTCCCCTGTCAATATAATATTTATGAAAACTTGCTAGAAAATAAGAACAAACTCGCTGTCTTATGGTAAGTTACTAGACTCTTTGCTCACTGTGTCAGATTATCTAGAGTCTAGATCACGTCATGTCATCCTAAGTTTTTTTATCGTCTAGCTACATTCTGGACGAAAAAAAACTTAGGATGACTTTTGGTCCAACTCGAAAACTAACATTCTTTATTTGATTTTTTTGTGACGTGTCCAAGACGTAGTGACAAAATTCTATGTCTATGTGTCCAAGCATAGTGAAAAAATTCATGAAAAATGTCTATGTGTCAAAGAGTCCGATAAGATCTAAATCACCCTGGCACCGCTGAAAACTAGCGCTGCTATAGCACAAGTGCCACAGCTTCATGAAGCTAAGCCGTTGACCTTTTTGTGTCACGTTTATTAAGTTAACTTCCGTTCGACAAAATATTGTCCGAAAGTTTTCATCCTAGTGCTGGTATTAGGCTTGGTGTATTTGTCTCACCTTCTCTTTAATACGTATACCGAGCTCACTATGCTAATTACATAGGACTGGCATGGCAGGATGGAATAGCAGCTGGTGGATACAAAATCGCAAACTTACGCTATGCAGACAACACTACACTTTTTGCCTCTAGTTTTCGCCATATAAAGGATTCACTTTGTAAGGCGGAGCAGGTCAGTGGTCTATTTGAATTAAAGATAAACCGTAGTAAAAACAAAGATGATGACCGTAGACCGTACCAACGACAACTCACCGGCGGTAACACATCTTGCCAACTGCGAAGTGGTTCAGTCTTAATATAATCTTGGTAGGTACGGTACACTGATCTCCAACAAGGACAGGTGCATAGACGAAGTAAAAAGATGAATGGCATTGACTAGAAGTGCATTCGATAGGCTCAAGAAAATATGGAGGAACCTACGAGGAGGAACAGAACAGACATATTACCAAGGCCACTAAGACCAGGCTTGTGCGCTGGTTGTTTTCCCCATATTTTTATACACTTCCAAGACGTAGACTTTGCGAGAAATCAAGAAAAAGAAAATAGGCGCTCTTGATATGTGGTGCTGGAGAAAAATGCTTGGTATATCTTGGAATGAGTTCTGCACCAACCAACGTGAGAACAAGAACTCGGTGTTATGTGAAAGAACGTCTATCTACGAACGTGCAATCTCGAATATTGAAGTTTTTTGGGCACGTATCGAGGCGAAGCAATGACTCCATTCCACGGCTAGTCGTGTAGGGAAAGGTAGAGGGTAAAAGACCGAGACCTCGTGGGGTAGATCGCTTATGAGGTGGAACGATCAAATCAAAAATCTGCCCTAGGAGTCCCCCTACATGAATGCTCCAGAATGACCACCAATAGGGAGAGATGGCGATAACGTGAGACAAGCGACACAGCCCATTCAACAAGACTCGTCATGACCACCACGACCGTTCTGCTCAGAACTCTACGAATGAGAAGAGCGTCAATAGCCTGAATCATAATAATTCTAAATAAATGTTCTTGATGTAACTTTTCTGAAATGTTGATCAAAACTTCCAAATATTGCAAAAATATCGATAGAAATTTAGAAATGCTGCTCGATTTATGTCAAGACAAGAATGGACAACTGGAAATGCCTTCTTTCAAAGATCTAGGACCCTACGTTCCTTCTTTCTTGTCAATAAATTGACATTGACTATCGGTAATGTGTGTCATTGTCAAAGTCAATCAAATCAATTATATTGTGTTTTTGAGCAAAGAAGTCAAGTCAAGTCAATAATTGCGAATCGCAATTATTATTATCTCTCTGTAAATAAAGTAAAACTTAGTAAATCCACTAATATCTTTATAAACAAACTTAATATTTGTACAGATTAATAAACTATTTTCATCAGGAGCAACCTTTGAATTGTTTCTCAAAGTGTAGTGAACGTTTACGTTACGCAAACCTAAAAAAATTGTAACGGAGCTCCCGTTACTTTGCCATTGTCGTCCAAACTTATTATGCCTCATGATCTAAAAGAACTGGGAGGACGAAAAGCTATTAACATGGTAAGATTTCATTTTTATACCGATAATTCAAGATTGAAAAAACAAAACAAAGCATGAAGTTAGGATGTACACCTGGGTCCAGTCCGTACCTACTCATTTAATAAAAAATCTAAGTATCGCAGTTGTGCATCAAAAAATTTTTGTACTCAGTAACTCAGTGTTAAAGGTAAACACAATATATGTTATCTTTATGTATCACATCAATGTTTGGCCGAAGACTACACTAAGGCCCGGATTATAAAAAGCTAAGTGTTCGATCTATGATGATTTTGTATAGCTTAAACGTTAATAAAGCATAGATCTATGATTCCTTTTCAAAGAAACAACAAACACGATGCTCAAACCATGTGGTGGACATTATCATTGGCCACTGAGCGAAACCACCATCGTTTTTTTTATTAGTTATTACTTTGTTTACTTTCAGCTACAATTATCTATATTAATCTGGTATAATTTGTTTTCAAGTATATTATTTACTATTTATAAATCACATTATAACACTACTGTCTTACTCTAATGATTCATTAGAATGAAATGAAAATGTTAGATTACCATCATATGTTTTGTATGTACCATCTTTCCTGCAATAAAGCTATTAAAGCTAATTGTAAGCCTCAGAGTCTTGGGATCATAATGGTTTCGGCAGAATATCAGCACCTATTTACTTCTGAGTGGAAAGGCATTTATGCTGAGCCGAGACCTTACTGCCATTGTAACACAACACAGTCACTCTTTGAAAAATTATTTGTGCAATTAGATTGTACCTGTAGATTGTTTGCAACAGTTTGCAGATAGCTTAATTGTTTCTATTGTAAATACTAGTTTTAATTTAAATTTGTTATTTGATTGTTATTTTCTTTCTGAATAAAGAATTTGTGCAATTGTTTTGTTACTCGATTTTATACTTTATTTTAAAATTATTTCTTTATTTATGATTTTTACTGCAGTAGCAAATAAATGAATGTCTACATCTACAGGCTCCTCTATCCCCAACTCCCTGTGCTGAAATCAGTGATGATGAGCTGGTCTCCATCTCTGTTCGGGATCTCAACCGGCAGCTAAAGATGAGGGGGCTGTCACGTGACCAGATTGTTAGGTAAGTTACTGCATCAAAAAAAAGAGTATGGTCATATATAATTGCAAAGAAGCAACTTAGGCATCAACTCTGTTTTTTTAAAATTATAATACATTAAATTAAATAATGCAGTATAATTCACACAGCATTATTCATATCAATATAGTTTACGATATGCAGCAAATTACCTAAGAGACTCTTTTACATATCGTTTTCTGTCTGGCCTCCTCTGTGGCCTTGCAGTGTACCACAATGTGTTCTTCATGGAAGCAGCCAAGCCATACCAAGGCTTCACGCGTTCGCTCTATCTTTTCCAGAATGAAACAGCGGCGGCGAACGCTGAAGAACAGGGGATACGCAGCCTCGTGCCGCATCAAACGAATAGAACAGAAGGATGAACTGGAAACTGAGAAGAGTCAGGTAAGAAACAAATGGAAAGGATATTAAAGAAGTAAGAGACCAAGCTCTTGACTCAAGACACTTGGTGTCAATGCAACCTACTTTGGTACTACAAATAGTAACAAAACATCCTTTATGCTATTTACATCTAAAAATAAACACATTTCTCCAATTACATTAACTATAGATAACGAAATTATACTTAAGTCTAATCAAGAAAAGTACCTCGGCCTCCGAGATGATAAATTAACATTCAAACCACACATTAACCTGGTAAGAAATAAACTAACTTAATTTTTCGGACAAATGTTTAGAATAGCCAACTGTATTCCATATAAAATGCGCGTAATTATTTATAATTCAAAATTAAATATACAATATTTAATAGAGGTATGGGGAAGTGCAGCAAAAACAAACCTTAAACCACTTCAAATTGCCCAAAATATTCTCAGGCTTAAACTTACAATCATCGTATCAGCCCATACACGTCCACAGCTGGCCTAGCTGGGCTAGGCCTTTCCCATACAACGCCAAAAAGAGCGGTCTTGACCCGCCTCCATCCATCGACTCCCTACGACCGCTACGATGTCGTCAGTCCATCGAGTGGCTGGTCTCCCAACACTCCGTTTCGCGTTGCATCGCGGCCGTCACTCAAGAACCTTTACTCCCCAGCGGTTATCAGTTCTGCGAGCTATATGACCTGCCTAAGAATGGGCATAGGCAATCCAATTAATTGCCTATGCCCATTTTTGCGTCGTGACCCTAGTCATTCTACAAACGGGCTGATTCTACGATCCGACGGCAAAATCTATATCTGTCTATCATCATCATCATCAGCCTATATTTGTCCACTGCTGGACATAGGCCTCCCGTAACGAACGCCATAGCGCCCTGTCTTCAGCTTGCCGCATCCAGCATCTGCCAGCAGTCTTTCGCAAATCGTCATCCCACCTGGTCGGAGGGCGTCCTACACTACGTCTGCCGAGTCGCGGTCTCCACTCAAGAATACGTTTACCCCAGCGGTTGTCGGTTCTTCTTGAGATATGGCCTGCGCACTGCCGCTTCAGCTTTCTAATCCTTTGAGCTATGTCGGTAACCTTGGTTCTCTGTCGGATGTATTCGTTGCGAATCCTATCCTTCAGAGAAACTCCGAGCATAGCTCTCTCCATAGCTCGCTCCGTAATACTGGTCAGTGATTTGTAAGCTTAAAGAAATAAAAGTGGATTATTCCTGATTCCAGGAATGGCATGACATGGAACAAATGCAAGATGATAACAACCGCATCCGAGATGAGATAGAAGCGCTACGAGGGAAATACGACGCGCTCAAACGATTCGCTATACTGAAGAATATACCCCTGCCTCCAGAATTGGAGCACCTTCCTTAGTTTAGTGAGTGTAATGCTTTAATTTTTTAAATTAGGTTCACACGATATTTTTTTTTCAATGTAACACAAATTAAAACAACTATGTAACCGAATCTTAGGCAAGACAGTAAAAACTATTTGCCGAGGCAATTATTATTTGAATATTATTGAAATATAATAAATTCATTTGTTTATAAGAACTTTGAAATAGAGTTTAAATATTCCTTATGTCCAAGAACTTCTATGTTTCATCTGATACCTACATCTCGTTTTTATTTATTGTTATGGATCACTAACAGTGGGAACACACAATACATACTTTTTAGGGTTCCGTACCCAAAAGCTGAAAACGGCACCTACTAAGCCTCCGCTGTCTGTCCGTTTGCGGGCCGTATCTCATGTATCATAAAAGGTATGAAATTATCATAGAATATTTATTTCTCTTGCCACTATAACAACAAATAACAAAAGTAAAATAAATATTAAAAGTAATAATCTGCCTGTGACGCAGGAGGTTGTGGGTTCGATTCCCGCCTCGGGACAAATGCGTGTACGATCTGCAGACATTTGTTCAGGGTGTTCTGGTCGTTTTCTACGTATAATAAAAAAATATCCATCTATGAACTGTATTATATTACGTATATCAGTTATCTAGTACCCATAACACAAGCTCTGCTTAGCTTGGGGCTAGATAATGCTGTGTGAATTGTCCAGCATTATTTATTTATTTATTAAATATTAAAATCAAAGGGGGCTCTTAAACAAAAACAAAACATTTTTTCGGCTATTTCTGATCTACTTTTGTCGTAGCTGTATTTCTTGAACCGTAATAAGGCATTGTATGCGAGCCTTCTTATATATTTATTTTATTCTGTTTTTTAGCATCTGTTGTTATAGCAGCAACAGAAACACATCATCAGTGAAAATTTCAACTGTCTATCACCGTTCATGAGATATTGGCGGTGACAGACAGACAGACGAACAGACAGCGGAGTCTTAGTAATCATAATCGTAAAGAATACCATGGATACTAGTTCTATAGAATTTGCTAGAACTGTACAGATGCTAAATCCTCGAAAGTATGTTTATTTACCATAAAATTTGGGTGACGGTCGTATATTACTTAGCAACTAAGATACCTCATGTATACTATTAAGTAAGAAATTAATAAACACAAATTATTTATAGATTTTTTTAGATAAATAAACTAGAAATAAGTATATAGTTGTTTTCTTTGAACTCTTTAAAATATATCAAAACTAATTAAAAGTTTGGATGTGTGGATGTTTGTTAGTTCTCCACGCCTAAACTACAGAAATATTATTAGACCTATTAATCAATCAATCAATCAATTAGTCAATCTTTTTACACCAGCAGCCTGTGGGTCACATATACCAAGGCGTCCATCAGTGCTCTACGCGTCCTTTATAATAATTTGTTTAGAGCAATGGTGGGGTTGCCCAGATATTGTAGTGCGTCTGGCATGTTTGCGGACGCACGTGTTAAGGACTTTTATGCTGTGATTCGCAATAAGATAACATCTACAAAACGCAGGATGCTGGGCAGCACTAACTATCTCATAAGGGTTCTGGCTGATAGACATTGCAGTAACCTCCAGAGGCATTGGATCTCCAGCCTCATCAACCCTTTTGCCAAACAAATGTATTATATCAACTAATTCTATTGTGTGTGCGTGTGTTCTATTGTGTGTGTAACCATTATTGTTTAATTAATTCTATGTATGTGTAACTGTGTACTTATTTACTATAATTGGATCGTGTTATCTGAACAAATAAATGAAATTGAAATATATTTCTATTATATAGACCTGGGAGCTTATTTTAACTCTCCAACACGAAATTTCGTGTTTTGTTTCGGCCCATTAGTGTACTCGAATTAATAATACACCGAATTAGAGAGATGCAGATGCCACACGGGCGCTAACGCTGCGCTGCGACGACGTCGCAACGCAGTGACTTCAACGCAATGAGTGTCACACGAGCGCTGCGACGACGCAACGCAACAGCTTCGATATTCTAAACAATACTGCGCTGTCCAGCGTCGTCACAGCATCGTCGCACTGCAGCGTCCCTTCCCGCCTCGTCTCCCTCACTCCTTGTGCGCTGCGCGTGCGTTGTTTCGATGCACGTTGTTTCAGCGCACCGTGTGGCATGCCGGGCTGATTTGTATGTAGAACTACGGAGCGTCAACGACGTCGCAGCGACGCGCCCGTGTAGCATCTCTGTTAGATAGAGTACGTGCCTACCGATTTGCATTAACGAAACGAAACATGCAATTGCGTATTTGGAGAATTAAAATAGGTGTCCTGAGTTCAACGTCCAACATTTTATAAACGAATTGCGATGTGTAAAAATAGTTCATTGATTTATCATTTATCATACATGCTCGTTTGACCTACAACTTTATCGAATTAGTCGACCTAAGTGTTGTAAGGGCGCGATCACACTAAACGCACTCTACCTACCGTGTGTGTAGAGTCTACACACGCAACGGTTCTTAAATTCTTTACACACAAGTAAAATAGTAATGATAAAACATCAAAATAAATATTTAAAAAATTCAAATAATAATGCAAGACCATTTTTAGATTTCTCTGAAGGATAGGATTCGCAACGAATACATTCGACAGAAAACCAAGGTTATCGACATAGCTTAAAGGATTAGCAAGCTGAAGTGGCAGTGGGCTGGCCATATCTCGAGAAGAACCGACAACCGCTGGGTTAAACGTGTTCTTGAGTGGAGACCGCGACTCGGCAAACGTAGTGTAGGACGCCCTCCGACCAGGTGGGATGACGATTTGCGAATATGATGATGATTTTTACATTTGAATAAGAGCAGCACTTTAAAAAAACCATTTAAATGTCTAAACCACATTTTTTTTATTTGTGTCGCTTAGCGATTGTTTTGTAAGTAAAGAAATAAAGTCATTGACTTCTCATTTCTTCTTTCTGTCAAAAAATTACTAACATCTTGATTCATGATTCAATAACAAAGAAAGGGGTACAAGGGAGACTCCATGATCTTGTCTCCCAAGCCAACCTAACCTGCACGTGGTGTACCCTGCTAGATAACGAACTAGGCTCTGGTGAAAATATCAAAATTCTTCATAACTTGCTAACTCATATTTTACTATTATTTTCCATTACTTGACACTGGCAGAAAAGAGTCCAACCAGACTCATATTGCCATTAACAAAGAATCATCATCATAACAAAGAAAACCTTCCTTCAAATTCTTTCAATAGCACTGTCCCTATTATAAAAATTAAATTTGTTTATTTCGGACAACTTAGAATCCATATTGTGTTAGTAGCTGATACCTAAACTTAGAAAGCTAATATTTACCCCTACAGTTACATCTATTATCTAAAAATCTAAGCCGTCACCAGAAGGCAGAGTGCCTAGAATGCTGGCAGCATTGCCACGTTGAATGGCAATGCTAATTCGTTGACCGAAATTAAAGCCAGCATTCCGATCACCTGATCTGTGGATTCTATTAAGAGTTTTGTAACATCTGTGAGTAGCTTATAAAAATAAATCATAAATTAAACCTAGCCTAAACCAGGTTGTCTGGCAGAGATCGCTCTTGAGCGATAAGACCGCCAATTGTCACTTATGATATAATTGTTTTATGTGTAAATTGTTTTTTTAGTTTTAAGTGTGCAATAAAGTATTTTCTATCTATATATCTATTTAGCTGATAGCAGCCCATGATTCGTAGCAAGCATGTTGACGTCTTTCAATTTGTTAATTTATTAAGTCTATTTTAACAAACTTATCTTAACATGAAAAAAACGTGCGGCAGTGTGTAGGATGTTTTTTTTCTTTAAGGCGCATACAGCACCTAAACTAGCGCCGCCACCTACTTTATGTTATTATTCTGTTTAACAAAGGAATTTTCAAAAATCCTTCTTCCAGTTTGTGATACCTATCATAAGCTTTTTTTTAATGCCTCTGTAATAGTTTTATTCTATTTAGTTTAGGAAGAGATACGAAGTTGCACTTGGTGGCCACCAAAATCTATTTTCGTATCTCTTTCTAAACTAAATAGAATAAAACTATTACAGAGGCATTAAAAAAAAGCTTATGACAGGTATCACAAACTGGAAGAAGGATTTTTGAAAATTCCTTTGTTAAACGGAATGAGAAGACAATTTAGGTGGCGGCGCCACTTTCGGTGGGGTATGGGCCTTAAGTATATTCATCGATTTCTCTGTCAAATAAGGACCGATTTTACATCCGTAATGAATTCGAAGTCTGTTTTTGGTAACTTTTTAAAATAATTAATTAATTATTATGCGTGTGTGTTCACATAAAACTGTAAAACACTTCGTTGTGTATGTGCCTTTACAATAAGATAATATTCGTATGCTGTGGACGCTGCAGTTAGTTTTCGCGTACAACTTTGTTTGGACTGAAAGAAATAAACACATTGTAGAAAAGTATTTTGAAGAAGCAAATTATTTTTCAATAAACTTGGGACACCTACTGAAAGAGTTTGAAAAAGTTTTGCTTTGATAAGGAATCATGAGGTAAGTAAGTATTTTTTTGTCAGAAGAAGTTAGATTAGAATATTAAAAATGTGATTTAAAAATTAATTAAAAAGGGCCGTGTTAAAATTGGGACAGTACTGAAAGAAATTGAAATAGTTTTACATTGTTATAGAATAGAACCATGAGGTTACTAATTTTTTATCAATGTCAGTATCACAAGTCGAAAGTCAATAACTTATTTCTTTGCTTACAAAATAAGCAATAAAACAAATCAAATAAAAAAATTGTTTTAAATATCAAATGTTTTACAAAGTGTTGATCTTATTCAAATCTAAAAATGGTCTTGCATTATAAAACACGAGTACAAAATGCATTGTAATGTAGCTATGTATGTGGTTAAGGGTCTAGCTAGCAGGTATGATGTATACCTGGGCACAAAACCAGTGTTTCATTATAATGTCAAATATTATCTTAGTTTTCTTCTTTCAGATCTCATCTGTTGTGTGTATTATCAATCTTTCCTTTAATATCTGCCGTCATAGACCTCCACATAACAGGCAGTTATCCTTTCAACTACACCATAAGAGCTTCAGGAACCGACAAGACAGTCGTAACAGACTCAGAAAGACTCTCTTTCAACATCACTGATAAAATAATAAAAGATTGCGTTCAAGTCTTCCTAGGCGGTAGGCCTGACGATATTTTTATCCACGGGCCTACGCCGTGGGGCAATTTATACAAGGTATACCGATGGGTTGAAACTTACAGAGTTTTGAAGCCCATTTCTAGTCGAATCGTCAATGTGGCATCATCACCTCAAATGCTGAAACAACAGATAGTTTCCAGCAAGAAAACTGCAGAAATTAGACTATCACAGACCGTTTATAACAGATTCTCGACGACTTGGATCGCGGCGCCTGATTTAGACGTCAAAAGAATTATCTACCATATGGACTGTGATAATTTTAAGATGGTATACGAATCCGCTTTTGGAGAAAATGGGGTGAAACTTAAAGCAATGACAATGGGGATAAATTTAACTGACTTGGCTGATTTTGGGTCTGTCGTCGCTGAATTGTATGCGACTAGAGTTTCTATAAAAAGTGAAGTTTTATACCAAGCTAGCTTATGGGGTAACGCTGTGTTGAATTATCAAAAGGCTTTCGGAGGACATCATTTTTATTCGCCTAATTTAGAAGATATAATGGTTGATTGTGGAATAAGTAATAGTTTGTTGGTGAGAGAAGTTGTTGATCTCGGGTTTTATGTGGATGGTAAAGTTGTTGTCAGGAATAATACGAATGGTTTTATGATGTTGATGAAAAATGTGGAGATACGACCTTTATAACGTAGGTAACCTAGGTTATAAAAGACGTATCTCCCTACTTAGATTTACCAGTACTAACGTTGAGTGTAGTCGAGAGACGAAACTAGATGACGTCTTGCTTTGATAGTTTTTTTTTGTAGTTGGTGTGTTTTTTCTTTACAACGCGGACTACATTTTTTTAGTATTTATCAGAGAAGGTTTTGAGTGGAATTGTTTCTAAGTACCTACCTAAATATATTCATCGTTATATTTAAGAGTTTTCTTTTCTAAATGATTTCTTAGTCTGTGAATAAAATAAAGTTTATTTTCAACTGTTTTATTAATATTAAAACATCGACCAGTAAATAAATAATAAAAAGCAAAAGCTGAACACTTGTTTGCTTTGATTAAAAACTTATAAAATATTTTATCCTAGGAAGTCTATGTGAATGAAAACACCACATATTATGTAATATTTTTAAGTTGTAAGGGTTTATACATTTCATACAAGCTTCACACACTCAAAGATTTCATTGTTTGCAATGTTTGTAGTTTTCTACTTGGTTATTGTTCAGTATGGTAAACAATATTATTAAACCAATGTTATAAAAAAACCTTAATTATGTTTTATGCTATGAGATAAATATGAACTGCATTAAAATGAAATCAGTTAAATACATAATGTTTCATATAAATTAAAATAACCACAAATTGTAATACAGAACTTCATATTATATTTTGGGGATATTAATTATTAATTATAATAAATAAAATAATAAATAATGCTGGACAATTCACACAGCATTATCTAGCCCCAAGCTAAGCAGACCTTGTGTTATGGGTACTAGATAACTGATAAACAAAATACAGTACAATACATAGATAGATATTTTTTATTATACATAGAAAACGACCAGAACACCCTGGACAAATGTCTGCAGATCGTACAAACATTTGTTCCGAGGCGGGAATCGAACCCGCAACCTCCTGCGTCGCAGGCAGACCTTCGCCCACCGCGCCACAGTGGTCGTCTTTTCTTTTTTCTTTTTGTCTTTCATTTTATAATTATTGTATACATAACTTACCCAAGTTATGAGGTACAAACACTGTAGGTAATTATTAAATATTTTCAAGTTATTAAGAAATAAATATTTACAAATAATCTTAGTTTTGACTTAGCATTTTTTACACACCTAACTACAAAATGTTACACAAAATTAAATAGTAGATAAGTTCTTAAACATACCTATACCAAACTTGCTTTGATATGCTTTTAGTTAGGTACTACAAGTTAAATGATAAGGATTGAAGAGTATTCGGGTCTTGTACTGTTCCAATTCTATGCTTCAGTCGGCTTGTTTTTCTTACCTATTTATTTATCTATCGTAGAAAGGGTGATACAGACTGACAGTTTTAACTGACAATTTCAACTAAGGTCTTAACGTAGGATCGACGCTGACACAACTTTAACACTTTTTAACCCTAATTATAAGCGTTATCCCGTTGTTTTTCAGCTTCTTACGTGTTAGCTTTTTATTTTCGTGTTAGATCTCTATTTTCAACCACTCACAAAATTGCTTTTAATTCATATTTCGTAGACATCAAGGATCAGGCCAAAACAAGGTAAATACCCCATATGAGCTAAATCTGTACCTACTTTCGTCATAAAGCGTCTTTAGTGCGCCCCAGGTCTTTGTTCAATTTGTAGTATTGTATCCGTTGAAGACGGGGCGCTATGTCGCTCATTAGGGGAGGCCTATGTTGGACATAGGCCTCATAGGCCTGTGGACTAATGTAAGCTGATGATGAATCCCGTATCTAGCAGGTGAAGAGAGAGAGTGGAGAAGTTAAATTAAAACTATACCTGCCACAGGCGAGAAGTTTAGGTAAACTATAGATAACGTCTGTTCTATATAGTAACCTACCTGTCAGTTGGGAAAATCGACCGCCATATTGTTTCAAAGTTTTTTGCGCCACAATGACACTTTCAAAGCCAGATTTGTTCATCAGTCAAAACTGTACGTCTGTAGCCCCCTAAATCATGGCATGCATTTTAAGGATGGTATATCAAGACTTGTGATCATCGTAATCATGTAAGCACGTCGGTAAATTGATGATTCTTCTCTGCATCACCCGAAGCACTTCAGAAAGAAGAGTTTCACGAATGATGATACTGTAAATGCGCGAGCGGGTGTTCGTAGAGGGGGTAGAGGGGCGGCGGAGCGTGCGCGGGCAGGGCGTGCGGGGGGGCATGGTGCGCAGGCGCATCGCTGTCCGAGTCCGACGAGGAGTCCAGCTGCTTGTCGCCGGGGCCGCTGGAAAGAGAAAGAAGGTTTTAGAATCAGAGACAAATGGGTATGCTGTGACCACGCTGTAACAAGGATGCTGTAGCAGTCATCCATCATCATCAGCCCATAGTAGTCCACGGCTGGACATAGGCATACCCTCCCCTTTGCCTTTGACGCTAAGTGAAGAACTGGCTGGGACTTTGGTTGTTTTTTTCTTCCTCCTTATTCCGGAACCGTCAAAGAGGTGAAATAAGTTTGTTTTAGAATTTGATGTGTTATAGGTTAAGTTTGTTTTAGAACAAATGATCTCGAGCACTCATTGCTCCGTGCATCTAAGCTAGATCGAGCTCTGAGAAATGAGTGCTCGATCTAGCTTAGATCGAGCACTGAGCAATGCATATCTCTGTAGTGTTGATGATGCACTGATATATAGATAGATAGATAGAAAACTCTTTGTTGTACCACACAAACACAAAATACAATACAAAAGAAAAAACATGAAATAAAAGAAGTACAAAGGGCGGCCTTATCGCATTGAGCGATCTTTTCCAGGCAACCTTGGGATGGACTGGACATAAAAGAACAATAATAGACGGTGGCATTGAAAATAAAATAATTACATTATACATACACTAACTACCATAATAACTAACATGCAATAAACTATACTAATGATAAAAATAAAATAAAATTTATATACATTGATATTTTTTATTTATAAACTTACATACACATAAAAAACTAGTATTTTCTTGTTATGCGGATAAATAATACTGATGAAGCCGTTCTTTAAATATAGGAAGTGATTTTGCACGTCTGATGTCCAGGGGAAGAGCATTCCATAGACGGATAGCTTGTACAGTGAAGGATTTTTCATAAAAGGTAGTAGAGTGGGCAGGAACTTTTAAGACGAGAGTTGCTGATGAACGCAATGAGAGAGAATGAGAGTCAGACAGGAATTCAAAGCTCTCCTTGAGATAAGATGGACTGTGAGGATAGAACAAGATACTGTACAAGAGGGATAGTAAGAACGAGTCATTATTTGTGTGTAAAACCACAAATGAAATAATGTTACTTCGGTAAAACTAAAAATAACAGTATAAGAAACCAGTTTATAGTTTTTTTCAAAACTATCAAATTATTTTCTATTAGTAATCAAAATGCAGCCACTGAGCAGCAAAAATAGAATGAGTGGACTCATTACATCTGAATCGACCAGCAGAACAGCCAATAGGGTCTTTCTTCCACTAGTGGACATAAAATTGAAGTGAGTAAAATCAATTACACCCACAGTATCTGGCACAGCGCATCAGCATTGCCATACAGCGGGGCAATGCAGCCAGCGTCTTGGGGACGCGCGCGACTGGTATTGATATGGATCACTTGAGTTGAGCTACCTGTAGATTGTTCGCAACAGTCTGCTCAAGAGTTTCAATTGTAAATACTAGTTTTGAGTTAATTCTATTATTTATTGTAATTTTCTTTATTAATAATAAATAATGCTGGACAATTCACTAGCCCCAAGCTCAGCAGAGGTTGTGTTATGGGTATGTACCTAACCTACCTACTAGATAACTGATATACATAATATAATATGTACAATACATATTTTTTATTATGTATTATCTTATTTGATAATAATGACTATTAAAAAGCTGTTTATAGTTTATAATTTGACTTATCTAAGTGCTTATTTATTAAGCCTAAAGAAATAAACGTTATTGTTTGAGTCTATCTTTTCTACACAGCCGATAGATGGCGTTACTAACGTCTCCACAACACAACCTGTTTCATACTGAGTAATATCTATTCTGTGCCCAACCCAAACACCCATACACTATTCCATGGTCCCTTATTCCGTATCAAGTTACAGGGGAACTGTCTGGATGTATTATTGCTACGCTTCTGCCTCATTGGATCACTATAAACAACTTTTACGAAGACCTTTTTGGTTTATCACGGTTGATTGGAATAGAGAGCCTAAAGTTAAGGTCTAATTTAAATCTGTCCACTTTGCTAATCCACTAATGGATTAATATGGGGGCATAAAGAAAGCCTATTACTCCATCGATGATTACCTACATCAATGATGTTAATGCTTGGTCAGATGTCGCCCAGTTCCGCACCGACAATAGTATATAAGGAAAATAATGTTAAGCTTTAGTTTAGGTATTCAAATATTGACATGTATCTAAATCACATATATATTTCATATATATTTAGACTTAGATATGCAATATATGAGTTTATAAGTCATATTATACACTTACTAGTGGTTTATTTTCCACTTCTTCCACTTGTGGACAAAAAATTGAAGTGGACAAAACCAATAACACCTTTATTTCTTATTTGATAATGAGTCATAAGGAGCTTTTTAAATTCAAGAACCATAGTAAAATTTGTAAATTATAATTAAAATAAGCTACTACAGTTGAATAAACACCTCTAAAAGTCTGTTAAAATTCCAGCTGAGGATATAGGCTGATGATGATGTTTCCCTCAACATACCGAAAGTTTTTAACCTAAATTTTCCCCTCATCATCATCAGTACATAAACATCCACTGCTGGACATAGGCCTTCCCCATACGACGTTACAAAGAGCGGTCCCTTGCCGCCTCCATCCATCGACTCCCTGCGACCGCTACGATGTCGTCGGTCCATCGAGTCTAGTCTTTAATTTGTCCCTTCGCAATATAAATTTGCGCAGCATAGTGGACGGAGCTGTTGAGGTTGCCGGTTCGATTCCTGAGTGCGGATTAGAACAATTTCTTTGAAAAGTTGCTAGTTTTTGGCGACGTTTCAGTAGAAGTACTGCACACTCCATAGTTACCCGTTTAATAAATTTATTACATATAATTTATTATTATTATTTATTAATTTCAAATAAAAACCGGCCAAATGCGAGTCGGACTCGCGCATGAAAAGTTTTAAGGTTAATGATACGGAACCCCAGTATCATTAACTTTAAAAACGGCAAAAAAATCATGTGTGTTGTATGGGAGCCCCCTTAAATATTTGTTTTGTTCTGTTTTTTAGTATTTGTTGTTATAGCCCGCAACAGAAATACATAATCTGTGATAATTTCTACTGTCTTACTATCACGGTTCATGAGATACAGCCTGGTGACAGACGGACGGACAGCAGAGTCTTAGGAATAGGGTCCCGTTTAACGCTTTGGTACGGAACCCTAAAATCAACTAATATGAGCTAAAAAATCGCTAACTCTATTTATCATCTAAATTAGATGTAAAAAGTCCGGCTTACCCAAGCATGCTGATGCGTTTTGAAATATCCTCATAGACAGCTCGCCCCCTGAACAACGGGGCAACTTGATACGGGGCAGGGAGGGAATAAGGGCTGCCCCCATTGTTCATGCGAATAATAATAATAATAATATAATAATTAAGCCTTTTATTTCCAAACTCCTTAACTATGTACAAAAGTTTTATTAGTGTTTTGCTTATAAATAGGTTAGTAGGTACATATTATAGAGATTTAGTTATTTACACTTGTTGAGAGTTGGATCCCTTCTTGGGTAAAGGCCTCCTCCATTTTCATCCATGACTCTCTGTCGATTGTCTGGCAACCTGCTTTCAACCAGCTTTCTCCTGCTATTTGGACTATATCATCAGCCCACCGTCTATACGGTCTGCCAACATTTCTTTTGCCAGCTGGTCCCTTCCATCGTGTAGTCTGTATTGTCCATCTTTTATCGGTGAGGCGAATAGGTTGCGAATAAGTCTTTACTAAAAAAAAATCTTAAGGCGTTTGGTAGGTAGGTACTTTCGTTCTTACTATCGTTTTTTTTCTATAATCTGAATGTGTTGGTTAGCAATGAAAATTGCTTCAGTCATAAAACCGTAGAGTAAATTTTAACAGACTTTTAGAGGTGTTTATTCAACTGTAGTAGCTTATTTTAATTATAATTTACAAAATTTACTATGGTTCTTGAATTTAAAAAGCTACTTTATTTTATTCACTAAACAAAAGATCAAGTCGCTGTCATTTCTAATATTAGGTGAAACAGGTTTTATGTTAATTTACTATGTCTATAAACCGACAAAAACAATAAAAATTATTAATAATCCCAATTAATAGCCGTGAATTAATAACGACTTATCAATGAATAATCATTCATGTGAATAAAAACAATAAAATAAATGGTTTATTCATAAGATTAACTTCATTTGAAAATGGCAGGTGTTGCTTCATCACGCAAACTCTAAGTAATTTTAAATATTGTCAAAAACAAAACAATTGTAATAATAGCTAGATATTATAATAGTATTTATTCAGAAAGAAAATAACAATCAAATAACAAATTTAAATTAAAACTAATATTTACAATAGAAAGAATTAAGCTATCTGCAAACTTTTGCAAACAATCTACAGGTAGCTCAACTGATCCATATCAATACCAGTTGGAAGCGTACCTAAGACACTGGCTGCATTGCATTATAATAGTATAATACCTATTTTTTAAAAAGTACTTTAAATGTGACTTATTTGAAACTAGTTTCTACGCGGCTTCAAATGCGTTGTTTAAAGTTATTTATATGCCATGGGAACTGATTTATGGGATTAAAAGTAGCCTATGTTTTATTACAAATTTCAACCCATTCCGTTCAGCAGTTTTGGCGTGAAGAGGTAAGAAATTCAGATTAGGGGATTTGTATGGCTGATAACAGGAAACGAAAAGTTTATCTATACTACTATTATAAAAAGAAAAGATTTGTTCGTTTGTTTGAATTGAATAGGCTCCGCTTTGAAACTACTGGACCAATTTGAAAAATTCTTTATCCTACATTATGTCTAATGAACATAGATAGAATATGCCCGTGCGACGCCGGGGCGGACCGCTAGTTGTTGCATAAAACATAACAAGAAACAATGCTAATTTAGTTGCAAAATTGTACTAACTATGTGCACTGCTACTGTTTTGTTACGAACATACATACAAAAATCCAAACTTCCGCATTTATATGATTAGTGTGATTACTGTTGCAATTTGTTCTGTTTTTCAAAATACCTAGTCATGTAAATATTTCATTTTCGTTTTATAAAATTGACATATTCTAACAAAAAATATATATTACAGAGATACCATATAGACAGAGAAAGCAAATTATATAACGTTTACTAAAATCTAAAACATTGTCTAATAACTTCAAAGCACTTTCTGACTTCTGACCATAAACATCTCTTGCTAAGTATAAAAAACTTTTAGACCTCATAACAAATGCGAGTTCAGCAAACTCAAAATAAACACTCTAAAGCGACGTCCTGAATACCTCCCTGGCCGCTTTTAGGACGCAGATGTGGTGATATCGGGTTACACCAGTTGTCCCTTTCGCTAATACAGCGCTGTCTCGCTCACACTCGCTGGCGACTCTCCAAATAGACCAAATACAGACTTATTTATGTTTCGAGACATTTAGAAGCGAATGTCTTTATTAAAGATTGGTCTTTTTAATTTTACTCGTGAAAATAAAAGAATCAAACTATCTTTGATGAATCAAGCGCTGTGGCACAAAATTTTGAAGGACTTTTTCCAGTAATGGGACGTTACTAAAGGGCCTAGAAATACCTTAAATCAATTCCGTCAGATCTTCATATTTCCCAAACAACTAGGTAAATATTTAACTTTGAAATATATATATATATATATATATATATATAATATGATTATAAATACTATTTAACGGGTAATACCGGGCTTACTCTATCGACCAAGTTTCGAAAACACAATTCCATAAAAAAAAATCGATACAAAAAAATCGCAAAGTTACCTGCCTCTAAATTTTTATTAAAACCTTAACTTCTCAATAAATACAAAAGTTAAGATCTTGTAAATTTGCATGGTAATTGAACGAAGTAAGTACCTATAAAAAACATTATTTGTTTCGTATTTTGTTCAAATAATGTCCGAATAAAAAGATAATAAGCAAAAACTTGATTTTTGGGCTTGTGTTGATCTACCCTGTCCCGCTCCTCATCATCATCATGATGATGATGTCCCGCTCCTATGAAAGCGAAAATCCTATGTCTATCCTTGTTACAAAATGGCGTCGTAGTATATGCTCTTACTTAACCTTAACTATATAAAACCAAACACAGGTAGAAAACGTTTGAAATGGTTCGAAATAGTGTTTGTTTCGTTAGAAATTAAGAAAATAAGATTTTTTTTTCTACTTATAGCAAGCTAAGCTAAACATAGCATAATTATATTATTAAAACGTTAACACGAGTGAGTGAACTGCTGCCCTGTTTACTACAGTCTTGAAAAAAACCACACCAACTACAAATTTACTTTTTCTTCTACAACGCTGATTATATTTTGTTAGAGCTTATCGGAGAAGGTTTAGCGCTGAATTGTTATTAAATATTTTCATCTTTATATTTTGCAATGGATTTCCGTAAAGTAACGCCTGAATCTATTTTTTACAGTCTTGAAAACTAGTAATTCTGTTTGTAATTCGGCCTCCCGCGATGCAGGTTTGGAGCCTATTGCGGGGATCACCAGTAAACTGTATAAGCATTTTGTAATAGTTATAAATGTTTTTTTTTTGTTAAACCTGTAACTTTAAATTTATACATAGGAGTTATTTTGCTCGAGTACATTTAATTACTGCAATGTATCGAATTTAAACGAAATCAATTCGTTATTATTCAATTTGTAGCCGTAGTGTCCAAAAATTTGAACAAAGCTATAAAATTTAGCACTTAAAAAAAATAAAAAAAATGCAGATAGATTTTTTTATATTTTTTTCTGAGTTGCCCTTCTGCCCCCCCACAAGTGCCTGCGGGGTTATCCACCTGTATATTTATTTGTGCAATAAAGCATTTTCTATCTATCTACTGTTTGTAACTTTGTATTAGAATACGGTTATCGAGCATAAAAGGTAAAGTGTGAGTAATCTGTCAATCAATTTGAATTAGGTTTAAAAAATACGTCGTCGATCAGCTCAATCCCGCCAGAAAATATATTTTTATTACCATATTGGCAACTGTTGTCAATTTTGCCCAGTGTCCTCGAATGGTCCATTCAATGTTAATCATCGAGTTAGAATGAATGGACCATTTAAGCGTAATCGCACAGCTGATCCAGTGCAGATGGACATGTGCTTCGTGGATGGACCATGAAAGTGTTAACGACCTGTCAGTTGATTGAACGCTCTAAAGTAACATAGAAGCTTTGAAAGCAGCTAAAGTTTTTGGTGACATTTTCATTTCGATGATCCTAGAATTATGTGCTGATGATGATGACTTATCCTAGCCGAATTTCGACCAAGGCGGCTAGTCACTAAGACCGACATGACCTGGGAGAGGTTAGTCGCAGGACCAACATTGTAGGTATACTATTAGGTATTATGATAATTGTTTTTGATTGATAAGCTGTATGTTAGCTGGGCGATTCACACGCATCATCTAGCCCCAAGCTAGGCAGAGCTTGTGTTATGGGTACTAGATGACTATAAGTACTTAAAAGGTACAATACATAACATATTTTGTAGTAGGTTAGGTACACATAGAAAATACGAGAACAAATATTTGCAGATCGTACAAACATTTGTCCCAAGGTGGGAATCGAACCCGAGAACTCCTGCGTCTCAGGCAGATTTTCGCCTCCGTGATTTTCGCACACCGCGCGACATTGGTCGTCGTTCGTCGATATTACCGACCGGAATTTTTATCGACCGACCAAAGTCACGTGTAAAACCTATATCTAATAAAGGGGAGTGTACATTTGCCTATCCATTTGAAGGTTTCAGTAGGTAGCGTATACTATTCTCATATTCTGTGGTTTTGTAACCTGATACCTTGATACATCCCTGTTGTTTCGCTTTTACACTGAATTCGACCTTATTTGTTGGCTATAAAAGGTATATTTCCTTTCCAATTTGTGGTCCGGAATTTTTTAATTTAAACTCTATTTTCGTAGAGAACGTTAGTTGTTTGTTATTGTAAAACATTTTTATTTTGAGTCACAAAAACTGCTATAAGCTTCTGCCAGTGGTTTTACATGTGTATTTGTATGAAAATTATAAAATGGCCAGCCCACTGCCACTTCAGCTTGCTAATCCTTTGAGCTATGTCGATCCTTGGTTCTCTGTCGGATGTATTTGTTGCGAATCCTATCCTTCAGAGAAACTCCGAGCATAGCTCTCTCCATAGCTCGCTGGGTTCCATAGTTCCATAGTTCAATTTTACTATTGTTTTTTTTTTGGCAGTTGCGGCTTCGATTCCCGCCTTGGGACAAATATTTGTACGATCTGGTCGTTCTGTCTGGGTGTTCTGGTCATTTTCTATATATAATAATATATATCTATCTATGTAATGTATTGTATTATGTATATCAGTTATCTAGTACCTAAATAAATATGTGTGTATTGTCCAGCATTATTATTATTTTTATTTCTTATTTACTATGAAATATCTATTGTTTTTATTAAATTTAATTGTGGCTTCATAATAACAACAAACGTATAACCTATGTATAAACAATGTCAATGACGTGTTCTTTATTCTAGAATATATAAAATAAATGATTATTGAGTAATTGTCCTGAAAATCTTAAAAAAACTAAGGAATTTAAAGTATTTCTGTTTTTTTTTTCAAAACCATCAAATATTATTAACAAACCATCCTTGCAGAAGCTAAGTCGTAAAAAAAACCTTTATCAATCAACACACTTCACTTCGCTCAACATTTTAAAATTCTAATCCGTTTTATGCACCGAAGTGTAAATTCTCAGTGTTTCATCCTTCGCCGTCTCTTATGGTCCAGTGGACCAAAAATATAAAACAACAGGTCCAAGGAGGTCCAATGGACCGAGAATTAGAGACCGGTGGGTCTATTTTTTGATAGCTGACCACCAATGTTTTGGGAGTTTTGAAAAATAGTGATGGAAAGATATTTGAAAATATACCAACACAAAAAAATGGCAGAATGTTTTTTGCGTTTTTTTTGGTAATCTTTATCGTTGATGAGTTTTGTTACCTATTTTTAGTTTGATACGCGGAATTAAAGGGACCGTTTTTTGCATAGAAAAAACGAAAATAAGTCTAAGAATGTATAAAAAAAATTGTACCATAATTGATTGTAATTTTCTTCGTTATTGAAATGATTAGTTGGTTTGCGAGCTGAAAATATTGACAAATGGGAAGCAGCCGAAAAAACATCTAAGTTCTTTACGAATCAAGATCTCGTAATGTTTCACTGTAGTGATCCAGTTATAATATAATAAATCATTTATATGAATCCATAGACTCCCGAACTAGTATAAACTGTATTTCATAATAAATGAATAATAATAACTGATTACTGAAAAATAACCCAACAAAAAATAATTGCGTTATACATCAATACTTAGAATAATAAATAGATAGATAGATAGAGAATAGTTTATTCATCACCAATTAAGAAAAAAAAAATAGAAATACCTACCAAATAATAATAATTGGTAGAAAAATACAATCCAATATGAACTAGTAACTACCTATTTAGAATTGAAACAGATTGAGCTAACTGCAGACTGTTGCACACAATCTACAGGTAGGTACCTAGCCCAACTGATCCATATCAAGACCAGTCGCGCGCGTGCCCAAGACACTGGCTGCATTGCCACGCTGTATGGCAATGCTGATGCGGTGCGCCAGATACTCACCAGCTCTTGGATCACAATTCATATAAGTACCTACCTAAATAATGATAAAAAATTCACACAACATCTTAGATGATGCTGTGTTTTTAATTAATTCAATATTTGATTAAATTTTTATTTGATTATAAAAAAAACTATTTCTCTGAAATTTATCCGTGTCTCCTTTCGATTGCTTCTTATTTACAAAACATTTGCTACTGCAAGAAAGAAAGCAATATGACCTCCAAAATACCGCTAACATAATTCGACGACCGATGTGGCGCGGTGGGCGAAGGTCTGCCTGCGACGCAGAAGGTTGCGGGTTCGATTCCCGCCTCGGGACAAATGTGTGTACGATCTGCAGACATTTGTTCAGGGTGTTCTGGTCGTTTTCTATTTATAACAAAAAATATCTATCTATGTATTGTAGGTATTATGTATATCAGTTATCTAGTACCCATAACACAAGCTCTGCTTAGCTTGGGGCTAGATAATGCTGTGTGAATTGTCCGGCATTATTTATTTATTATATTTATTTAATTATAACAATGTAATTTAATACAAATAAAAATACCTTCCGATGTTTTGTCTCCGCCATAACAGTGTCAGCAAAACACTAACCCACATACCTACTTAGTGATGAAATATAATATTCCTCTCGAATCTTTGCTACGTTGACTTTCAGTTATTGTGGCGTTGCTAATTCCAATTACAGTGTTACCTTGTTGGTATGTGAGAATACCTACTTATTACATAGATATTATAAACACATTGAGTTACTCTAGAAGTCTAGACGTAAAAAATATAAGCAAAATAAAAACTGCAAATTAAAGATGGCTGTTTAGCCTACAAAATCTTCTCGTCATCTATACCGCAATGCTTGAAAACGAAAGTTTTTAATCAGTGCGTCCTACCCGTCATGACCTACGGAGCTGAGACGTGGACACTCACGGTAGGGCTGGTCCACCAGTTTGAAGTCGCCCAGCGAGCTATGGAGAGAGCTATGCTCGGAGTTTCTCTGAAGGATAGGATTCGCAACAAATACATCCGACAGAGAACTGAATTGTATTGAGTCTAGTTGAGTCTAGGTTCTGAACCTAGTGCAGGGATCACCAGTAAACTTTATAAGCATTTTGTAATAGTAAATAAATGGATTTTTGTTTTTGTTTTTTTTTTTGTTTTAGTCAAGTAATACCTAGAGGAGACCAATCGAACGAAATCTGAAAAAAAAAAGAAAATACTCACCTATCTTTGTGTTCAGCTTGTCTGTCTCTTTGTCTTCTATTTTTGAACCAATTTGAAACCTGTAACATACAAAATACCAATACTTAAAATCGTAGCGTTTTTTAAGACCAACAGCGTTTTCTTGAAAAAAAGTTATTCGACCTGATTGTAACGAAGGCGCTCTTCTAGCGTGGGACTGTCAAATTAAAGTGGCTTAGACCCTACATGTGGTGCTGGCTTAGAGCGTGCACCACCCCAACTCTTCCCGTGGGTGTCGTAAGAGGCGACTAAGGGACATACACCGGGAGGCGGGCAGCAGCGCCTCTTGCAAGATAGATCTACCACCGAACTGCGCTCCCAAGCCCGCATGTATGGTGATTATGGGCATTACTCCTTATGATAAAAACCAATAAGGCGATTATCAGGGGGAGGCCTTCGTCCAGCAGTGGAACATAATAGAATATTGAGTTGAGTTCAGACCCTGCACCTGCATTTGAAATGACATACTCTCCTGTCCGCGAAAGATCCGCGCATAACCCCATTTTCAGATCTAAGTTATCAAATCAAAAATCTTCATATCCGTAAAAAATCTTTATTTCACCTAAAGATATTAATTATGGTCAAACTATTCAAATTAAAAACGACTTGGAAATTAAGTGTTTTTTTATATCTGTCGCTTCGGTGTATAAACTAAGTAAAGAAGCTACGAATTCGTAGCTAAAAAATCTTTTTTTAGCTACGAATTCGTATAACGAATTCGTTTGAAAAAAATCGTTTTTTTTTTTAAACTGAATACCTACAGAATTTGTCAGTAGGTAGAGTATCGTCTATACTCAGTTTATATCTATGAGTGTCTATAGCTTTCTATTTCATAGCTTATCAAAAGAAAAGTTCATCTCGTTATAACGAAAAAAACTTCACTAATAACATTGTACGTTAATAATTAAAACATAGCAAGTTATTTTAATGTGAAACCCAACTCGTGTGGGTTTGAGGAAGCGTTCTCATGTTACACCGCAAACCGGACAACTTACAATACAAACTAGATTAAGTATACCAAAATAAGTATAAAATTAAATAGATTTATACTTTGTAAGTATATAATAATCTTTATTCAGAAAGAAAATAACAATCAAATAACAAATTTAAATTAAAACTAGTATTTACAATAGAAACAATTAAGCTATCTGCAAACTGTTGCAAACAATCTACAGGTAGCTCAACTGATCCATATCAATACCAGTTGGAAGCGTGCCTAAGACACTGGCTGCATTGCCCCTAAATTATTATTATTAAATAATTTATTATTATTAATTAATAATTATATTTATTAAAAATACTTTGTTGTGTAGTAAATTGCAGGTGCTATGTAGTTAGTGACATCAAAAGCAAATAACTAAGTCTTTGGAAGATAAGAAGTAAAATAATAAAAAAAACTTTAGGATTGAAAAGTAGAAGGTAGAGTCTGGTTCTGGGTGATGAAAAATATCCACGTTAGAGATCACGTTTTATACAGGGCGAAAGAAGCGGTGAGGCCATAAAAAAAATTTAATGCCTCAGCCCCGGGAGTATAACAAAAAAAAAACTCGAAAACTCCACAAAAATAATTATAAATAAATAAATTAATAAATAATGCTGGACAATTCACACAGCATTATCTAGCCCCAAGGTAAGCAGAGCTTGTGTTATGGGTACTAGCTAACTGATATACGTAATATTATACATTACATAGATAGATATTTTTTATTATACATAGAAAACACCCAGACCAACGGAACAAATTTCTGCAGATCGTACACAAATTTGTTCCGAGGCGGGGATCGAACCCGCAACCTCTTGCGTCGCAGGCAGACTCTCGCCCGCTGCGCCACTGAGGTCGAGGTGAATTAAAACAAAAGTTTAGAGATTGAAGAGTGAAGGTTCGACACTCGTTCTGGGTGATGAAAAATATCCACATTAGTGATCACGTTTTATACAGGGTGGATGCCTCACCCTCCCCCCCCCCCCCCCTCCTCTCCCGAAAACTCCAGAAAAATAATTTTTAATAGGTTAACCGTTCCACCCTAAAATTCTCACACAAAACTATAAAAAATCATAACTCGAAAACACCCCAGTCAGCACAGCCATTTGAACATGCCTTCATCATCATCATTATTAGCCACTACTGGATGAATCCACTGCTGGACATAGGCCTCCCCTGAAGAGCGCCATAGCGCCCTGTCTTCAGCTTGCCACATCCAGCATCTGCCAGCAGTCTTTCGCAAATCGTCATCCCATAGTTGTGAGCAATATCGAAAGTTATTCGATAAGTTTCGTTTAAAAAGACGCGCCAACAGAGTGAAGTTTGGGCGGTTTGTTTACAAGCATGCTACAAGGACTTCGGCTAAGTTATAGGTACTTTATTTTACCTGTACAGTGGTTAGTCCAGTCGTCTCCGCCAGCTCCCGCTTCTCTCGCGGAGATGGATATGGATTGTGGAGGTACCAGTCGCGAAGGACTGATCGTGACTTTTCCTGGTGAAATAACAGCAGCGTCAGTAAAATAGAAGATAATAGAACTAGTAAACAGCAAACGTCTGGTCATAGGTATATCAATGGATACCAGTTGCGCGCGACTGGTATCTATTGATATAATTATGACCAGAAGTTTAGATTTTAAAAAACCTCTCCAGGTCTAGGTAGTTACTTATATTAGGGATGGGATATAATATAATCGTATGAGATATATTTATCAGCTGCAGCAGACTCTGTAGTCTAAACTGCAAACTGATAAAATATTTTTTGCTTTAATCACTCTTGCTTTATAAAAATATCGAAAAACCGTAATGCGATGGTCAATTGGTAACAGCCATAATTTGATTACCGCATGGTGGATTTTGAATTTTTGTACGTTTATAGTTCAGTTATTTGTATCAATGGCCTAGGTATTTATTTTCTTTTTTACTTTTATTGCTTCAATTCCATTACATTTCTTTATGATAATTTTAATAATGTACTGAATGTTGTTTTAGGGCTATGAATTTATAGCATTATCGTAGCGCGTTTTTACTATATGGCATTAAGTATCTATCTATCCTTATAAAAAATAAAAGCTCTTACTTTAAAACAATAGGAAGTCTCCTCCCCATCCCAGATAGTCCTGGGCAGCGGGAACTTGCGGCGCACGCGGTACTTCCCCACCGCTCCTAAAGGCCTTCCTCGAAGCCTCTCGGCCTCCATGTAGTGTGCTGTAAAGACACCAGTGAGTATTACAAATCTATTTGACTATAAAAACTATCGTAGTTTGACGAATTCATTACGGATCTGTTTGTGGATATTACAAATCTGTTTAAATGAAAATCGATTGCCGGTCGGTTAGTCTTTTATAATTTATGAACGGCCTGGACCGATTTAAATACCTATAAATTTGACTTGTCTAAGTGCTTATTTTGTAAGCCTAAAGAAAAAAAGTTATTGACTTTGACAATAACTTTATTTATTACATGAAAGGCCACGGTTGCTTTGGCCTTCAATGCGAACAGGTGTGCGTAGAGCCGCTCGCAGGATGGGAGCGGCCGGCCAAGAAACTACCGATACGCTTCCTTCAGCAGTAAAATAAAAGCAATTGTTGTGAGGCTGGGCAGTGACTGCGTTTACACAATGAGAGCCACCAATGCACACGCTGTTCTTGGAAAGCCTGTAGCCCAGCGATGCGAACCGGAATGGCAATGAGTTAAGGCTTTGTAAGTACATTATAGAGTTGGATTTTGTAATATACAGACAATTTTTTTTGTCTATACTACAAAAACAGTATAGAGGATGACTACAGAGGGACACTGTGACATGATGTTAAACCAGGCGGCAGGCATTGTCCATTACGTCTCTTGGCAAAAGTGCTAAAATAGTACACCTTTTTATGTGTTTCTTGACAAGTTTCTAGTTTTTTTTAAACCTAATTGGTCGGGTTTTCGCCATTAACACCGCGAAAAATGGAAATAGCATCCTAGTTGCTAATTGGATTCATCTTGGGTATTAAACTTTATTATCTGAGACACGTTAGTTCAAAGTTAAAGTTACGTTGTCTGCACAACGTTAATTAACTGACTTAATTTTGATTAGTGAATTGTCAAACCATACAAATACGTCAAAGATCATTAAAATTAGACTTAAATATTGTTGTGTATCATTGGTGTTCGAAATGTCAGTGAAGAAATTGTTAAAATTAAAATATGACATTTCGGACAAAGTGTCCGAAAATCTTGTGTCCGAAACGTCAGTAATCTGACTTTATCTGCGAGAATGACAAACACTGCCCGGCACGGTCTAGCGTGAGTCATCCTTAGTTCTCTGTAGTTTTTTTTACTCACCTTTAAGCCAAAGCCCCTGCAATTTTGTATGATTGTGCGCACTAAAGGCATGTGACTCCAACAACCGGTAAAGCTCTTTGAAGTTCCCTCGATGGAAGGCCACGGTCGCTTTGGCCTTCAGGACCGACTCGTGTGCGTGGAGCCTCTCGCAGGCGGGGAGAGACCAGAGAAACCGACCGAGCCGCTCTATGTTGCCGGCTTGTTGGAGTACCTGGAGGAAAAGTGCGTTTTTAATTTAGAAAATATATAAATTATGTATTTATGTATGATTATGCTCAACGGGGGAGGGCTCAGAGGAGGCCTATGTCCAGCAGTGGACTAGTATAGGCTGATGATGATGATAATAAATTATGTTGGAAAATTCACACAAAGTCGTCTAGAACAAAGCTAAGCGGAGCTTGTATCATGGAGACTAGATAATAGAATACATTAGATAGATAGATATTTTTTATTATACATACCTACATAGAAAATACTCAGAATATAGAATGCAGACAGTAACAACATTTGTTCGTCCGCAGGCGGGAATCAAAACGGCAGCTTTCTGCTTCGCATGCGAACCTTCGGCCGCCGCGCCACTGAGGTCGTCAAGGTTTTTTGACAAAATGACAAACACAAAACTGTGTCAATTTTTGTATACCGCATTTAAAGGTCTTATTTTTAGAAATTGCTGTATCCTTTTGGATTATCCAGGGTTGTAAAAGATACCCGCTGTCCTAGATGGCCCTGAAAATATTTTTTTTTTTTTCAGCAAAAAAGATTTTCTTTTACTGAAAAAAGTTCCAGTTGTTGACTGCACATTACACACAACTAAAGACGACATCAAGTGTATAATAATGTTACATCTTCCTACGGTAGAAATAAATAAAATGAGACGTAAAAGCGGTTTAAGAAAAGATGACCGTGTTCAGCGATTAATCGTTCTGTGTATTGTCAACCAACTTCTGCCCTCGCAGTTTCCATCTCTAATCCTAATTGTAATTGCAATAAAAGCTGTCCGTTACAATAATTGTATGATCTATAACAAACGCACGCGCACCATCCATTATCTGCACCCGCAAATTGGGGTAACTGATACCTTAGGGGAGCTAAAGCTGATGGGCCACTGCGGCGCACGTACGCTACGCACCCATTAGAAACGATCATCGTCAACAGTATTCATTAGACATTGGAGACGAACTTTTAAGTTTTTAGGTGTTATTGTTTTTTATTGATAAGTTTTTTGATTGTTACAAGCTTAAGAATCGTCTTAAGCTGGTTTTGGCTAAAATTTTCAATAAGCAGTTTGTGATAGGTACCTATTATAAGATTTTTTTAATGCCTCTATAATAGTTTTATTTTGTATAGTTTAGGCAGAGATACGATGTTGCACTTTGTGGCCACCAAACTCAATTATCGCATCTCTGCCTAAACTATACAAAATAAAACGATTAGAGGCATTAAAAAAGCTTATAATAGCTACCTATTACAAACAGCCCATTAAAAATTTTGAAATTACCTTTTTTCAACGAAAGAATAAGATAAAATAGATGGCGCTAGTTTGGCTCGGGATATCGTCTTAAGTTAAAACGGAATTAGCCAACTATAAGGCTAGATTGTAATTATACTCTAGTGTATCTAACAATAATTTAAAATGTTTATATTAGACCTACAATAAAAAATATAGGTACCTAAATAAAAATGTTCATTGGCTCACAGGTAGGTATTTCATTTCCTCATTGCATATGTTGATTTCCCGAAGATCAAATGAAACATCAACATCAAATGAAACCATCAACATCAAATGAAACATCAAATTCAACCTTTATACAACAAGGATCTTTAATAATGTCAATCTTTAGTAATGTCAATCTTTAGTAATGTTAATCTTTAGTAATGTCAATCTTTAATAATGTCCCAAAAAGTTTGCAGTTGCTTAATTGTTGTGCTTAATTGTTTCTATTGTAAATACTAGTTTTAATTTAAATTTGTTATTTGACTGTAACATTAAATATTACACCCAAAAAGCCACGAAACCATGGCTTAGTTGTTTTTTTTTTCTTATTGTGATAAGTGTTTACAAAGCAGTTTACAATCAAATTTATACACTAGGCAATAGAGTTACAGTAGTGAAGGTGTGAGCAGAGAAGTAGTGTAGAGCACACCCGTTCTGAGGATGGGGCGCGGGTTCGAATCCTGCCGAAATCGAATTTTTTTTGGGACATTATTATATTTTCGTGGAAAATTTGAACAGTGCGAGTTACGAACTATAAAGTAAAAAGCTAAGGTAAGAATCATCAAATATGAGTAGGTAACTATTTAGAATAGCCGTTAGTTTAGCCGTGTGGTGCCGGCTTAGAATTGCACCACCCCAACTCTTCCCGTGGGTGTCGTAGGAGGCGACTAAGGGACACAAACCGGGGGGTGGGCAGCAGCGCCCCCTGCAGAACAACTCCACTACAGAACTGCGATCCCCAACCCGCATGCCCAGCGTGGGGATTATGGGCATTACCCCCCCAATGGTACGACGCAACAAAAAATGGCCCCCAGTTCCCGGCCGCCTCGCTATTCCTGGCCATGGCAGCGGCAATGGTAACGGCTTGGCAGGGGGTGCTAGGAATCACCGGGCTACATCAGGCTGCCACCAACAACTGACCCTGGCTACGTATAACGGACGCACTCTGAGGCTTGACCAACATCTAGCGCAGTTGGAAGTGGAGTTAGAGAACATCAAATGGCATGTTCTAGGGTTATGTGAAGTCCGCAGAGAGGGGGAGGACACCATAACCCTAGACTCGGGTCATCTTCTCTACTTTCGTGGGGGTGATAATACATCCCAGGGTGGCGTAGGTTTCCTCGTCAATAAGGCCCTCTCTAACAACGTCCAAGAAATCTCCAGTGTGTCGACCAGGGTAGCGTACCTGATCCTTCGGCTATCCAAACGGTATAGCATGAAGGTAATTCAGGTCTACGCACCGACCTCGGCACACTCGGATGATGAAGTGGAGGATATGTACGAAGACATATCCAAAGCCTTGCATAACACCACTAAGGCCCACTTCAACGTTGTTATGGGGGACTTTAACGGCAAGGTGGGAACCCAGATTGGCAACGAATCCCGAATAGGCCCGCATGGTTATGGAGTTAGGAATCACAGGGGGCAAATGCTTGTCAACTTCCTTGAGAAAGAGGAGCTGTTCTTAATGAACTCTTTCTTTAAGAAGCAGCCTCAAAGGAAGTGGACATGGCGAAGCCCCGACACTGTGACTAAAAATGAGATCGACTTCATCATGACGGATAGCAAGCACATATTCAGAGATGTCTCAGTGATCAACAGGTTCAATACCGGATCTGATCACCGACTCCTCCGAGGCTCTCTGAATATCAACTTGAAGCTTGAAAGAAACCGTCTGATGAAGTCCACGCTCCGACCTAACCCAATCCAAATCATGCCGGGCACCGAGAAGTTCCAGCAGCTTCTCGGGGGTAGATTTGTTGCTTTGGAACCCACTGATGACGCTGACGAGACCCTGCACAATTTGGTCGAAACGCTGAGGCACGAAGGCATCAAGTTTTGTAAACAGCAGCGTACTGGCAAGAAATCCAAACTCTCGGACGAGACTCTCGGGTTACCTCTCGGGTTGGGGGTGTGAAGACGGCATTACTTCAGAGCTTCTGAAGGCAGGAGGAGCCCCTGTTTTGCAGGAGCTTCAGAACCTGTTCAACACCGTTCTTCACAGTGGGAGAACTCCTAAGACGTGGAGCGGGAGCCTGGTGGTGCTCTTTTTTAAGAAGGGAGATAAAACCCTTCTTAAAAACTACAGACCCATCGCACTCCTGAGCCACGTCTATAAGCTTTTCTCACGAGTGGTCACGAATCGTCTCGCCAGGAGACTCGACGAGTTCCAGCCACCCGAACAGGCCGGGTTTCGCGGAGGATATGGCACCATAGACCACATACACACAGTGAGGCAGATTGTACAGAAGTCCGAAGAGTATAATCAGCCCCTGTGTCTGGCCTTTGTGGACTATGAAAAGGCCTTTGACTCTGTCGAAACCTGGGCTGTTCTGGAATCCTTACAGCGTTGCCAAGTAGGCTATCGTTATATCGAGGTGCTGAGATGTCTTTATGATGCCGCGACCATGAATGTCCAAGTACAGGGCCAGCAGTCCAAACCCATCCAACTGCGCAGAGGGGTGAGACAGGGGGATGTTATACCCCGAAACTGTTCACAAGCGCGTTGGAAGATGTGTTTAAGACGCTGGACTGGAAAGGTAAGGGCATAAACATAAACGGCGATTACATCTCACACCTGCGATTCGCTGATGACATAGTCTTGATGGCGGAGTCGCTGGAGGAGCTGAACCTGATGCTGGACGGCCTAGCTTCAGCCTCACGACGCATCGGTCTTGGCATGAACTTGGATAAAACCAAGGTCATGATCAATGGCCACATTGATCCGGGACCGATCGTCGTACATGGCCACCTTCTCGAAATTGTTTCCGAATACACTTACCTTGGGCAGATTCTGCAGTTGGGTAAAAACAATTTCGAGAAGGAGGCCAAGAGGAGGATCCAGCTAGGATGGGCAGCGTTTGGAAAACTACGTCGAGTCTTCTCGTCATCCATACCGCAATGCTTGAAAACGAAAGTTTTCAATCAGTGCGTCCTACCCGTCATGACCTACGGAGCTGAGACGTGGACACTCACGGTAGGGCTGGTCCACCAGTTTAAAGTCGCTCAGCGAGCTATGGAGAGAGCTATGCTCGGAGTTTCTCTGAAGGATAGGATTCGCAACGAATACATCCGACAGAGAACCAAGGTTATCGACATAGCTCAAAGGATTAGCAAGCTGAAATGGCAGTGGGCTGGCCATATTTCGAGAAGAACCGACAACCGCTGGGGTAAACGTGTTCTTGAGTGGAGACCGTGACTCGGCAAACGTAGTGCAGGACGCCCTCCGACCAGGTGGGATGACGATTTGCGAAAGACTGCTGGCAGATGCTGGATGCGGCAAGCTGAAGACAGGGCGCTATGGCGCTCATTAGGGGAGGCCTATGTCCAGCAGTGGACTGAAAAAGGCTGATGATGATGATGATGATGACTATTTAGAATCGGTGACGGACGATATCACCAAAATTGTTGTAGCAAGTCGTGATTTCTCTAACGTAGGTATTATACAAATATACTTTATTGCAACACAAAAAAAACATATCACAGAACACAAAAACAATTAAGTACAAATAATGTACAATGGGCGGCCTTATCGCAAACGATCTCTTCCAGGCAACCTTAGGATGGAAGAAGTGATCGAAAAAGTATAGATGGTGTCATGTAAATAAGCTATTATAAGCTTTTTTTTAATGCCTCTATTATTATAGTTTTATTCTATTTAGTTTAGGCAGTGAATCGAAGTTAGCCTTGGTGGCCACCAAAATCTACTTTCGTTATCTATGTTTACAACCATTGTATCCTGAATTTCGCTGAGGTATATGGTAGCGGTTTGCATTAGCCCTGCGACAAAAGTCCAGCATGGACTTTTAACGCATTATACCATGCAGGGCTATTTATTTATATCCATAAAACAAGATTAAATTTTCCCGTAGCATCCCATTATTTCCACCCTCGTGTAACGGATACGCCCTGAAATGCTTCTATTGAGGGTGGCTTTTTGAAGGCATAATTATAATGCTGTTTTAATTTTAAGCCCTTCAATTAATTAAACCATATAAAATATTGAACCCTTGAAATAATTTGCACACCTGAAAATTTTCACTTCGTGCAATGAATAGAATAGAATATGAATTTATTTTTAAAAGACTTACACATACTAAATTTAGACTAAAATACATAATAAACTTAGATTAAAATACATACTCGTAGTGTAGGCCCAGAAACAAAATGGCTCCTCCTCAGCAACCAACGCTGGTCAAAAGTCAAAAGTCAATAACTTTATTTCTTTAGGCTTACAAAATAAGCACTTAGACAAGTCAAATTTAATACTATAAACAGGTTTATTAAATTAAATTAAATGATTTCATTTTATTCGCTTAAATTTTTTGGTCTTCCGTCAGAGCCACATGTTGGACTACTACTCAAACAGACAAGAAAAACAATGGATTTGCTTATCTCGTCTTTTTATTGAAAATCTTGTTTCTGCTTGCGGCTTTGCGCGCTTTTTTCCGCGATAAGGCTTCGTTTGTACAGTGCTTAAACTAACACTTTCATGGCCCACGACGCACTTGTTGATCCGGAGCTCTGTGGGGCGGACTGAAGCGGAGACTGGGCAGTGAATGCGTTAAGGATATTTCACTGGCTTAAGCCAGTGACTAGTAAGTTGTCAAAATATAAAAACGATACATTTATTTGACCATGAACAGTTATTTAACCATATTTGGGTATGCGGGTTGGGGATCGCAGTTCGGTGGTAGATCTATTCTGCAAGAGGCGCTGCTACCCTTCCCCGGTGTATGTCCCTTAGTCGCCTCTTACGACACCCACGGGAAGAGTTGGGGTGGTGCAAGTTCTAAGCCGGCACCACACGGCTGAAGAATCATCCAAATATACGAGAAGATATAAGAAATAAGACAATCAGTGCGTGTCTAGATTTTTGCCGAATAGTTTTTTTTTCTAATGGCTCTAATGATTAGTGACATGTTGGTTGTGCTGATAGATCGGTTAGAACGGAGGGCGGTGCTTGCTGATGTCACCATACCACATGATGTTAACCTCGTTAAAGCTGAGAAAGATAAACTTAGTAAATATCTTGACTTGGCTAACGAGGTTGTCAGCATGTGGGATGTAGATTCAGCGACCATTGTTCCTATAGTTGTTTCGTTTAACGGCGTGATAGCGAAGAGCCTTGATCAACATCTGAAGAGACTCGCTAGGAAGTTGGAGCAAAGGCCAGATCCAAAAGGCGGTACTCCTGGATTCGGCACGTATCGTCAGGTAGTTCCTTTCTTTGCAGCCCTAGTCACCGGTTGCTTGAGCCTAGCGGCCGGTGATCTACCGTTTTGATATATTTTTACAGCAGTAGGTACTTAGTTTTAATTTTATTCTTAATTTGATATTGTATAAATCTTTAATAATTTTAATCTTGTATAATTCTTAGGATAATTTAATTTAAGCTTAATAAGTATTTAATTTCTGTTTTTAATGTCAATTTATTTAATCTAACTATATTTTCTATTGAATCCTACTGTAATTAGTATAATTGGCTTAGGGTCGTTCTAATTACACAAATAAATAAATAAATAGTTTTATAATATTTTATTCAACCTTCTATAGTAATAAATGAACTGAATAATAATAAATCTACTTACCAATTGTTCGCTTTTGAAATAAACCAAAACTAAAAGTTTTGAACACAAACTGTTTTGAACAGTTTTATAGCAAAAACATTATTGATTTAGGCCTAGCCGGATGCGCAGGCACATGTGCATTGCAAATAATCTGTCAGTCTGTCTGTTTGCGGCCACCAGAGACGAGGCCTTGCAAAAATATGCGGGTGTCTACTTAGAGGGGATGTTGGGGAACTTTGGGTTCGTAGGTTACACGAAAATACAAAAAAAAAATGGTTGTAATAACAAACTAAATCAAAGTCAAAGTCAAAAATGCTATATTTCCATAAATACAAAAATGTACACTTAGAAAAAGTCAAATTCTTAAAATAAAACACTGACACGGAAATAAAGTGTTATTTTTGATTTCTGTCGCTTCGGTATGTAGACTAAAGTAAAGAAGCGACGAAGAAACCTTTAGCCTGTTAGTTGTTACTACACTCTAGCCAACCTGAAGATATATACTTTGATAAAAGGTCATTTTCTTTCATTACGGATGTAAGCGAGTTAACTACGAACCTCAGGTATTTGTGTTTATTTTATAGTAAAATGTCACTTTCTTTATTTATTCCACTGTAGATACGACATGATGATACACTTCTTTCTTTTTCTTCTTCTTTACGATACGATATGTCATGTCGTTATGTCGAAACTCCTCTTTTTTCAAAGTCGGTTATAAAGCGGCGAAAATAAAACGTAAAACACTCTACCAATAGGTACAATTATTAGATTAGATTTCTAAATTTTCTGTAGAATTAAAATCATCAATTTCTAGCGTTATTAACGCATTTACTGCCCAGCCTTACACGGACCCGTAGACCGACTTCTGCGTTTTGGGCTATAAAAGTATTAAGCCATAGTCTCGTAGGTTCGAGGCGTTTGCGAATAACCCCGTAATCATACGACTTCCCGCCAAAACAAACAGTCGGTTGCCATAGCGACCGCACCGGATATCCGGTTACATGGGGCGTGGATACGGATATAGAGGGAGGACCAATCAAGCTGATGGTGGTGTAACAATGGCCGATGGGATCGAATCTGCTTTTCGCTATTTAATAGTTTCATGAAATTAAATTTAAGATAAAAAATATCGACTGTTACTAATTATAAATAAATAATGCTGGACAATCCACACGGGATCATCTAGCCCCAAGCTAAGATATCCTAGATTCAATTTTAAAAGTACTTTTTTAATTAAAATTAAAATAGTAAACAATACATAGAGGACCTCTGTGGCGCGGTGGGCGAAGGTCCGCCTGCGGCGCAGGAGGTTGCGGGTTCGATTCCCGCCTCGGGACAAATGTTTGTACGATCTGCAGACATTTTTTCAGTGTGTTCTGGTCGTTTTCTATGTATATCAAAAAATATCTATCTATGTAATGTATTGTATTATGTAGGTATATCAGTTATCTAGTACCCATAACACAAGCTTTGCTTAGCTTGGGGCTAGATAATGCTGTCACACAGCATTATCTAGCCCCAAGCATTGACCAGCATTATTCATTATTTATTTATTTATTTTCAGTGTGTTTTACAACTACCTAGAAACAACTATCTAGTTCCCTAGTTGTAGCCGTTGTAGGTATATTTTAATGTTTATTAAAAGCGTTTTGTAAGCCATATGCTTAAAACTTAAGAATGACTGAAAACCCTACTTAATACAATACATAGGTAGATATTATTTTAGATAGAAATAACCAGACCCGAAACAAATATTTGTAGATCGTACAAACGTTGGTCCCAACCCAAGGCAGGGAATCGAACCCGCAACCTACTGCGCCGCAGGCGGACCTTCGCCCACCGAGCCACATCGGTCGTCAAATATATTGAAATTATTGAAAAGCATCTTCCGGTTAATCTACACCAAGTACTTTATTTATGTAAGTAGGTAGGTACCTACCTCCTACAAAACCACTTATTTCTACTTTATGTTATTAAAATTACCTAAATAAATTTTAATTTAATGAAACAATCGCTCAATATTAAAATGACTATTATAAAATATTATTATCTGCCTAAAAATTATTTCGTGTAGTTTCGTATCTTCACGAATATTTTTAAACCTTTAAATGCGTATGGGGCCTTTTTGACCCATTTTAGGCAAACTTTTACTACTAAGTATTCCGAAAAAGCAACAAAAAAAATACTTAAAAATTTTGGTATGAAACGTAACAATTTAAACAGAATAACTTTCTGCTAACAAAAATGCAAATGTTTCATTCTAAGAAACAGTAGGATTGGAATGTAAATGTACTCATAATGAGCATTGTGCAAATTCCGCATCTTTTTAAAATTAAGAACATTGGAAAAGAAATAATAATCAGCATAATTTTTCGGTTTAGGTTTTTTGGGCAGCTTTCAATGTATGCCAATTTTTTTATTGAACCTCTCACTTTTATGTCAGTGATGAACTACATTTAAATTTTTAAGTCCGTAGGGTTTACTTAAATCTGTCCAGCCATGCCTTACTTACATATTTTACCTATATTAGAAATGTGAAAGTAACTCTGTCAGTCTAAAAGGGTAAGATGCGCGCTATAGTAGAAAGGATTTCGCGTTCATAGGAGCGGGAGATCCAAGCAAAAAAAATGTTTGATTCACACTACGCAAATTAAATTACTATGCTAAATTTGGCAAGAAGCAAGGTGTTATAGTACTAGTAAAGGAAAAATCTATTATCCGTAATTTTTTTATGATCTTTAAGTAATTGTGACCAAATAAATTCTTTTTGTGAAGTAATACGTCTGGGTCGACTTCTCTGCTTACGAGTACAAGTTTGTACGGAACCCTTGATGCGCGATTCTAACTCGCACTTAACGTTTTATTTTTTCTCAATCGTGTTTTCACGTTCGTAGAAGAAACAAAGAAAAAAAAATTAAAATTTTGTTATTAGAGTTTTTTTACCGCGTTAATCCCATTAGTACCTGTACCTACTGAGATCTAGGCTTAGTTTGACAACCAAACTCGTTAGATTCGCCTCTTAATGAATTTGAGTAAGGATATACTGGATTGTAATGGGAAAAGACAATTGCACGTTTTTATGCCGGAAAAGCGAATGCAACTTTTGCCCGCTAGTTATAATCGGGCTAGCTAGTTATCACAATATAAGTTGGGATGGATGAATATTGTATAATTATTATAAGTACCTTATGCTATTATATAGTTTAGTATTAGTTCAAATTCTGTATATATAATTAGTAATTAATTATATAATTTAGACCTAACTTTTTATGTGTGATGTTTATAGCACGCCATTTGTTGATGTTGGGTCAACAGGTCATGTCAGGTGTGTACTTTTTTATAATTGTGTGCAATAAAGTGTTAAATAAATAAATAAAGATAGATGGATATATTTATGTTTGTAACGTCTTTGCACCAAAACAACTGGACAGATTGGGCTTCAATTGCGGCTAAATTGCTTAATTAATTTCACTACTTAGGTTTTTGCTTTAAAGTGCATTAACAGCAATTACTGAATAACTGGGGCAATTTTCTAAGAAACTTTAATATTGTCCCAAAAAAATCTATTTTGGCAGAATTCGAACCCGCGCCTCACTTACATTACATTTAAACCATAAATAAGTTCTCGTGTGATAAAAATAATCTTTAAAAAAGCGTTTTCCTACAAGCAACGCGTGCGAAGCCTCGGGTGGAATCTATTAAAAAATACCTAAATCATCAATTTCCAGCATGACCTTCAGACTTTATTTAAACCCCCCACTAAGTTCAAAAGCACACTAACGGCATAAAAAGCTCACTCACCTCACAAACGCATGCGACCTGCTCCTGTGTGAACCCGAAGCTCGGCAGGGGGGCATCCCTAGGGGGGGTAGCCTCACGCTGTCCCCACTCCTGCCCCCCCAGCATGTCCAAATGCTCGTCCCCAGCCACTTTGACACTTTATTGATACACTTTTTATAACACCACCGGCTTTTTATAGAATTTTAGAGTGGCAACACTTTTTTTACCAGTTTGTTATTGGAACGGAACTTTTGTTTACTTCACAGGTTTTTTTTACGTTCAGTGATTTCAGCACTTTCGCTTCATAATAATAAATATATACACTTTTTAATTCAAACAATGACTAAAACACGTCTTAGATGTTTTTACATTAATCACACACAATCCGCTGATTCTTGACAGTTTACTAACGGTAAATGCGATGTTTTTTTTGTCTCCTTGTTTTCGTCTTAACTTTAGGGCAGCTAAATAAACACAAAGGCACCAGTGCCGAGATGTTTAAACAAAAACGACCAGCTTTTAAGTCGATTACTTATTTAAGTTCAGTTTTTGGAAACGAACGTTTGTTTCGGGTAAACAGTTTCTACTTTCAGTATCGGTCCACTTAATTACGTTTAAATAAAAATATTAAATGCTTCTAAAGTCAGGGCTTTATTTACGATCGCATTTCTTTTTCTTTCTCATCTTAAGACGCCTTATGGTACCTGTAACAATAAAAAAAAATATACAGTTAGATTCTGAGTGTGTATGGGTTATAGTTATAGGTTGTTTAAGTTAATAAATAAATATAATATATCACAAACTTAAATTTTATTACCTATACTTAATTATATTTTATTACAAACTGAAGTATGTGTTTGATATTTTAATGACAATAGAATTAGACAAATGGAATCTAGGATCGATTGTTTCCCAAGCCCTTGAAATTAGTACTAGTTATTCGTCTATTTTAAGTTTAACTGAATTTAAATTCAGAAATTAAGTTTCTCAGTTTTAAAAAACTAAGTTTACGTTATGGTTTGTTTCTAATCAACTTAAAAATATAGCATTGAGTGATTGAGGGTTAGGTTTGTTATTTGTTTGTTTATTCATTAGTTGTACTATTTTATAATCACGTACCTACTAAAAAAGTAGTATTAAAACAAGCATCGTAATGTGTATATGTTCTTTATTTAATTCTATAATTGTCCGTACCTATTAATAGTAACATAAGTAAATTGAAATTGAACTAACACATCTACACGCACATTTGTGATTTCTTTGACAGAGTTAAAAACACAAAACTTCTAGCTGAACCTGTTTCGGACACAGCTAGAACGCTGTGCAAACTTGTAATGTTAGGTAATTAAGTTAAGTTAGTTTTATTTTCTAAGATTTGATTTTGTTTTTCATGTTAAACTCGCCAGGGCGTCATAATCGTATATATACGACAAAGCCCTTAATAAATAATAAAAAAACACAAAACTTAATATTAAACTACGAAAAAACTACTTTAACTGAAGGGAAACTTTGACTGAAGGGAGCTTCCCTTCAGTGTAGTTTTTCTATACATAACATAAGTTTTAACAAAACAAACACTTATGTTGATAAAGTATTGTTAATTGACAATGTTGATAAAGTTAAAACTAAACGCAACTGCTTTTTGGTCTGTCTTTATTTTTTAATTTTAACGTAACAAAGGTCAACTCGCTATAAATCAATTCTAAGCTAAGACAATCACAAGATCTAAGTTGCCATCATCAATTAACTTCCATACATTATTTTACCTCCAAAATATTCTCACGTACTTCGTCTGGTCGAGATGGAGACAAAGATTTATACAATTTATGTTAAGTTGAGAAAGGCTGTAAGGATTTGTATAAAAAAATTATGATGACAAAAATGATTTAAAAAATTGATGTAGGTACCTAGACAAGACAAGCCAAGAATTTTCATTTATTATGCCGTCATAAGACACGGCATTGCCGTGTCGAAGAGTCCTGTAAGATCTAAAGGGAATAAAGTTCTTTGATTTTAAAATAGAGATTGAAAATACTTGAAAGGATTATGGGAAGGTGTTAGGTCCAGCAGTTGGATGAATTGGATAAAATGAAGATCTACAATCTTCCTCAAGAGTAGGCCTAAAGATCTGACTGAATACTAAAACTGAATGTACTTTTCGTGGTGAATGTAATGTACTGAATGTACTTTCCGATATAATTACAATCTTTGTTTCAAAGAAAGAAAAATAAATTGAAAAATAAAAAGTAAAGTAAAGTAAAAAGGTTTTATTTTTGTCACAATAACACAAATTAAAAAGAAAAAACAAACAAAGAAAAAGAAAAATAAGTGACAAAAAAGATGGCATCTGTTTTTATCACCATAAAAACAGTTTAGTATCCAAATTAAGTATTTACAATTGTATATAACAGACGGTTAAAAATAACTTGCTTTGCTACTCAAGCAGGACCTCAAAAGAACGAAATGGAAAAAAAAAATCCCAGTCAGTTGTCCACTTATAGGCCTAAGTATAAAAATTGGTCGCGCGGCGCGCGACAGGTTAATCTAGACTTTTTGTGATATTGATGATTACAAAACAGGTTATCCTTCATAAAAATTCTAAATAAAAACAATCCTTTTAGGTGACAAAGATTAAAATTCCATATTCAAATGCCGACATCTCTATCTCGTTCTGTCATCTTTGAAAAATGTCGCGGGAGGGAGATGGAAGAGGGTCGTGAAGGGGCAAGCATGTTAAATGTTTGGTGTTTTAAGTAATTTTTATCATCGACACCATCGCAAGGGAGGCCCTGCTGATGTATGGAGTTGACGGGCTGCTAGGGATGTGGTAAAGTCGATGAATTTCTCAAGCTCTATATTTGTTTACTTTCAAGTATTTGGATATGTGAGACTATATATTGTTTACGACCTATTAGTGTAATCAATATTTATTACCTTGTGTGATAAATAAATTAATATTGCCGTAGCCGTCGCTGGTCCAACTATGCCCGTGTATAATCGTTGTAAGAGTTGAATAATGGAAACTAAGAGAAGAAGTAGAGCTGCCACCGTCTTTTGTATATTTTAACATTTCCAATGTGATCACCAATTGGCCTGCCTAGAGTGATGATTATGGCAAAACTCCCTCTTGTTGGGGGCCTAATGTTAAACAGTTGAATTATGTTTGACATAAATAAATCAAAATTCATGATCACAAGATGCACCTATCCAAATCTTTCGTTAAAATACGTATGGTATGTTAGAATGGTTTCATGTTAAAAAGATGTAGGCGTAGGTATCTACTAATTTTAAAATAAAGTCATTGAGGAATCTAGGTGGCGTTTTACTGTTTACATTGTCAAATTTTGGCTGTCACCCAATTGGGCCTTCGTCAAACAAATTATATCCTCTCATATTTTACGGCATTTTATTTTATATCACCCAGAAAAACTAATTCCGCAGCTCATAAGTAAATAACATGTTTATTACGATTCAAAAAAAGTTGCTGTTGCCACTTGCTATAAAAAACTTTCCTAAAAATGCTTAACTTCTTAAAATAAATAGAGGTCATTCGCCTCTACCTACCTACATTCTAAAACTAAACATAGATGTCTTTTAATTTCAGTATTAGGAATTTAGTGTCTCATTCGCAGAAAAATATTGTGTTCGCGTTTATATATCTAGAAATATGGTAGATACCTAAGTGGCTGGGTACCTAGAAATTTAAAGGTATACAAGCTAATCAAATAAAATGCGACACAATAAGATATATTACTCAGCATAAGCTAGCGCCTAGACATAACAAATAACAATTAAAATTCTGTGCATAAAATAAACAGATGTAATGCAATACTACGACAAGTACAAAAACGTAGGTGGTCGATACCCCGTCACTATACCCCACGTGGCGTTCAGATCCTTATCGACCAACACCAGCTGTAAAACACAAGATTTATCGACAGTTTGCTACGCGCCAGCGGGAACGATCACCGCACTATTAGCGATTTGATTTTAGAATCTGATTTTTTAAAATTTAGAATCAATTTAATTTCTTTCAATTTAAACGCAGAAGTAAAATAAGAACTTTCGTTTGTTCGAATCCTGAAACATTATTTCGTATTACTGAAGTACCGACTACTGCTTCCGAAAATTTTGCACGCAGGGTCTATGTGACCCGAATATTAAATAGCATTTTTTTTGCATTACACTTTGCAAAAAACTGGATGTTTTTATCGTTTATTTTCTAACAGGATGGCAAGGTATTTGATAGATAGAAATTCCTGAATTATATTTTTTATTTTGTATTTGTATCGATGACCCGAGATTAATTTACAATTTAACTATTTTTGACACCTTATTTAACAAAGTTATAAAATATTGTTTCCATTGAAAAAACAGGCAGATAGCTTTTTCTATCAATTTAAAGTACAAACCTAGCTATTAAGTAATAAGAACCAAAAGTAGAAAAAACCTCAAGCCCTTAAAAATCGTCACAGCGTCAAAAGCGTCTTTTCCCAGAATTTACAACGGAAGAGTTGACATAATTCATGTTTTCAATTGACAGGGCAAGTAATCAAATAAAGGGCCGGGCCCAAATAGGCCTAACTCAATCCTCCCGTGATCTTATCAAATGGGCATAAAATAATACTTTTATGGCCGTCGCCCCGCGGGGCCCTAATTAATGACCATGTTGGAACATTTTACACCAAAAGTTACGATATACTGATACAATAAACTTTGGAACACACAGAACATATGTTATTCGAGTATTATTTTATTGAATATTTTAATTAATTGATCGTAAAAACTTAGGTTTGTTGGTAATACGGTTTTTAATTTTGTTTTTGTCACGGATGACGTTTCGTTGGTTGTTGAGATCGTTGTCAGCAGTTTGAAAATACAGATACTTTTAATGTTAACCAGTTTATACCATATTCATAAAACCAATTTTGTTAATATGTTAAATTAAGTATAGGTAAACAAGTCGAACTCAAAATCCAAAGTGCTTTATTTCATTTAGACCTTACAGGACTTTTGGACACGTCACAAAAAGGTAGGATGATGTTTGTGTAAATTTCTTTTAGTATCTATGTACCTACCTAAATACTTTGAAATTTCTGACGTGACCAAGAGTCCTGTAAGGTCTAAAGGAAATAAAGGACTTTTGAATCTTCTGAATTTTGAGTTTTTGATATTATTTATTCATATTTATAAGTATATTAAAGTGCAATAGTTACATAGGTATAAAATAATCACCGATAAAAGTCGGTATCATATTATTTTATATAAAATTTATAACGTTTTGCATTCCATATATTATTTGACACTTAAATTCATAACTGTTTACGAAAAATAATCTCGCTTTTTGTAGCTAAAAGAAAAATACCTGCTCTATCAGATGGTAAAATTAAAAAAATCAATAAGATTTATTAATAACCCAATATAATACTTCTTTGTTGATTATTTTTGGGTCTTATGTGCCGTGACCAGGCTAGAGAAAATAAATACATGGTTTTAAAAGTTAATATCAAGTATTAAATTTTAATTAATTTTATATGCAGAAGTTTTTTAGTAGGTATTGATGAGTACAGTGGGTAGAGCTAGTTAATAAAACTTTGATTGCCAATATCTTCAACCCTGCAGCATAGAGCATCCGTTTTTTACCCGACTGCGCAAGGAGGGTTATGTTTTTTACTGACTCAGACTTGGCATTAAACTATTAAAGAAACATGCGACCGCTCGGCCAGTTCGAAAATAAGGAAGACATCCCGTGGCATACTCACACTCATGTGCAACAGCTAAATTAAGATCCGCCTCACATCACACCAACAAGCTTTAACAAGCTAAATGCTAAAAATAATTCTTGCACGAATGACGAAACACAACCTATTTACGCAATCGAATATCTAAGAACGAAACTAGCCAAATTCAAATAGAATCAAGCTCTAAACAATAACACTGGCTGATAGCAACAGAGAGTTCCGATTTTGAATTTTTTTCGAATTCCGTTTTTGAAATACGTGCGTGCGACCCGAGGGCTAAAATGGAACTGGTTTGACTCCAACTTTCGTTACGCTCTCCGATTGGTCGCTCTGAATTGAGGAGATGCGTGCATCCAATGGGATTATTTTTGGTTCGTGAAGGGTAACGCCTTCCATTGGTCCGTGTGTAGGATCGCCATTTTTCAGCGGATTCAACAATTGAAATTGTTATGTGGGTGGATTCTTGACTATGACGGGCGCCGGATTTCTGAAAACACGCCGGGTAAAAATATCCAACCCACTTTAGCAGACTAACAGCTGACTGCGTTAAATCATTAGGAGGAAACATGGAGAAAATATTGTGATGTAACGATCGGTAAAGAATTTTTCTACATAAATTATCAGTAGGTTATTTACTTTTGAAAAACGCTTATGTGCCTAGGTTCTCTATCTACTTATTAATCGTATGTTTTGATGTTTGAGTCTACTTATAACCTTATAAGTATTATCCTCAAAGCTCTACTTAGAGAATTTCAGATAGAGGGACCTGGGTTGGTTTCAAAACTTTTCCTATCAAAAGATTCCTAACGTTTTGTACCTAATTATTTTTTTAGAAAAAACTTACATCCGTAAGAAGGTAGTAAGACTTCCTATTGTTATTCCTACCATAAAATTTAAATCTTACCTACAACATTCTACATTTTATGGAAATTGATAATATTTTATACAATTTATTGTATTTTATATATGTAAATAGCTCTATTTCTACAGGATATTACTTATATAATATGGTCCTTTAATTACTACAAATACCTTACAAATTATTATTGATTTAATATACCTACCTAATGTCAGTGTTACTGAAGGTATCTATTTTATTTAGTGGTTTAACACATTCACTGCCATGCCAGCTGGTAGATGTCGTCCGCGTGACACTAAAAGTAATAACAAAAGCATGCACATGCAAGACTCAACGCACTGAAACGCATTGTCATCCTAGCAAACGTGACATTTGATTAAGACATTTCTGGCTATAATGAATGGGGCTCAAATGACCACATGTACAAATAATAACGAGTGTTTAGACAGGAATTTGAACGGGTTAAGGATGGGAAGGGAGTATCGGTGGTTGCGCTGATTTCTGGATAATCGTTTCGAAGTTACCTTATTCTACCTTAAGGTAGATTAGAAAAATCTAATGTCTGTTAATTAAAGCTCAATGATATTTATGTCTCAATGGCAAAAATCGCTGGGCAGTGGGCAAGGTCAAGTTTCCAAAAGCGTTGTTTTGTTTGATAAGTTCTTATTAATTTTAGGTTATGTTGGTACTCCGAGATGGAGCCCCAAGCTAAGCAGAGCTTGTGTTATGGGTACTAGATAACTGATATACCTACATAATACAATACATTACATAGATAAATATTTTTTACTAAACAATAGACAACGACCAGAACACCCGGAACAAATACCTGCAGATCGTAAAAAAAAATTGTCCCAAGGCGGGAATCGAACCCGCAACGCAACCTCCTGCATCGCAGGCGGACCTTCGCCAGCCGCGCCAAGAGGTCGTCGCTCGTCGTCGCCGAATTCCTTCCAGGCCTCCCCTAATGAGCGCCCTGTTGAGTCGTGTCTCAATGGCAAAAGTCGCTCAAGAACGTCGGTTCTTCACAAGATATGGCCGGCCCACTGCCACTTCAGCTGCCAATTCTTAGAGCAATGTCGTAACTTTGGTTCTCTGTCGGATTTCGCTACGAATCCTTTCACCTTCCTGTCACCTTGAATACCTTAGTATAATTTTCTTCCAAGAAAAACGTTTGTTAGTACCTACCTACCTACATTCGTCCAAAAAATTCATATGGGTCATATTCGACCAATTTTCCCGTAGATCAATAATAAATCTTAGTTTTATATATTTATCGAGACTTTGTACAATCCCCAGATTCCATGACTATAAAACCAAACAGAATAATTAGAGGAACCGCGTAACGTTTGCTCATTTTGTCTCTATTCTTTAATCTTTGCCATCAAAAAACTGAAAAAAAAAATATAATAGTATACCATAGACAACTAGCTCGCTTTAAAATGACTTTTATAGTTTGTAGTATAAAGTAGAAATTGCAGTGGTAAGTAGAAAAGTTAGTGCGTTCAATAGGTTATTACACGGTTATTTGGCGCCATTGTGAAGAGCTTTTGAGTTAGTGCCCTTTTGTTGGTAATGTTTAGCGGTAGACATCTTGTTTTTGATGGCGGCGTGAGATGTGTAGACATGGGGGTTGGTTTAGGGTTCCTTGGAATCTGGAGCAAAATTAAACAGGGCTTGTTCCTTTTTTTAGCTAAATATTTATAAATATTTTTGTACATTGGTTTTATTGTTTTCGTTTTAACCCTGGGTTATTTTATCCATTGCTCCTTACATTATTCTTTACTTACATCCCTTAGACTCATTAATTTTATTTACTAACTTATTCACTTTCCAGCTACTGAATTTTTTTTCACAATTTTTTTTTTGTTGTCTACCTCAGTGGCGCAGCGGGCGAGAGTCTGCCTGCGACGCAAGAGGTTGCGGGTTCGATCCCCGCCTCGGAACAAATTTGTGTACGATCTGCAGAAATTTGTTCCGTTGGTCTGGGTGTTTTCTATGTATAATAAAAAATATCTATCTATGTAATGTATAATATTACGTATATCAGTTATCTAGTACCCATAACACAAGCTCTGCTTACCTTGGGGCTAGATAATGCTGTGTGAATTGTCCAGCATTATTATTATTTATTATTAATTATGGTGTCCGAGTTCGGTATAATATGTTTTGCACATTCTGCGTGTAGGTATGTAAAATGCAACAGTAGACTACTATAGGCTGATGATGATGATGATGATGATCATGTATAATGCTATAGTAACAGCAGCCAAAGAACTTTTAAATCGATTTTAAGTAGCTTCAAACATTTACACTTAATTTGGTACCTCCTAGCCTCCTACCTAACCTAGGTAAAACCACAACCACAGGAAAAAAAACTTATTTTTAAAAATGTTGCTGCACAAAATACAACTTCATGAAATGACAGAACTGTAAGTGTAAGTAGGTATCTAATTATGCATCTTCAATCAAACTTAATTTTATGTAATGTATTGTATTATGTAGGTATATCAGTTATCTAGTACCCATAACACAAGCTCTGCTTAGTTTGGGGCTGGAAAATGCTGTGTGAATTGTCCAGCATTATTATTATTTTATTTCTTGCAAAGTCAGGTATTTCTTGATCTATGTACCTACAGCTCCTACTATAATCCTACTAGGTAGGTGCCTAATTTAAAAAAAAAATCGTATACGGAACCCCTTTAAATAAAAACACTTCAACCCTCACCCCTACTCTCTCACGAAGTCCTCAACAGCAGTCAAGACTCTCAATAGATCAATACAATACAAATACAAACTATTATTGTATTAACGAGATCCAAAGATCTTAATACAACCTCTTTTTTGTTAAGATCTCGAGATAAAACCATAGAGCAGATAAGACATTGTTCGGTTTTTTTTTGTTCCTGGCAGAATAGCAGATGAAACCTTATCTTGTTCATTTTTCGTCTATCTCGTTAAATGAGGTGTAAATATAGCAAAGGTGTTTGTAAGTACATTACTTCTAACTACTTTGTAGTTAGGTCTTGTAAAAGCTGAATATCGTAAATAATAAGAAACTCGTAGTATTGCAAAAAGATGTGTATTTTATCATAAAACTTCAGATGACAACAAAAAATATTGACAGGTCATATAAAAAAACAAAAGTTACTAATGGTCAGCGGTCCTCCAAAGAGGCCGTCGTCTACAGGTCTTTTTAAATTACAACAGTCATGATCATTTCATACTCCACACTGACTTATAGGTACACTGCCCAGATACTGTATTGCGTCTGGCATGTTTGCGGACGCACGTGGTAAGGACTTTTATGCTGTGATTCGCAATAAGATAACATCTACAAAACGCAGGATGCTGGGCAGCACTAACTATCTCATAAGGGTTCTGGCTGATAGGCATTGCAGTAACCTCCAAAGCCTCATCAACCCTTTTTTGCCAAACAAATTCATTATAATATAAATTGAATCGGCTTTGTGTGTATGTACCTATATTGTTTAATTAATTTTGTGTTTATGTACTTATTTACTGTTTTATGGATAGCGTTATCTCAATCAATAAATTAATTTAATTTAATTTATACAATATAATATCACTTATCAAGGCATATTTTCTACTTTAAACTTATCAGCGAAATATAAATCACATAAAAGTTGCAACATTATGCAAAAAACAATTTGGTAGTCATGGGTCAAAATGTCCCATACAATCTCTCGTGGGTTAAAAAATTCGCTCTACTCATAAAACTATATCCGGTTAGTAGTATGATAAAAAATACCCCGTGAATAGTAATAATAAATCAATAATACTTATCTACGCCACCGCTACTCTACATCAAGGGGATTTTACAAGGGGATGACAAGGAATAGTTAGAAGTTATTAAGGAGGGCGTGTGCCTTTTAAATTTTATAGGGTGCCATGGTGCTAACAATATGCCTCGTAATGATCTAATAGATATGATGGTTTTGTTATCTGTGTTTTTGCTTTTAGGGTTCCGTAGTTAATGGATTACGGTTTTCGAGATTATGTTAGACGTAGAGGAAGCAAAAAATAGATTCAGGCGTTACTTTGGGGAAATCCATTTTATGCATTCATAGCAAAATTTAGAGGTGTTAATATTTAGTAACAATTCCGCGCAAAACCTTCTCCGATAAGCTCTAACAAAAAGTAGTCAGCGTTGCTTTGATAGATTTCTTTTCATTTTGTAGTTGGTGTGGTTTTTTCTTCTACAACGCTGACTACATTTTGTTAGAGCTTATCATCGGAGAAGGTTTTGCGCGGAATTGTTACTAAATATTTTCATCTTTATATTTTGTAGAGGAAGTATACAGTATGGTCACTATCAAAACAATTGAGCTAACTGCAGACTGTTGCAAACAAAATAAGTAAAGAATATAATTATTTACAATCATTACTAGTTTTTATTTAATTCTATTATTTGATTGTAATTTTCTTTCTTATTAATTATTATAGACACAATCTATGCTAAGTACCTATCGAAAATGTGTTTTAGTTTTTAGGTAAATAAAATTATTTTATTTTTCATTCTACAATCACACCACAATCAATCATTTTATTTTTCATTCTACATTCTACAATAACACGATCTAAGCTTTCGCATTTATTTTATGTGAAAGTTTAGATCGATGGATGGATGTTTGTTGCTCAATCACGCCAGAACGGCTGAACGGATCTGAATGAAATTTGGCACAGAGGTAGATTATAGTCTGGAAAAGCACATAGGCTATATTTTATCCCGGAATTCCCACGGGAACGGGAACTACGGGTGAAACCGCGAGGCGCTGCTAGTAGAATATAAGTAACTCGTTATCTATTGGCATTGCACTTGCATTGTTAAGTACTTTGTACATCTTTTTGCATCGGAAGTGTAGTAATTGTTATTCTATTGTTATTTTATTGCTCTACATTGTTGTTATTGTCAAAGTTACAAGTTACTCTACTGTATTGAGGGAAACTGTAGCGTGAGAATATATATTTATTGCCTTTGCGATGATTCCATACCATGTCCTAATAATTTCTTTGACGATATTTTTAAATATGTGAGAGATAGGTTCCTAATTTAAATGTTTCGAAAAAACAAAAAGACGTTTTCGATTAGGTACCTTTATTTTAAAGTTTTTGGGCATACATATATCTAATCCGTGTGGTGCCGGATTAGAATTTGCACCACCCCAACTCTTCCCGTGGGTGTCGTAGGAGGCGACTAAGGGACATACACCGGGGGGTGGGCAGCAGCGTCTCTTGCAGAATAGATCTACCACCGAACTGCGATCCCCAACCCGCATGCCCAGCTTGGGGATTATGAGCATTACACCCCATGAGGTAAAAAATCAGGGGGAGGCCTGCGTCCAGCAGTGGACCATTATAGGCTGTTGAGGTGAGGTGAGGATATATTATTCGTTCGAGAATATAAATGATAGAGATATCGATGAATCTATATATATAAAAATCAATTGCTGTTCGTTAGTCTCGCTAAAACTCGAGAACGGCTGAACGGATTTATCTTATCTTGGTCTTGAATTATTCGTGGAGGTCTAGGGAAGGTTTAAAAGGTGAGAAAAATTCGAATAGGTACCCGTGCGAAGCCGGGGCGGACCGCTAGTATAACATAAAAATAAGATCTGTCAAGTGCAAGTGTAACTCGCGCGCTTAGGGTTAGGATCGTCTGAGTATTCTAGGTACCGGTTTGAGACGTTGCTATATAAAATATAAATAAATACCTAAAAAAATAAGTCACCTAGATTTCAGATTGACTTTGCAAACTTCGGCGTAAGTGGTCAATTATTCGACTTTTTCAAAAAGTTCATATTTACCAAATTTTCTGAAACTATATGCCTATGCACCAACACATATCTAGTTTTCTTTTTTTAACGTAACGGCGTCCTGTATAAAGGCGAGACTTTGTGAGTTGAGCCTAAAGGAGTCGATCGGGATCCATAATCCCGGGATCCCGAAAAATGCGGGAATACATTTGTGCCAATCCCGGGATTTCCGTGATTGAAAAAATCTATTTAAAGATGCTTAAAGTGTTGTACAAAACGAACCAAATATTTACACTCATTTCCCATTTTCATGACATTTATCACTTATCAGTTATCTAGTCTTTCTTGTTAGCAAAAGGAGTATGAAAATCAGCGCCTGAAATCGCAGTATTTTGTACCAACAAATACGAGGCACGAAATCAAGCAAAAGGACTTGCATTCATTTTTCTTTCCCATCTATACAGCCGCAGCCCGGTACGGTACGATAGAAGGAATTGATTTTGATACTTCATTAGGTATTTTGCTCCTACCACCAGCAGATTATTTTATTTTCTATATTTGTTTAAACGTTTTATATCTACATTAAAACTTCCGTTCATAATTTCAGCCTTAACGAGTTGACTAGGTATCGGTTTTGTAGTTTAAAACAGAAATCGTTTGTTTTTTTGGAACTTTAATTGATTATGTATGGATTTTGTTGTTTTAACTTAACATAGAAATTCAGCATTATTTTATTAAATTGTATTAAAATAAAATAATGCTGGACAATTCATACAGCATTATCTAGCCCCAAGCTAAGTAGAGCTTGTGTTATTGGTACTAGATAACTGATATAGTACATAAGATAATACAATACATAGATAGATATTTTTTATTATACATAGAAAACGACCAGAACACCCTGAACAAATGTCTGCAGATCGTACACACATTTGTCCCGAAGCCGGAATCGAACCTGCAACCTCCTGCATCGTTGGCAGACCTTCACCCACCGCGCACAGAGGTCGTCAGACTTCATTTACAGCTAATTATTTAAAGAATGTTTTTAATAAGATGAAAACAGAAAGGCTGATTTTATTGAAAAACTGATTTTTCATTGCTCGTCTTAAATCCCGGGATTATCCCGGGAACGCCTCAGGGCAATCCTGAAATCCCGGGATTGTAAATAAGGACCGGGATCGAATCCTCTAGTTGTGCCGTTGTAAAGATGTTTGGCCAAAGTAAACGCCAAAACGACTGAATGGATCTGGCTGAAATTTTGCACACATCTTTATCTGGACCTGGAATACAATATATAGGCTATTTTTTATTATTAAGCTAGTAATAAACAAAGAAAAAAGTATTATTCTGTGGTTGGTACTAAACGTTGATACTAACCAATAAAATAGATAAAAAATAATAAGTTCCTACAGCCTGACGTTTTATTTAATAAAGCCAAACATTTTAAAGCTACAAATTTAAATTAAAAATATAGCTTTAAATGTTTGGCTGTGAAAAAGTTAATACATTTAATATCCAATATTATTTAAACAAAGAAAAAAGTATTATTCTGTGGTGGGTTACCTACTTACCAATAAAATAAATAAAAAACTAATACCTAAGTTCCTACAGCCTGAAGTTTTATTTAATAAAGCCAAATATTAAATGCTACAAATTAAAATATAGCTTTAAATGTTTGACTGTAAAAAAAGTTAATAATTTTAATATCCAATATAATTTTATTGTATTACTAGCGGTCCGCCCCGGCTTCGCACGGGTAGTTATTTTAGCAATAAAGCTCAAATTGACTACGTTTTAGTTACAAATCATTTGTATGGGAAAAAGAAGGGCTATTTTTAGGGTTTTTCCAGCAATAATTCTAATTTTTCTCGCCGTAAAAACCATCATTGAACTTCAACGAACATTTTAAAAAAAGATTTGGCCAAATTGGTCCAGGCGTTGTTGAGTTATGCGCTTACCAACACATTTTGCGATTCATTTTTATATTATAGATGTAGATCAGTTATCTAGTACCCATAACACAAGCTCTGCTCAGCTTGGGGCTAGATAAAGCTGTGTGAATTGTCCAGCATTATTTAAAATAAAATAAAAAATGTAACACGTTAAAATGGTGGAATATATCCCGAGCTATCCCGGAGAAGTAATTACTGATCCGGTGAAGCACGGCGGTGTCGGGTTTCGGCGGGTGGTGGGCCTGTCTTTTACCTGGGCAGCTTGGTAGAACGGGCTGGAGAAATTGTGTTGAGCAATAATGTATACATAAATGATTTATGTTACAGTGCTTACCCGCACTCTGGGCATCTCTAAGAAATGAAATAAGTTCCCAAAAATTTTCGACTTCGGCGGGACTCGAACCCGCCTTGAAAATCCTTAGAATTTAGCAACGGCAACACCTCTAGTCAAACAAACTAAATGTAACTTTAGTCTTTGAACATTGGAAACTTTAATTGTTTTCTCTGTAGGTGGAGTCACTACAGTCCGTAAGAGGTCCCAAAGATTTTCGACGAAAACCGACAGAGACTTCGTGGCTTAGTTGGTTAGAGCACACCCGTACTAAGGGTGGGACGCGGGTTCGAGTCCCGCCGAAGTCGAAAATTTTTGGGAACTTATTTCATTTCTTATACATAAATGGTAGTTTGTTGAAGTAACAGAGAATAGTAGATAATACCCACCAGAATTTTCAACACAAAATGCATTTTTTTCCTATAGCTCTGGCCCTCATATAAAATTTATTAAACTTTCTGCCCCCCATTAGGAAAGTTTGCCCACCACTGCACCAGATAATACCACAGGTTGTCTGGAAGACATCACTCTTAGCGATAAGGCCGCCCATTGTGCAACACTTTATTTTTATCTTTTCCTGTGTTATTTTCTGTATTTTCTTGGTGTGCAATAAAGTGTATTGTATTGTATAATAGTATGTAAGTAGATAATTAATTGAATTGTTTAAGTAGGTATATTTTTGACTCATCATAATTTTTACTTAAGTACATAAATATTGGCCTGCTTTTTAGTCTTTATATTTTTTTACGCATATAAGTTTTTTCTTATTTTATCTCTACTTTCGAACAACATATTTTAATCTAAGTGACAATTGTAAACCACACATTGCACACCGAGAAAAAAAAAATTGGTTCATGAGACGACACACTAACAACCGTGTACTATATTTACATATTTCAAGCAATAAAATGATACTGATGTTTTAGACAACTTCGGAAAAGGAGGTTATATGCTTGGTTGAGCAGCATAGTTGCCAGCTTACTGGCCTGGGGACTTCTTCAGGGTGAGTGCGGTTCTAGAAGACCCTCGTTAAGGGATGAAGCGTTGGTGTTCTTCCAACACAATAAATAAGGTTAGTAATTAGCCCGCATAAATCCGTAATATTCATACATATTTACTTACCTATTTAATACATTCTGTACATTGCTCGATATTACTTACTATACATAGAAAACACCATAAACAAATATCATAATACCGATCATACAAAAATATGTTCCGAGGCGGGAATCGAATCCGCAACCTTTTGCGTCGCAGACGGACCTTCGCCCACTACGCTATCGAGGTCGTCAATATTTTAACATTGAATTAAAAAAATTAAACTGTAGAACCAAGTGGGCCGGTTTTCGAAGGTTGGCCTTGATCAGGCCACACCCACCGCGAAAGCCTTCCGTCTATCTCTGTCTGTCGCATCTCTCTTTCTTTCATTGTTCTAAAATAATTTGAATTTAATAATTTTCGTGCATGGCAAGCGGAGTTCGTAACAGAGATACCCGTGAAAAGTAAAATTGTTAAAGCTAAGAGTAAGTTGGAAAAGATAAGATTTGTCGGGATACAAAACAAAGGATTTGTTAAATTAAATATATGAGTCAACTCTCCTTCTGGATAAAGAGTCATAAAATTAATATAAAACTCATAAAATGAAGCTTGTCCTCACTACTTAAAAGTAACTCTACAATGCAGTAACTACAGCACAAAATGTGCATTAAAAATTTTAATATTATATATTTATATTTAAATTTTATAATTTTATATATTTAAATTTTATTATTTATAATTGGAAGGGGTTAACCCAAACTCGGGGTTGTACGGTCCCTGATTAAAATAAAGGCAGCTTGAAACATTTATATGTTCTAATTTTCTTTTATTTGACGACCTCTGTGGCGAGGTGGGCGAAGTTCTGTCTGCGACGCGGGAGGTTGCGGGTTCGATTCCCGCCTCGGGACGAATTTTTGTCTGATCTGCAGATCAGGTTCAGGGGGTGTTCTGGTCGTTTTCTATGTATAAAAATATCTGTCTAGGTATATTATGTACATCAGTTAGTACCCATAAAAACAAGCTCTGCTTATCTTGGGGCTAAAAAATATTTGTGCATTGTCCAGCATTATTTATTTATTATTATTAGGTATTATTATCATGCTGACAGTATCACCAGGCATCTTTTGGACCACTCGCTTGAAGTTTGTGGGAAACTATTTTGTCGCTGTAAAATGTATCTAACGATTTTAAGTCATAATTTATATTTTCATACTAAGACCTATAAATTAACCTTTATAAAACAATGAAAGAATCATCGAAATCTAACAAGAATTGGAGAAGATATAACACCTAATTGCTGTAGGTTGTTGTGACTTTTAAGCATGACGAGATAAATCCATCCCTTATAAATTTTAAAGGACCATTGCGGGATCACAGTCTGAATTATTTATTGCATTCTATAGGTGTACAGGGGTGCTTAAAATCTAGGTATTTATGGTCACTACAGACCCTGCTGGGCACACAATATATTATGGAGAGTATATTATGGGAGTTTCCTATATTAGCAAAAGAATTTGTAAAAATCGGTCCATAATTGACTGAGAAATCGACGAACATAGATGCGTAAAAACAGGTATTAGGTACCAACATAAATCCAAATATAGAATGAAAGTTATATTTTGTCTCTATGGACCTATATAAAATGTAGTTAAAACGTGTATGTTTCATATAAGTTAAAATATTAATAATATTTTGTAACATGTCAAAATATTGTTTTGTCCGAAAACTGTAGGTAACGGAAACTATATAATCGAAATTGCAGTGCCCCGGGCTCATGTTGAAGCTTTACATTATTCTAAGATCTTTATTGTACAAGATGATGGCAAATAAAAAACTTGAATCTTGAATCTCCTCCGAAAGTCAGTAAAAATAACCCATATATCATCAGGAAAACTGACAAACCCGTCTACATTCAGCGTGTTCAAATTGGGCTGTAGTTACCGTGTATCGTGCACCGTCTGGTACAAAATGTTATCCATTAAGGCTGGGCTTTCGAAGGAATCAACATTTTCATGATCTTTGACATTCTACTGCTGTTCAAATAATGAAATCTAGGATTCTTATACTCTACACCTGTACCTGTAGATTGTTTGCAACAGTTTGCAGATAGCTTAATTGTTTCTATTGTAAATACTAGTTTTAAGACGACCTCAGTGGCGCAGCGGGCGAGAGTCTGCCTGCGACGCAAGAGGTTGCGGGTTCGATCCCCGCCGCGGAACAAATTTGTGTACGATCTGCAGAAATTTGTTCCGTTGGTCTGGGTGTTTTCTATGTATAATAAAAAATATCTATCTATGTAATGTATAATATTACGTATATCAGTTATCTAGTACCCATAACACAAGCTCTGCTTACCTTGGGGCTAGATAATGCTGTGTGAATTGTCCAGCATTATTTATTATTATTTATTTATTATTATAATTTAAATTTCTCTATACCTAATATTATATTTCATTCTCTACAAAAGCACCAAGATAGTTTTTTGACTAGGTAGTTGTAAAAGTTTAGTGAAAAAAAAACATCTCAGTTTTGAAACATATTTGCCTTCTTCTCCCAAACGATATGACTTACCGACTTGATTTTTGTATTGAAAAATAAAGCAAAGGCAGGGTAACGGATTCGCCAAAATAAAATATTTGATTACTTGAACCGTACTCTTTTAATTAGAAGAAATCTTGATATTTCCACACGCGGTCTGCTGTGTCCCGCTCCTATGAACGCGAAATTCTATGTCTTTCCTTTTCACACAACGGCCTTGGAACTTGGAAGAGGCCCCTTAACTTACTCTGCATGAATGATTCCTCAAAATGCATTAAAATTTGCATTTATATTGAGCACCTGCCGTTACGGACAGACACCATTATCGATACGTCTTTCTTGACGCCATTTGGTCGTTTTCCCTTAGCTTATTGGCTTATTGGCTTATTACCACAAACAGGTACAAGGTATATTGAAATCTACTCTGCTGATAAAAAGAATTAGGCACAAATGAAAACTTTATTTATTTAAACAGGGATATTGGTAAATTAGTTACACTACGGGAACTTCAGGGTCTATCATCACGAAAACGATCGTACAGAAGCTAGGTCTTACTTCTTAATAAAATATATAAATCACCTGTGATACAAAATTAAAAAATACCTTTACCTATCTGGAACCCTACGAGTTACTAAAGACCAATATTCCGCTCCGGCAGAGCTGTTTTTCAGCTAAGTTTCAAATAAAACCTCTGCAACGAACGATTATTGAATCGAGAGAGGTACCTATTACCAATACCAAGTGTAAGAATTAAGACCTGGCGTCTTCACAAACGTTTTCGATGATGGGCAGAACCTGCAGTTTACGTAGTGTTATACTAATTTACCAATAACCCTGCATATGTATGTATGTACATCTATCTTTACGGACAAACCCAATACAATAGAGTACTTCAATTATATTCTAGTCTAGAGTACTCTTCCCCCCTCCCCTCAACAGCCTATGAAGGTCCACTGCTGGACACAGGCCTCCCCTGATAATCGTCTTATTGGCTTTTATCTCATGGGTAATGCCCATTATCCCAACGTTGTGCATGCGGGTTGGAATCGCAGTTCAGTGGTAGATCCATTCTGCAAGAGGCGCTGCTGCCCGCCCCCCGGTGTATGTTCCTTAGTCGCCTCTTAGAACACCAACAGGAAGAGTTGGGGTGGTGCAAATTCTAAGCCGGCACCACACGGCTACCACTAGCCTATTCTTATCATAATCTAATCTTAAAATTAGAAAATCCTTTAAACATAAATGATACAATTAATGTCAATTAAATGTTATAACAACATTAATTAATAGAAAAAATCGTCAATATAAATTTGCAATAGGTACATAACATTTAAAACTAAATCAATAAACACTAAATAGTTTTAAAACTACTTGCCTTAACATAACATACAAAACAAAGCCTTTTGGAACGTCATCCATACCGCAATGCCTGAAAACGAAAGTTTTCTATCAGTGTGTCCTAAGCGCCATGACCTACGGAGCTGAGACGTGGACACTCACGGTAGGGCTGGTCCACGAGTTTTACCCAGCGAGCTATGGAGAGAGCTATGCTCGGAGTTTTTTTGAAGGATAGGATTCGAATACGACAGAGAACTAAGGTTATTGACATAGCTCAGAGGATTAGCAAGCTAAAGTGGCTGGAACCGACAACCGCTGGGGTAAACGTGTGTTCTTGAGTATGGAGACCGAGGCCAGCAGTGGACTTATATAAGCTGATAATGATTCCCATGGAAACATTGTAGCCTATGGTTTATTTCAGCTTAAGGAGCTACAGATATGCAAATTTTTTGCCCGATCTGTTGTGAAGTTTTGGCGTAAAGAAGTACCTAACAATCATCCATCTATCCATGCAAACTTTCTCATTTTTAATATAAGTGTGATGTGATGTAATTTCATTTGAAATCAACTACTTACCCAAATTACTTAGGAATCTTGGACAAAGATATTGGATAAGTGGAATGGGCCTTCATCGAAGAACTTTGATCAAATATCAGATATTGGATGAGTGGAATGGGCACCTAAGTCATTGGCTCAGGTACCTATGATTCGGTAAATACACATATATTTCCATTTTGGTTACTGTAATCTAACACGTAGCAACAAGTTAGGGACATTATACCTACTTAACAGATCAACCTACCTACCTAGAATACCTGGGAAACGTTGGTGTTCACAAATAAGGTTAATAGTTAACCTTAACCTGCTTACATCCGTTAACTACCTACCTAAAGAATATTCCCCATATTCTCTGCTAGGGGACATCTCCCACTAAGGTGCATACAATATCTCCCATTCATTTGGCTACACTAGACCACAACAGAGAATATAAATATAATAGACCACACAGGGCGTCTCGCTGCATTGCATCCTACGTGCTTTGCCCACGTGTACTCTATAATGACGCAATCGCAAAACGACGGTCGCACTGCTTCGTACATTTTAGAATTCCAAATTCTTGCTAAAATTATTTTCTTTGAAAAAAGTTTGATTTAGTTTGAAATAAGTTTGAAAAGTCGCACCTCCTTTTTTTAAACATTCGCGCTCTTCATTGAATTGACATTTTGATGGTCGAATAGAAGTGACAGTGACATTTCTTTGTCTTTGGCTAGAATGAAGACCTTTTTAGTTTATGGATATTAGTGATTTCCATGCGATTCATTTCCAGTTTTCATCGATAGTCTCAAAACGAAATGGGTTTTATTTTTGAGACTATTTTTATGTTCTGAATTATTATTTGATCTACAATTAAATCAAGGTATTTTTCAGTAACTAGATAACTGACTTTTTAAACCACATGCCGAAGGGAAATACGTCATGTAACTTATTTATAATGTACTTAATGTGTTTCTTCAAGAACGTGAGTAAGAATTTATAGGAATAAAGCAGTGTCTTACTTCAGGTTTAGTGTTCAAGTGACCCGTTTACTTGGTGAAGTAAGAATTTATAGGAATAAAGCAGTGTCTTACTTCAAGTTTAGTGTTCAAGTGACCCGTTTACTTGGTGAAGTAAGAATTTATAGGAATAAAGCAGTGTCTTACTTCAAGTTTAGTGTTCAAGTGACCCGTTTACTTGGTTCATATTCTTACATACCTACCATGCAAACGACGGTGTGTGATATTAAAATAAGAGTACTCTACCACGGTGAAATAGAAATATTACACCGTGATAATATCGATTTAAAAAGCTTTTAGCCCATATATTATGACCAAAAGCACGAAACCTACCCAAACTTGCTAAAATTTAAAGTTTTTCGACTTCAGGTAGGTATAGTTATAAATCATTATAAAATATCACTTTGAACTTTATATTTTTTAACACTATCCACATCAGGGAAACTCAGTTGAAGTGCAATCAGTATTTGTGATGCAAAAAAAATGCATAAGAGCAATTTATAACTTAGGGAGTACTCATACTTTGCGGGATGTTTTCAAAGACAACGATATTCTTACATTAACTGGTATATTCATTTTAGAGATTTGCATATTTATAGAAAATAACTCAACATTCTTCACTATAAAATCTAATAGATCTGATAGCTTGCGAAATAAATATAAATATAACCTATGTATACGCCAAATTAACAATACCATGTTTCACAAAAGCACATATATTACTATTAAAGTATTTAATAATTTACCCGTAGAATTAAAACAACTTGATGGAAATATTTTTAAAATTAAGTTAAGGAAATGGCTTGTTAATAATGTTTACTACAATTTAAAGGATTTTTTCGACAGTTAAGTCTCTGTCTGCTGTATTATGATTGAATATGGCTATCGATACTTTTATGTAGAAATTAAGATGTAGGTTTAACATTAAACCTATGTAAAAAAAAAATTGTGTGTCCGAATAGGATAAAGTTATTGATACTTATTTACTATAATTTCGTTATAAGACCTTCATGTAATATGATTCACACAATTTTACAATAAACTATTCTTATTCTTATCCAGTATTCAACTCTGTGATCATGACTCGTTGATTCGATAATATCATCGAGTGCAAGTGAATACGAGAATCGAGCAATTCATTCACGTGATTACGTCACTCGGCCCAAGCTTTGCGTTGCGAGCGGAGATGTACGAATTTCGTACCAAGTTTATTTTAGTACGTCATCTTTTGATCTAAAGTGATATTTAAGATTAATTGGACACCTTTGTTGAGGAATATTATCTAGAAGAGTAAGTAAACAGTTCGGTTCCGTGGAACAACTGTCCAAGCTAGTACGGATGCGTTGTTTGGTTTCGCTCTCTGCAGTGGCTATACAAATGCATATAACCTAACTGCGTTGTGCATAAATCTATGAGGCCATAGCCTTGTAATTGATGCAGAGGCAACGTGTACGGTATCAGGCGCTAACGAGATTACAGTAAAACAGAAAACGTCATCACCTTGTACGCATCGAACAATCAAGAGGGTCATTTGCCGCGCTTTGTGTAGTGTTTTGACGCGTCGATTGCACTTGCAGGCATAATGCCGGCTGCGCGAGGCACAAAACGAGCAGCCCCCAAGCCTTCGGCTACTTCGGCAGCGTCTTCGACGGCGGCACCGAAAAGTAAAAAGAAACGTGGAGGTAAGCGAACAAATTCTGCTATTTTGTTTTCTTTACGGTGGTCGGCGACGTCAATGACCTGTCAAACGAGGATGGCGGGAAAATGGATGCTCAGCCCCTCTGCTTCAATTTGTGCCTTTTGGGCTAAAAATGTCTTCCAAAAGCATTTTGATAGTCTCAAAATATGATCCTGGCTCTAATTAGCATCAAAAACCCATACTGTTATGTAAGCATTTGATCCATAATGGAAAATTTTTAGGTTATTGATATTCTCCCACTTGGCTTGTTTACAGTTACCAGTTATTTCTGGTCATGGTCATTTCCGTAAATAATATTGAACACCTTAGTGCATTAATTTTTTCCCTAACATTATTGCCTCTTGAACAACATTTTGAAATAAGTAGGTAATGAGTAAACTGGTCCAATTAGATAACATGGAAAAATACAGAATTGATGTTATGTATTATGTATGTGCCTTAACAATATCTACATGTACTGAACATTCGAAATGCATTTTAGGAACTTAAAATTCAAAGTGCTTTAATTCCTTTAGACCTTACAGGACTTTTCGCCACGTTATAAAAGTCAGATTACATAGGTAAAACTTGGAAATAAAGTGATCACTTGAATTTTTGTTCACTTTAATCTTTTTAAGGTAAAGTAAAGAAGCGAACAAGAAACCTTTACCTTTGTTAGAATGTTAGTTTTCGAGTTGGAGCATAACTCGTCCCAAGCTTTTTATCGTCTGTATAATCTGTTATCCTTTTTACAAAGGAAATGTTTTACAATCTATAAAAGATATCCTACATCGTTGAAATGGTATATATGATTTATAATATTGATCCATATCCTGGGTGTTCCATTTAAGGTATTACACAAAGTTTGCAAGCACTTTCCTCAAAAATAGAGAAAATTTTGAGCAATTGATAAAGTAGAAAACTTTGTCAAATTGCTCAATTTTTCTTAACAACATAATCTCAAACAATATCTTATTGTTTGAGATTAAATGAACTCAACTGCAACTATCATACATCTATTTGAAAAGCAAAGTGATTAAAACATACTCAGCCACAAGTCAGATGCAGCTATGGGTAGCCTATTTTTTAGTTTAGTATAGAAAACAACCAGAACACCCAAAAGATAAAATCTGCCGTGCCGATCTTACTGACATCTCCCTCTGAAAGGTATCAAACCTGCAACCTCCTGCATCAGAGTAAACCTTCGCCCGAACGCCACAAAGGTCACCAAAATATAATTATGTTCGTTTGTGCAAAAAAGAAGAATAAAACAGCTTAATATGATGACAATAGTTCAGGTTAACAATCAAAAGATATAGTTGTGATTTAGATGTTGAGGCGACTGAATAGCAGAAATGAGGATATTTGTTGTACTTGTATAACTGCACAAGTACGAAATACCTGATGAAAATAGGGAGCTTGTAAATAGCAGAAACAAAAATTTCAACAACAAGATAAGACAAGATGTCCCCTAGACTACACTTAATCTTATGTTATGACTTATGAAGATTCTAATGGTTTGATACCGTGTGGAGTGTCTCATAATTATGAGGCACTCCACAAGGTATCAAACCATTAGAACCTTTAACAAACTGCCTTCTGATATCAAAGATAATACTATTAAGAGTTATACATACATCAAAGAAGAGGTTTGCTGTAAGAAAACTCTATTAGGGTTAAGCTCGCCTTTGTACATAGACATTCTTTGTTAATTTTTATTTATGTATCATGTGCACAATAAAGAATTCAAGAAAGAACACTTCTAAAATAAATGATTGACGTTTTGGAATGTATGTTATTCTGTAAATCAAGTGTGAATAAACAATTAAATAATAAAAAACAATTAAAAGTTTTCTTCTAGAGAAGTGTCTACTATTTTGATAAATTATAACTTTAAAATTGACATCCATATTTATTTCCTAGTTGATATCAATCCAATCATGCTGACATTTTAATTTTAAAACCCAATTTGATTAATTGGAAACAATATTATTAATACCATTTTTATAATTCTATTATTTGTGTTTCCTTGAATTGTTTATAAAATTGACTTGATGATCCAATTAGTGTATGGTGTACTCGAGGAGTTTTTGATTCAAGTTTTCACGCAATGTATTTTGTTTTTATTGGAAATAAATTAATTGAATTGAATTGTACATAAAATCCTATGAAAACCTTTAATCAACCTATAAATTCACCTAAACCTATATAAATCCTCTTAATATGATCAACAAAGGAGAAATGATTGCATGGAGAAACAGAGAGTGTGACACTTATCCTGTTATATGTTTCATACAGTTGTCCAGTTGGAGATTCCTGCAGCGCCCCGCTACAAGGGACGTGTATTCACATGTGGACAGGGAGATGTAGGCCAGCTGGGCCTTGGGGATAGCGTACCAGAGAGTACCAAGTAAGTTGTTTATGGTATCATACTGACTTTGAAACCTACTAAGGATTTCGTGTCTTAGTTAGTAAGAGCACCACCCGTACTGATGGTGGGGCAGGTTCAAGTCCTGCCAAAATCTAAATTTTTTGGGAATTTATTTAATTTCACCTGGCGACTAGATAGTCGGACAAAGTTGTTGAGACAACACAATTCGCGCAAGGGCCACCACGGAGGTGCGAACCTCGGCTTGAGTTATTGTCAGATGATGATGAAACATATCCTTTGTATAAAGGCGATCCCGCTGATGATGTGATCCCAGGTTCAAATCCCGGGTCGGACCAAACAAAGGTATTTTTCTAGCAATAAAAATTAGAAAACAATGTAATATGTCATGTATTATAGTAACAATCACTATCATCATCATCAGCCTATATCAGTCCACTGCTGGACATAGGCTTCCCCTAATCAATCCTACAATCACTATATTCTAGCCAAATTGGATGTACAATGCTTGTTAACAGACTACCCATACTTAACCTAAAATTGATGAATCTATGAGTCTTTCATTATTTAGTATTTACATCCAGTGGCTAGTGTATAGTTGCAATGTAATCCTTTATAAATAAACTAAATACTTTAATTTCAGATTTAGAAATGTACCCGCATTGGGGGACAAGGTTGTAGCAGTCAGTGCCGGGGGCATGCACACCATAGCACTAGACAGTGCTGGCAAGGTAACGACTATCTTTATCGCTAATATCGCTTTTCGAGAACAAAAAAGCTTTTAACTTTTTTGTATTTTAAATGCAGGATATTCACACAGCAACATCTTGCCCCAAGCTAAGCAGAGCTTGTGTTAAATAGAAATAATACAGAAAATACTGGTAATAAAATAAAAATCGGCAAAGTGCGAGTCGGACTCGCGCACGAAGGGTTCCCTACTACCGTGGCACGTTCCATCTATAAAAACGGCAAAAAATCACGTTTATTGTATGGAAGCCCCCTTAAATATTTATTTTATTCTGTTTTTTAGTAGTTCTTATAGCGGCAACAGAAATACATCATCTGTGAAAATTTGAACTGTCTAACTATCACGATTCATGAGATACAGCCTGGTGACAGACGGACAGACAGCGGAGTCTTAGTAATAGGGTTCTTGTGTACTTTTTACCCTAAAAAGTACACAAAATTAAATGAATAATTCTGGACAATCAACACAGCATCAATGTGCCCAAGCTAAGCAGAGCTTGTATAAACTTAAATGCAGATTGAGTTGTATAATCGGCTTTCTATTCAATGTTATACACACAAAGGTCCAGCTAAGACGCAGAAGTGGGTTCGATTCCCGCAGCGGGACCATTTGATCACAGCAATTATTCCTGCGGGATATTTATATGTATGTTTCCCTCAGGTATGGACATACGGTTGCAACGACGAAGGCGCACTCGGGCGTAACACAACAGGTGATGAAGATGAGGGGACTCCGAAGAAGGTTACATTACCAGCTAAGGCTGTGTTGGTGACTGCAGGAGACTCTCACTCCTCTGCCTTGCTGGAGAACGGAGACGTGTATGCTTGGGGGTCTTTCAGGGTATGTTGTTGGAGAGTCCTTGTAGCTGAATTCTAGGTTGACTCTAAAGAGACTATGAGGTCAGCATATAATAGAAAACACTAAGCTACCTGCATGGACAGACTTATACTTATAATAAGCTTCTTTATAGTCTAGAATAAACAAATAAAAAGGTAGACTACTACCTTTGCTTCACAAGGGGTCAAAGAACAAGTAGGTACAAACTTTCAAACACAACTCATATTTCCATATATACAATAAATGCACTTTTGAAAAGGTAACATTCTTACGGAAATTAAAAAATATATAATATATGCTGCTTCCGTATGTAGTTTAAAGTGAAGAAGCGTTGAAGAAACTTTAAGCCTGTTGTTATTTTTCAAGTTTGAGCAAAACCTTCCATTGATTTTTAATCCTTGTTGCACACAGCGCCATCTGTGACCCGTCGGCTGTACTATTACCCATCAGGTATTCGATCCCATTTTATTGGCATAGGCTTGTTACATAGTTCGCATTCACGCCGATGGGGGCGCCTTGCTGTTCTATTTATGAAGCGAAGGCGAGGGCTGCCGCCTCTGCAGAGAACTGCACCACACGATTTGTCCTACACCAAATGAAGAATAAACCGAAATATCTGTTCTAGCTGGCGGTTTTCCTTTCCTGCTAATTTACAATCCTCTTAGAGACTACTCTAGAGAGAATCTGTTATTTTACAGCAATGTCGGGCTTTTCATTTTTAATATATTTATTTAATATTAGACCAGTAACCTGTAGCTGATGTGTCTATCACATTTTTATTTCTGTCTCTTAACCAGTTGTCGAGTTTATTTTTGAAGGCGTTTATTGATATGGCCGATATAATGTCTTCAAATCAAATCATTTTTTTTTATTTCCATAAATACAAAAATGTCCATATAGAAAAAGTCAAATTCTTAAAATAAAACACTGACATGGAAATAAAGTGATATATTTGATTTCTGTCGCTTCGGTATGTAGACTAAAGTAAAGAAGCGACGAAGAAACCTTTAGCCTGTTAGTGGTTATTTTTCGAGTTAGAGCAAAACCCGTCCCAAGCTTTTTTATCTTCTAAATAGACTTCTGGTAATAGGTTCCAATATTTATATTTGTTTTATTTTCAGGATTCCCACGGCAGTATGGGGCTGGTGATGCAGGGCCGCGAACACAAGTCCAGTAAGGAACCCATCAAAATAGACATTGGCGAAACAGCTGCTGATATAGCATCCGGCGGCGACCATCTTGTTATTTTAACTGTAAGTAGGCCACAAATACAATACAACAAACCTTATTTGTGTTGGTAGAACACCAACAATTCATCCCTTAAGGCTTCGGCGACAGATGCTCGCAACTTTAATTCGTAAATTATTGTGTTCCGTAATACCAAAAATGATGACTAAAATCTTTTTGTATTTTCGACATGGTGTTGTTATTCTGTAACTAGACAGTATAAGCTATGTTCCTTATCAAACAAAATGTAAGGTATTGTTGTTTTTAATACAAAACAAATAGGACGAAAACATGTCATTTTCGACGTAAAGTTATGCAAAATAGCAGTTTGTATATTTTTGCTTACGTTTCATTATAGGGAAAAAAAATAACCAGTGACCTAGATAAGTACTATACGAATAAGAAAAGCAACATATTATGGTGGAAATATGCACGAATTACAAATCATTTTGGTAGTACCTACGTTTGTATGGGCAAAACATCATCCGCAGTCCTCTTAACAACACAAATAAGGTTCGTAGCTAACCCGCTTACATCTGTAATGAATCCGTCAAACTACGATAGTTTTTATAGTAAAACAATACAACAAAAATACAAAATGATTTATTTGCCATACATGTTACTGGCGGCCCCCGCACGAGGCCTGTGTCGCGAGAAGCCTGTTTACAACATTTTAACTTTAACGACTAAGATTAGTTGTAACTTATACTAGGGCAAACAAACAAAAAAATTATTACAATAAATTTAATCAATTATCTGATGCAAAACTAGAGAAATGAGAACAGGCAATCTGCAACATAAAATTAGTCACTGTTACGTTTATGTAGAGTGGAGTTACTGACTTGAGGGCAAGGAGAAAAAAGGGAGATGAGGGAGAGGGGAGTTCTAATTTTAGAATTTTTTTTTAATTAAATTTTACCCGCTTAATGGAAAGGCTAGACAAACTAATCGTACTTCTCAGTATTATTATAAATGCGATAGTTTGGATGGATGGATACATGGATGTTTGTTACTTCCTCACGCCAAAACTACAGAACGAATTGATCTGAAAATTTGCAAAGATGTAGCTAAGGTAGTTTTTAGGGAATAAACATAAGCTACTTTTAATCCAATAAATCAGTCCCCATGAAAAATAAATAACCTTTAAAAGTTTCTATAGAAATAACAGTATCATAGACGCGACGAGCTCTGTGGCGCTGTGGGCGAAGGTCTGCCTGTGTCGCAGGAGGTTGCGGGTTCGATTCCCGCTTCGGGACAAATGTGTGTACGATCTGCAGACATTTGTTCAGGGTGTTCTGGTCGTTTTCTATGTATAATAAAAAATATCTATCTATTTATTGTGTTTATTAGTTATCTAGTACCCATAACACAAGCTCTGCTTAGCTTGGGACTAGGTAATGCTGTGTGAATTGTCCAGCATTATTTATATAGAACGTTGTATTGATTATCAATTGTGGTTCTTTTCGTGAGTGGCAGCGCCGTTCCCTATATCCTACGTGATAATCGTTTAGTCCTATGAGTAGATTTATTCATTTTATAATATTTGAAGTAGCAAAATACAAGAAAATGAAACTTTCAATCTCAATAAAACCTAGCTATATCTTAATGAATTCGTTACAGACTGGTGGCACGGTATTAACGATGGGCTGCGGTGAGCAAGGACAGCTGGGCCGCCTGCCGCAGCGCTCCGCGACTAGAGAAGCCAGGCAAGGGTTCAGTGAGTATCTAAATTCTAATGGTTCTAACCGGTGCTCCACGGCGCCATTCTTAGGATGCCTTTCCACAAAATATGTACTACGTTGCTATGTATCCAGCCGACGACATATAGGATGGCTGCATTATCACGTCATTTCTGTTAGATATGAAAATTACACGATAATGAAGCGATCCTATTGGTCGACTGGAAACATGACGTAGCATAATCTCTGGTTAAAAGGCAGCCTTAAAGTACCTAGGAATGCGGTCAGCTGTCCGGTTGGCCGCAATTAAAAGGTTGTATCCGAATAATGGACAAATGTAGGCTGATGATGATTATACGAATAATAGGTTGATAGGCACTGCGATGCGGATACCAACCGCTCCGGTCGCTCGGAATTATGTGGCTTACCGTGATAGTAGACGACCTCAGTGGCGCAGCGGGCGAGAGTCTGCCTGCGACGCAAGAGGTTGCGGGTTCGATCCCCGCCTCGGAACAAATTTGTGTACGATCTGCAGAAATTTGTTCCGTTGGTCTGGGCGTTTTCTATGTATAATAAAAATATCTATCTATGTAATGTATAATATTACGTATATCAGTTATCTAGTACCCATAACACAAGCTCTGCTTACCTTGGGGCTAGATAATGCTGTGTGAATTGTCCAGCATTATTTTTTTATTTATTTATAGTTAGTACGGTTAACCAACCCGCAACCCCATGCTACGGATAGCCCCATGTCTGACTTCCGGGTAATCGCGGTGTGCTTTGATACCATAACTCCTTCAAAATTTCTTTAGAATTTGTTTCAGCCATCACATGCCTAATGTATTTTTCAGGGTTATTGAATTTTAACTTCTGTTAACTTATAAGGATTTTTGTTATAGTGCTTAGTGCAGTCTGGGTATCTAAGAAATGAAGTAAGTTCCCATAAATTTGGTTAAAAATTAAAATGGGAACTTATTTCATCGAGGGTGGAGCGCGGGTTCGAGTCCCGCCGAAGTCGAAAGTTTTTGGGAACTTATTTCATTTCTGTTAACTTATACCACGTTTATTATGGTGTCCAGCCGCGACAAAAAAGTTACGGCTGTTATTATTGGCGGCTTATATTATTGGTGTATTATGTACCTACATCGTACCTGCGTGCTCAATTCAGCCCGAAGGCCGATAACCGTTACCGCAACAACCAAAAAAAAAGCTAATCTACCAAAACATTATTTTATTCGCGACACGATCGTCTCGCCGCCGGTAAAATTTCTATATTTTCTTGTTTTGGGCCAGAGCCTGGTCCCCATTTAACGTAACCAGCTCAAACATTTATATACACATAAATGCGTTAACATTACTTATACTAAATAAGTATCTTTATAATTAGGCTAAGAGTGTAATTCGTTGTTACCCCGAATAAATAAAATAAAAAAAATTACCTACATGGGAACCGTCATACCATAGAACCGCACAATCTCGTGAGATCTCTATAAAAATACGCGCTATACAAAGTGCTCGTACCAGTTTATGAACATTCTGCAAATTTAGTAATTTTTATTATTTTATGGTTATGATCGAATAAGTGTTAATTATTATAATGGTTATTTGATCAAAAAAACTTTTATATTCCTCTGTAGCCTGTTGAGTTATTTCTTAATTTGTCTAGTAACTAAACAGTGTTTATTTAATCTACGTATGTAATTTTTTTGTGTTAAATAAAGAACTCTGAAAATAATCAAACATTCTTGTGAGATCCACTCAGTGAGTCACAATTATTATTAAATTTCAGGTGCCCTACTAGTTCCATCGAAAGTAAGTTTGAAAGCGGGCGCGTCAAGAGTGTGGGCGGGGTACCACGCCACGTTCGTATTAGACGCCAGTCAAGAGAAGGTCTTCGCGTTTGGACTTAACAATTACGGACAACTAGGTAAGTTTAATTTTTAGTACCGTCTTAAATGTGTCTAGCAGGGTTGAGTACCAATAACCAAAGTAAGTAGCGTGTTTTTTTTTATCTGCGATCAATTCATTGAATTATTTTCATTTCATTTTATCTCAGATAATTAAATACACAAACATAAATTAAATTCATTTTTAAAACTATCATGGTTAATAACATTAAAGTCATTTATAATGGGATATTTACCATGATTCGATTTTTGAGTTTTCCAATATTTCGGCACAGTTTCAATAGGTATTGGAAAACTCAAAAATCTAATCATGGTAAATATCCTTTTTTTTTTTAACATAAAAATATATTTATTTCAGCAAAAACACATTACATTAGGTACAGTAGGTATTTAACTTAATGGGTAGGTAGGTAGGTAGAGTTTCATTATATTGTGATACAATGGCCTGTTAAACTTATAGAGGTTATTGCTGAGGGTTTGGAGACAATGTTTTTACTTATGGATCTCACACTAGGCGGAGCCTGTATCGTGAGATCCAAGCTGGTGATTCTTACAGACACATGCGGGTACTTTGTCTCGGTGTGAAACGTACAATACTTAGTTAACACTTAAATTATCTTATCTAGTGCTAAAGTTCACAATTGAGCGAGTCTAATAATTTTTTCAGTACAATATAAATAATTTCTCTTTTGTCTGTTTGGTGGTGAAAGGAGTATAGAAAAAATGGTTGACTTTGATTTTCAACCACCTGAAAATCTGAAAGACAAAAATAACAACCCTTACAACCTTTATAAATGACTTTAAAATTAAATCCAGATTAAGGTTTACACAGTCAGTATTATGAGCAGGTGTTGTATTGTAAGCGCTGGGGTGTTCAGGATGAGCGATTCACTGACCTCTGCTTCCTTCTTTTATAAATCGAGTTCAATTATGTGGTGTCTTTTTGAGAATCGTTTGATTTCTTCAGCTATTGTGTTGATTTCGAAATCACATGGATTTCAATATTCCTTAGAAAAATTAAAGTACCGTGTGGCTTAAAATTTACACCTCCCCAACTTTTGCCGCGGATTTCTAAAGTGGTGACAAGGGATATCCAGGGTTGGGCAGCGCCCCCTGCAGAACAGTTCACCACGGAACTGCGAACACCTACCCGCCTGCAAAGTTTGGAAGATTACATATAACCTGACATGCTAATGAGTATGCATTGGGTGACATCTTGAAACGGACACAGCTTTATTTATTTATTTTATGGGATCTTTCAGCACTTAAATACAATTATGCTCTGCGTATGATATTGAATCATTTGCAGAGACACAATCAAGTAGAACACCTGCCTGCCTACATCATTTTCTTGTTCACTCCCCGTTAAGCCCATGAATATACCTCCATGATCGTCCGTCCAATTCACAGCCATTCCTACCCTCATCTAGTCATTATATTGACTGTATCGTCTAATCCACAGGTATAACAGGCGAGAAACGTAAAACAGCGCTATACGGCCCTAACGAGTGCGATGCCTTCACTGTCAGCTCTGGCTGGATAAGCGTGGCCCCAGGGCAACACCACTCGCTGGCTTTGGACCACAGGGGGCAGGTGTACGCGGTGGGACGCTGTGAATATGGCAGGTAATACATACCTAGTAGTCGGCTCTGGAGGAGCGTGGCCCCAGGGCAACACCTGTAATTAATAGACAATAGTTTTGCAAACAGTAACGGGCAAGAAACTGGCACTTGAATATTTATGAGGTGTATCAAAGGATACCTCGTACCTGATCTTTGACTGGTGATTAGAACCCCGCAATAGAAAAAAATACAATATCAGGCGGGTTAGGAGAACCCCCCCCCCCCCCCCCCCGTAAGATAGAAATAAAAGTAGAAAAAAGACAGATACGTAAACCTTAATAAAATGATTAGGATAAGAGAAGAAAAACAAACTGGGAGTCGGAAATATGTTTCTTTCCAACTCCCAGTTTGTTTTTGTTCTCTTAAATATAGCTCTATAAATGTTGCTATACATATAAAACCATTCCCCTAACATATAAAATTGAAGGTTTTTTTGCTACTATAGTGCATACCTCGTACTGGGGCAATTTTCTACGAAAATTTAATAATGTTCCCAAAAATATCCGTCTTCGATGGGAATTGAACCAGCAACACCTCACTTATTACGGGATGCGCTGCCAATTGCGCCACGAGGTTAAGTGACATAGGAGTCGAAAAACTCTAGAACTTAGTTCGGACTTTAAATGTACATTTTGTCCACAGATTAGGCCTTGGCGACAGAGAAGGCGACGCAGAGACATTAGTTCCCGTCCCTAAACTAGAAAACAAGAAATGCGTCAGTATAGCCGCCGGGACCAGTAATTCCTTCGCAGTTTCTGAAACAGGTATGTTCCTACTAGAATCTTTCATCATCATCAGCCTATACCAGTCCACTGCTGGACATAGGCCTCCCCTAATGAGCGCATAGCGCCCTGACGTTGCGTCGTAACATTTGGGAGTGCCCATAATCCCCACGCTATCGCAGTTCAGTGGTGGAATTGTTCTACAGGGGGCGCTGCTGCCCACCCCCCGGTGTGTCCCTTAGTCGCCTCCTACGACACCCACGGAATGAGTTGGGGTGGTTACTATTCTATATGCCGGCACCACACGGCCTCTGAATCTCTCATCATTATTTTATAATTATAATGCTGGACAATTCACACAGCATTATCTAGCTCCAAGCTAAGCAGAACTTGTGTTATGGGTACTAGATAACTGATATACAAATACACAAAAAGATATTTTATAGACATAGAAAACGACCAAAACACCCGAAACTAATTACTGCAGCTCGTACAAACATGTGTTTAGAGCCGGGTATCGAAGCTACCTCCTCCATCGCAGCTGACCTTCGCCCACCGCGCCACAAAGGTCGGCGTCATCATCAGCGTATACTACTCCTCCACTCCTGAACGTGGCCTCACTTAACTTGCGCCATAGCATCGTATCTTCAGCCACATCCAGCTGTCTATAGCAGAATTAGCAGATCGACATCCCATCTGGCCACGGGGCATAACTACGTTTTTCGAGTCGCAGTCTCCGCGTCCCACTTTAATAATAAAATAAAAAACTATGGTCTAGCTGGTAATGCCGACTTATACATTTCCCGGAAAGTATAGCCCGTTTAGGAGCCCTTTATCAAAGCACTTAAACATTAATGCTATCCTTGTATCCAGGTGAAATATTCGGCTGGGGCATGGGCAGCGAAGGTCAGCTGGGAACCGGGCAGAGCGCTGACGCGGCGGCGCCCGCGGCCGGCGTCTGCGTCGCGCTAGCTGACCACGTGCCGCGGAGGGTGGCGGCTGGCGGACAGCATACCGTCTTACTAGTGGTAAGCATACTAGCTGACGCGGCGGCGCCCGCGGCCGCCGTCTGCGTCGCGCTACTAGCTGACCACGTGCCGCGGAGAATGGCGGCTGGCGGACAGCATACCGTCTTACTACTTAGCATAATAGGATCTAGCTAAAGCAAGTAAACAAAACTTAGATCTCATCATTCGCTCAGGGTCGTGCTCAGAGTGATCCAACGCGGTGCACGACGAGACCCGCAGCGCGCGTGTCTAGAACTGCACTTATCCTGAATATAGGAGCCGTTCTAAATAATAATAAAAAAAATGTGAACTTATTTCATTTCTTAGAGTTAGCCAGAGTGCTACCCGCACCCTGGCTAGCACTATAACAAAACTTGTTAACAGTTTTCTCCTAAACTATCGATGACTTTTTTTATTCATCATCATCATCAGCCTATACCAGTCCACTGCTGGACACAGTCATTGTCATCTCCTAAATAAGAAAACACCAAGGGAACCTTGCGCTTACCCCGCTCTGGTTTGTCTCCCTCCTATGAACGCGAAATCGTATCGTATCCTTTTACAAAATGCCGTCATAGAACTCCTTAAATACACTTCCAATCAATTGTCATTTTGGAATATATTGACATTTGTCATGTTAGAGATTTATTGTTAAAATCAACTTAAGGTCGCATTCGCATCAACTTATATTTCTACAAGCAATTTAGCCGAAATAAAAAACCCTATGTTTAATTACGCGCGTGACGGTACCACCTTAAAACAAATCTCTCAAAATATCCTAACCTCCACAGGAAGACCCCAACCCTCAAAAAGAGCCCACACCAGTCCCCGAACCTGAGACGGCTGAACAGAAAACAGAGGCGTCCACAGAAGAAGAGGAAGAAGAAGAAAAAGAGGTGGCAAAGCCACGATCGAAGAGGCAAAAAAAAGAGCAAGAGGGAGAGGTTACCTCTACGTCTGCTAGCGAAGTGCCAGAGGTTAATAAAACACAGGTGAGGCATTAATACTTATTCAGTGTATCAAAAATCAAACAACTTGAATTTATTTCATAAGGAATACAAAATAAACTCATAGACCAGTCAATTTTAAACGAAATTATCATCAAATACAAAGAGAAAGTTATAATTAATCCACTTCAATTAAATTTTTTGTCTGTTTGTGAAAGAACTGGTGATAATGATATAGCATATTCAGTAGCCAGGGTCTTTCCCATTTGATCACGTACGGTAATATTATTTATTAATAGCTGTTCCCCGCGGTTTCACTCGCGTTAAATTCTGATTTCACATTTCTAGGAGCAGAAAAAGAAAAACAACAAATCAAAAAATACGTAAAATCTCCCATGGGTGTTTGATTTTCAGCAGAAGAAAATAGAGAAGAAAAGAGCCTATGTTACTCGCCATCCTTTCAACTAACTCTATGCCAAAAATCAAGTCGATTGGTTGCTTAGTTAGGACGTGAAGAAAAGACAAACAAACGCACTTTCGCATTTATAATATAATGTTATCACGCCAACCGTCTGTAAAAACATGTGTTTTTGGTCGCTAGGTAGAAATTGCCTCGGCATTAAGCTCACCATTTGTACCATAGTCCAATAAAGTATCAAAAAAATTGTTTTAGCGACATGTCAATTGGCACCAAATCTCCAGCTATTCTGCAAATTAAACTCTGCTTTGTTTATTTTGTGCACTGACTTTTTATTTTTGTAGAAAGCTTGTTAACTTTATTGTTTAATTGTAAATCCAGAAGAAGAGAGGAAGGACGCCTGCTCCGTCGACGTCCAGCACCAGTTCTCGCAAAAAGCGAAAGAATTAGGTTCCCTTCTGTTTACTAGTTGTGTAGAATTGTTTAAAAATGTCGCAAAATATGTAAGGTATCATATTTAAAGAGAATAAATAAATAATGCTGGACAATTCACACAGCATTATCTAACCCCATGCTAAGCAGAGCTCAGGTTTAATTATTTTTCCATTCAGATTTATTTATTCAGCATCATCGAGCCACAATCTTATTATACAAATCTATTCTGAGTTTTTCCATACTCTAATTCCTTAAAAAAATTTTTTAGAACATGCTGAGCCAACTCCTTTTTCGGCGCAGGGTCGTGGAAAACAAAGCTCGCTAGGTTTTACTACCACATTTTTAAACTCTCGGTTGGCGACTGCCTCGTTGTCTTCGGTCTCGCGTCTCTGTCCAAAAACCGACCCCACCCGATGCGGGGTCGAAAAATTCCCCGCTTCCGCCCATAGGCGGGCGAGGCGCCTTCTGCGCCCGCCAGTAGTCTAGTATTGCTGTCATAGCCATCTGCGGTCAACAGCACATTAGTCCATTAAAATAAAAACACAAATTTATTGTTATTCCGGATCCCGTAAGCGATTGTTTCCACTAGCGACGGATCCGTAAAAAACGGTCCCGCTGTGTGAACGTAGCCTTACGTTTGGGCAACATGATGCTGTGTGAAGGTTCCAACATTATTTATTTATAAGCTTATGCTTGTATTATTTATATAAATGTAAAGAAAATTGAAAAAACACATATTTTGTGACACGACCAACTGCATCTGTAGTTAGACGTAATGTTTAGAAGGTGGAGGAATCGTCCAGTCCTTGTGATGTCCTTTTGCGTAGTTTAGTATTGTAGTCTGTGTGTAGTTTTAGATAGTAGATTATTGTAGTGTATAATTTTTAAAAGCTGGTGTGATTTTCCCTTATTTTTTCATACAATAGACTGATTTTGAGAAACTACTCCGAGATGTTTTAGGTCCAAATTATGAAAGCTTTCTCAGTCACAGATATATGCTTGAGTGACCTTGCGAAGCATACATTGGCGATCACAATAGGCCTATCATGGCCGCAGTGATACACAAGCCACCCAAAGCAAATTAAAAAAAATTAATGACCTTTATTTAAAGAAAAGCGTTAATCAAGCGTACATAATTATATGACTGAGCAAGCTTATACTAATACGTGCCTTGGAGTAGACTCTACTGATTACAAAAAATGGATTTAGAAGGAGAAATTGAGCTTTAAAAATGCAATTTCAATTTCGCTATAATACGCTAGTGGTGTCTGTCTATGACGTCACCAATGCCTGAACATCTGACAATACAGAATTACCATAATATAGTCAAGAGAAGAAAGTATATTTTTACCATAGTCATTCTGTGCCTTTACATTACATAATTGTGACGACATAACGTCACGAATCCTTATTTTCTTATTGGTTTTCAACGTGTCATGACAGAGCGCTGTATTTTACTGTTTTATTCAATCAAAATAAAATGTACCTAATCTCGATTAAAATAAAAAAATATATAACGTCTTATAATATAAGACTTAGGCATAATTTTAGTTACTGTCATCATCCTTATTAACCGCGCTGACGCAATGACGTCACAAATCTAGGCCTATATGAAAAAAAAGGAGACCGCGCCAGTTTTTTTAAAATTAATCTTATACCTAGTGAGTGTAATATCCTAAGGAGTTAGAACTGTGTAAAGTAGGTTAACAGCGGAATGTGTCAAATGAAACTAAGGTTTTGCCCAAACTTCAAGCGAGTGGTCAGCTAAGTATTTGTGTCTGTCCTTTTATGCCGTTAATTTAAAATATTAGTTCGAAGCCCATATTTGAATGCACATCAACCCTTAGTGTAGCGACCCTTGGTTTTAACAAATTTCGCCGCTGAGCCACATAACACAATCCACACCTCCAATATTGACAATGACGTCATCTCTCATGACGTCCCGCTCAGATCGAACTCAAACTGAGCGGGACAGCATGAGATATGGCATTTTTCTCAATTCTATTCTATAAGTACCTATGTGGGTTATAGAAAGACATTCTAACGGTACGTTCCGAAATACTCTATATTATCGCGCTCCCAAGCGTTCCAAATCAGTGTGAGCGCGAAAACATGTATGACGATGTATGACGTCATAGATAACGTTGCTCATGCGCCATTTTGGGAATTCACTGACTATGGTAATTCTTGGTTAGCTGTAGCTTGGAGAGACACTGCATTTGAATATAATAATATGCATTATTTCAAATATTCCTATTATTTTACAGAAGGTGAATGGTGACGAAAAGAAAACTTCCCCTATGGACATTGATCAAACCGGTGAGTTAATTCTAGCATGCTTCTAGTAGTGTCCTTTATACAGCGTGTACCAAAATTTGGTCCGTACTTTTGTTAGAATAATTTGTTTATTTATTCTTAATTCTTAAACGGATTCGCTGTTCACACACACTTATTAACAACCTTTACCAGTTCACTGTCGTGCTTATGTCTCGGCTTTTTTCTGTCTTTTTTGTCTTGAGTTTTTCCGCTCGCGTGCGGACCCGACTCATGCGAGCACCCCAAAATCTATAATTGTTCCAGCCAACCCGCGTGCGTGTGGCCCGCATGATAGGAAAACATGAAATTATATAATAGGTTTCAAGTGGCCATGAAAAAAGCTCATCGTTAAAAGCGTTCAGACGCATAGTACCAGAAACGCAAATTACCAGGACTAGAATTTTTTACGTAATTTACCTTCTACGTAAATTACCTGAATTCCATCACGCAAATGGCCAGGATGCTAAAAGATACACAGAACTATAAATTTTTAATAATAAAAAAAGACGATGTAAAACCACTAATTACAACTACTATTTTAAAAGAGAACTACATAAGCTATACGCGATTTTCCCTCATAAAAGTAATACGTTTTACACGAGAAATACATCGATACCTACCAAACTTTACAACAAATTCACAACAATCTTGACTTGATATAAGATAAATTTCCGCGTAAAAGAGTAATAAAAATTCTGACCTTTCTTCTTTCATCAGATGACACAGACAACTCACAAGACGCCCCGCAAGAAACAAAAGAAGAACAACCCGAGAAAATGGACACCGAACCAGAAACAGAACCGGAGAAACCAGAAACAACCGACACGTCCAGCCAGGGAACCACAGACAGCGAAACGAGATCACAAGACGACCAGAAGGATATTGAGAAGCCAGAAATCAACGGTACCGATAGTGAAAAGGTCGAGATCAAAACTGTTGAGGTTACGAGCAATCCGCTTGTGACCTCAGCGTGATGTGATGGGCTGTTTGAGTTGAGATTTTGATATTGTGACTGAGTTTGATAGATTTTGGATAAAATGTAGCTACTGACAGTACTATAGACTCACTGATCTTTATTATACAAGTACGGGGGGGTGTATTCTTACGCAATAACACTTGTTTATTGGGCGAGTCAAAGCGACAGTCTCGACCGTCTCTGAACATTGACATTAGTTGAGGCGTACCAAAACAACATAACAATAAATAATATTATTGTGTAATATTGTTTCCATAGACGGGGTCAAGCGCGCACGCAAACGCTCTAGTGCAAACATAGCGAACATCAACGGTGTGCTAAAAATCCATACCACCGCGCTCACAAGCGTTTCGAATGCGCAAAACGATGATCTGTATGTCGTCATAGGTGACGTCATTTATTGATGACTGATAGACGTCAAACGGGATGTTCGTTGTCGCACTCACGATAATTCGGAACGTGTGTGAGCGCCATGGGTCACTATAATGCACGACAATTTATTGTGCGGCCGAATAATGTACACCTTGATAATCCGTGTCAAAACCTATTAAAATTGGAAGCCATGACACGGATTATCACGGTGTACATTATTCGGCCGCACAATAAATTGTCGTGCTTTATAGTGACCCGGCGCCATGATATCGATTTTAGCGTACACAGAATATGTTATTGTAATGACATTGGGTCACTATGCACGACAATTTATTGTACGGCCGAATAAGGTACACCATGATAATCCGTGTCATGGCTTCCAATTTTAATAGGTTTTATAAATTCATAATTCTTTATTTGCTGAAATGTAGGTACAGTACATAGGTCTTACATTAATTAGTCTCACTGCATTCTGCCTCAAAGTGCGTGCAAAATTAAAACAGGGTAGGTAATGCTTACATAAAATGAGTAAATTGAACAAATATGACACTAATTTAAAAAGAACACAACAGACACACAGACTGATTGGTGGATTATCAAGGCGTACATTATTCGGCTGTACAATATATTGTCGTGCAATATAGTGACCCAAGACATTGACATTGACACCGCAACTCTCGAGCGCGATGACCGTTCTGAGTTTATTAATGATAGCACTCAACTGTCCATATCGGGATATCTAATTTGGAACGCAAAATATTTTATTAGCGCATTAATCGTATATATCAGAACACAACACAAATTACCTATAATGTCATCAATACTTTCACCTCCAGCTTACTTGTTATTGGAGCTCAGTGTATAGACTTTATTCCAGGTACAGCTTATGAATAGTGAATAAAGGTTATTTCTCCGCGATATATAAACTAAGTATTTCTTAATTAATTTCATTAAGATTTGTTTAGCCGTTTGTTTGTGAAAGGTAAATAGACAGACAGACTTTCGCATTTATAATATTATCAGATGTTTGAGCGTAAGGTGTAAAAACACACACATACAGAAAAACGTTTGCGTTACTTTTTATTTAGTGTGATAATGTATTTTTGGATAATTTCGGCGTAACACAGTTACATTGAAACTGGTAACACAGAATCAGCTACGGTAATAAGTAAGTCAGAAAAAAATGATATTTTTTTTTAAATAATTTCATTAGAAAATATACATAAACATATCCAAGTAACTCTACAAGTGATTCTAGAAATTACCATTTCAGAATTAAAATTTCAACTCAATCAAATAATTCACATTACTTGAGTTAAGTCGGATACTAGCATAATATTCAAAGACATTTTGTATTTCGGTTGGCTTTTTAAAGAAACAAACGGAGTCTTAACTATTTCTTATCTAAGGCAACTACTTAATTTACAATCCAACCGAAGAATATTCAAACCTCGGTTCATCTTCTATCTCTCGAGTTGAATGATTCTTGGTTTATAATAATGAAACTTATTAATAAAAGAACAGAAAATTTAAACTTCAGTTTATCAATTAGTATAAAGTGCAATTTAACTAAATTTCACAAACAAAATTAATGTTAAGTTATTTAATGATAATTGTGTCAATTCTGACGTCGCCAAAAGTAAATAAATTTAAGAGCTCTAAAAATGTTGGCGTCGGTATAATCAAACTAAAAAGGATGGCATATTTTTGGCACCTTCAATTCGATGCGCGTGCTAAAATTCGCCTGAATATCGCTATCTCGGTTTAGCGATATTGAGGCGAACTTTTGGCGACATCGGAAATCACACCATGTTCTGTTTAAAATCCATTTCCTTGAATAAACCAATAATTCAAAATTCATTTTATTTTTTATCGATATCCAATTGTCTGTATAAGTTTTTACTTTATGAGGTAATAATGGGCGTACTTGTTAGTTTATAACCTATGAAGTTTGTAGTTTGTAAATATTGTCGTAAATGAAAGGAAATACAGCAAAATTAGACTATTCTAGTGGTTTTCGAAATGTACCAGAACCTAGGTTACAAAATATTGTTTAATGCCTCTAATATTGAGCTAGAACTCACAAAAAGAAAAGAAAGTATTGACTGCTTAAATAGCCTGGATAAAACAAAAAAAACGCAGAGACGCGTAACACGTTTTTGGTACATTGTACCTAAGTTTTTACTGCTTAAAATTATGTACCCTATATTTATTTCTTATGGTGGTTCGAAGAGGGTTCGCGCGAGATTTAAATTGAGTTCATAGAAAATGGTTTACGATTTGCGGCAAGTTTTATTGCTTGTGGCCACAGAAAAAAATCATAAAACCGGAAAATGCCAACTCGCACTTACCCAGTTTTATTAATTTTTCACGCAGTTCCGTGCCATTATCTATAAAAAGGAAATCATGTTTGTTGTATCATCATCATCAGCCTATATTTGTCCACTGCTGGACATAGGCCTCCCCTAATAATTTGTTGTATGTATAAAACAGAGTAAAGTAAATATTTAAGGGGTTCCTTAAATATTTACTTTACTCTGTTTTTTAGTATTGATTGTTATAGTGACAACATAAATACATCATCTGTGAAAATTTCAACTGTCTAACTATCACGGTTCATGAGATACAGCCTGGTAACAGACGGACAACGAAGTCTTAGTAATAGGGTCCCGTTATGGGTACGGAACCCTAAAGACCACAAAAAAAATCTCGTGACGAACCACCTTAATGTTTAGATTTATAAGCTAAGCTCTACTAAATATCCGTGACTGTGTCGAAAATTTGCATGTATTTATTTATTTAAAGATAGTGAAGTAAAAATGTGTTACGCGCATTGAAGTTAAAATTAAATAATTGAATTGAATTACAGTAGAAGGTACCGCAAGGTAGGTTAATGATTTTTAGTCTAATGTAAAACTTAATTAGGTAATGTGTATCCAGAGGTACAAAATTTAAATTCTGATTTATGATACTACATAATATAAGTGATCTTACAAAACTTTAGGTATGTTGTTTTTATTTTATAGTCTGTGCATGATTCTAAAAGTACAAATTGTACTATTCTTTCAAGCCACGCTTTTATCATAATTATTGTTAAAATAAAGATGAAATATTGTATTGTGTTTTCCTAATAAAATAGTAGTGAAAATTGTTGTTTTTTTTTAAGTTGACTTGATGCTGGCTTTTATTTCGGTCAACGAACTAGCATTGCCATTCAACATGTAAAAAGTACTGTATTCTTAGGAATTACTTTAGATAATAAGCTTCAATGGGGCCCACACATAGATAAGTTATCGAAGACTTAGTTCTGCAGCGTATGCAGTCAAAAAAATCCGTTTTCTTACAGACGTAAATACATCTAGATTTGTTTATTTCAGCTACTTCCACAGTATTATGTCACATGGTATACTACTCTGGGAGAACGCTGCAGATATTAACACCGTATTTGTGCTGCAGAAGAGAGCTGTTCGTGCAATCTATAATATGGGTCCCAGAGAATCCCTACGTGATAAATTTAAAGAAATAAACATAATGACCCTGTCAATATTTTTATGAAAACTTGTTGTACACATAAAAATATCAAAAGCTTTCCTAAAAATAACGAAATACATAATATTAATACTAGAAATAAACATAAACTCGCTGTGCCCACAACCAGGCTTCACAAGATAAATGTATCTTTCAAAGGGCAATGTATACGCTTCTACAACAAAACTCCTAGTGAGTTGCAAAATCCATCAATTAATAAATTCAAACAAACTGTGAAAACTTTTCTGTGCAAAAAGGGTAAGCCTTTTTGCACAGAAAAGTACAAAATATCAGATTATTTAGAAGATAAAAAAGCTTGGGACGGGTTTTGCTCCAACTCGAAAAATAACAACTAACAGGCTAAAGGTTTCTTCGTCGCTTCTTTACTTTAGTCTACATACCGAAGCGACAGAAATCAAAAATATCACTTTATTTACGTGTAAGTGTTTTATTTTAAGAATTTGACTTTTTCTAAGTGTACATTTTTGTATTTATGGAAATAAAGACTGACTTTTGAACGTAACAATGCTGCCAGCATTCTGCCTTCTGGTGACGACTTAGATTTTTAGAAAATAGATGTAAGTGTGAATATTAGTGGTAATTATTTTATTCTGTTTTTTCTTTTTAATAACAAATTATATTACACCACATTAGTATAAGAAGTTGACTGGAAAGAGAATACCTTTGTTTACACTTACTCTGTTCGTGGTATGAATAAGAAAATAAGTAGGAAAATGTAAATAGTAATCATCATCAGCCTATATTAGCCCACTGCTGGACATACGCCTCCCATAATGAGCCGCAACAGCGCCCTGTCTTCATCTTACTGCATCTAGCATCTGCCTGCAGTCTTGCAGGTCGTCCTCCGACCTGGCCGGAGGACGTCCTGCACTACGTTTGTCGAGTCGCGATCTACACTGAAGAACATGTGTACCTCAGCCGTTGCCGGTTCTTCGCGAGCTAAGGCCGGCCCACTGACACTTTGACATGCTATTTTATAATTAGTATTAAATAAATAATGCTAGACAATACACAGCATCATTCTAGCCTCAAGCTAAGCAGACCTTGTGTAATATATTCTATTATGGTATATAATAATCTATTTAAAATAGAATACATTTCATAGATAGTAATTTTTTATTAATAGAAATTAGCCGTGTGGTGCCGGCTTAGAACTTCCATTCCATAACCCCAACTCTTCCCGTGAGTGTCGTAAGAGGCGACTAACCCCCGAATACTCAAAAGCTCTTCTCAAGTAGGTAGCTGTTTTTTGACATTTTTGAATGAAAATGTGTCAAAAAATCGTCACTTGAGACGTGCTTAAACTTGAGATGCGTTTGAGTATTATTTTATAAGAGTTGAGGGGTAAGGGACAACACCGGGGGCGGGCAGCAGCGCCTCTTGCAGAATATATCTACCACCGAACTGCGGTCCCCAAACCGCGCGAGTATCTGTAATAAGTCAGGTATACCTACTGTAGTGGTTGGTAAGTATCTTGAAGGTCTCTACGCTCTACGTTTCTCTAGGGTGGTTAACCCTAATGTTTGTAGTCTCTCCTCGTAGGTTAGTAGTTTAAGACTAGGAACCATTTTTGTAGGTCTTCGCTGCACTCTTTCCAGTATGTTAATGTCCTTATTGAAGAAGGGCTCCATATCTGGAACGCATATTTTAATAGAGGTTTTAGATAGGGCTTGTACAGATTTAAAAACAGTTCCTTAATGATGTCTGAGAAGGCCTTTCTTATATTATACATTATAGAGTTGGCTTTTTTCACTATCTCTACAATATATTGCAACGACAAAGTTGGTGTCCGTTACGACTGAGGGTCCACAAGTGGTGTGCGTTACCCCAGCAGAAAAGTATCTTCTAGAATGAAGTGAATTACATAAATAATTAGTGTGTCATACGCTGTGAATGTGCGTCATGAAAAAAAATTTGTGTATGTCCCCGTTTTGGAATAAAACGCAAAATACGTTTTCTGCTGGGGTAACGTTCTTCCAGCAGGAAAATTCTAAACGAATGGACCTAGACAAATTTAACTTATATGGCAGATAGCTTATATTTGTGTATGAATGTGCGACTAAAAATAAAATTTGTGGGCCTTAAGGTTTTTGAGATATTCAGTTTCCTGCTGGGGTAACGTTTTGCAAAATCTTGTTTCTCGGAAACTATTGAATGTGCATCTACAAAATATACATACACTAGTAGCCCTTGATTTGTGCTAAAATGTGACATAATAAAATTTACATAAATATATACAGTTTTTATGTAATCTTGCTTCTTTTTAAAACCTAAAAAAAAATCTAGCACTTTAATGTACAGACATACAGATTCATTGTAAACGGTTTTGGGTTTTTTTTGTTATTCTTTATAACCATAAAAAGTTTCAAGAAGGTACATACACGCGCTTTTGAATAATATCGATTAAGACACATTTTTTAGGTCATAACTTTGACGTCAAAATGCAAGAAACCTTTTCAACCCAAGATTGTCGGTACAAACAAAAAAACTAGTGCGATCAATAATAAATGTATCCTGAAAATTTCAGCTCTCTACGTCTCGTTTTTAGCTAGTTATAAACGGTTGACCTGATTAAGACCTAGACTACTTAATCAGTCTTGTCCTACCTGGTGATCCGACCAAATTCGAACGACCACTAAAAAGCGACTGTTTCATACATATTGATGACCATCTTAATTTGGCTAATGAGACGCATTGGGCCTGAGTACACTCATGTACAAAAGTTATGGATAACTTTTGTCAACTATTTTAGGTTATAGGTAAGTACTCAAGTCAGTTGGTACCTACCTATCTTTTTAAGCGACTACCTCGGAAAGTGGATTATGTTTTTCGAGAATTATATACATACCTACCTAAATGATTTTTAACGTAATTACAATAGTTTGCTACACCTATCTAGGCAGACTTTCTCGAGTATGGCTAGTTAAAATTTACCTACCTGTGACCTGTTTCCAAGAACACGTAGGTGTAGTTAAGTTCCTAGTAATAATAAGAGATGAAACCTATCTATACCCAACCGGAGTAAGTATATAAATGAGGTAGTCGCTTAAAAAAATAGGTAGGTACCAACTGACTTGAGTTCTTATAACCTAAAATAGTTAATAAAAGTTATCCATAACTTTTGTACATGAGTGTACCCAGGCCCAATGCGTCTCATTAGCCAAATTAAGATGGTCATCAATATGTATGAAACAGTCGCTTTTTAGTGGTCGTTCGAATTTGGTCGGATCACCAGGTAGGACAAGACTGATTAAGTAGTCTAGGTCTTAATCAGGTCAACCGTTTATAACTAGCTAAAAACGAGACGTAGAGAGCTGAAATTTTCAGGATACATTTATTATTGATCGCACTAGTTTTTTTGTTTGTACCGACAATCTTGGGTTGAAAAGGTTTCTTGCATTTTGACGTCAAAGTTATGACCTAAAAAATGTGTCTTAATCGATATTATTCAAAAGCGCGTGTATGTACCTTCTTGAAACTTTTTATGGTTATAAAGAATAACAACAAAAACCCAAAACCGTTTACAATGAATCTGTATGTCTGTACATTAAAGTGCTAGATTTTTTTTTAGGTTTTAAAAAGAAGCAAGATTACATAAAAACTGTATATATTTATGTAAATTTTATTATGTCACATTTTAGCACAAATCAAGGGCTACTAGTGTATGTATATTTTGTAGATGCACATTCAATAGTTTCCGAGAAACAAGATTTTGCAAAACGTTACCCCAGCAGGAAACTGAATATCTCAAAAACCTTAAGGCCCACAAATTTTATTTTTAGTCGCACATTCATACACAAATATAAGCTATCTGCCATATAAGTTAAATTTGTCTAGGTCTATTCGTTTAGAATTTTCCTGCTGGAAGAACGTTACCCCAGCAGAAAACGTATTTTGCGTTTTATTCCAAAACGGGGACATTCACAAATTTTTTTTCATGACGCACATTCACAGCGTATGACACACTAATTATTTATGTAATTCACTTCATTCTAGAAGATACTTTTCTGCTGGGGTAACGCACACCCACAAGTGACATTCATAATTCTGAATAGGTACGCTATTAATAAGAATAAGCTCTGGAACATTTGTTATCTAGTAACTAGTCTCTAATTTATAAAAGTATCCAGTCAATATTTACGTGTAATATATGTGGTCCCTCAGACGTGGCTTGGAGACTGTCATAATAATAATAATGACGAGACTCACTAGAAAGTTGGATCAAGGGTCAGATCCAAAAGGTACTCCTGGACTCGGCGCGTATCGTCAGGGAGTTCCTCTTTGCCACCCTAGTCACCGGCTGCTTGAGCCTAGCTTCGCGGTCTGTGATCTACCTTTTTGATATATTTTTTACTGTAGAATAGTTTTATAATATTTTATTTTCTATAGTAAAAATGTATTTTTTACGAGATTTAAAATAAATGAAGTGAATAATAATAATCATTTCGGACCATAGTAAACTTCCGATCTAATTTAACTTAGGCTACAGTCCGGGAGCCCGTGGCTACAGTCCATAGACGACGGTTCAAATATGAGCCTAATCTTTTGAGTTAAAAATAGCTGGCTATGGGCTGCTTCCACGACAACGTCATTACAAGTCGTATATCCCACACACACTGCCAATAGACCTCAATCCTTACCATCAGGTAAAACTACCCCACACCCGTTTAGCGACAACGATGGTGAAATTGGTTCAAACCATGGACGAAGTTACCTATTACATAGTTGATACTTCGATTGAAAAAAATCTCGACCACGACATCTTCCTAATATCCCGCAGGATGGTAGTGATAACACGTTGTCGTGTACCTAATAGCGATAACCTCGTGGAAATACAACAGAACGTCCATAGACGTCGAACTGTGTATGGGCGCAAAATGGCGGGTAAAAACTATGAAATTTCCTAGAACTGGACACTGGCAGAGTGTGTTACTGGGGCGGCGACATGTGAACTCGGATTAAGATGAATATAATTATATAGAAAAATCAGTCCTATCCCCCGTGAGTGAATGGGGTCCGTAAAATAAAATTTGTGTCCAGAGTAATTTGATTTCAGAGTAATTCGAGAAAATAACATTTCGCTGCAGTACCGTCTGCAAACGTTACTGCAGCGACGACATGGTAAACTGACAAACCAGACATATATTGCCAAAAACAAAGAAGTAAAGTCACGTGATTAATGCCCCCCTACAAGACAACCCAAAATAAAACAAAAAAATATCAATCACTGTCTCATATATTTCTTTCTTACATAAAACTTACAACATACTAGGTACCTTTTGTATGTTCACTTAAAACTAAATTAACATTACGAGGCTTTTGATGGAATACATTGTTATCATTGTTATTTTATTACATACAGACAAGTCAAAATAACACTATTTATATAAAATTGTTGTTTTAAATGCACTGAGATGCAAGGTGGTATTAAATACAAAAATAATAACCAACAGTCCTGGCAGACTTAAAACTAAAACCTTATTTTATATTCTGTGGAGCATTTTCTAAGATTTGATTATCAATAACAAAAATAGCACAAAGAAAAAGACATATCACTGTGTAGTCTATATAGTCATCCCGTGACCACTGTAGCATGTAAAGTAAAACCAGTGAAACATCTCCCTCAGGTAAATAAAGCTACTCAATATAACCCGTGGATGTTTAGTAAGGACCGACTTTTATCAGGGACCAGAGTAGTGTAGCATAATTGAACATTTCAAAACATGAAACAGGTCCTCGCTGTCCACTTTAAGGTGGTCTAGATCTACAGGTCTAACTCGCTGTCCACTTTAAGGTGGTCTGGATCTAAAATTATGATCAGTGTGTTTAGTTCCATATCCACACTATAGTGAGGACGTAAGAAGATAGCCACATATCCAAGGTGGTCTAGATCTACAGGTCTAATTCGCTGTCCACTTTAAGGTGGTCTAGATCTACAGGTCTAACTCACTGTCCACTTTAAGGTGGTCTAGATCTACAGGTCTAACTCACTGTCCACTTTAAGGTGGTCTAGATCTAAAATTATGATGTGTTTAACACAATCACTGCTAGCGTCGGCGGTGCGACCCGCAGGGGCGCGCCGCCGTCGCGAGAATGATCCGCATATTGCACTCTGTGTTTTCAGCCATGAAAGGTCTAGTCTAGTATAATTCCATATCCACGCCATAGTGAGGACGTAAGAAAATAGTCAGCCACATCCAAGGTGGTCTAGATCTACAGGTCTAACTCGCTGTCCACTTTAAGGTGGTCTAGCTAGATCTACAATTATGATCAATGTGTTTAATTCCATATCCACGCCATAGTGAGGACGTAAGAAGATAGCCACATCCAAGGTGTCTAGATCTACAGTTCTAACTCGCTGTCCACTTTAAGGTGGTCTAGATCTAAAATTATGATCAGTGTGTTTAATTCCATATCCACGCCATAGTAACGACGTAAAAAGATAACCACACCAAGGTGGTTCAGATAAGCACCTTTATAGTTGGGTCAGCAACCAATCAGGAGTTGGTTCTGGCCATTATTTAACCATTTTTTATTTTTTTATTATTTAACATAATTTGAACAGGTAATACAATAATTATAGGACCCCCTGTTCACATTTGCGACCACGCGCTAGTTAAATCAGACTGATCATATACCTGGCTTGACTTAGAACTTAAGAAAATGCTCTACACAATCAATAACTTAAAAGCCTATTTCGCCTTTGACGGCGGTCTAAAAACTCCTACCACTACTGCGTGATCTCTTTCATAGGGCTCCAAAGTTAGCTGTTCCTGTGGTTTTAACTTGTCTGCTTGTAGCTTCTTCACTTCAGCTGCGAACACTGCCTCGGGCTGTGCTGTTGAGTCTATGCATGAAGCCTGAAAACGGAATTCTTATTAGCGTTTGGTAGATTAATGGTTGTTGGTAGTTTGGAAGGAGAAACCTCAGTGAGAGAGTACATTATCAACATGAAAAATTTAGCCATTTTGTTTACATCATAGGAGTATTTTTTCGAGTGTTGCAACACATCTGGGATTATTTGAGGACCAATAGACAAATAGTAGTTGTGTGTGGAAGAGATCGCTTCTAAGCGATAAGGCCGCGCCTTGTACTTATCTTACGTAATGTTTTCTGGTGTAAAAAAATATATATTTTTTCTATTGCTTTATCATCATCATCATCATCACCATCATTATTTCACCATTATGTAATTGATGAAAAAGACTATTATAAATAACCAAAATAATAAAATCTATATCTAAGCCAGGTGGGTATTCCCCTTCAATTCTTGCCAGCCTCCAGTCTTGTACCTTTCGCCTAATTAAATAAATAAATAATGCTGTACAATTCACACAGCATTATCTAGTCCCAAGCTAAGCAGAGCTTGTAATTGTAGGAGAAATCAAAATGAGCTAAATATCTTACCTTTATTGATATCACAAAATGTCCCCCATTCTTGAGGAAGTGTTGTGCATTGAGACTCACTATCCTAGCTTGGTCCGGTTGAGCCACATCCGCGAATATCGTGTCGACCATACCGACGAGCATTCTGCAAGAGATGGTGGTGTAAGTGTTGTGTTTGTGAGAGGGGGATGGATGCTGTTGTTAGAGGGAGTCAGAGAGAGAGTTCAATGTTTCAACATGAAAAATTTAGAAAGAACGATTCATCATTATACTGCGCAGTTTTTGAGCACTGAATATGGTATGTAGGATTTTTCATTATTGTGGCATCAAGGTAAATAATCTTTATTGACGAAACTACGTAAATTATTAAAAATTACCTGTATTTCAGCGGATGTCTGGCGTCTTCTATAATAGGTATAATATTGGTCCTCTTCTTAGCAACGTTTATTAAATCTCTGCCAGATCTGTGTGAAAATTCCACTGCATACACTAATCCTTCCTGTAAGAAAAACATATCTATTATTTGATGAAAACAGCATGGATTTATGTTAAGTAGAAGTATCACATCAGAAGTGGGTATGTGGACATAGTCTTCATGAATAGGTCTAGATTAGAGGGACCACGATCATCACTTTATATAGGACTTTGATCCATATCCGTGGGGAAATGAGGCTCTCGGGGTTTTCAAAGTTATTTGAACGTCTGGTCGAAGCGACGCGCGACCCGAGAGCTGGTGAGTATCTGGCACAGCGCATCAGCATTGCTATACAGTGGGGCAATGCACCCAGTGTCTTGGGCACGCGTGCGACTGGTTGATTGATATGGATCAGTTGCGCTACAACTGACATCCACACAACATCATCTAAGCAGAGCTTGTGTTATAGGTACTAGATGACTGATAATAGAATAAATTAATCACCTGGCACGAATATTTGCAGATCATACACATATTTGTCCCAAGGCGGGAATCGATTTTCCAGCATTATTATTATCATGCAGTGTGGCCGTGGCCAACAGAGAAGAGAACTCACAGGTCCAACAACATCCGAGACATGGCTGACTGTAGTTCCACTGGCCGCTCCTAAATACAGCACCCTGGATCCAGGAGGCATATGTATCGCATCCACACCTCCCATAATAGCTGCAGCCAACTTTGACCTGAGGAACAATTGAACATGACAGATAAGTTTAGAGGAGTATGTTTTGTGGATGCTTGTGTAGATGTTTGTGGGCATCAGAAGTGGGTATGTGGACATAGTCTTCATGAATAGGTCTAGATTAGAGGGACCACGATCATCATTTAGGTATTTGCAGGATAAACTATGGTTTTACTTGGTTCTAGAATCAAAGATATTTTTTGTTAGTTAGAAAACCAAAGTAATAATGTTTTACGACATCATTAGAGCAGCAGAGTTCACATTATTATTTATTAAACTAAATTTCTTTATTTTCTTTTATGCTTTCAAAACAAGCTCTCGGAGAAGTCAAACTTTAGCCTGTAAATTTACGAGTTTCAGGCTACATATAGACTGACAATCGATGCTAAAGAAAAATTTACAAATGCCTAACTGCAACGATGCAGTAAGGCATTTGTCGAATTTGTTGTTAAATTTTAAGAAAGATATTATTAACTTTTATCTTTAGCTTAGCTTTAATAAAAGAACTTGACTAGTCAATTCACAGAAGAAATAAAGTGCTAATCGACTTTTTCTTCTCTTCAAGTGTATGAAATTTTTTGATAGAAAAATATTGCTTTCCAAGGCGATAACTGCCAAAAGCAAATGATTAAATAGGTTAACGACAGCACAGTTCTTTACCTGAACGGATTCCATACTCTGTATTCAATCTTCTCTCCCTCATTCTGTGAACAGTACAAAAGTAGTATCAGCATTTTTGAAATGTATTAGTTTTGTAATTTTTATTATTTTTATAATTAAATCAGAAGTGGGTATGTGGACATAGTCTTCATGAATAGGTCTAGATTAGAGGGACCACAATCATCACATTGGCTTTTTCTCCAAATGGTTTCTAATATTTAAACGAAATAGACGCTTTTTCGAGACAAGGACGAGCGCACGCCGCGCGGGTAAGGCGAGAAAGGAAAACAAGAGCCGTGAAACGGCCGCTCTGTACGCAATATCACTGGTTTATAATAAATTTGTTATTGCTCTAAAATAATACTCCTTATTAATACTCGCAATAAAAAATAAAATGTTTTAAACTGGTATTGATATGTATCAGTTGAGCTACCTGTCTATAGTTTGCATCAGTCTGCTGATAGCTCAACTGTTTTCATTGTAAATACTAGTTCTGATTTAAGAAATGAAATAAGTTCCCAAAAATTTCCGATTTCAGTGGCTACATTTTTTTTTTTGGGAACTTATTACATTTCCTAGAGATGCCCAGAGTGCGGGTAAGCACTATAACAAAAATCCTTAGTTCTGATTTGTTTCAATTATTGTCATTTTGTTTGGTAATTAAGAATTTATAAAATAAAAAAGAGAGTTTCTACCTCAACTGATATTCTCTTCTCTCCGTAAACTTCTGATCCAGGCACCAGATTCCTTGTGACAAGTGCATCTTCCTTCCCTCTAGCTATGAAAACTCCTGCATGCCTGAAACCATCAATTTAGCTTAGCAGTTGTAAAGAAAACGGAATATTTAGAAGTTTTGAAATGATATGATCAGTAACTGATAGTTAGCTTCAAGCATTCGCTTTCAGAAGAACGAAAGTTATAAGTTAATGCATCATTTCAAATAATGTTGTCTTTTGAACTGGTACTCAGAGATCCCGAGGCGAGAATCAAACCCACAACTTCTAAAGTTGTTCTTATTCTTACTATGTATTAGTCCACTGCACCATCATCATAACCTTACAGTAAAAGATATTAAGAAACTATGTGTCACAAAATTAAAACCTCTCCTTTGGTATGTTAAATTAATTATTTACCAAGACAAATTGTTTACAGCCAAAAAGTGTAAAATTATTGTAAACCAACCACAACAGAAATAACTAAAACTCACTTGCTTGGCGTCGAGTTTCAGATATAATTGTAAGCAATATTTATTGAAGGAAAAATCTCATAACAACAAGTAATGAAAATTGCATACAAAAAGGTGCAGCAATAGCGTGAATTTTAAGCGAAGTAATAGTAGGTATGGGTGGTTTGTTTACAAAAATTTCTACAAGGAGTTTGGCTAAGGAACTATGTTCTTAATAAATGAAATATTTAACCATATTTAGCCCACAACTGGACAAAGGCCTGGCCGAACGTGAGACACCATCCTATCCTCAGCTTGGACTGCACCATGGATGAATCAATTGACTATTTCATTTAGATTTTGTCATTACTTTAGATCTATTTTCTTCAGAATTAAAATGATAATATTTAATTAAATACAAACCTGTGAGGTTCAATAATAACTTGTTTCCCTCCTTTGAAGCCCCCTCGCCCACCCCCAGGACCACCTCTGCCGCGGCCTGCAAAGGATCATCTGTTATAGCTCAGCATTTCAAAGACAATGGTTGTTTATGTTTGGTTTAATCAGAAGTGGGTATGTGGACATAGTCTTCATGAATAGGTCTAGATTAGAGGGACCACGATCATCATTTGAATAGATTGAAAAATATACTGAAAGTAGCAAGTTTTTTAATGGGGGACCACACTGGAGAAACTAGAGAGCGGAGACCTGATAGAGACCTTCAAGATACTTACTAACCACTACAGTATACCAGACTTATCTATCACAGACAGTATACTATACTCTATGAACAATAACACAGGCTGAGGACACTCGTTGTAACTGCAACGCGGGCCATTACCAACAAACCAAGATAGCACATTATATTTTTTGTCTGACCAGCTTGGATCCATTGCAATCTAAATATTATATTTTGAGCAATTGCATCAACCTTAGATTAACAATATCAATTTCTTCTTACCACCAGCACCGCGGCCCCCTCCAAAGCCTCTTCCGCCCCCTCGCCCGCCTCGCTTCTCGAAGCTGCCTCCGCCCCGGCCGCCGCCGAAGCCTCCGCGCCCGCCTCTGTCACCGCCGCGACCGCCGCGGAACCCGCCGCGACCACCGCCTCGCCCGCCGCCGCCGCCTCGGCCTCCATTGAACTCTGGAAGGTGGGCCTCGGTTAGGATACAACAATTATAATATAACCAAGACACAGTATGTATATCAATTACTATCCATTACTATTAATATTCAGCTGCACACAGTTATCACCTATTATTTACCTATTACCTTGTTGTTTTTTTAAGATTACTAGCGAAGCAAGCATTAGTAGTATGGGTTCAGATCGTGCACGAGTTTTTTTAGGTGAGATCTAATATTACCGGCGGAGTATATTATTGTACCATGATATTACCGACGCCATAGACATAGAATTTTTTCACTACGTTACCGACGCCGACGCGTGCCTATTGAGAGCGACTGCGACTTAACCTTAAAATCTGGCATGGTGATAAAAAATGTACCAACCTGGTACCAACTCTTAAAATACCTAAGAATAGTTATCTGGCATAGTGAAAGATATTCCGTAATGTAAAGGTAAGGAATCCTTATATCTTCCTTACTAAGGAAAGAAGATAGGTAGGTCCTACAAAGTATTATTCACGAGAAATGCCATTCTAACCTCAAAATTCTTGGGGCCCAATATCCAAATATGCATTTCATAGGATTGGTGAAAGAGATGCAGGGAGTTTATACACAATTCAGTAGGTAACTAAAACGTGGTAATACGCCAAGTGGTCAAAACTAACACGTGGTCCAGTGGTTACCGTGCATGTCTCAACTAAGATTACGGAAATAACTTACCAGGTTTTCCCATTACAGAAACAAAATTCACTCAGATTAACAATAGCTACTTATTTTGCTATCTAAAGGCGTAAATACTATAATTTAATTTCTTCTTAGACCGCGCGGAGACAGCAAGCCGCGCAGCCGTCCTTGGGAATAACGCCATTTTGAATAGAAAATGTTGCCTGCCACAACAAACAAATGCACACCACAAACATAAAAAGGGTTGCCACAAGAGCATAAACGAAAACTACCATTTACGATTTTTATTTAAGGTCACGCCGCGCGCCGCCGCCGCCGCCCCGCGCAGCGCCGCCGCCGTCGCCCGCGCGCCCCCGTCGTCGCTCGCCCGCCCCGCGCCGCCGCCGCCGCTCCGCCCTGTACCTACTCGAGTCGTTTCGTTATCATTATCTATCACGCAGCGCAAGTATACTTACTAGTCTATCTATGAGTAGGTACTTCAACAAACAAACTCAGTGTTCGATTAGCAGTTAATCGAAAATAACAATGGAGTCAAGTGGTTTTGAAAAAATGTCTTTAGATAATTTCAAATGGTTAAATGAGCCAGCAAAGTGGAAGGTCACCGACAAGACTCTATTAGTTACGACGGATAACACAACAGACTTTTGGCAAGGAACTTGGTATGATTTTTACTTCAACACCGGTCATGTTTACGGAGTAAACGTTCAAGACTATTTTACTTTCACAGTAAGTTCACATTTCATTCAAATCGATTTGTATCTAGCATAAATCAAAATCGTTATTGAAACCTATCCTGAAACCCCGTATTTCAAATTCCGGAAACCGGGTAATACTTTGACGTAACTTTTTACAACATCTTCCTGAATGAAACTATTTATAGCCTTACTTTCAGGCATGTGTCGAAGCTGATTTCAAGGAGTTGTACGACCAAGCAGGGCTGATGATATATTTGGATGAAAAGCATTGGGTCAAAGCCGGAATAGAATACAACGATGGGCAGCCTATGATTGGAAGCGTGGTGACCAATGAACTATCTGATTGGGCGACCGGTTAGCAATTCCAACTATAAATTTTGAGTTTGTCTACTTTAAAAATATATAAAAGCGCCATCTATGAAATTGGGTCTAGCAACCAAAGCAAGTTGAATATGTACTTTACTTATAAAAAGGCAATATAAAAAATGCAAGCTAAATCAACCTAATTATCTTCTCGTTTAGGTACTTACTTATTATCTTAGGTAACTGAGATTGAACCTAACTACAACCTTAGATAATATAATACTAAAATTTAAATTTTATTTTAATTTGATTTTTAGTAAATAGATGTAAGTGTAAATATTAGTTGTAATTAACTATTTTTTGCTGTTAAATAAATAAATAAAAAATTATTGTAAAAAAAAAAAAAAAAACTAAAATTAAATAAAACAGTAGGTAGTAATGTAGTTCAACTTCGTTAGGTAGGTATTTTTACCAGCGAGGGCGGGTTATTGTTTTTTCAATATATTTTTCATTAGCAACCTAAAAATAATACTACAAAAAAATCTTATATTAAAAACACTATGTATTAAACCACAGAGGTTTGTAGAGTGTTATTTGCGATGTACCTTCATTTGATTTGTACATGGTTCCACATCTTTACCTATTTACTAATAAGTACTTCTTGAAATTTTAATGATTTTGATAAAGTGGAATGAAGTAACTAACGATATATAATTATGTATATCAAACTATATCAAAGAGTCTTCTAAGCATTTTTAGGTTGTGATACCTACCTAGCAACATTTTGTAGGTGAAAAACCGTTCCTTGTTACAGGACTCTACACAGGAAACCCTCGCAAATTCTACATTCGTCTATCAAAAGTGAAGAACGTGGTCTGTGTCAAGTATTCCACTGACAACATCACTTGGAATTTACTAAGGTTGTGCCCTTTCCCTGAGTCTGCATCGTACTTCGTTGGTCTAATGTGCTGCACTCCGGAACGAGCTGGGTTGGATGTGAAGTTCAGTGAAATTAGTATTTCGAAGCCGGGAAAGGATATTTTGCATTCGAATTAATGTCAAAAATTTTAAGTTAATAGTACTTGGTGGTAGTTCTGTTCAAGTTTTATGCATTTTTTTTATGTTACACAGTGGTGGTCACATAATTTAATACACTGGTAGCATATTGATATAACTAAGCTATTCCTCTTTAAACGAATGTAGTTCTTTTTTAAAATTTAGAACACAGCGTTCTCTGTCTTTAATTAGCTGGCCAGCTACAGGTAGTTAACTTAAAAAAGTTTGTATTAGAATCGGATTGTGAGCAAGATGTGCAACACAACTTTTTTGTCCCCCATTTTAATACAGGCTTTTTAAGCCTATCTCAAGCTCCAGCTCCTCACAAAACAGGTTAATTACTTATAGAATTTAATTTAATTTTACACAATTATTTTTAAGAAAACCTTTTTGTGAGTGGAAAATAAATGTTTATTATTATTATGTCCACCGCTGTATATATTTTACAATTCGTATCAAAATTAGTTTTAGTCAAACTAGAATAAAATAGAAACATAACCTACTTACCGTTTATACGCTGTCGTCAGTAGAAAACTTAGTTGTAATTTAAGTTTCTCATTTCTATTTTACTTTCCTCGAGTTTAAATTATGTAAAACCAACATTACTGTACTTTTACTGTACCAATTAGTTGATAAAATATCTTGATTGGTTAAAATAAACCCTAATTTTCTCATTAAATGACATAAATTAGCTAGGTATTCGATACTATGTTATCTAATGAAAAACCATTATGTAAATGACTATTGAAAATGTTTTTATTTTCATACTTCCTTCTCATTTATATTTTTTTGTTTAATATTCAACTTATTTGGAATGAATTCCTTACAATACTAAACTAATTTAAATAACACATTTGACTTATTTCTAGAAATGCTTAATGTAGGTATTAAATACGCGGTAAACAAACTGAAACAATTGGTGAATTATTTAAACAACTTATAAACCCCTAATATACGAAGCGATTAGGATAGCATTTATCACACACACATACATACATAAAAATTAAAAGTCAATATATTAAATAAGTTGGATGTAGGCATGTACCAGTCCTTTAGTCTTTTTCCAATTTTCTACAAGGTAATGCAATATTAAATACTACAGAATGTGAGCATTTGAACATTTTGAATCAACAAAATATTTAAACTTTCTTAGCGCAAAAGAATGAGTTTTATTATTGCGACACCCTAGAAACTCATCCCAAAAAAATACTTACATTATATAGGTACTTACATAATATTATAATATAATTAATATGTTGATACATACATTATATTTATCACATATAGATTACCACATACACTAACATATACTTTTACTTAAACCTATATTGTTCAATTATTGTGTGCCCAAACAAACATTTTTCAATGAGCTCTGTTCTTTTCTAAATCTAGACGCGTTGTGTACATTTTACCAAAATACTTTATCCTCTACAAGCCGTAGTATACTTTATTGTGTGATAGCTAAGGATTTATTCAGGTTGCTGTCCGTTAACATCTGATGGCTCAATTTTGACTGAGATATTTGGTGTGCTGCTTTCCACTGGATTCAAATGGTACATCTGTAAATAAATAAATAAAATAAAAAGTTTCTTTAATCAGACATGGTCCATATTAGGTACACGAAACAATACAATATAAAATAGAAACGAAATAAATATATATTTTTAATAGGGTTAAGCAGCCATTCAACACAATCCCTCAACTGAGGATTCTAAGTAAATAAAGACACAATTATCATTATCAAATATCAATAACGTTTATTTTTTTTAAACTTACAAAATAAGCACTTAGACAAGTCACATTTTAGGGTCACTATAATGCACGACAATTTATTGTACGGCCGAATAATGTACACCTTGATAATCCGTGGCATGGCTTTCAATTTTAACAGGTTTTGACACGGATTATCAAGGTGTAGTACATTATTCGGCCGTGCAATAAAATGTCGTGCATTATAGTGACCCATATTATTTTATACCATAAACACGTTTTTAGATAGTAATTATTATCAAACGAGAAATGAGGTGTTATTGATTTTTTTCACATCAATTTTTTGTCCACTAGTGGAAGAAGTGGAAAACAAACCACTAGTGTATAATATGACTTACAAACTAATACAATATTTGCATATCTAAGTCTAAATTAGCAATGTTATGCAAATTATAGTAACCTGTGGTCTATAAGCGAAATAGTTTTGAGAACCAGATACCAATAACATATTCCTAGGCGATGCTGGTTTTATAGGTAAGATCAAGGTGACTAGGTTTTATATTCATTTTTTTAAACTGAATATAAAGGTCCTGGAATATGGGTGCCCTCTTTCATTCCAATCACTCATTAATTGTTAAGATTCGACATTTTGTTCCACTATAATTTGATTCCACTTGATTCTATTCCATTTTGATCCAAGAGCTCGGGTATCGATAGTCTCGTGAATCGAACCCACAACCTGCTGTGTCTCAAGGGTACTTAAGCCCACACAGCTGGCAGAGGTCATCTTATTATAAATCCGGTAGTTGTTTTTCGTATTGAAAATTCTTTTATCGATAAAATAAAACAAAAGATAAAAATACGATAAAACCTCACCTGCATAAACATCCTAGGAGTAAGTTGGTCGACACTTGTCAGCTTGCTATACGCGTCATCCACTTCGGGTGGATAGATCTCCACGGGGGACACTTTGAGCTTAGGGGTCCTTTTCTTGGTCGGTTGCTCTTCCTCCGAATCTGATGGTGGTGGGCGGACCTGGAGATTACATTTTACTGTTTTATTTACTAGAAACCATAAGACTTAAGCACCCAACAAATTTTAAGTATATATACAGTGTGAGCTGAAGACAGGGCGCTATGGCGCTTATTAGGGGAGGGAGGCCAATGTCCAGCAGTGGACTAATATAGGCTGATGATGATGATTGTAAGCATGTTTTACGAAAGATTGCAAAATATTTATAATAAGGATTAGTTTCTGCCCACAGATTCGCACGCGTTATTTCTACGAAGTCAGTACTAAAGTTATAAAGCCTATTTTTTATTCCAGACATCTATACAAAATTTTGAGCCCGATCGGTTCGGTCGTTATGGCGTGAAGAGGTTACAAACATCCATCCAAACTTTCCCCCGAACACTCAAACGCATCTCAGATTTAAGCGCGTCTCAAGTGACGAATTTATGACACATTTTCATTGAAAACTGTCAAAAAATCACGACTTGAGACGTGCTTAAATCTGAGTTGCGTTTGAGTATTCCGGCGTGAGACATTTATAATATTGGTTTGATTCAAACATGGGTACAATGGAGACCCATCATAGTTTTATGTTATGAATGCAGTTTTATAGACAATATCGTGGCCGTAGAGCGAAAAGTCATCAACTCGCTATTTGGCCAAAATTGAGTTAAACATGTCATGAAAATCACCGATTTTTTTCTGCATTTTTCAGTCTTACAACTATATCCATATCTATTATAGTTTTCATTTCAGAATATGCGAGAAAACACTAATTCTACATTTGGACTTTAATATTGAAGTCGAAAATTAATTTAACATACTTAGTTATTTTATCTCTACTTGGAAAATTCAAAATCCGAAACCTAAGTCGAGTTGGTTACTTTTCCTTATTAAAGTTAGTTCCTAACAAGAACACAAAACTAACTTACTACACTTGATTACTTATAGTATGACTGGTTCGGTACCAAACGTGAAAGCGAAAACTAACCAAGTCTAGTTAGGGACTTCTAGATCGATATTTATGAAAAATACGCTATCTGTGTAGGAGCAAGAAATCACTAAACCGGTTTAAAGAGTTCTATCCTAAAAATAATGATCACTAAGTTTTGTTTTGAATAGTCGTTAAAGGGTTTTGATAATTTTCATTCTCTATCTTCGTACGTTAAGTGAATTTGGCGGTGAAGAGCTGCATTCCTGGTATGAGTCTCTGCCAGCAGCAATGACGTTGCAGACAGGCTGTTAGAGCCCGATGCCACCGAAGAAGGTGAAGACTGATTCTATAAGATTAGAAATGATCATAATCTTCAAAAGTAGTTCTGGGTTTCGACCCGCTGATTTTAGTTTTTAGTAATCATTGAACCGTTTATTGACGTTACAGCAGGGTTTGCAATTCGAATATTCATTTTATTCGAATATCCGCTCCAATTTCAAATTCGAATAATTCATTAAAATTATCCGAATATTCGAATAGTTAATAAAGTAATAATAATAATAATCTACACATGTACTTAATTTTTTTTGAATAATTTTCTGTATCCAAACAAGAACAAATCTATCAAACATGGAGATCAATCTTCGGTGCTATCTTCAGATTTGAAATAATCCGTGGGTCGCTGATTCTAGAACACAACATGGTGGGACTCAGGCCCTGCTCTGAGCTGAGTCCCAACACGTTGTGTTCTTGTTTGTACTCGTTCAGCAAAGGGAATAGGTACCGAGGACGTACAGAAGAAGAATCAGCGACCCACGAATTATTTCAAATCTGAAAATAGCACCGTAGATTGATCTCCATGTTGGCAGTTAGATGGTCTGTCGTTTTTCGAATCTGTACATCCGAAACGACCTTGTGGCTGTGTGGAACCGGTTTAGAATAGTACCAACCCAACTCTTCCTGTGGGTGTCGTAGGAGGCGATTAAGGGACACAAATCGGGGGTCGGGTAGCAGTGCCCTCTGCAGAACAACATCAACACTGAAGTGCGATCCCTAACCCTCATGCCCAGCGTGGGGATTATGGGCATTACCCCCAATGACGACACGAACGAGGAAATGGCCCCCAGTTCCCGTCCGCCTCGCTATTCCTGGCCATGGTAACGGCGGGGAACGGAGTGCTAGGAATCACCGGGCTACCTCAGGCTGCCATCAACAACAGACCTTGGCAACGTACAACGGACACACTGAGGCTTGACCCTGAGGAACATCAAATGGCATGTTCTGGGGTTATGTGAAGTCCGCAGAGAGGGGGAGGACACCGTAACCCTAGACTCAGGCCATCTTCTCTACTTTCGCGAGGGTGATAAAACATCCCAGGGTTGCGAAGGTTTCCTTGTCTATAAGGCCCTCTTTAACAACGTCCAAGAAATCTCCAGTGTGTCGACCAGGGTAGCGTACCTAATCCTTCGGTTATCCAAACGGTATAGCATGAAGGTTATTCAGGTCTACGCACCGACCTCGGCACACTCAGATGATGAAGTGGAGGATTGTACGAAGACATATCCCAAGCCTTGCATCACACCACTAAGGCTCACTTCAACGTTGTTATTGACTTTAATAGACCCTACACAATCTGTTCGAAACGGTGAGGAACGAGGACATCAAGTTTTGTAAAAGCAGCGTACTGGCAGGAAATCCAAATTCTCGATCGAGACTCTCGGGTTGATGCCAAGAAGACGAGAAACCACCCAAGCGACTTCGTCTGAGAAGTCAGACCTGAACAAGCGAATTGCGAAGATGGTACGGCGCGACCTTCGGAGCTCCAACACACGCCTTATTGAAGAGGCGATAGAGCCAAACACAGGGTCCAAAGTATTCACTCAGCACAGCAGCTTGTCAGGAGTCACCTGACGAAGCTTAAAACGCACGATGGAAGGACCGTATTGTCGAAGCCGGAGATTTCTGTCGAGATAGAGGATTACTATAGCCGTTTATACGCTGAACGCTGCCCATCGTGCCCAACGCGACGACTACGATTCCAGAGCCCTGAGCCCCTGACACGCCACTACACCGACTTACTGCCAGACATCAGTCAAGATGAGACCGTGATCTCGACGTGCTCTGAGGCAACTTAAAAATGGAAAAGCCTCCGTTGAAGACGGCATTACTTCAGAGCTTCTGAAAGCAGGAGGAGCCCCTGCTATACAGGAGCTACAGAACCTCTTCAACACCGTCCTTCACAGTGGGAGAACTCCAAAGGCATGGAGCGGGAGTTTGGTGGTGCTCTTTTTTAAGAAGGGAGATAAAACCCTTCTTAAAAACAACTGACCCATCACACTTCTGCCTGAGCCACGCTTATAAGCTTTTCTCACGATTAGTCACAAATCGTCTTGCTGATAACATAGTCTTAATGGCGGACTTGCTGGAGGAGCTGAACCGGATACTGGATGGCCTGGCTTCTGACTCACGACGCACGGCCTTGGTATGAACTTGGACAACACCATGGTCATGTCAGGACAACTATCCAAATCATTAATATTCCTAAGCGGAGACTTAGTTATCTCTGTTAAACCATAAATGCGTTTTTTTTAATTAATTAACAATAAAGCTAATTAAAATACTTGGTTTTTTTTTAATTGAATTATGCTGCAATCAAATCAAACCCAAGTCTAGCTGCTCTGATCTTATCATTGTTTGAATGAATAGATTTTGTATTTTTTTTCAATCAATACTAAAAAAATATTCGAATATTCGCTCGAATTTCGCTCTTGAAGTATTCATATTTAGGGCATCGGAACCGGTTTTTCCCGGTTCCGAAAGAACCGGGAATTCCCGGTTCTTGGGGCTATGAAAAGAACCGGTTCTCACAATATTAGGAACCGGGTTTTCGGTTCTTTCGGTTCTTTTATTAAATTATGAATTTCGAGATTGTGTAAACATTTTTTAACGTTGATATACGTAAAATTCTTACAATACTTTATTCTAGTGATTATTTTATAATTATGTGTGTACTAACTGTCATTTTTGCAGTGCATGTGCATATTTGATTGACCGGTAGGTTCTGTTCGGTGACCGGTATTCAGTTGGTCGAGAATGGATTTGTTTGTTCGTTTTGTTGTCCACGGTATGCGCAACATTTTCCTCCAACCCCACATTTCAAAAGCCTCGATCTTCTTTCGGTCAGCTGCACGAATTGACCACGATACATAGCCATATAGAAATATTGAGAACACCAAAGAACGGACTATTCTCATCTTGGTGGTGTTAGAGATACTTCTGTCTTGCCAAATTCTGATCATCTTACTCATGGCTACTTTGAATATTTGCGTGCGTCTGCGGATCTCCTTTTTACAGCCTCCCTGATCGCTAATCAGTGATCAGGGAGGCTGTAAAAAGTAGATCCGCAGCAAATATAGTGTCACTTTCGGCTGTTTTATTTGATTTTAGTTTTCTTAGAGCAAGTCTAACTTCAGACTCCAGAATTTCCGGCTCTATAATCTGGCCTTTAAAAGATATTATCATCGTAGGTTCGTGTAATCTTGTACCGTCTTCGTACAGACTTTCGCAGTATAGTCGCCACCTTTATGTGACCTGGTCTACTTCAGTCAGTAACTTGCCCTGATTATCTTCAATAGCCCAAGTTTTAGGTTTGAACCAATGAGTTATGCCTTTAACTTTTAGAAAGAGATCTCTTGTTTGTAACGTCTCAGCATGCTCCTCTACGTCTTGACATATAGAGTTCAGGTACTGATTGTGATCCCTGCGACATAAGCGTTGAACCTTGGCTGAGAGAGAGTGAGATATTGAGTTCGTTCGGAGTCACCTCTGGCCAGCACATCTTATCTCTCCTTAATCACCTTCCACGTCTCTTCTGAGATCCACAACTTTCATGGACGGCCAAGTGAATCGGAATTCTGAACTAGACATTCAGAATTCCGATTCACTTGGAATAAGTTTGATTTATCATTGAAGCTTTCCTTGAACGCCGCGAGTGTTTGTGGTGCGGGTTGACTTTGGTGTTTTACGATAGCTCGCTGACACCTCTTAAGTTTGACGTTGATTTCTGCTACCAAAAGTTGGTGATCGATTCCGCAGTCAGCACCTGGGTAGGTCTTCATGTTACTTACGCAGGATCTCCATCTCTTAGCAACCGCAATGAAGTCGATTTGGTTTCTGAAGCGTTTCCCTGACATCACCCAAGTATACAGGCGTCGTGGGTGGTTCAGGGAGCATGGTGTTCATAATAGTGAGAGTTTTCTGTGCAGAACTGTAGCCACATCTCTCCTCTATCATTTCTATCTCCAAGACCATACTTCAGTAGCTGTAGCTTAAAACATTACTATAAGTATAATATAAAAAAGTGATTGCTACAAGAGTGATGTTTAAGAAATAAAAATTATTGCTGTGATTATAAATTCCCTGTTTGATTTTTGACACTATTGAAGAATTTTGAAGATTTTACTAACAATATTCCAATAAATTAATAAAAGTTTTGAAGGAACCGAAAGAACCGGGTACCCGGTTCTGTGTTGGAACTGGAACCGAAAGAACCGGTTCTTAAAATATGGCCGGTTCTCGATGCCCTATTCATATTATACGAATAGCAAAATTTAACGAATAGTGCAAACCCTAGTTACTAGTGACGTTACTAGTTTTTAAAATTTTAACTGTTTTCCTTGTTAATTTTGTTTCTGCATTCTTTTTATTATATTTTCAAAAGTACAACAGTTGCATTTTATTACCAACCAGTAGTTTTTGTGACGATTCTCTAATAAAATTAATCAAAATCGAGAAATAGGTTAAATTAGAGAGCCTAGAATAATCACTAAAATACCTTTTGAATTTTCAAAGGTTACTCTTATTTTAACTAACTCAAGGTAATTCTCATTTAAAATAGCATAAGCACAGAGGAAAAGTCACCAACACTATTTAACAATTCAGTGACTAAAATTCTCAGTACAAGATTTGAGGGCGAAAAATAACTAAATGAGTTTTATATAAAAATCTTTGAAAAATAAACAAATTACACAAAATTTTGTACTTTACTCCTATGCGTTTATCTATTTCCTTTGATATGAGACCATAAAATTTGAAATATCTCACACTATGCGGAAGTTATGTTTTTTTTTTTCTTTTGAAAAACTTTAAACCTTCATAACTCTAAACACTAAATGACCTAGTTGATGACTTTTCGCTCTACGCCCACGATATAGACATGTTGAAGCAGCAAGTACCACCTCTAAAATTAGCAATCTCTTGTTGATAAGCATTAAAATTCAATTTAAGTAGATACCGGTACTTAACTATAGTAAAACTATCCGAGCAAGGTCTATAAAAGTTTTATAGTTCAGAAAAATAATGAAGGACGTTCTTTTGCTTGAGTTGCGTGTACACACACACGCACGTGTGTGAAAGAGTAGACTAGACGTAGTGCGCTGAAGCACAGGTGAGGTAATGTTACTTCGTAAGCTGAAGGTAATTCAGACAATATGACGTCATAATTCCACCCCCAGACATGGGGTTACACTCACCTGCAACACTCACCTGCAACACTCGAGAAGGATGTATTGATGGATTCAGATGCTAATGTAATGAGGTAGGAATGAAAATGAAGTACTTACTTTTCTCGGACGACCAGGTCCTCGCTTTTTGACTGGAACCAGAGCTGGTGATGGTGAACGAGTCTGAAAAAAGGCACATCAGTTAGTTCTAACACAATAAATTAGCATGTGATTTTTTTTTCAGTGGTAGGTAACTCTTTTTTATAATAATCTATTATGAGAAAACAACCTTGTCTCGTTTCGAACGCTTCTTTTTGCATTTCTTTTATTTTTACAAAATACTTTTTCATAATATAAAGCAATATTTAATTTCGAAATAACACACCATGGAAACATCACCTTCAAATTCAAAATTCTATTTATTACCATGTTGTTTGTAGGTCATGTAATAGAAAACAGTTCCAAACATGTACCCAGCTATGGCACTTCAATAACAATACTTAGAAGAGGTAAATAGGTACTTAGAGACAAAAGTAGGTACTTATTCAAAACTTAAATCTAACACGTCACCTCCTCACCTCAACAGCCTATTATGGTCCACTGATGGACGCAGGTCTCCCCCTGAATTTTTATCTCATGAGAGGTAATGCCCATAATACCCACGATTGTCATACGGGTTGGGGATCGCAGTTCGGAGATCTATTCTGCAAGAGACACTGCTGCCCGCCCCCGGTGTATGTCTCTTAGTCGCCTCCTACGACACCCACGGGAAGAGTTGAAGTGGTGCAAATTCTAAGCCGGCACCACACGGCATGGAAACATAATGCTGATAAAACAGATTGGAAAGAAATAATATAATTTTTGGTTCTTACGTCTTCTTGTCACTTACCCTTTTTTTCCTAATAGGTCGGCTTCCATCAGCGGACCGCGTAGTCATGGACAGAGAGGAGACCGTTTCAGGTTTCTTTTCCATGGTCTCTTCCTTCACGCGCATCCGATCCAGGAAGAAATTGTCTTCCGCCATTCGCATTGCTTCAAAGCAGGTATTACCTATGGAGTTAAATATATTATATAACATAACAAACATAAAAACGTTTATTGCAGTACCTTTTTTACAAACATTGGATTTGGGAGCCTCCATTTAAGCAAATAATTGCTTGTGTTAGGGGACTCCGCTCTTGCCAGTGACTTACATAAAATCAGTTTTAAAACATACAAACAACAAGATAAATTACTCAAATACATTATATTATATTATATTATCATATTATATTGAGTGAAGGCATTCTAGTCACGATGCAATGTGACACGGAGTGTGGGAAAACATTATGGAACAACGACATTTTAGTGGTCGATCGCAGGGAGACGATTGATACGTCGGCTTTAGGATCGCTCTTCATGGCGTCGTTTAGGGAAAGCCTTTGGTCAGCAGTAGACGTATAGGGAGGGGCTGATTATGATGAAACTTGATAGCTTACATTGACTGCCAGAATAGCATTTTTTATATTATATTTATAACAATATTTAAAGTATTTTTCCTCATTATGCTATATAATGTAAAGACAAATAATTGCATGCCCATAAAGGGCAAATTACATGTTGTTACCCATTTTGTTTGTACCATCTTTTCCGCATGTAATTGCAATAAATATACTTTTACTTTGTATAAATAAATGGTTGGTGCTGGTAAGTTTATTGTGTTTTTCTAAGTGTCCTTTACGATCTTGTAGATAAAGCATTTTTTTTATAATATGAGCCTTACTAAACCACTTCTCTCATCGATATACATCCACAAATAATAAATATCCATATTTTACACAACACAGGCAGATACTGTGTGAAAGTTACTGTGCGTGCCTGTCTTACTTTTTCAACCTGACAACCCTGACCAACATCATAAACAAAAATATCTAGCTAGACATACTTGTCTTTGGTAATGAGAGCTGAACTAGTTCGAAGTTGTGTTTCAGGAGCCAGTGGCTTCACTTTGTTACCTATTGTTATCGGTCTAAATGAAATGAGGCATCATCATCAGCCTATACCAGTTCACTGCTGGACATAGGCCTCCTCTAATGAGCGCCATAGCGCCCTGTCTTCAGCTTTCCGCATCCAGCATCTGCCAGCAGTCTTTCGCAAATCGTCATCCCACCTGGTCGGAGGGCGTCCTACACTACGTTTGCCGAGTCGCGGTCTCCACTCAAGAACACGTTTACCCTAGCGGTTGTCGGTTCTTCTAGAAATATGGCCAGCCCACTGCCACTTCAGCTTGCTAATCCTTTGAGTTATGTCGATAACCTTGGTTCTTTGTCGGATGTATTCGTTGCGAATCCTATCCTTCAGAGAAACTCCGAGCATAGCTCTCTCCATAGCTCACGAAATGAGGCATCACTTCATGTTTATAGACTTATCCAAGAGATGGGTAGACAACTATTTAACTGAATAAAAAAGTGTGTAAGACCACGGACACAATCTAGTAAGATAAATAACATAAAAGCTAAGGGTACCTTGCAGAGCGTATCTGATGATCTTCAAGACCTCAATCCGACATAACAGCCTCGTATCATCATTCATCTTCTTAAAACATGGGATCAGGGAGTTCATAAACAGCTTGTCATCATCAAAATGATCCTCTGGCAGTATCGACATAGAATTAGCATCGATTTTGATTTCTAATGGCTTTGATTTATCTGTTGTTTGATTGCCTTTGTCAACTGTTTCTGGTTTTTCTACTGGTTTGTCTACTTTGTCTATTTTATCTTCTGGGGCGGAATCAGGTTTTGTTTTCAAGTTGAGAGGTTTATCGTTGACAGACATTTCAGATTTGATTCGAGGGATTTCTTCGGGAGCCGGATGTTGTGGTGAGCTTGATAATTCTGAGAACGATTCGTATTTTTCGATCGAGTTTCTTGGTTTTCTGTGAAGACATCGATCATTTAAGTATTTATAGTAGAGAAACCTATTACTATAAAATAAGCTTACCTATTGTTGGAAACTTGGAAGAGGGTTTCTGGCTTTATTAATTTCTATAGGATGATATACTTTGCAACTGGTAGTTAGGACCTACCTTACGTACAGTATGTGCAGGTATTTAGGAATTTCGCTCTATATTTCTTTTGTTAAGAGAGTACCTACTTTTCAACTAGTATTAGCAAAGCCATAGAAGACGACTCTTTCAACGATGCTGTTGATAACGTACTTTGAGTAAATTAACAAAAAAAATTACAACTTTCATTTTACATTAGGGTTAAACATACCTAATCATAACCAATCACCTACCCGGTTTTCATTTATGTAAATAAAAAAATTGCACCCGCATTTTTGTGGATAAGACGGGAATATTATCCCTTATAGCCTTCTTATAGCATAATAATTAGTCACTATCCTATATGGGATAATATTTTCTGTAGTAGTATTACTTACTTATTCTGCAATGCCTGCCTCAGGAAGGTCAAGTCCTTGTGGTAATGATATCTCCGAGAGCCCAGCATGCACTGTTCTGGAGGCACGCACTTGCCCTGGCGAAACATCTTGGTGTACGAGTCTCGAATGGAACGCCATCGTTTTTGGACCTCTTTTCCTGTAACGAAAGATTAGTTAGATAAATATATTTTTTTATTGTTTTTTTTTGTGACTACACGCACAAAAAAAATAAGGCATATTTAGCATAATTTTAAGGTATTTTGAGCATAGCATTTTGAGTTCAAAGGAGTGGGACAGAGCTGAGCGGTGTTAGTGCAACAATCGAGTTTTTGCTTTAAAAAAATAGTAATTTGGAAAATCTTAATCCCACAATTTGCTTTATATTCTGTTTGATTACTGTACAAAGTATCAAGGCTTATTTTATAAAGTACTAGCTGCGAACCGCGGCTTCGCCCCCGTGGAAATTTATGTTTCCGACTTTCTTAATTTTTTCTTTCATAAGAACCTTCTCCTGACAATAACAAACACAACAAAGAAAGATTTGGCCAAATTGGTCCAGGCGTTGTTGAGTTATGCGCTTACCAACTACCAACACATTTTGCGATTCATTTTTATATTATAGATTTATTAAATAGCGACGATTTATTGTACATTGTGTGTGTGTTTAGAGCGAAGTTTGTTTTTTTTTCTATCAAGGGGATTATGTAATCGTTTTTTCAAAATACTAGCCTTTTAGCATCGATCGCATCTTTAGCAGCGATTTCAGGTATCATCGACTCTTACATAAGTACCTACTGATATTTACATAATATGACGTTGTATGGGGGAGTCTTATGCTCAGCTGTGGACGTGTGTCTTATGATTGCGGCATAAAAAAGAAGTTTACATTTGTCGCGTCGTCGATTAGTAACCCTAGCATCAAATACTAAACGACTCGCTACTCGATTATATAACAAGCCTAGCTAATGTGTCAAGGTTTTAAGTCTGGGGGAGCTGGTAGAGGTTATTGAACTAAATTTACAAGACAAACTGGCGACAAACATTTTCGCTATAAAATATATAAGTACATTTACATTTCGTTGTTTAAAAAACCTAAAAGTTTCGTCCGCACTCAAACTACCCCGCCTTAAAAAATCAACCTATCCTTAATACACTCCTTGAGATATTCTCTATGTTAAATATTTGTAAACAACTTAGGTAGTTACTAGTTAGTGCACAAAAGTGCAAAATTCTGTTTTTCGTATCGACTTTGAAAAGAATGTCACCACTAATAATATACACTGTAGGAAAGACCTTTAATCGACAAGTAGTGCAATTTCTGTGAAATAATCAACAGCAAGAGAGTGATTTTAATTTTTTAGGATAAGTATGGCAGCAATGATCACAAACGTTATAATATCATGAGTTTTTCTTTGTTTGAAAGGAAATTTCCTTGATGTGAAATCTGTATTCGTTATATCCATAGAGGTAAGATAGTACAAGCCGATACCTACCTACATAATTATTATGTCGGTCGGTACACTAGGTACCCAGAGTTGAAACAAACAAGATAGTCTTTGGAATTAGTCACAGAAAAACAATTATTACCTATAGTAGAGAGGCCAAAGATAAATTTCAAGTTTTTAAAACGGGAGGTCAATGCAAGTCAAGTTGAAGGACAAATTTGGCGAATATTCGATTGTTATGACTGATATATTATATTTACGAAATAAAAGATTTTGGTTTACATTATTATTATAGTAGGTACCTAAATTAGGTATAAGAAGAATATAGTTATGGGTAGGTAATAATAAAACGTACTTAGGTATATACCTAGATGTATATAAAAAAATCAGGGGGAGGCCTTCCTTCGTGCAGCAGTGGACTATTATAGGCTGTTGAGGTGAGGTGAGGAGGTGTATAGGAACTTATTTATTATACTTACCTATATGTCTACCAATGCTTCTTAGATCGACCAGCAGAATAAAATAAATACTACCACAACACAATTTTAAGGTGCTTAAATTGGGCGAGAAGTAAATTTATAAAGATTCATCCTTATTTCCTCTTCATATACCTATAATAACTTCTGAAGCTCCATTAAAATATTTCATAGTTACAATTACAACCACATACAAAGATTATGGTATTGCTAATCCATCCAGGGCTGCCTCATAAAAGATTGAGAATCACTGGAGCGACCTAGCCGAAAATCAAGTGACGTTTTATTTCCAAAAATCAGTGCTATCATAATGCCAATTGCAATAATATGAATTTAGCAAGAAAATATTCCAAGGTCAAAGTTTGTTTTACAAATAATAGTCAAAACATGAAAATAAAACAAACGAAAGTTTTCGTAATGGCCGCTTGCAAAATGTCGTCGTTCTAATGGGAAAACCATGTAACCCAACTTTTGAAAAAATTAAGGAATTCTTATTGTTTGTCAACGTTATTTCTGTAGGTACGTACATTATGGAGTTATTTGTTGTAAATTTGGTTAACTTACGCTACGCATAGCCAGGTGTTGCTCAGTATGAGTTACGTACCTAGTACCTACGTACCCTGATTTCTTGGTAATAATAACATAAATCAAGAGGTAGCATTTATCGACTGACTAAATAGGTAATTCTTGTCCCATATTATGTATATTTTAAGAACCTACCTAACCTACCTCTGCCTACGAGCAGTACCAACTTTTACGTTTGACTTGTTATATTTACTTTTGTAAAGAATGTTGTCGAATTCAACGTTTTAAATTTTTCTAATTTGACAAAAATTAATACCTAACCTACCAGGCTCAAAATGTAGTCAACATGTTGAGTCTTTGAATGACTTATTCATTATTTGCCAAAATCAACTAAACTGGAGACAGTTATGCCAAAATATAAATGAATTTTGAGACTGCCAAATATAATTCCCTACCTACTCAATACAGTCATGAAAATTGAGCTGTTAAACGAGTTGCTATACCTACTTGAATGAAATGTAAACATTTTTGTACGATTTGTACATTTTGTACCGTGCAACGTCACCACGCTATCATATCGCTTGATTATTTATCTAGGTAAAGGCAATGGTTGTAATACAATCGTGTTTGCTTATTATTTTTAACTAGTTTTGATTTTATACGAGCTACGTCATTTGTTTGTAAAAGCTATTATTGTTATCAATAAATTAATTGTGGCCTATTTTCACTCAGTAAAAAAAGGTTCTACGTGTTCAAATCAGAATTTTTAGAATACAAGAAACCTTCCTCACAAAGTCAACTTAGTCAGACCCATAATAAAATAGAACAGTTAACCAATAAATTTATTCAACAAAATTTATCTTAACAACGTAACAAGTTCACAACTCGAGGGGCAACATTGTTGCACCGTTAGATAGGTTACTGGTTGTCATGTCAAGTTGAACCTTATGTAGTTTGGGCTTCCCTACAAACGAGTTGAAAGGGTGGTCCCACCGTCCAACTATATTGATTAGGAGCGTACATACTTACTTTTTTTAGTGATATAATTATAATCTACTAGCTTCCGCCCGTGACTTCCCTCGCACTTTTCCGAGACAAAAAGTAGTCCTTCTCCTGAAACGAGCGGCCGTCTACCGAAATTCGTTCTGTTCAGCCGTTAATGTGAGAAAAAGTATCAGACAGTCAATTTCGCTTTTATGATTGGTATTAGTGAGGATATAATTCACCATGGAATTAAGGTCAAGAGGCATATTTTTATTTGTAAGATGAGAAAAAAAGAAATTTGGTGGACGATCAACTCTGTAACGAAATAGGTAGGTTAGGTACCTACCTATCTATTGTTTTTTGTTAAGCATTCTTCGTTCCAGTGATAGGCAAATATGCCTATTGGTAATATTTTAATATCTAATCATTTTACGTGTCATATTATGATGATGAGCTATATTACGGATGCTAGTTTATTTCATTAAGTGCCTAAGTATTGTTTAAGATTTTTATATTGTAATTCAAACACAAAATGTTTTGAAAAACAATACAAAAGAATAACAAAGCCATCCAAAACATTATTCATAGTCGTTTAAGAAACGTCTTTATTGCAATGGCACAAGATTGATTTTGTTTCTTTTTGGTTTCTCAATTCTTTCAGATTTTACGTAATCGGATAGCTGTCTCTCTCTACGGCGGAAGAAGTAGCTGGTTAAGTACATTCCAGGGTCAAGTTTCTTATTTATAACGCCCTTTTATTATTATAATTTAAATTAAAAAGCCTTTTGTTCTTCGTTCTTGTGTAGCATAACTATTTTCAAAACAAATTACATCAACCTACCCAATGTGTTATTTATGACGTGTCTTAGTTAATGTTAATCTAAGCTCATTAAAAACCTACCTAATGCCACACTTAAAGTTAAGCAAATTAAGTAAAAAAATACCACAGTATACATAATACTAATCCATTCCTACGCTACCTATTTGTGTCCAATTTAGGTATTACCCACACTGAATTCCTAAATAAACTTGTTAGGTACTTATCTCAATTTTCCTCAGCAACTAACGACACATATTATTATGTATATGTTAGAAGGTATTGAACATTTAAATATAAAAATAGTATGATTGCCTGCCGACTACGTGTGTTCTTTGTTAATAATTACCCCAGTAAAGTAGTAAGTATAAGAGAAACCCATACACGTTATAATGTTTTTTTTAGAAACATAACACCTTTTAGGTACCTACTATATTATCATATTTATCATAAATATTGGTTGCCTACCTTAATAGTGTATTTTTTTATATTAAATGTTTTTCATTCAATATTTCATTCAAACAATTCCTAAATAAATTTTTAACAGGTAGGTACTTGGTAGGTAGGTATACATAAAATTATCAGAACATAAAAGATAATTTTATAATTAGACGTTTTGTAGAGGTTTTAAATTAATAATCAGGTCAGACTCAAGCAACTGAAGAAGCGAAGGTATTAAAAACAAGTACATAAATATGTTTACGAGATAAAAAAAAACATAACACTACACACCCATTTGTTTCTTCATTTGCCTTCTTTTCAAATTTAACTCAATTGTTTTCGACGCCGTCGTTCCAATTCACACAATAATAACTCTCAAATAGCATTTTTCACGCCGAATTCATTATTCAATATTCCACTCAAATTATAGTGCGATTTTTTATATGCAAATAAAATTCAAAATAGAATTCAAGAACCAGATTTGTCAAAGAGAATTGCTTAATCACTGCTAATTTGAAGATAAATATTTATTTTCAATCATATTTTTCAAGATGGCGCTCGGAAAACACAAGTAGAGCGCACACGGGCAGTGCCTAGCGATCACTGACGTGACGAGGGGTCGACCCGACCCGACCGCGTTACAGAAAAGCAAGCAAAAGGTAGATATTTAAAGTCTCGTATAAAATGAAAGAATAACTACCTAGGTACATGAATAATATGAACAGGTTTCGTTGCTCGGTTAATGTTATAAACAGTTTATGAATGTAAAATAATGGTAATTAACAAAAACTGTATTTTGCTGAGAAAATTAAAAATGACGTGGCCGAAGTTTTGTTGTTATTAGGATTGAAAATTGCATTTTACGAAGGTAGGAATATTACTATTACGACAAAAAAACAGGGAACAAATATAGGACACTTTAGTAGTTTGGTAGTTTTACCTATTTCAAAGCCGGAAATTTACGTGACCCAAGTTCGAACCTATCAGATTTAGAAAATATTTAAGGAAAGAAAAATAAAATAAAATAAAGAAAATATCTAATTATCAAAAAACCATTATAACATTAAAAATACTTTGACATAACCCCTCCAAAATTTAGATAATAATATTAATAATAAACATTGGATTCCTATTGTTATGTGATTTAAAAAGTGCAATTAGTTTAATTTTAACTAAGTATGTTCTTATAATAATTATTGTATGTCCGAAAGGACAAACTGTTAAAGAATGTATAATAGTTCATAAGACCAACTATGTTACACAGTTCACAATAAAGATTCTTATTCTTATTCTAGAAGAAATAAAATACAAAATAGACTGTCTACATCACGATTAAATGGTTTCTCATGAATTCATCATCGAATACGCTCCAATACCAAGGTGGTTGAGTCACCGTCATTGTAACCTTAATAAGAAGCAGTATGAGAAGAAAATATAGATTAGTCACGAAAATAATTTAAAAAAATGCATATTTTTTCCTTAAAAGTTAGCTATTTTGACTGATGTGGGCAACAAAAAAGTATTTAGGTACACTGTGTAGGTTTACAAAACTATTCTCATTTAATTATTCGTGTTTCTATTTTTTTATTGTGTTGAATCTTTAATAATCATATTATAGATATAAAATGGTATATGGTTTTATTCGCATAATACATTTTCAAAATCATGGTTAGATTGCATCACCCAATTTTTCGGCAGTATTCTTGACACAGCCTGTAAAAATAAATCTTTAAATAGATTATACCTAATCTTAAAATCGTTATCGTTACTAGCAGTGCAGAGGAGAGCAAGTAAGGAATTTAAGATTTCACGACTAATATAAATACTATTATTGAGGTTTTATGGAAGGTTTATTTAGGCAGGTAACCTATAGCTTTTATATGTAAGACCATGTCGTCGGGGGCAACGAATTAATCCAAGGTCTGTTCTGTTACGATTCGACACACTAAATATACAAAATATTTTAAAAGTTTTAGACAAACACAAAACTCGTTTCATGATAAGATTCTTGTGCATGTTTGGAAAGGACTCCTTATCTTTGTCGATATTGTCATGTAGGAAGGAAAAGGTATGTAGGTAGGTAGGTACTTATCTGTAGAATATAACGAGCTAAATGGGATCCAATAAACTGCAAAATAAAATTAAGTAGGTATAGTAAGCGATAAATTGCTGCGAAAAAAAAAGTTTTATATTTTCTTAAGGTTCCCCGAGCGAAACTAGCGCCGCCACCTATTTTATCTTATTATTTCGTTGAACAAAGGAAGTTTCAAAATGATCAATGGGCAGTTTGTGAAAAGCTTTTTTAATCCAAAAATCAATTGCTTATTAATTATTAATTAAAACATTATTTGCAAAAATTATTCGAAGGTTCCATCTTGGTTTTCTTTATTTAATATGGTGACAATAAAAAAACTTGTGATTGATAGTTTAGGAGAAAAATTGTACCTAATAACTAAGAAAACAGGTACTTTGCACAATAATTTTTATTATTTAAGATACATTTAATTTTTTTATAAGAAGAGGATATGCCTTGTTTGTTTATAGATAGATAGATTATTATGTATATTTTTTTCGATAAAATTATGAAGAAAAAGGTTTTATTGTTACCCAATTTCATCCAATTTAGATATTTGTAATGCATTGTAAGTTACTATTTTAATCAACATTAATATAACACGATAAAGCACAAATACCATATGTGTCATCATAATTGTCAACATATTTGACGACCTCAGTGGCGCAGCGGGCGAGAGTCTGCCTGCGACGCAAGAGGTTGCGGGTTCGATCCCCGCCTCGGAACAAATTTGTGTACGATCTGCAGAAATTTGTTCCGTTGGTCTGGGTGTTTTCTATGTATAATAAAAATATTACGTATATCAGTTATCTAGTACCCATAACACAAGCTCTGCTTACCTTGGGGCTAGATAATGCTGTGTGAATTGTCCAGCATTAAAAAAAAAAAAAAAAAAAATTGCTATTGCAAGAAGCCTAACCATTTTGTTATCGCGTCACGAAACGAAATATTTGAAACCATAACAACTTTTAATGGATTTCTCTTATAATTTATTTGACGTAGGTGAGTAAGTATTTACCCAACCTTACGATTATCAAACTATTTTTATACCTTTGTATTATAGTTACTATGTCAATAAACTATTAGTTTAATCATGGAGAAATTAAACACTGTCCATGGTATAATCCTGAATTACCTCTAAGCTGAAAAAAACTTAGATTTTTTTTTCTTTTTTGTAGTACCTACTTTACTAATAACTAGCCGTCCGCCCCAGCACGGGTATTATTCCGTGTAGCCTATGTTACTCAGTGATAATACAATACAAAACACTTTATTGTTCACCAGAAAAAGAACATTACAAAAAGATATATTACATGAGACAAGTACAATGAGTGGCCTTATCGCTTAGAAGCGATCTCTTCCAGGCAACCTTTGGATGGAAAGAATAATATGAATATAAGAAAGGCAGGGGGTGTAGAAGGTATATAATAAACATGAATATAACAGAATATTGAAAAACATAAGTATACTAAATAAATAAATAAATATTACAAATTACCTAACTCAATACATTTACACATAAACTAGATAAATACAAAAAAGAAAAAAATATACTACCTACCTACTTAAATACATAATCTGATAATACAGCTTTCTAACAGCAAAATATTTTATGAAATCGGGCCATTCCATCCAGTAGTCTTTAAATTTATTCGTTACATACAAAAATACAAATTGTTTCTATTTATAATAAGAGTGTTGATAATAATTAATATTAATTAAATTCCCATTCCATTGAGTTCACATTCACACAATGTAAGTTATTAATGCGTATAAAAACAGCCAGTGACCAAACCAAGCGGCGACGACGCTCGTCGTCGTGTTGTAGTGCAAACCTACCTATGTTATCGCAAACCAACGCTAAAAACGGACGCTGTGACTCAGTTATTCTTTATACTCTACATCTATCTTCCAATACCAACTGAAACATATTCTGACCCGAATTAGCATTACTTATTTGATTATTTCATTATTCTGTGTCGTTATTGAAGCAGCAGCCTTTTTTGTCGAACATTTTTTTATAATACTTTTGTCTTTGCGATTCATAGAAATACCCTTGTTTTTCTGTTCCGTGGGAATACCCATAAATAAGTTTTATGTGATATTTTTAGTGGTGTCTTATTATGATTCAGTTTCAAGTTATTTAAAGCTTCTTATATTTTTTATTTGAAAATTTGACATACGTACCAACAAAAAAATGCTGATATCTGTTTGTCTTAACAAAATGGCTGCCAGAGACGTCGTCAATTTCATTTTGTTATTATTAATTAAGCTCTGTATGTATTTTATAAAGTTAAATAGGATAATTACTTTTATAAAACAATATAATAACATCAGTTAGAAGAAACATTATTTCATCTGTGGTATGGTAAGGGTATTCAATCAGTACCTATTCATTGTATTTCCTTGTATGTACCTATTGCATGAGCGACTATGGCTACATTGCTTATTAATATATATAAGAAATAATTAAAACTGGATAATTCACACAACATTGTCTTGTCCCAAGCTAAGCAGTGCTTGTGTTATGGGTGACTGATATAGATAACATAATACATTACATACCTAGACATAGATAGATAGTTTTTAACAAATATTTGCAGATCATGCAAACATTTGTCCCAAAGCGGGAATCAACCTTTTGCGCTGCGTCGCGTCGTCGTAGGCGAACCTTCGCCCACCGCACCACATCTCGATCGATAAACATCGACATGAAAGCCTAAATATTATAATTTAATTAGCTCTGTCGTCCCACGTCAATTACATTCATAATTGTTTACAATGCAATGGTATTTTTAAATAAAATGGAAATTACAAATCTGAATGACAATAACAAAAATAAATTGACGACGCGACGTCTCAGGCAGCCATTTTGTTAAGACAAGCGGATATCAGCATTATTATGTTGGTGGTATAAAGGGTAGACATATTTATGTACCTTTTTTGTTGATTTCAAAACTTATTTTTATCTAAGTTCATCAACAATATATTATGTTATTAAAATCAAGCGACATTAAAATCGGACGTTTTGACTTGTTCGCTGTACATTGAAGATTTTTTTAGCTTGTATATTACATATTATGTACATATATTTTAGCTTGATGTCTTGTGAAGTAAAACAGTAATGTTAGAGTTACCGCTCACGTGTTGTATTGTACCCATCGAGTTAGAATACTATAGAGTAACAATCACAGAAATAAAATGTCCGCGCCAAAACTCTGCACAATCTACGCTACGTGCAGAGTTTTTGTTTAGTTGTACGGCGACCGCAGTCCTTGTACAACGTTCGCGATGCCAAAGTGTTCGGTCATTTCCTGCCCAAATAACAGCAACAACGTGCAAAAAAAGGATGGTATTTCGTATTTTAGGTAAGTATCATAACAATTTTATGAATTTATGTATCCACAGTACGTATTTTCATGTTAATTTCAATAATTTTAAATATTTTCTGCAAAATAAAATGCTCACAGCTTGACCTTGGCACTTCGTAGGCGTATCTCTTTCACACGTTAAACAAATATGTAAGAGTAAAAGAGAAACAAAGTCTCGCGTGAGCTTGTGACGAGCACACTGTGTTCCAACGACAAAACTGTGGAGTTCATTGATACTTAATATTTTTACGAATTTTAAATTAATTATTATACTTAATAATATTACCATGTTGATAAATGCTTTATTTTTTCCGAACAAAAAGTAGATGAGTCGATAGCGTTCTATAATTTTATGGTGTAAATTACAATATTTTGTATGCCTTGTTTTTAGTTTTCCTCGAAACCCCGTAAGGTGCTCTGAATGGACAGTTATATTATCAAAACAACGTTACAATAAATTAACATTGTTTCAAGGTAATTAAGTTATTCGTCAGTAGGTTAAAAGTACCTAAATAAAACTCGTAATACATACAGATTAATTTGTTTTATTTAAAATTATTTGCACCCCCGTGTTTTCCGGGATAAAAAGTAGGTACCTAGCATAAGTGTTAGTCCAGAGTATAAGCTATCTTCATATAATAAATGTGACTAGCTGCCCCGCCCCGGCTCCTCCTGGCTAAATAATATAATTATAGCCTATGTCCATCCTGAAACCTAGATTCATTCTAAATATTGGTTAACATATTTTTTTAATCAGATGTTTAGTTGCGGAGTCCTCTTAGGTACATTATAAACTCACAAACTCACATACAATACAAATATAATGATATCACAAATACGACCTATAATATTATTTAGTACAAATAGCGTCTCCACTCGCCCTGTTCCCTGTTCGTACGCGCATGGCCGTCGGTCATCTTCGGAAATCTTCGGTATGTCTTCGGTGCATTATTATGACATTGCGTACAAGCGACATTGAACATTATTCAACCAAGATAACGTCTTAATTGGCGTAAATGTCATTGTGAGCTATATAACAACAAATGTATAGGTATGTAGAACGGCGCTCGGACATTTTTTGAGTGCTGTCAGTTAGAGATTGGGACTCTTTAGTATTCTAACTCGATGATTGTACCAGCTTATCTTTGTTCTTTGTGTAGGGTAAAAGGTGTGGCCTACCTTGTTGTTCATAGCATCAAATCGCAATAAATTCTACTTCATTATTGGAAAGAGGTAGGTTTGGTACCAAACCAACATAAGGAAGGTACGTTGTTTTATGAGCTGCATTTTTATGTGACGTATTTCATTAACTACTATTTATGAAAAAATAACATTAACGAGGTAAAGAAAAGACGGTGCGAAGGTACTTTCCCAACGTATCTAAGCTATAGAATAAAATATAATATAAATACTATTTATGTACCTGTATATTAGTATAAAAAATACCACTACCTGTGTATCATTGTTTAAAAATTTCATTTTATGACTTACCGAGGCCACCTCATTGAGCCAAAACATTTTTAAAATTCGAACGAATTTATTTATAAAGGATCTAGCGTGTTGCATAATGTATGATTGATAAATGTATAGAACACCCAAATAATTTTGTTACTTAACTAGTATTTTTGCTATTATTTTAAACAAGTTTTTTTTTTGTTATTGCTAAATCTTTTGGAAATCTCAATATGCGAATATTAGCTTTTTTCTTCATATTTAATCTGTTACTTAGTTTGTTTGTACAATAGGTGTGCGGTATTGAAATCGAGCAGCTATCCAATATCGACTATCTAACTTACCATTACCAGGTAGAGGAGAGCAGGTAGCATTCATACAGCAGGAACTTTCATACAGTAGCCATATTATCTACAAAAACAAGCACGTTGGAGTGTTCGTATTTGTATGCGCGAGTTCCGCCTATCAAAAAAAAAATTCTTTATTTCCATAAATACAAAAATGTACACTTAGAAAAAGTCAAATTCTTAAAATAAACCACTGACACCGAAATAAAGTGATATTTTTGATTTCTGTCGCTTCGGTTCGGTATGTATGTAGACTAATGTAAAGAAGCGACGAAGAAACCTTTAGCCTGTTAGTTATTTTTTGAGTTGGAGCAAAACCCGTCCCAAGCTTTTTTATCTTCTAAATAATCTGATATTTTGTAGTAAGCCTTTTTGCACAGAAAAGTTTTGACAATTTGTTTGAATTTATTAATTGATAGATTTTGCAACTCACTACGAGTTTTGTTGTAGAAGCGTATACATTGCCCTTTGAAAGATACATTTATCTTGTGAAGCCTGGTTGTGGGCGCAGCGAGTTTATGTTTATTTCTAGTATTAATATTATGTATATCGCTATTGTTAGGGAAGCTTTTGATATTTTTATGAGTGTACAACAAGTTTTGTGTGACTGTCATTATGTTTATTTCTTTAAATTTATCATGTAGCTATCTATCTATACACTATCGAACCGTGGGATGGCGCGGGGCAATGAGGCCGCCCGCGCCATGCCAGCTACGTTAGGACAAGCCGTAATATTTTTTCTCTCAAATCAAATCATATCAAAAAGTCTTTATTTCCATAAATACAAAAATGTACACTTAGAAAAGATCAAATTCTTAAAAAAAAAACACATTGACACGGAAATAAAATAAAGAAGCGACGAAGAAACCTTTAGCCGTTATTTGTTGCTTTTCGAGTTGGAGCAAAACCCGTCCCAAGCTTTTTTATCTTCTAGATATTTTGTAGTAAGCCATTTTGCACAGAAAGGTTTTGACAATTTGTTAGAATTTATTTACTAATAGATTTTGCAACTCACTAGGAGTTTTGATGTAAAAGCGTATACATTGCCCTTTAACTTTGTGAAGCCTGGTTGTGGGCACAGCAAGTTTATGTTTATTATTAGTATTTATATTATGTATGTATACCACTATTTTTAGGGAAGCTTTTGATATTTTTATGAGTGTACAACAAGTTTTCATAAATATATTGACAGGGAACTGTCGTTATGTTTATTTCTTTGAATTTATCACGCAGGGATTCTCTGGGACCCATATCATAGATAGCACGAGCAGCCCTCTTCTGCAGCATAAATACGGTGTTAATATCTGCATCGTTCCCCGGTTCCCCCACACCCACAGCAGTATACCATAAGACATAATACTGTGCAAGTAACTGAAATAAACAAGTCTGGATGTATCCACGTCTGGCATACGGCACGTCTGGTAAGATGACGGATTTTTTTACTGCATACGCTGCAGAACTAAATCCTTGCGAGTAATTTTTGTTATGGGTTTTGTGGTTGTTAGTTTTCCTCTTAATTTTACCTATTATTTGTTTGAACAATGCCTTAGTTTGTCATGTGGGTTAATTTCAAAGAGTATTTTTATATTTCATGTCATTTGTTAAAAAATTGTGGTGGGAAAATCTTTAATACAGCTATAAGTAAGGTATAGATTATATATACCTTGTAAGAGTATAATGTACTCATCATACAGTACGAAATCTATTGTAAAACAAACAGATACAGAGATACACAGCTTTAGATAAATAAATAAATAATTTATTTTGTGAAACAAGAAATGGTATTAAATCTATCATTTTACAAATTGAGGGTACTTGATACACGATGCCAGCACATTAGCAAAGAAACACTGTAAACACGGTACTAACTAACACTAGTCGAAGTTTGCGCGGTGGAGCCTCCTCAATAGAGCAGAGTAACCATACAATAGAGAACGTAATTCAGGTTCCAGAATAACTACTACCATAGATGAAATAATGCTACTTCGCTACTACTTTCAGTACATCAGCAACTGACTGAATGTCTACTGCATTTCGCACTAGGTTGCAACATAATAGGAGGGTTGGGAAGTTGGAGCCTTCCATTAAAAGCAAGTAATCTATGTACGAAGCAACCCCGCGCGTGGGATGCTTTCATACGGTTCAATTTTTTTTTAAACTGCCTTGGCTTAGCAATCATAGTTTGTATTAACCCTGAAATATATTAATTTTATAGCCAGATAGGTAAAATCATCACCTAACCTCACCTCAACAGCCTAAAACTGATCCACTGCTGGACGCAGGCCTCCCCTGAAAAGCTCCTTATGGGCTTTTATCTCCTGGGGGGAAATGCCTATAATCTCCACGCTGGGCTTGCGGATCGCAATTCGGTGGTATTCATTGTTCTACAGGAGGCGCTGCTGCCCGCCCCCGGTGTATGTGATATGTCCCATAGGCCGTACAGTATTATATTATCTGTGCCCACGGGAAGAGTTGGGGTGCTGCAAATTGCAAGCACGGATAGGTAAAATATTAGCTTTAAAACGGTTTTGAAAGAGCTACGTTTTAATTTTATAGGGCTTGAAATGTATGAAAGCTTCCTACTCTCCCCTGCCATATCGAAACATCCACATCTCACTATAGGCTCGAGCCATTCTCAATGTACAATGTTTGTAAAGAAGTTACTGCAGAAAAATCCATTATTTTTGTCACATCGAATATTATGTAAGATGCATTGTAGGAAAGAAAACCGACACGGTAACTACTCTAGTGCAACTTCTGTGAATTTTTTTACAATTTTTTTACAAAAATTCTATATTGAGCTTGGCCGGAGTACCTTTTCTAAGTAGGTATACAATAATTATATATATTGCTATACAGCAGCGGGGCAATGCAGCCAGTGTCTTAGGCACGCTTCCAACTGGTATTGATATGGATCAGTTGAGCTACCTGTACCGACAACCGCTGGGGTAAACGTGTTCTTGAGTGGAGACCGCGACTCGGAAAACGTAGTGTAGGACGCCCTCCGACCAGGTGGGATGACGATTTGCGAAAGACTGCTGGCAGATGCTGGATGCGGCAAGCTGAAGACAGGGCGCTATGGCGCTCATTAGGGGAGGCCTATGTCCAGCTGTGGACTGGTATTGGCTGATGATGATGATGAGCTACCTGTAGATTGTTTGCAACAGTTTGCAGATAGCCTAATTGTTTCTATTGTAAATACTAGTTTTAATTTAAATTTGTTATTTGATTGTTATTTTCTTTCTGAATATATAATTATAATTATTGTATTTATGGAAATAGAGTTTTTTTTATTTGATTTTGTAGGTCCCCTTCAAAAGCAATATGACCGTAGGTAATTTAATTCGTTTTTTTTTTCAAACTTACCACAGTTACCACTCAGGATTTTTTTTTACTGATTTGATTGATTTAGTACCAAGGCATGTAAGATAGGTAAAGGTAAGGTACCTAATTATGGAATGCCACGAGATGTTGCGTTTTATCGGCTAGCAAGCGACATTTTGTTTTGACTTTTGACGTACAATCGCGCGAACGAATTCTACACACAATCACTTAAGTAGGTAAGGTACCTAGTACCTACTCTGTTCAATGTTACTTTGATTGTAAAAATAAAAACTCACTTTTGTGTATTGCAGATTAGTGGTATTGTAATTAAATCTATGCTAGTAGGTACATGCTAATTAACTAATTACGTAAGTACTTAGTTTTTATATGTAAGTAAGTAGGTAACTTTTTAATACCTAGGTACCTCTATCTTTACTTCTTGTTATTTTGTTAGTATTAATTAGGTTGTAGGTACCTATACCTACAATTTTTTTTATTATTTGTGTATTCTTTTAATATTTGGTACCTACGTAGAAATGGAAATCGATGGTTGGCATGGTTTAACTTCTATTTGATTAATTATTACTTATACATCATTGTAAGTAAGTATTGCATTGTATTACATAAGTACCGTCAAACGGGGTGGCTATGTGCCACTTTTTGAGGTTTTCTTGATTTTCAGAAAAAACTTGAGCAGTTACGCTGTTGCAAAATACACTCACGTTAGCCAACTATTCATCTTTCAGAATAAAGAGGTGCCAAACCCATATCTATCATAAATATTGAGAAAAAAAATGTTTTCTGTGGCACATTCTCACCTGCGAGGTCGGGGTGAGAATGTGCCATTTTACATTTCCCTTTATTTTTCATAAACGGTTGGTAGTAGCCCAAAGTCCCCTACCCGTAGTGTAAATAGACAAGTTAAGCTAGGAAAAGAAAAAAAAAGGTGTTGCCATGAAAAAATCGAAAAATTGATGGGTAGAAATTTTAAATTTTTTTGTTCTTACCAAGGTAGGTATAGGTACCTACTTATAAAAAAAATTATCCTTTGTATAATTTTTTTCCGCCCCGGCTTCGACCAGGTATATTCTATAGCCAATGTTCATCACGGATAATGTAGGTTTGTAATGGTGGAAAAAAAATTCGGTTCTCCAGTTTCGGAACCAATTAAATTCAAACAAATGAATAAAAAAAAATTTAGTTTATAATATTGGAAATAATAATAAATTGAAAAAAAAACATTTCTAATAACACTATAAGAATCGGTAAATACAATGTAAAATTTACCTGTTATAATTAACAAACTTGAAATCCGATAAAATGTGAGGTAGGTAGGTACCTACCTACGAGATGATGACTCAAGTATTTTTTCAAGCAAATAACCGACCCGACTTCGGTAACCGTTCGTAACGTACCTACGTCCGTCCGATGCTTGGACACAGCCTTGGACCATGATAATACGTTTAGTTTTAGAGTCTAGTCTAGTCATATTGCTGTGGTCTAGCCCAGCTAGCATCTACGTGGCATATATTATTTTGTAGTAAAACTATTTATTTCAAGCGCCCATGACTCAAAATATACCCGCGTAATTCCTATTTCCGTGGGAATTCCAGGATAAAATATAGCCTAGGTATGTGATATTCCAAAGGTTGCCTGGAAGAAATCGCTTCTATGCGATAAGGCCAAAAAATAAGCCGCGTAATTGTACTTTCTTGTTTTTTTTGTGGTGTACAATAAATACTTTTGTATTGTATGTATTCCAGACTATAATCTATCTCTGTGCCAAATTTCATCCAGATCTGTTGAGTGATTTTACGTGAAAGAGTAACAAACATCCCATCCATCCATACTAACAAACTGTGCCACAACGTAAGTCTTACTGCAGGGTAAAGAAAAACCTTCCTGGAATCGACGGAAGGTGGGGGGGGGGGGGGGGCATATCGCTAGGTAAAGGGCCACGCATTGATTACCTAACTCTTTATTTTTAATAATTGGATTTTTTTAATAGGTCATTAAATAAAATATTAAGAATGATCGACAAAAAAAACGCAAACGATTAAAATAAATAAATTATGCAAAGTACTTATTAAGTAAGTACATAACCTTTTCACAATTGCATTTTTTTATTGTTGTCGTGTTGTTTGATGCAATATTAAAAAATTGTAGTTAAGTACCTACAAAAAAATATTAATAAATTCAAATGAATCCAGAATAATATTACGGCCGGCGCCATTTTACGTATCGGTATGTTGCAAATGATGCAATGTGACCAGAATTGGGTAAAAAACCTACTCAAAATACGATTTAAATTTATGCTCAAAATTAACTCGCACTAAAATATTATGTGATTAATGTCACGTCTCACTTTAAAACGACCGAGTAAGGAATGCTTTTATTGTATTGTTTAATTGTATTAGGTAAGTAAAAATATTTTCTTAGACTGCTCGTTTTTATTTTATTACCGAACTTTATTTACTTGTAAAATGATAATTAAAATGAATTAGGTAGGTAGGTACATTATTTCCTAATTAGGTAGGTAGGTAAGTAAGTATATAAAGTTGCGTTAGGTAACCAGGCAATGCAGTCCAACAAACACTGACTGCTCGTTAGGTTGGTATTACTTCGCCCTTCGCCCTATACCTACCTAGGTAGGTAGGTACCTATGTAATGTACTACCTACCTAGTTGAGAGACAAAGAAAAATACATTTCGTATGACGACGTAGGCACAGATGATGTTACTTCGACGTACCTAGGTAGGTACCTACCTGAACAGACTAGATAAACCATAAACCTACCTACCTATCAAATATTTTAGTCACCCTAAGCGGAAAAGTATGGGGTAGATGTACCTACTAGGTAAATAATACGAAATATTATCCTTATTTCTATCGTTTGTGAATGCTACTACTAGGTAGGTACATAGCGACTATGATTAGTGACGCATATCCATGAAGATAAGAAATAAAATAATTTGAATTTTAAATTTAGGTACAATTTAAGACACAAAAAAATAATGACGCATATTGTTAAAACAAAATGGTCGCAACTAAATAATGTCGTGAAATAATATAGAAACAACCACGTGTCTCAATCGGGCGTCACCTGAAACGTTATTTCGAACAAATTTCGAAAGCAACTCCGCACGAACAAAGAACACGCAATACGCGACAATTGCAATCCTGTCAAATTATAGAGGCTAATATTAGCCGGCAGGCTCGTACAACCACACGTGCATCGCCACTCAGTCGGTTGACGTACCAGCGGTGAACTTCTCTGCCGCACCGAGCGCGCTCCACCGAGGCACGACGCTGTTGCAAACTTCCTCCCAACACCGCGACTTCTCCGTCCTATCTCCGTAATTCGGATCGTTCGAATCAAATAAACAAGGTCTATTTTTCACTTCAACAATTATCAAACTACTTTTAATACCATCCGCGTCCCGGTGCCTACCCATAGCAAAAACAAAACAAAAACTTGATTACAAAATTCGAGTTTCGTGCGGATGATTTTACCCGCGCGTAATGCGATAGGCGCGTATCAAAGTCCGCGTCAAACTGGCGGGTTGAGGCCAGCCAGTGGCGCATCGGCTGGCTATATCAACATGGCCGACGACAGAACTAAATAGGTGCCAGTGATTCGTAGGCAGAGATATCGCCTGACGCTAATAAATAAATATCATGCGGTAAAGGATAATTCGAGAATAATTTCCAACTGTTATGCATTTTAGGATCGAACTTTGCTGGGAAGATTAATTGTTATGTTATTTCCAATTTTGCGCAACGGGTCATGTCAATGACAACGATAGTTTTTTTTGCTAGGTAAGTAGGTACCTACCTACCTACGTTAATTTATTTATATTTTTCTCACAAAACTGCATCAACTCGACAGAAAATTTGACTTCGCAGCTTCGTCACGTTGCTAATGAATGCTAAACGGAATGCTTCTTTTCTTGTCTGGTCAAGTTTTTGCAAATGTACCTAGGTAGGTACCTACCTACTTAGGTAGTATAGGTAGGTAGGTAGTATGCACGGTATTTTGCACTTTTGGCTCCAAAGATTTAAATGGTTTGGCTCTATATTTAGTAATGAGAAGTTTCATCAGGTAGGTAGGTACTATAGATGCCAGACTAAGCGTAGGTACCTAATTTTCAATAATTAAGTACCATGTCCAGCGTGGGGATTATGGGCCCCCCATGAGATAAAAAATCAGGGGGCCTGTGTCCAGCTGTGAACTATTATAGGCTGTTGAGGTTGAGGTACCCAACCCACCTAGGTATTTTAATTAGCGCTTAAATATCTCAACTTACATCATCTTTTCGATGAGAATAAATCTTTTCTTACCTAGGTATTTATTTACCTACGAAAGTACAAATATAATGTTAAAAAGTTTGCATGTAGGTTTTCTAAATGACGTTTTTAAAAATAGGTAGGTAGATACTTAATGTTATTTATTATTATTAAGTAGGTACCAGTAACTTTTTTAATAACAAAGTACTTACCTAAATTACAATCAGTACCTACTTATTAGAAGTAAATTAAAACTAGTACTTAAACAAGTTATTTTATAACCATAATTTTAAAAACCCCATTACAGAGCTATCTCAACATAACATTAAAACTGTACCAATTTTCGTGAAACATAGCTAAGTTTAAGGATGCTAATTGGTAGGCTAATTGTAGATTATTATTTATAATAATCTCCCCATGTGATGATGTGCTAATGACACTCGATCTAAGTCACCTTTTGAAACGAAAAACTGTCGAAAACAACATTGGTTTATCCCACGGAAAAAAGAGATCTCCTCGGTTTATCCATTTGGGAATTACTTAATACCACAAACAGAATTTGTTCAGTAGTTTCGAAGCCTATTCAATTCAAACTAACAAACATTTTTTTCCTTTTTGTAATATTATACATATAACATCAATTTCCAAAAATCTAAGCTGTCACCAGAAGGTCAGTCAGAGTGTCTAAACTGCTGGAATAGTTGGATACTATGCAAGCAATCTCCGACCAGGTGTGCTGACGATTTGCGATTTGGCTGGCAGATGCTGGATGCGGCAAGCTGAAGACAGGGCGCTATGGCGCTCACTAGGGGAGGCTTATGTCCAGCAGTGGACTGATATAGGCTGATGATAATGATGCAAGCATATCAAAGTTCAAGGTCGCTCAGCGAGCTATGGAAAGAACTATGCTCGGAGTTTCCCTGAAGGATAGGATTCCAACGAATATCTACAGGCGACCGAGAACCAAACTTTTTTTATAGAGCTCAAAGATTTAGCAAGCTGAAGTGGCAATGGGCCGGAGATATCCCGCGAAAAACCGACAACCATTAGGATAGTTTTAAACTTGTTCTTGGTAGAGAACTCTACTCGGCAAACGTAGTGTAGGACACCGTACGGCCATGTGGGATGGTGACTTGCGAAAGACTGCAGACAGATGCTGGTGCGGCAAGCTAGAACCGGCGCCACGGTAATGTTATCTATAAAACATTACCGTGCCGCCGGCGCGCGCGCTGATAAAGTTTAGCCGTAAAACGCAAGATGATTCGAAGGTTAGTAGCACGCTTTTGAAAATTTCTGCTTGCTTTTTTTTTTTTCTACGCTCTATGCCTGAATTTGAATACGTTTGAACGAAGTGAATTCGTTTATGTGCCTATCTTAAGGGCCTTTACTACCTCAAATCAACTCCGTCAGATCAAAAATTCCAAACTGCTAAATATTTAACTTCGAAATGTATACATGGTACATTCAGGATTTCAGGAAATTCTAAATCATACTTGATTGTACCGAATTTGTGGTGGCATTTAAACAAACCCGAAACCAAAACTGAAAATTCCAAACATCATTCAGACCTTCAACAACGGTTTTCTTGAAAGTAGAGCCGTTGCGGGCTTGCCGTGCCATCTTATCGACCACCTCGTCCTAGAAGGTACATAAGCGGTAGATAGATGGAAGATCATCCGTCCATAATAATTAGTATACTATATAATTATGTTATAAATTTGAAAGTTACTCTGTCTGTTGCACGGAACAGAAAAAACTTGCTGATCTAAGATAAAAAATAGATTCAGGCGTTACTTTGCGGAAATCCATTGCAAAATATAAAGATGAAAATATTTAACTAGTAACAATTCCGCGCAAAAACATTTTGAAGTTGATGTGGTTTTTTCTCCTACAACGCTGACTACATTTTGTTAGCTTATCGAAGGAAGTATTTGCGCGGAATTGTTACTAAATATTTTCATCTTTATATTTTACAAAAAAACTTGTTTACTTGTTTTTTCTGTTCCGTGGTCTGAGAGGCTATTCCCTAGGAGTTGTAGTAACCAGGGAGTTGTTGCCGCCTAAACGACTAAAAGGATCCTGCTGAAAATTGGCAGGGATGCAAATGGTATCCCAGGGACGGACATAGGCTACTTGAAAAGCACGTATAAAGCTGCGGGCAGTAGCTAGTAATAAATCGACGACGAAGACGCAAGCATATTTTTTTTTTTGATTAAATTTAATTCTGCGTCTTTTGGTCTTGTCGATGTGTCGCATAGACTAGTAAATAGGTACCTATACTGCGTATATCGTGTCGTGATCTTGTCGACACAACATCGACACAAGTCAATTCTGCTAATGGCCGTGCTATGCTAAGTTTCGCAAACGTTTCTGTTGAGGTAGGCAGGTAGGTATATAATTTTTTTTTAGAAAAGATTACAGAAAATATAGTTAACTCAGTGATTTGAGGGCGAGATAGGGAAACCGAAAGTACCAAAACCTGAACTTATTGTAAAGATTATTATCCACCATAAAAAGTGGATTAAGGCGCATATCCCGCACACCCAAACTAGCGCCGCCACCTACTTTATCTTATTATACCGTTTAACAAAGGAAATTGCAAAAATCCATCGTACAGTTTGTGATACTTATTATAAGCTTTTTTTAATGCCTCTGTATTTATTTATTTATTTTATTTATAATCTCTGCCTAGGTACCTATCACAAACTGGACGATGAATATTTGGAAATTCCTTTGTTAAACAAAATAATAACTAGCGGCGGCGCTAGTTTGGGTGGGGTATGCGCCTTAAGTAGACTGTCGTATAAAATGTTTCAAAACTTGTTCTATTTATAAACCTTCATGTAGATTGTTAATGTCAAATGACAGCATTTTAACATGACGCCAGTGAAAGACACTTTCAAAGACGATTACCTCCTACTCTTTAAAATTGCCAGCTTTGTTTCAAGAAAGCTAAAACCAGCTTTTGTATTCGATATTTTCTTTGTTACATATTTGTATTTTATTTACATCTCTAAATAAATCAAAAATAATACTAGATAATTCACACATCACGATCTAACATCCGTTCTTATGTTAAGCAGAGCTTGTGTTATAGAAACTAGATGACTGATTGATATATGACGATAATGATGACTTTACAATACCTAATATTATGGGTATATTACTACACTATTATTTATTGCAACTGGTGCAACAGTGGGTGCACAAAAGGCTTCATAAAACAAATTAAAAACAAAAAAATGCATGATTGAGTTGGCAGCCCTCACTTTTTGGGTGGCAAAGGATCTAGCAAGACACTAAAAAGAAAGAAGTTGAAAAAATGGACAACGGGCTGCTCCTCAGAGCAATAACTAGGGCTGCTCACACTCACTGTCTGCACTAGTGTTGCCGGTGCGTATCTTTTGCGCACCGTGACGTGCTGCGGATCTTTTCGGATCAAAATGCCTATTGGAGCTGTATATCACTTTATTTATGCAAAGTTTGCTATGGTGCATACAGTTTGCCTTATTGATCTACAGTCTATAGATGGGCCCTATCTATGAATTTTTTTTGTAAATCAATCGATTAATTCGCCATTTTATGAAGTTAAATTGTTTTAGGATAAAAACAATTTATCCTTATAAAATGGCGGCTTTACCAGTAGTGTGCCGTTAGTATCGACTTGTGTGAATCATCGATTAAAGAAAAACATCGATAAGTCTTTATGTTAAAACATTTTTTGATAGGTAGTTGATTTATATTAAAATACGACTGGATGGAATTTGTGTTTTTTAAAGATATTATTATTAGAAAGTAATACTTACTTGAAGTTGTTATTGTTGATTCTATTTATTTTGACTTTATTTGATTGATTTTCTTTATAGAAAATATTGCTAGAATGAAAAAGTGAAACCTCTAGCTTGCTAAGAAGTAAATATTTAAAGTTTAATAATATTAAAATTTGTTTGGATATTCTATGGAAACGTTAAAAGGGTATTTCTATTCCACGGAAACTGATCATAAATCAGTTACTAAGATTTGAGTCAGTTGGATAAGAGTCATATATTTTTATTCAAGGCTAGACCTACCTACATCTATGAAGAATTTCGGCACGAACTATTTAATAGTAATGGCGAGAAGAAGTAATAAATATCAAAATGTAAATCGAAAACGATCGTTTGTCATGGCTTTCCTTGCCCACTTGATTTAGTTTTGTTGAAAGCTGTAAATAATAGTATTTAGCTGTTTTTGTTGTTGTTATAAATAAATGTATTTCTATTCCATTCTATTCTAACTACGTGCAATAGGGGTCATCTCTGGGGACACCGTATGCCCTCTTTCTTGAATCCTATATTTAACTTGCAATTTTTCATGATTTAGTATTTTTGATATTATTATTTAAAATTTCGTACCAAATTTGCGTTCAGTTCGGAGCTTTTTCATTTAGACTGCCGGCAACACTGCTGCACAGTTACACCACAGATTTATAAGTATAGTACTAAAGTAAGTTACACTGCACAGTGCACACGAATTTAGTTACTTTCGTTTTCGCAATTTTTCACGTAAACGACTAAACGTGTTTTGATATTGCATTTTGCGCATAAATACTTTCAACTCTAGACCAAAAACTCTGCCGTTACAATTTAACGCACATATAACTAGTTTGCACGTGATTTTGTGTATAAACTGTGATAATGGTCGTAGTTGCGTCTACTTTCGAGGCGCCGGTCGAAGGGGTTATTTTGGCGACTCCAAACACTAAGCTGGTTGTAAATGATCAGGTGTTGGGTACCGCAACCCTATACATAACACAAGAGTAAGTATTTACGTTTACCATGACGCTGTAGGTTAGTTTCATAGTCAAAATAAATGCGTCTTGGGGTCGAGAGTTCAAGCAATGGATTCAGTGTTATTCTGCAAGTCTGACAAAAATGTGGTATTTAGAAGTTTCGTGCTTGAAATCATTGTATATATTGGTATAGTACGCTGTTTAAGGCGGTGGTATGCGTGAAACTTACCGCCACTTCTTTTATCTTATTATTTCGTTGAACAAAGGTAGTAGGTATCAAAATTTTCAATGGGTAGTTGGTGATACTACCTACTATAAGCTTTTTTTTTAATGCCTCTATAATAGTTTTATTTTGTATAGTTTAGGAGGAGATGCAATAATTGAGTTTGGTGGCCACAAAGAGCAACATTGTATGAATGAAAATTTTGAAATTACCTTTGTTCAAAGAAATAATAAGATAAAATAGGTGGCGACGCTAGTTTGGCTCGGGGTATTGTCGGCAGTGGTATGCGTGATACTAGCGCCGCCACCTATTTTATTTTATTACTATGCTGAAGAAAGGAAATTTAAAAATAAAATTTATTGTTTGTGATACGTATTATAAGCTTTTTCAACACCTCTGTCATAGTTTTATTAACCCCCGAGCATAGCACTCTATAGTCAATAACAAATTAATGCAGTGTATACATATATTCTTATATAATTCTGCAAAGTTAAGCACTGTGATAAAAATGTCTGTGTTAACAGTTTATATAATATATAGCTAGGGCAACGGAAACATTACACTATAGCACTACAACAAGTAGCTCTGACGGAAGATCAGCGTTGGATGTTAGCTTGCTAGTCATCCAACACAATGCTGAGTTAGAGCCAATGTTGTAAGCGGCACTAAGTACAAAAGGCGTTTTTTTTGTTCTCTTAAATTAAGTTGTTATACATATTGTGTATTGTGTACTTAGTCCTGTTTAGAAAATATTTTTTTTTAAATTTTTATTTATTTATTCTTTACAGGGGTGTAGTAAGAGATAGAGAAAGAGGTTCATAGGAAAAAAACCTTTGTTAATAAAGAAAATTATAATCAAATAATATAAACAAATTGAAGGACTGGAGGAGGCATTTACCCGAGAGGGGTCCTAACTACTAATTAAGATAATTATTAATATATAATTCAATCGAACCAACAAATTACAAATTGAATTATTATGCAGTTACTTTAATCCTATTTACTAACATGCATTACTACTGTACTTGACATAAATTTTAAATTAAGAATGATTGATCAATGTTTTCTACGGTTATGGAATAAAAGGATTTTTTTTATAATAGAAACAAATTGGAACTAGCATTTAGCCTCACCTGATTAATTGAAAACCTGTTTCAGCAATGTGGTCTGGGGTGGAGGGTACACCCCCACTGGAGCATCAGCCTCCTCCTTGTCTCTGCTCTACCCGACGATTTCTCTGCATGCCATCCAAAGAGAACCAAGCCCTGCGCTGTATTTGCAGCTGAATTATGAACTTGAGTAAGTAAACTAATAAAGTTGAAACTAAACTATTTTGATATTTGAAAGCCATTCCAATGGCCTTCAGAGCCCTTCCCCATACAATAGCAAGATGCAAAGGCTACCATAACGCAGGGCTTCCAAATGCAAGGCTTCCAAAATGTCAATATAGGATGGGTGGTTTTCACAGGTGGTTTTTTTTTATGTAATTCCACAGCTGGTAGCTCAAAGTCAATAACTTTATTTCTTTAGGCTTACAAATAAGCACTTAGACAAGTCAAATTTAATACTATAAACAGGTTTGCATATCATACAAACAAATTGTCAAAAACTTTTTATGCAAAAAGGCTTACTAGCAGATCCTATTTTGCTCCAACTCGAAAAATAACAACCGGCTAAATGAAGCAACAGAAATAAAAAATACCACTTAATATCCATGTCAGTGTTTATTTTAAAGAATTTGACCTTTTTTAAGTGTCGCACTGGTAAGTACCACCCATGCCTGCTGTGCGATTACGCTAATTCCCGTTGAAAGGGCCATGCGGGGAGACTGGGGTGGTTATGATGTGTGTGTACTCCCTTTTCCACACTGAGACTCTGATTGGTCCATTGTGCGTGGGGGAGACTGGGGTATAAACGACTTCGGTTTTCACTATGTTACTAAAAAAATACATAAAACATTATTTCAAATCTTTATTATACTTACATTGTTATTGTTATTATTCAATTATAAAAAAATATGATTATCATGATGTGTTCTAGGAAAATGAACATTCAATTTACTGATTTATTGCAAAATCTGTTTAGATGTCATTTTTAGCGGCCCCCGCGGTTAGCCGCTTCTCTAGTTTATTATAAATCCGCTTGTAATTAACCGCCACAAAATTTCGACAGCGGCGCGGCGGGGCGGGGCGGCGGGCGCGGTTCAACCGCACGCGCCTTTATGTGAAATGGATAAACATGGGATATCGCGTTCATAGGAGCGGGACAAAACTTCCTTTTTTGCTAATGCTGTTCATTAGCGCAAAAATTAACTGTTTGATTTTTAACAAGAAAACTACACAACTTATGAAGATACCAAAATATTTGTTAAGTACTAGCGACCCGCCCCGGCTTCGCACGGGTACTATATTATGCATATATTATACATATAAACCTTCCTCTTGAATCAATCTTTTAAAAAAACTGCATCAAAACCCGTTGCGTAGTTTTAAAGATCTAAGCATAGGTACATAGGGACAGACAGACAGCGGGAAGCGACTTTGTTTTATACTAAGTATGTAGTGATAACCTACGGATGTAAACATAGTTTTTCAATAGACCGCAGAATTCCTGAGATCAAAACCAAATTATGTGCAAAACAATCCACATTGATATTTTTTTATCGCATTTGTTTCTTAGTCATTCATTCATATTCCAAAGCAAAAATGTAGAATTTTTGCAGTTCGAGATATTTATCATAGAAATCCCATGAAAACAGATCAAGGCGTAGCTTGACAACCAAACAACGGTTCGTCTCCTATATAAACATAGCATTGTACGAAAACGAATTAGAAACATCGACTTTCGTTTTACGCATACGGGCTCAAATCGCTACCCCGAGCCAAACTAGCGCCGCCACCTATTCTATCATTTCTATCTTATATTTCGTTGAACAAAGAGGTAATTTCAAAATTTTATAGGGTAATTTGCGATACCTATTATTAGCTTTTTTTTAAATCCTCTATCATAGTTTTATTTTGTTTAGGAGGAGATGCAATAATTGAGTTTGGTGGCCACAAAGTGCAAAATCGTATCTCCTCCTAAATTATACAAAATAAAACTATGATAGAGGCATTAAAAAAAAGCTTATAATATGTATCACAAACTGCCCATTGAAAATTTTGGAATTACCTTTGTTCAACGAAATAATAAGATAAAATAGGTGGCGGCGCTAGTTTTGCTTGGGGTATCGTCTTAAGGTGAAGTAGGTCCCAAAACTCAGGTTTTGCCTAGACGGAAAATCAGTTTTAAGGCAAGAAAAAACAATTTTTTATAATCTTTTTTGATGAGCATCGAAAGTTTAGGATTTTTTTTTGTAAGTTATGGGAGCCGAAACACGATTGACTCAACTTGACTCGATAGAAAAAAATCACAAAGTTTCCTCTAAATTTTGCATTTTTACTACGGAAAACCAGTTTCATTTGCTAGTTAATTAACATAATTTGCATGAAATATTGTCTAAAAAATACTTAACTAAACACTTTAGAGGATTATGGTTTTAGTTTTTTGCGAAAGAGTATTATTTTAGAACAATAACAAATTTATAAATAAAAAGCAGTGAAATTGCGCGCGGGCCGGCTCTTGCGTCCCTTTCTCGCTTTCACTGTGTTGTAAATTTTGATTGTCTTCAGAATGCCAGAGCTTCAGCAATCTACGTCGGCCAACCAGGAGAACCAGAATGAAAATGATGAGGAAAATGATGATGATGATGATGCGTTTGAGGAGGATTTGGCCGAGGAGTTGGATCCTATCACTCAGATAAGGTATGTATTCCTATATAAATAACTTTTTTACTTATATTACTTTTTAAGCTTATATTTTTCTTGGAGTGTTCTTTCTTTTGACAGCCGACTTTCAAAAGTAGGAGGGGTGTGTTGATGTTCCGCTGTATGTTTTTAGGGTTTCAAAAAACAAGAAATTTTTCATTTACATAATGGAAATTTTCAGTACAAATTGTGCTGAGGAAATTTTAAAGGACCTATTGGGCATGTGGGTTTTAAATGAAAATGTTGAATGATTCAAAATATTTTTGTCTTCTACAAAATGTTTTATTCGTTTTTGTTTTTTTCTTATTCCTTATAGCGGTCCGCCCCGGCTTCGCACGGGTATATTTATAGCCTATGTTCATCAGAGATAATGTAGGATTCTAATGGTGAAAGAATTTTTCAAAATAGGTCCTGTAGTTTTGGAACGTAATCAATTAAAAAACAAGATCCGCCAAGTGCGAGTGTAACTCGCGCGTCGAGGGTTTCAAACATTTGCCAATTATTTGGACAATCAATTTTCCGTCTTTTTTCGAATGGCAATATTTTGAAAAGTGCGAAACCTACAGCAATTTCGAAAACTGTTTTAAAATTTACAAAACAATGCCTTTCATTTGATAAACCAATAGGTAGATAGCCCCCTTACGATAAAAAATATCCCCCTTTTCGACCATTCTCAATGTTTTTTTTTTTTTTTAAATGGTAATTTTTACAGACTTCTCTATATTTTCAAAAAAACTAACAAAGCCTTCCTCTTTATTATATTAGTATAGATAATATTGGTAAGGATAAAATATCTTTAAACCAAACTTAAATCGTAACATAACAAAAAACAACTTTCGTTAGTAATCTTTTATAGACACCAATATACTAATTTTAACCAGTTCGTGCTTCATCAGATTCGTCCCGGACAACGAAGCAGCCCTACAGGAGATGTTCGGAGCCCTGCTCAGCGGACAGGCTCTGCACCCGGACACGGAAGAGGATGACTTCTTTATGGGGGAGGGGGGTGGTGATGATGGAGGTAGGTCTTAACGAAGTCCACCACCATGATCATCTTTACCATCAGCGCTGGTCTCTAGAGACTCTGAGAGGCCGTCCTATAATTCTACCTTGATAATTTTGAAAAATTGAAAATAATCATTGATTCAATTGTTATTTAAGATTATTTATGGGGTATTTGAGAGAAGAGGCCTTTGCCAAAAGGCATACTGAGTTGAGGGACATCCTATAGACAAACAAATCAAACAATACAGTTATAAAGTAATCTCACCCAGTTTAACGGGCTAAATAAATAAATAAAATATAAATAAATAAATAAGTCACCAGTTAAAAAAGATTTATGTAGGATCATCACATAGTAGTCCTTTTGACCTTTTCCACTCTTATTATTCTCTTTTGCAAATTAATAGGCTATTTGACTACTACTGGGAATTATTTCTTACGTATTGTCTGATAAAAAATAATGCAAATGATACTAATATTTCTTCAAGGCCTGTCGTATTTGCTGTGAAAACTAATTTTAAAGTTTGACTAAAATGATAAAACGATAATCTCTGTCATGGCTACTCGATGACGTCACACCTTAAGCCACGCCCTAACAAGAACAACAAAACGCACTGTAATCTGTTCTACGGGTGACGTCACAAGTATCGCTTGTGATGTCAAAAGGCAGAGCGTTTTCGATCACCTGACATGAAAGAAATTGTTCTTTTTTTTACCTTAAATATACACATTTTTTAATCAAAGCCATCAAAATACGCTTTTTTTATTATCATAGCATCTCCCTGACATAATTTAAATGAAATTACCTTATTTCTAGATGACAATGATATGTTTGAAGACGCTGAGGAGTCTTCAGCCGAGCAGACAGCTTCCCGGCTCCAGCAGTTGAATCTCAACCACGCGAACGGACATCAAGGTAATATAATATATATTTATTATATATATTAAGTACAGTTGAGGACTTATTCTATCGATCATATGTTTCGGAAACATGGTTTCATAAAATTTTCTCGATAGTTGTGCGGTAATATTTTTATGTGTTATAGGCCTTAGCTAAATGTATATTTCTGTCTTGGACAGAAACTCTACTTCAGCCTAGAAATGTCGAAAAAAAAATGAAAACTGAAAACATGAAAAATCACGCTAGCTTCGTTAATATCCGGTCTAAAACAGAAATAACAGAAAAACTGTTTAATATTCCCTAAAAGTTGCTTCAAAGATCTGTGATGCATTAAACCACAAATTGTGTACGAGTATTTTTATAAAAATATATTTGCAATTTTCTAGGTCAAGGAAATTTAAAAAAATCATTTTGGGTAAACGAAGCGGAATTGATATTCGGGTGTTCTACTCTAACATTTGAAATGTAAAGCTCAATAGATTTTATGAATAAAATAACGACCTCAGTGGCGCAGCGGGCGAGAGTCTGCCTGCGACGCAAGAGGTTGCGGGTTCGATCCCCGCCTCGGAACAAATTTGTGTACGATCTGCAGAAATTTGTTCCGTTGGTCTGGGTGTTTTCTATGTTTAATAAAAAATATCTATCTATGTAATGTATAATATTACGTATATCAGTTATCTAGTACCCATAACACAAGCTCTGCTTACTTTGGGGCTAGATAATGCTGTGTGAATTGTCCAGCATTATTTATTTATTTATATAACGATGTCACTTTTTTGGGTAAAAAAAAATACTGTGCGTCGGTCGTTTCCTTCCGCAGCTTCCTCCGTCTTGTCAGGCTTGCTTGCTGATTTTCTTCCAGCATTATTTAGGTTTATCTATTTAAGGCCAATATCTTCAAACCGAAAGATTATTTCAGCCGCTCAAACGTGAAAATGTTACAGACTAGTGTTAGTATGGATTCTTATTTTAACCACAATCTCTTTTTGTTTCAGGGAATGGAGATGTAACAGAAAACGGTTCGCAGTGAACTCGTGCGCAAATAAAAAACATTTTTGTACCTTTCTTAGTTCAAGATCTATCAGAGATCTTTAATTTATCATAATAACCCTACGTAGTAAGAATCTAAGATTAGTTAAATGAGAAGACATGTTTGGTTTAAGTTTTAAAATATTGTTTGCGTCAGTTTTTTTAAGTTTGTCGATTCTATAGCGTTGTATACATGTTAAGGTGGGTACTGAACGGCGTTACGGGGCGTGTTACACAGCGAACGTTCGTAAATTCAGTGCGGAAAAAACCGCTCGCAACGCGACGGAAGTGCGTTACGCCTTGTATCACCGGTCAGTACCCAGCTTTATATTCCCAAAAGAATAATATCATTAAGTATAAGAATATAATGTTTAAATTGATGTATGGTTGCAAAAAGTGAAATGTATGGTTAGATTACACTGATAAAAAATGGCAGGCTCGCTGCTCTCGCCATTATTTTCATGGATACTTTTAATGAGATTGGAGTTTTTTGTAAATTTTAATCTAAGAGTTTAGTAAACAGATAGTTCTTGAAGAAACCTAAAAAATTAAATAATGTAGGAATTAATTTTGTATAATTAATGCTGCATTTATTTGATAAAATTAATGGTAAAGGAGGATGCCTTTGAATAAAAAATATTAGGTGATCCCCATGGGTTCCATTCCAGAATCTGTATATACCTAATAAAAGATTTAAATCTAGTTTAGCAATAATTGCGTTGAAAGAAATTCTTTAATGTGATATTTTGTATGAAGGTTGTTTTGTATGAGTCTACTGTAGAATTAAAAAAATATATTGCTATCACTAGTATAAAAAAATAATTTATGGATGAAAAGAAATACATACTTACGTATTTTTTCATATTTGTAGGTTGCTTAAGCTTTGTAACATGAAAATGTATTATTTTGGATACAACACCAACATAGCTTTTTGCTATTAGTGCGTAACGCACTGGGGTAATTTTTTATACTAACAAAACTTTTTTAAACCTTTCTCAAATTAAGTGTTCATCTTTCTCTGGTACTGTGTACTTCTTATTGATTTAAAATTCCTTACCTTTGTATAATTTTTCTAATAAACTGTTTTATGCTGATTCACTTTGGCATACCAAAAATTTTGTCTTTCATTACAAAGTATTCAAAAAACTAGCGAAAAAGTAATTTGAAAATGGGGAAAATGTAGATTTTTAGCACAAAGTTTCGTATTTTCTCAAATGCTCCAAAAATACTAGTAAATCGAAGTTGGTTTTATCATAAGTTCATAGAAAATAGTTTACGAGTTCCGGCAAATTACTTATTCGCTAGTTTTATTGCTTGTGGAAAGAATTTCGCGCATCTCACGGGAACTGTTTTATGATATAAAAAGTAACCATGTTTGATTCAAATCGTCGAAACGCCGTAAAAAATGTTCAAAGGTCTCCGAGGAAGCTATGACAGTGACGCCCAGTCATGCGTTCATTTACTATAACCATAGACAAATGCTATAACTGACAAACATAGCTGAATGACTTGGTTTTGCTGCCTAAAAAAGTGAATAGTGACAAATAAAACACACTTCTAACTCAACAGTAAATTTATTCTTCTTCTTCATCATCATCATCACCACTATCATCACCGCTGCCGCTGCTATCATCATTATCATCAGATTTCTCCGCAAATTTGTCGTCGTCCCAGGAGCCTTCGCTGTCGGTGCGCGCGCGTTCGTTCAGCACCAGCTCATCATCTGATGATGCGTCTGGGGAAAATGAGGATAAAGAAGTTTTTAACACTGAAAAACATGACGATAGCCAAACTAGCGCCACCACGTATATTATCTTATATAATTAAGTTTTTCAATATTCTGTTATATTCATGTTTATTCTATCTTTTGTACACCCCCCTGCCTTTCTTATATTCATATAGTTCTTTCCATCCAAAGGTTGCCTGAAAGAGATCGCTTCTAAGTGATAAGGCCGCCCATTGTACTAGTCTCATGTAATGTTCTTTTTCTGTACAATAAAGTGTATTGTATTATTATTTCGTTGCACAATGGTAATTTTCAATGGGCAGTTTGTGATACCTATTTTAAGCTTTTTTTAATGCCTTTTTATTATTTTGTAAAGCTTAGGCAGAGATACAATGTTGCACTTTGTGGCCACCAAACTCAATTATATGTTAAAAATGCGAAATGTATAGTACACATTTCGCATTTTTAACATATAAGTAATTTTTCTTTTTGGTGTTTTTGAAATCTAGGATATCGCCATTTTTTAATTTTATTATTTATTATTATTATTATAGGTAATAGAACTGATATACATAATACAATACATATACAAATATTTTTTACTATACATAGAAAACAACCAGAACACCCGGAACAAATACCTACAGATCATACAAATATTTGTCCCAAGGCGGGAATCGAACCAGCAACCTCCTGCGTCGCAGGCGGACCTTCGCCCACCACGCCACAGAGCTCGTCAATAATGAATAAGTTCAATATAATCACAAAATATTGTCATCTGAAGTCACAGCAAAGAAATGTTAAACGATGGGCAGGTAATTTATGATTTTCAGGAAAAAGCCTAAAACTCAGAAACCATTGGAGACAGACCGCTGATTTTGTGGTTTTTCTGGTTCTTCATGAACCCACCTGTCCTCCGTTTGACGTTGAGTTGGACACCCTGTATAGTTAGGGCCTTAGCTCTAAGAGAGTAGAATAGCTAATTACCTCTGTACTCTAACAATGCCTTGGTTCGCTCCTTGCTGTTTTTCTGGGCCGTGTTTCTCTGTTTAATAGTGAGATTGAGTCGACCTTTAAGGTTCATCAGCTGACAGAGATGGGAACGTCTGTAAATGAGAGGATACAGTTAGAATTTGCAGAACATTTTATTTTTAAACCTATCACGGTTATTGACATAGTCATTTATAACGGGATAAAACTCAAAATTTGAATCATGGTAAAAATCCCGTAACAAATGACTTCCCAACCCGCATGCCCAGCGTGGGGATTATGGGCATTACCCCCCACGAGATAAAAAATCAGGGGGAAGCCTGCGTCCAGCAGTGGACCATTATAGGCTGTTGAGGTGAGGTGAGGAAATTACTGTAACATTTTATTTGGTCCATAATGCATAGTTTTATTAAGGCCATAGCGCCCTGTCTTCAGCTTCACGCATCCAGCATCTGCCAGCAGTCTTTCGCAAATCGTCAACCCTGTCGGAGGGCGTCCTACACTACGTTTGCCGAGTCGCGGTCTCCACTCAAGAACACGTTTACCCCACCGGTTGTCTGTTCTCAAGATATGCGATACGCCCTCCGACTAGGAGGCCAAGCACGGGGATTGTTGTTTAGAGTAGAATAGACAATAATGAAATCGCATCGACATACATTGCGTACATTATTGAAGTTGAAGGAATGCATTTCAAACAATTTACGCATTCGATGATAAAGTGACGTAATTTTTCTCTATTCTACCATAGACAACAATCCCCGTGCTACAGACCAGATGCGATGACGATTTGCGAAAGAATGCTGGCAGATGCTGGATGCGGCAAGCAGGGCGCTATAGCGCTTAAGTAGAAGCCTTAGGCCTATGTCCTATGTTGATTGTAATTTTTTTGTATTTGGTTCTTAATTCTTTATAGCAGTAAAAAAAACATGTTTTAAAACTGAGGTATCGCAATAGTGTAATTTTAAACAAATAAGTAAATACCTAACCTGTTAGTAAATATACTGTGAAGATGTGTCAACTCCTCGCTGTGAGAGGAGTTCATCAGAGCCAGGAGCAGTGCAGAATGTGTCTGGACCAGAGCGGTGAGCCATGTGCATACTCGGAGGCAGCTAAAACAAACAAAAACATCATATAAATATTTGTACAATCTGCAGTATTGTTCCGGGTGTTCTGGTCGTTTTCAATGTATAACAAAAAATATCTATCTATGTAATGTACTGAATTGTATTATGTATATCTGTTATCTAGTACCCATAACACAAGCTCTTGGGGCTAGATAATGCTGTGTGAATTGTCCAGCTTTATTTCGTATATCAACTCCTTCGTGCATATTTCTTCTCAATACTTGTAGTTGTTTCACTTTCCGTGACGTCACCGAACGGTCTTGTCGGAAGATCAGCGTTGGTTGCAAACGTGACTAACATTTAATCTGAGGCTTACATTTTTAGTTTAGTTTTTAAAAGTTTTTTGTAAGCGCGTGTCACAGCGGAGTCGCTGCTTGCGCACATTGGGAGTCGCATAAAACCAGCGCTCATTAGCGATATGTATCGCTTCTGGGCATATGCTGAGCGATGCCCCCTTTTTTTGTCACCTATTTTTCTTTGTTTGTCTTTTTTTTTTAATTTGTGTTATTGTGACAAAAAATAAAACCTTTTTACTTTACTTTACTATTATGAGACAAGAGCCTTTTTGTGACTCGAGCAAGTTTTTATTTCTGTGTTTTTTATTAATGTTTGTTCCTACTTGTACGAGTGACAAATAAAGTTAACAAATGTCTGCAGATCGTACACACGTTTGTCCCGAGGCGGGAATCGAACCCGCAACCTTCTGCGTCGCAGGTAGACCTTCGCCCACCGCGCCACATCGGTCGTCAATGTAGCCAGTGTCTTGGGGACGCGCGCGACTGATATTGGATCCGATTCCGACTGGATCAGTTCAATTGCAAATACTAGTTCTAATTTATTTCTATTATTTGATTGTTATTTTCTTTGTTAATAAAGTATCTTCAAAATTGTGTAGTTTTCTTGTAAATAAACAAAAAAATGATTTTTTTTGCTTACGTTATTTCAAAAACGTATGCTATGTCCCGCTTCTATGAACGCAAAATCCTATGCCTATCGAAATTACACGAAATGTTTTGGTATCCATAACACCAGCTCTGGTTAGATTCTGGTTAGATAATCCTGTTTGGATTGTTTCAAAAACATCAATGAATCATACAGGAGTTCCTGATTGACATTTTTGTTTTGCTGAACGTTTCCACCAAAAATTAAACTCCTTTTTGATTTTAATTTTAACATTAACGAACCCATAATCAATTTAACGCATGAATTATATTTGGTCAAATCTAAACAACTACATACATAGTTAGAAGTTGAAGATCGCAATGAAGTTGATTTTAATTTTTGTTTTTATTTCAGTTGTTGGATCAGAGACGAATAAGTGGCTACGCTTGACTCAACTCTTAAGGGACACACAATTTTTAGGGGATCCACCAATTTCAAGAAGACAACCGTCTTTTGAGGGATTAGTTCCCAGCGGGTTTTTTGACCTAGGCCTCGACACGGGAGATACAAGTGTACCTTCGGGGAGTCTGCGACCGGCAGAGGTTCAAATAGTTTCGGGGGTTCAACGTCAGCGGCTTTCAGGGGGTCAGCGACCGTCACAGGTTCACCGCCCGCGGCCTTTAGATAGATCACCTTCGGGGGGTCAGCGACCGTCAGGGTTTCAACGTCCGCGGCCTTCAGATAGACCACAACCTTCGGGGGGTCAGCGACCGTCAGAGTTTGACCGTCCGCGGCCTTCAGGGGGTCAGAGACCGACAGATGTTCAACGTCCGCGGCCTTCAGATAGACCACAACCTTCAGGGGGTCTGCGACCGTCACGGGTTCACCGTCCGCGGCCTTCAGGAAGACCACAACCATCGTGGCTCCAAAAACCTTCAGGAGCACGGCCCCCACAGAAACTCGCAGGAGGGTCTTCTAAGGGCTACCACAGGCCTATACATGATGTATCGGTATGTTATTTTAATATCAACTTGCATTTATCGGTGCCTTTGCACATGTTTCCTGGGTATAAAGTAGCATTTCAACGAGTAATTGATTTAATTGAAAAAAACTGTTTTAATTGAAATGCTTAGAGCATTTCAATTAAAACAGTTTTTTAGTATCAGCGACAACACCATATTATTTTTTACGAATTACATAGCCAACTTCTGTTTTATTTAAGTAATCGTGTAGTTTTTCTATATAATGCTTAAATTTTGAATCATTAATAGAAAAGAAGCAAAAACTTGATTTTTGCACTAACATTGCTTTACTCTGTCCCGCTCCTATGAACGCGAAATCCTATGCCTATCCTTTTCACAATTTTTTGCATTAGGCCCGCTCTTTAGTACTATTTGTACGCATTCCATACTTTCATCGATTGTGTGGGACAGTGGAAAGCTACAAGCGTCGAAACACTTGCGCGTTCCCATCTTCCGAGGTCATCTGTGAGGGCTGGTGCGGCGGAAGATTTTGCTGATGATCTCTAGAGGCGCAAAAATGCAGGTCTCGATAGAGCCTACACATTTGCTCCTCTTGGAATCGAGTCCCGTGGGTATATCCGTGAGGTACCGAAGCTACTTAAGGCTGGTCTTTCGAAAAAATCAACACTTTCATGATCTTTGAGATCCTATCATCATCATCATCATCATCAGCCTTTTTCAGTCCACTGCTGGACATAGGCCTCCCCTAATGAGCGCCATAGCGCCCTGTCTTCAGCTTGCCGCATCCAGCATCTGCCAGCAGTCTTTCGCAAATCGTCATCCCACCTGGTCGGAGGGCGTCCTACACTACGTTTGCCGAGTCGCGGTCTCCACTCAAGAACACGTTTACCCCAGCGGTTTGAGATCCTACTGCTGTTCAAATATGAAATCTAGGATTTTTATACTCCTACACCTAATATTGCATTTCATTCTGTACAAAAGCGCCAAGATAAGTTTCAAGCAAACTTTCAAGAGGAAAGTCTATCATCATTATTTAGGTATCGTGTCAGATTAAATTATTAACATGTATGTCTCAATTTTGAATTAATTTATCATGTTGTTATGTATTAGTTTATTATTTTATTTGGTATTTGTGTATTAGTATAATTACTTTGTATAATTTTTAGCTTAGCATAAGCTCCGCCATCCTAAAGTAATCTCCATGTTCACTGGTTGCTTGTAAGAAATCGCTTTAAGCGATAAGGCCGCCAATTCAATGTCTTTGTTTAGGATAAGTATTTTTTTAATGTAATTTATGTTTTCTTTGTTAATGGGCTATGAAATAAAGCATTATCTATCTATCTATAAGTTTGATGAAAAAAAATATCTAAAACATCTCAATTTTAATACAAATTTGCCTTCTTCTCCCGAACAATATGACTTACTGACTTGATTTTTGGATTGAAAAATAAAGCAAAGGCAGGGTAAAAGATTCGCCATAATAAATATTTGATTACTTGAACCGTACTCTTTTAGTTAGAAGAAATCTTGATTTTTGAACTTGATTTTTACACGCTGGTGAGTATCTGGCACAGCACATCAGCACTGCCGTACAGCGGGACAATGCATCAGCGTCTTGGGCACGCGCGCGACTGGTATTGATATGGATCAGTTCAGCTACCTGTAGATTATTTGCAACAGTCTGATGTCTGCTGAATTGTTTCAATTGTAAATACTCGTTCTAATTTGTTTCTATTAAGTAATTGATTGAAATTTTCTTTGTAAATAAAGTCTTTATTATTTTATAGACGATGGTCGGGTCGGACCTACTCGGAAAAAAATTGCACACACTCAACGAAAACATGGTAATACTGAGACAAGAAACTGATGAAACAAAAAACGAATTGAAACAACAGGTAGACGCGCTGCGAAAAGATACGATGGACATGAAGAAATTTCTACAAAACGATATAGACGCACTGCGAAAAGAAACGCAGGAGATTAAAAAAATTATACACAAAGGTCCAAAAGAATACACGAAACCATTGCCTGATAATACACAAAATAACAATAAAAAGACAAGGGATGATTTTATAAATAGCCATTATAACAAAATTACCATTGATGATAGACAAGACCGTATTTTCATAGAAGGTCCTCATATCGAGTCTTGGACATATAGACCGGTAAAAGACTATTAGTGAAGGAAAACTTAGCAATAAAAGAAAACAACAAAGTAACAGCAAGGATATCACCAAAAAGTAAAAAAGAAAAAAAAATACAAAATAATTTATTTATAATAAAAACACATTATTTATTACACATGATTTCCTATGGTCCACGAACTAGGCTAGGGCTGTTTCGCGGGAGACCAAGTGAACACTTATTGATTGTCATAATGTTTAATATTTTAATATTTTAATAATATATTTAATATTTTTAATATAATGCTGGACAATTCACACAGCATTATCTAGCCCCAAGGTAAGCAGAGCTTGTGTTATGGGTACTAGATAACTGATATACGTAATATTATACATTACATAGATAGATATTTTTTATTATACATAGAAAACACCCAGACCAACGGAACAAATTTCTGCAGATCGTACACAAATTTGTTCCGAGGCGGGGATCGAACCCGCAACCTCTTGCGTCGCAGGCAGACTCTCGCCCGCTGCGCCACTGAGGTCGTCGAATGTTGAAGGTCGGCACACTAGCAAATACAATTTATGACAAAATACAAGTTTGTTTATGAAAATATGCACATTGAGAAAGGCATGCAATAAAACAATTAAGGATATAAATATGAAGAATATTGAGCAAATCGGAAATTTTTTCCATAATCTCACATGTCCAGCAAAAAATGTTCAAACTTAAATTCGAATACGAATATGAGACATTTTTAAGTACTTATATGATTATTTTTTATAAATTTTAATTACGTAGTTAGTGCTTTGGGTCAAAATGTAAGCTAACTACTTTAGTTTTTAATAAATAAATGAGTTGGGATGGATTGAATGATAAATGAAAGCTTTTAAAATGAAAAAGTTGTTTCGAGCTTCTGTCCTTTGCTACGATGATACCGATTTTGTTAAATATTTTCCACATTATTTTTTTTTATTTAATTTTTTTATATTTTTCTTCCTTGAGTTTTAAAAACTATCCAGCAGGGCTATTAACGATGGCTCGGAATCGAAAAAAGATACGCGCGAAATCTTTTTTTTTTTGAGGTTTTTAATATTTTCTGCGTCCTGCAAAGGAAAAAAACTTCCAGAAAAGAAGTTTTCCATAAAAAGTTAAACGTTTTCTAAGATATTTTTTATTATAAATAGAAAACGACCAGAACACCCTGAACAAATGTCTGCAAATCGTACACACATTTGTCCCAAGGCGGGAATCGAACCCGCAACCTTCGCAGGCAGACCTTCGCCCACCGCGCCACAGAGGTCGTATTATTTATTTATTGTATAGTACTCACTTGCTGGTCTTTCTCGAAGCCATCTCTGCCAGTTCGTGTAGCAAGGCGGGAACGTACTCCGCCGGGAGAGACGACAGCGTGCTCACAGCCACGTCCTGGCGGTTCTTCAGCAGGACTGTGCGGATTATCCTGGAAAATAAGAAGAAAGGTTGATTATATCTAGTTGGCAGTTATTTAACGTTTCGTTTCGAACTAACATGACAATTAACTATATTAAATGAATTTTACTTTGATTTTATTTTACAAAAAAATTACGTTATTAAAAATCTTGACGACCTCTGTGGCGCGGGTGGCGGAGTTCCGCCTGCGACGCAGGAGGTTGCGAGTTCGATTCCCTCCCTGTGAATCGAACACGCTTCGTCCGGTAACCATAATCATCTTCGTACTTGGATTCTCTGGAGAGAGCTATGCTCGGAGTTTTTCTGAAGGATAGGTCTCGTAAGGAATACATATGACAGAGAACCAAAGTTATATCGAAGAAATGACAACTGTTGGGGTAAGACTCAGCAAACGTAGTGTAGGACGCCCTCCGACCAGGTAGGACGACGATCTGCGAAAGACTGCTGGCAGATGCTGGATGCGGCAAGCTGAAGACAGGGCGCTATGGCGCTCATTAGGGGAGGCCTACGTCCAGCAATGAACAAATATAGGCTGATGATAATGACTTGGATTCTAAACTATAGTCACTTGGACATTATTTTCCCCCATCTCAGCTAATCCACCCATCATCTATTATATTATTTCTAATCTATTTATTCTAACATAGACATTATTTTTACCCAGTTTAAGCGAATCCACCCAAGACATAAACATAAAACATAAAAATATTTTCTTTTTCAGCAAAAACACATTAGGTACAGTAGGTATTTAACTTAATGGGTAGGTAGGTAGAGTTTCATTATATTGTGATACAATGGCCTGTTAAACTGATAGAGGTTATTGCTGAGGGTTTGGAGACAATGCTTTTTACTTATAGATCTCACACTAGGCGGAGCCTGTATCGTGAGATTCAAACTGGTGATTCTTTCAGACACAAGCAGGTACTTTGTCTCGGTGTGAAACTTACAATACTTAGTTAACACTTAAATTATCTTATCTAGTGCTAAAGTTCACAATTGAGCGAGTCTAATAATTTTATCAGTACAATATAAATAATTTCTCTTTTAAAGTCATTTAAAACGGGATATTTACCATGATTCGATTTTTGAGTTTTCCAATATTTCGGCACAGTTTCATGCGCCATGATCACGGAAGAACTAAGGTCACTACGAGTTGGTTTTTATTGGCAGATATATCGATCTACCTTCATTCTTTGTCTTTTGCTACGAAAGTTACCACTACCACCGGTTTCATTTACGAACGCAATTCGATCACGACACACAACACTCACAGTATCTGCACACGGCTTGGTTGGTTCACCACTTCTTCGATTTATACACATTCTCACCACAGGGTTCCATCTTTAATGTTAATAACCATGATAGTTTTAAAAATTTCTCTTTTGTCTTTTAAAAAAGAGCTACAAAAGTCATCAGTCAACTCACTCCTTATCCTTAGAATGTAACCCTTGCACCAGCAGCTTGGTGAAGTTCTCGTTGACAGCAGTATGCTTGCGGCCGGTTGGGTCCAGAGACAGGTTGGACAGCCGAGCCTCCATCGGTACTTCGATCTGGAAAATGTGTTAGTGGTTTCGTGGCTTAGTTGGTTAGAGCACACCCGTACTGTGGGGCGCGGGTTCGAAAACTGCCGAAATCGAAAATTTTCGTGGAAAAATTGCGAGTAACGCACTATAAATATATTAAGAAAAATGACACGCCGGATATTGATGTGTAAATAAATAAAAAAAATAAAAAAAAATAATGCTGGACAATTCACACAGCATTATCTAGCCCCAAACTAAGCAGAGCTTATGTTATGAGTACTAGATAACTGATATACATAATACAATAAATTACATAGATAGATATTTTTTTATTATTTATAGAAAACGACTAGAACACCCTGAACAAATATTTGCAGATCGTACAAACATTTGTCCCGAGGCGGGAATGGAACCCGCAACCTAATGCAACGCAGGCAGACCTTTGCCCACCGCGCCACAGAGCTTATCAAAGTGTGATAATGATAATCAACCACAACCAACCGAAATCAAAAATATCACTTTATTTCCGTGTCAATATTTTATTTTAAGAATTTGACCTTTTCTAAGTTTACATTTTTGTATTTATGGAAATAAAGACTTTTTTGATTTCATCATCATCATCAGCCTATACCAGTCCACTGCTGGACATAGGCCTCCCCTAATGATCGCCATAGCGCCCTGTCTTCAGCCGCATCCAGCATCTGCCAGCAGTCTTTCGCAAATCGTCATCCCACCTGGTCGGAGGGCGTCCTACACTACTATTACTTATTTTTTTTGATTTGATTTGAATCTACTTTCTGCTAAAGAAGGGCACCATGTCCAGCAGTGGACCATAATTTCACAACACTAACCTGTCCCCCGGGAACCACTCGCTTCCGACTCGCGACGCCTCCCATCGGCTCCACAATCTGTACAGGGTTGCTCTTGTCGGTCCGGACTTTGCTGACGTCGTTGACTTTCTGACTCCTCTTTGTGGGGCTTCGGATCAGAACTTGCGTTTTTGTTTTAATGTCGGGCGTCTGGAAAGGAATAGCAGTAAATCAAAATTGTGTTATTTTCCTAAAATGGCTGTGTTATGTTTTCTTACGTGATATTAGAATAAGTTTTTGGAGAAGTTATGTCTTTAAATGGTAAAATTAACTATCTAGAATAATTCTTTACAAAAAACAAACTAATCAAGATCTTAAAGTCATTTAAAACGGGATATTTACCATGATTCGATTTTTGAGTTCTTCCGTGATCATGGCGCATGAAACTGTGCCGAAATATTGGAAAACTCAAAAATCGAATCATGGTAAATATCCCGTTTTAAATGACTTTAATGTTAATAACCATGATAGTTTTAAAAGTTTTAATCAAGATCTTATTTTTACAACATTCAACGAATTTGGTAAGTTGGTATTCAGTCTTTGAGCGTGTGGCTCAGAAGTGCCATGGACGTTCGTTAATCATTATTTCTATAAGGGCAATGATATACCTCAAATGAACTTCGTTAGATCAAAATATCTTCCAAACTACTAAATATTTAACATAATTTATACATTTATACATGTTCAGGACTTAGTACTCTATCGATCATATGTTTCAAAAACACGATAATAATAAAATTTTCACTATAGAAAAAAATCGCAAAGTTACCTGTAAATTTTTACTAAAACCTTAATTTCTCAATAAATACAGAAGTAAAGTTAAGATCTTGAGAATAAGCATAGTAATGGTAACAGAAGTAAGTATAAATAAAGAACATTTCATAGGTTTCATAGGAGTTTTTCAAATAAAGTTCTAATTAATAGATAGTTAGCTAAAACTTGATTTTCGGGCTTGCGTTGCTATGCCCTGTCTCGCTCCTATGAACGCGAAATCCTTTGTCGGACGTTTTTACAATATGTCTCATCATCATCATCAGCCTAATTAGTCCACGGCTGGACATAGGCCTCCCCTAATGAGCGCCATAGCGCCTTGTCTTCAGCTTGCCGATCCAGGTTAACCGGGAAGTACCCTAGCAGTTTTATTCCAATGCGCGTGTCTGATAACGCGACACAAACGGCCGTGTTTATTAATTGCGTTATTTTAGAAGTTTTTTACAGCTGCCAGGAGTCTTTCATAAATCGTCATCCCACCTAGACGGAGGGCGTTCTACACTACGTTTGCCGAGTCGTGGCCTCCATTCAAGAACACGTTTATTCCAGCGGTTGTAGGGTCTTCTCGAAATATGGCCAGCCCACTGCCACTTCAGCTTGCTAATCCTTAGAGCTATGTCGATAACCTTGTTCTCTGTCGGATGTATTTGTTGCGAATCCTATCCTTTAGAGAAACTCCGAGCATAGCTTTCTCCATAGCTCGCTGGGCGACTTTAAACTGGTGGACCAGCCCTACCGTGAGTGTCCACGTCTCAGCTCCGTAGGTCATGACGGGTAGGATGCACTGTTTGAAAACTTTCGTTTTCAAGCATTGCGGTATGGATGCCTACGTCTAGCCGTAGGCTTACAATATATTTAAGTTGTCAAAGACAGTAAATAATATCACGGAGCATCCAACACTAAAGTATGTATATATAATAATAGTATTGGATGTTCAGTGATCAGTTGATATGACGATATGATCAGATCTGATCTAGACTGCTGGGATCTCCCAGCTGGAAGCAGCTCGAGCCAGGGCGCTGAGACGGGATTGGAGGCCGTCGTCTTGGACTGGAATAGCGTGACTTACCACATTCTCAAAGCTCATATTAGGTCCTTCACTGGAGCCCAGAAGCAAGTCTCCGGAAGGCTGCAGTCGACAGCAAGTCAGTGGGATGGGCACAGCATCTTGTGTGCTCGTTTGGATGGTCACTAGGGGCTTCATGGGTTTTACTGAAGAGCTGGAACAAGTAGGGGAATGTTAAGTTAAGGCCTGTGAATTTTTATGGTGTGATTTTTCGCTGATTTAATTTGTCAATACAAATTAAATCTGCCAAAAAATCGCGCGTCCTAGCTGACGCGTCGCGTGTGGTCTCTTCTCTCTCTCGCACTCTACAACGCCATATGTTTGATTTCATTCATTGCAGCCGCGCCGCCCCGCATCTCCGTAAACGAGGCCTTTAGAATCAGAGATCACGTTGCATACGAAAAGATGAATATTAGTCAATTTTTTTCTTGAATAACATAAATTTGTAAATTAATTATTCTGTTATTCGAGATGGAGACATTAAAACCTGTCCAGCCGTTCATGAGTTGTTCAAAAGAATTTGCGTAGTTTTTTTGCCTTCGGCGATTATACTCCTGAATATGAAGCCTTCTTTTCTCTATAGAAAAAAATAGCAAAGTGACCTCTAAATCCTTACTAAAACCTAAATTTCTCAATAAATACAGAAGTTAAGATCTTGAGAATAAGCATGGTAATAGAACTAAGTATAAACAACATTTCATATATTTCGGTTTTTTCAAATAATGTCCTAATTAATAGATAATAAGCTAAAACTTTTCTGGACTTGCATTGTGTTGTTTTGGCATGCCCTGTCCTGCTCCTATAAAAGCAAAACCATATGTCTATCTTTTTCACAAAAACTATAGGTTGTATGTATAGGTTCTTAAGATCCACTTGGGGTCTCTGAGGTAGGTATGTATAATCTTACCCATTCAATGTCTGTGCATAATAATGCACCACCCCACTTCTGGTGGCTGCTGCAAGACTCAGCCTCACCACTCCACCATCATCTGTCAAGTCAGCACACACCATCCTGGGGGCGTCTTCCAACACAAAGTTGTAAGTGGGGGTGCTGATGGTAGGTATGTTAGTGAGAGATTTCTTGCGTCTCTTCTGCTTTTTGTGGTTTGGTTCATCTCCGTTTGTGAGGGGTTCGTGGTCTTCAGATATTGTTATGTCCCAGAATGATAGCAGGCGTTCGTTTCTGTAAGAGATTTCATAAGTGAATAGGAAATGATTAAGGTATTGCGGCAAACTACTATTTTTAATTACTAACTACTATTATTTAATTTTATGCGTTTAGGAATGTAGAAATAATAAAAACCACGAAATTATTTGAATCTTTGCCGACACGAAACAAATCCCCCTAAGGGCGGGCATTTGATTTCCGTTGCATGGGAGATTAAGTTTCTTTTAAATGCATATTTCAATTTTATCTGCATTTGACAAGGAGATAAATTTTACCGCTAATCGAACACCATTTTCTATGAAACCATGTTTATATTGCGATGATGGTACTTTTGCAGAATAATCTGTAAAAATAACCGTAACTCCAAATGTACTATTAAATCGAAGTTAGCTAAAACTAACTTGGTTCATAGATCACACTATTCGAGTGATTGGGTCTTTAAGTTGTACATTAAGTGTTAGATGTGTGTAGCTTTGCTAATGTATTACAATAAATACGATGCAATGACGGCAGGTGAACGATTCGCGGCGCGCGGAGATGGTATCGTGGAAACTGACATAAGGACCTGATGATATTGGCAATTTCATGCTCAGAAACATAACATTTTAAATGGTATTAGAACACTATAAATTTAATCCAGTTTAAATACACATTTTATTCTTATTCTTTTGGTTGCTGTATCTATTTATCTATCTAGCCTTATTATGTGTTTGATAATAAACTGTTTATTAGTGGTCTCTATGGACTTTGATAAATTCATTTAGCTCTCATATTTCCTACTTTAAATTTAGATAATTTATTTAACAGCAAAAAATAATTACAACTAATATTTACACTTACATCTATTTACTAAAAATCTAAGCCGTCACCAGAAGGCAGAGTGCCCAGAATGCTGGCAGCATTGCCACGTTGAATGGCAATGCTAATTCGTTGACCGAAATAAAAACCAGCATTCCGATCACCTGTGGACTCTATTAGTAGTTTATTTAGATAATTACAATTCAACTTACTGTGACCCCTCAATCAACCAGCACACATCCTTAACCCTGGCCAGCGACAGCAATGCTGTTTGTGAAGCATTGTGCCCAAAAGTTTTGACAATAGTCGCTTCTCCTTTGAGCAACCTCCATAGCCTAACTTGCCATGATGCTGCCACTAGGTAGTGTGCTTCTGTTTCCTGGAATAATGCAGGTGTTTATCATCATTATTGGCCTTTAACGTAGTGTAGGATGCCCTCTGATCAGGTGGGATGATGATTTGCGAAAAATTGCTGGCAGATGCTGGAGGCGGCAAGCTGAAGACATGGCGCTATGGAGCTGATTAGGGGAGGCCTATGTCCAGTAGTGGACTAATGTAAGCTGATGATGATTGGTCTTTAAGGCATTCACTGCCCAGTCTCGCAACACGGACCCGGAAATCGACTTCTATGTCTTGGGCCATGAAAGTGTTAACTGCAACACTTGTTCATTAGGGCTCACATAATATTAGTAGACACCACAAAAGAATAATTCCATATCAATCAATTTGTATAGAAGCCTGTACAATGTATATTGATTAACCTATAAGACTAGTTTGGATCCAAATCAGGGGTCAGTTTTATGACTATGGCAGACCCTGACTGACCTCAAAAATATCTGATGAGGTTCAAACCGTTCATTAGAATTTTTAAGCATCCAAAGTAGGATCCAAATGAGTGTAGGAGTTAAACTACTATTTGTAAGATTCTAAGACTTCATAATTTTTTTTCCATTTTCTATCTACAATCGGCTGTTTAGCCATACTTAGATGTGGTCTTGGGTGGAAAATTTCGTTGCTATTTCAGTGAAATGCACCATCTTTAGGTTTGAATTGAACACTTCAGTTCCTTTGGTCAAGTTCGAGTATGTGCCTTCTTTTAAGGCATTTTATGTGGTTTGTACTGAAGAAAGGTTTCAGCTAGTGAGTTGACGTGATTAGTCAGTCTCTCTTTGTATTGTTTGCTGAAGACTTCATACATAAGCCAGACTAGAAATTTATTTTGGGTTCATGTTATATTTAAGAAGTAAACTAACTAACTGGTTATCCAATCAGTACAAAATTACTTACCAATTTATGCGGTATGATTTTAATAGCGCTTATACTATTTCCTTGTTTACTCTTATTCTCTACTGCTATTTTATATTGATTTCTAGGCTTTCCCTGGTGTATATCCCATTCTATGGCCAGGTCATCTTTACCCACACTGTACAATCCATAATCTCTACTCCAATCTAACGCTGACACTTTACTGAAGGTCCGACTGGATAAAATCGTCTCTATTTTAGCCTGGGCTACTGAATAAAGCAGGATCTTGCCACTGTGTGTGCCCAGTGCTATACACTGACTCTCATTTTCATTAGTACTTGTCCTTTTCTTTTTTTGTTTTTGTGTTTGGCCCTGAAACAGGTTTTTAGGTTAGATGTATATTTACATAACTTCAGCACTTGGGTATTGTTACATATCACTTCAGAAGGTTTTTTGGGGTCCGAATTAACGCTGTACAGGTAGGGGAGAGTAGAATAATGATAAGAATCGCAGGGAATGTAACAAAAACCTTGCAAAAACCACGTGTTGTACGTACCGTGGACACTGTGATGGTTAACCAATGTAAACAAGACGGCGGCGATGTTAAATGGAGGTCTGGCGTGTACTGCTGTTTGAGCTCGTTGGTTTCTGTATCCCATATCTTTAGCCTGCCGTCTGTGGAAATAGCAGAATAATATTTTCCGTCTTCGGAAAACGCTGTTTCGGCCATGTTCCGCGTATCAATAACGATCTGATTGACTTGACATTGACACAAAACAATCGTTGACATTTTGTTTTTTTCGTTCCGTATTCATGCTCTCTCGTTCAACACCTGTTGATTAAAAAATATACTCTTGGGTTTCATTCGAAGTGTGAGAATCTTAAAGGAGGATCAAATTTTGAATTCACCTTATTTAGTTATTGTTCTATAAATATGTATCTCTAAACACAATATGATACGATCATCTTTGTTTATAAGACAAGCCAATGATTTGCCAATCATATGATCGTAAATTATTGCGTTCAATGAAACGTTTTTTTGTAATATATTACCATTCTAAAAAAATCCATTTTTTAATTTCGGAGATTTTTGCTTCTCTCGATAAATTTATGCTTGATGATGATGGTATAATAAGAGTAATTTTTGTGAGTTGCAACTATATAATCACTGAACAAAATTGTACAATATCCACGAGAAAGTCGATGATAATTATAAAGTTCACGGTGCTGCCAGTCTTCGCCAGTGTTGGTTTCCAGAAAAAATAGAATTGAAAAAAAAACAGTTTCATTTTGGACATCACGTCACAAACACCTGTCACGCTGACATTCTAATGTTTCTCGATTTTCGAGTTCGCGAACGCTAATGTAGGCGGAGCTCGTCAGTTTTTTAGTTTAATTTAGTGCTCTCGTTCCACTTTTCGAAAACCCCTTTATTTATAATCGCAGACATACCGCCACGAAAGCTTTCGCCCAAATCAGTGAAGTGAGACAAAGGCCATTTGGCATTAGTACAGTTCTGTGAATATGTGATTTATGATGTCATTTTGGTGAAACCTTGAAAACATGAGTGTTAGTGCTGATGCAGACGTGTCCAGCCCCCTATCGGAGGGGCAGAGCACCTTGGATCCAACGATTTCAAAATCCTCCTCCGATAGTCAGAGTTTGAAGACTGACGATATTGCGGTAGGTCAGGATGCCAAATCGGAGCCCAGCACACCCAAAGCTACTCCTATGGCCTTCGTTATCGACTTTGGTGAAGCTAAAGCGGTAGACAACAAAAGGTTAGAGGAGCTAGCGAAGAAATCCCAAGCTAGACACCAGAGAGTCCAGTCTATGTCTGCCAGTCTCACACGAACCAGCCCAGCAGCTCATAGGTCGCCTATGAGCGCTAAACTACCAAGAAAAGCACAAGGGTACAACTCCGAAGGCTACTTCTCGTCTGACCAAGAAGACAGTGGTTTGTCCAGCTCATTAAAACACAGAGTAAAAAACCCTAGTCCTATCAACAGGAATATAACATCTCCACTCTCAGATAACTCAAGACATCCTTCCAAAAGTCCTATTGTAGACAGTATAATGTCCAGAAGTGACAACTTCACACTTAACCCTCGTCACGGTCTTAATCTTCCTTTAAAAAGTACTGGAACTTATGTCAAGGAGGTTCACTACCAGCCAAAAATCATGGCTGACTTTGTAGACCATAGCCCAGTACTCCTTACAGATATATCTAGCCCTGAACTAGATATCCTGACTCCAGATAATGCCTTATCCACACCAGAAGCTAAAAGTCCAGCTAGGAAAATCCGGACAGCAGAAACTCCTGATCTCTTCAAGAAATGTATTGTAAATGAGCCATTGTACATTGATGATGATGTTGACAGACATTCAAACTCTTCCACCGGCACTTACACCATAGAAGGTGATAATTACACGGAAGAACAAAAAGCTAGAATGAGTATTGACAGAAGTTTTGCAGCAGCAGCACTAACAGAGTCCCTCAAACGTGAATCCAGTGCAGACCCCGAGCTTATATTCGACCTTCCCAATAGGGTCATAACAAAAGAACCAAGGAGAGATACAACCTTAAGAAGTCCCACAGACAGCCAAACATTTGAAATGCCCAAAGTGTCGAAAGACAAAAACGTCTTGGAAATATCATGCTGCTATGAATCACCAACAGAAAATGATCTCGCTGCTCAAACGTCAAAACAGATCAAATCTACTCGAAGCTACTTAGAAAAGATCAAAAACCGGGTGCGAACAATCACTGAGAAAACTTTCCCAAAATCCCCACCTAGGGATGACGATGATCTTGGAAATTTCACCTCAGTTACCACATCTGGTGTCCTAAGCTCCAAATATCCCTCGAATTTCAAATCTGTCACTACATCCGGGGTTCTAAGTAAACCACATACAAAATCCGAGATCCCAACAAGAAGACGCTGTAGCTTAACAAAATCTGAGATCGATCAGACGGACTACATTCACAGACTGTCTAGAGAATCTTCTGTCCCTGTATCAGACTTCCGTTCCCGAGAACCTATCGTACCAGAGTACATGCAAAGGTTATCGAGGGAATCATCCGTACCTGTTTCTCTACCAAGCACAAAGATCTTCGAGGAGAAAACCTTTGAAAGCACAGTTTTGCGAAACGCGCAGAAAGTTCTAGATGATTCTGGATTATCATCAGAAATGACACCAGAACAGGTGGTTGGAAGGCTGTCGAATCTTAGCCTGAATCGGTGCAAAGGGGACAAGACCTGGATCCAGGAATGGGCTGACAGCGTGAAGAAGTACAATAACAATGTGCTGGGCAAAGATGAGGTTGATGAACGTCCTCCAATTAGTCCAAGGAATCTGCCTGGGAGAAGTAAGTACATTCGCTTTTTCAAACACCTAGGTATATTTATAATACAGTCCATTCCAAATCTTTATCCTCTTAAGCCTGTATACATCTACTGCAGAACATATCCTCAACACCCAGTAATGGTCCACTGCTGGATGCAGGCCTCCCCCTGATTTTTTTATGTCAAGAAAGGTAATGCCCATAATCCCCATGGGCATGCAATTTAATTTCGGTGGTAGATCTGTTCTGCAAGAGGCGCTGCTGCCCGGCCCTCGGTGTATGTCCCTTAGTCGTTTCTTACGACACCCACCCCACGGGAAGAGGGTGGTGCAAATTCTAAGCCGGCACCCTCGGTTTAAACTCCATGAAATGTGGTAATTCCATCCATTCCAAATGCACAGCGAAATTCTGGTGTTATAGCGTGCGTGAGCTATGGTATACGCCGATCTTCGCTTGATTTGTTGAAGGTGTTATTACCAGTACCCACCGTAACCAAAGGGTCACTGTGTATTATTTATTATAATACACAATAGGAAGTGTTCTAGTGAACTAGTGTAGGAAGGTTCTCTTATTCGACTCCTACGACAACCACGGACTGATTTGGAGTTTCGATTCTTACACCGCAACTGTCACAGCCAATCTGCATTTCTAATAAACCGGAACCCTGACGGATCTTGTTTTTAAAATAAAACCAGCCAAGTGCCAGCCGGACTCGCGCACGAAGGATTCCGTACCATTATCTATAAAAACGGCAAAAAATTCACGTTTCTTCAATGGCCTGGTGATAGACGGACGGACAGCGGAATCTTAGGAATAGGGTCCCGTTTCACCCTTTGGGTATGGAACCCTAAAATTGGGGTCTCTAAGTCCCGTATTATGTAGCTTGCTCAGACGTCGATTTATGCTTGAGTAACGTTTTTGTATAGCTTATACGAGACTCAAGCATAGCTATGACTGAGAAAGCTTTTATAATACGGGTCTAAGAATTTCGAAGAACTGCGAAGAAAGACCTTTCTAAAGCGTGCTTTACACGTTCATCTACACTGCGATAATCTTATCTGATATCAACAATCTCTTAAAACAAGCTTCCTGGCAAACGACGCGGTGTGTTTAATATGACAACGTTTCATCACATTCTCATTCAGTTTTAAAGTTCAGTGGACTACTAAATTAGACAATTTTTAGGATTCCGTACCCAACTGGTGAAAATAGGAAACTATTACTTAACCTCCGCTGTCTATCCGTCTGTCTGTGTATATTTTGAATATAATTGTAAGCTGACCCTAAAATTAGCAGATCGTCGTTAAGCGATAAGGCCGCCCATTGTACTTTTGTGCACTGAGAAAACTGGCCATCATAAAAGAGGTGAATTCATCTTATAATTTGAGGAATCACTTTAATGGAGGAGCATAGTGATATCAGCAAAAAGTTCGATGATCCTACTATTTATGATGATAACGGTGTTTAAAATGACAGGTCACCATGGCTTTCGTAGAAGATATGGTTCCTTTCCTCATATATTCGGTTACGTCATATTAATGTTCCTACTATTTTTCGGTGACATCATCATAAATTCGGTTACGTCCTATAAATTTTCCTACTATTTATTGATGATATCCTCATATTCGCTTACGTCCTATTAATATTCCTACCATTTCTCGGTGACGTCCTCCTACCTCGGGTTATTTACTTTTACGTCCTACAATTTCGTAGTACGATCCCCTTATTTTTGAAGCTCAAGTATGATTCCCTTTGTATTTTAAACATGTTCAGTCAGAAACTGACTGACCATGTTTTAAATATACACATAGGAACCATACTTGAGCTTCAAAAATGAGAGGAACGCGTACGAAAATAATAAGTAGAAGTAAAATAACAGAATACGGAATGCTCACAAAACAAAAAACAGCAATTTGAATCATTAAATAACATTTATTCATAATACACAATAATTAATTACTACACAATTATTATTGTGCAGAACGCAGTCCCTACGAAGTACCAATTACTGTATTATCAAAGTACCTAATTTAACACTTTATCAAGGAGGTATGTCGAATAAACATCCGAGGAGTACGAGTATATGGCAGCGATAATTTTGTCTCTGGTTTTGCATCTGAAAAGAAAATAATAATTAATCAATTTGAAACAACACATCAACTGCCTCGCTAAAAAATTACAGGAAGAAAACAGAAATTGCTTTTGTGTACGAAAAATACTATGAGCTACCCAAGTTAATACATTCACTGCCCAGAATCGGCGGTGCGACGACCCCCAGGGGCCCGCCGCTGCGCTGGCGCATGGCGGCGGCGCGACGAGTGCTACTGATTGCTCTAGAAACAAAAACAGTTGGTACCCAAACTAAATTCAAATAACTTACCAAATTCGTCGGGATGTTCTGGCAGCTAGACTCAGATGGTCCACTGATTATTAAGTTTTGTTGCTCCTTACACGTCTCCAAGTTATATTCAAGATCCAATTCACCTCCTAGAACTTCTTTCAAGAGAGACGAGTTGCATGTGCTATCCTACAAATTAAAAAAAACACAACAAATTGAATTAGGTTGTAGTTAATAAATGATTAATTGGAACTCATATTAGAAAATCTTGAAGAAAGATATTTGACGAAGAAATAAATTTTAGTTGTCGACAGGGGCTCGCCCGAACTTACCTTCAAAATGTTGAATATAATGGGCTAAATTCCATTTTTTTAGTAAATTGCTGTTAGCTTCATCCATCACACACCTGTATACACTTGTACACAATTTAATTCAACCGACAAACAGGCAGGACCCAATTTTCAACCAATACGTACGATGCGATGTCACGAAATGAATATGAACGAACTAGCAGAGTGAACTTTTAAATGATTCACTCATTTGTCGTGCTGTCATCGTATGTTGGTATGACAATCCGATCAAATTTGTTACTTATTCTTAAATGAGGTACCGTAACGTATAAATATTAGGTAGTCACATAAAATAGCATGACTGTAAAATTATTTATGATGCCATTCTTATCATAATACGGTATGATGACTTCATCGTATTTTAAGAGATACTTCTTCTTATTTTAATAAGAAATCATTATAAATAAGGGGATACTTTCATTGTGTTTTATCATTATCATCTTATTTGTGGGTATCATCAAAATTTACAGGAACTCTGTAATTTTCTATTACAAAGTGTTATTATATGATGACAAGAACATTATTTTATGTGACGAAATTTTACGATTACGAGCATCATAATATTACCTTATTTACTCAAATAATTCGATTACGTTTTTACTCTTTTCAGTACATCATTATATTGACTTATTATCTGCTTATTTTAGGACAACGCACCTATTTTAGACCAACGTCATCTTATTTAAGGTTACCCAAAAATTACATTTTTCTCAGTGTGTTTACTGTCTGTCTGTTTCTTGTTTTTTTTGTGGTGTACAATAAACAGTTTTGTATTGTATTGTAAAGTTCATTCTCGATTCATCATCATCAGCCTATATTAGTGCACTGCTGAACATAGGCCTCCCCTAATGAGTGCCATAGCGCCCTGCCTTCAGCTTGCCGTATCCAGCATCTGCCAGCAGTCTCGCAAATTCAAAAAGTCAAGTTCAAGTCTTTCGCATTCTCGATTACAATGATATTAATAGCTTGAAAAAAAAACGATAATGTAGGCAGTCCCTCGTCCCTGAATGTAGGATTCTAGTTCGATGCAAGAAGTAGAAAACATTATTTTCAATATAACCTACTTGCAAGATTTTCATTCTCATCACGTCCCCTACATAAAGACATAATAATGAATAAGGCACCCACGTTTTTGCTAACTATAACATCATTAGATAATTAACTCCACAAATAACAATGCCTTAAATAAAGGTCACAATCGCCTGCATCTTCAGATAATATTGTTATATTTTGATATTATCAAAACTTATGTATAAAAAAAAGAAACCTGTGTACTTATATGATAAGATAAGGTAATCGGTAGCTTTGTTTGTTTCTTTAAGATGTAATTACTGTTTTCAATACTTAAAATTCGATTTAATTCGCACGATCTCATCGTAATTACCCAAAACTCTTAAGTACTTATAATACCACGTAACTTTTCCTAGTCTGTGCCTATGCCTTCTTTCTCTACACTACGACAGTTCTCTAGCTGTGGCGGTCGTAGCAAGAATCGACCCCCTTCAACTCAGCAGCCCGTGGATGTTTTAACAGTCGACTAAGAGAACCTTCCACCCCCACCCCCCCTAGCACGGGGATTGTTGTCTAGGGTAGAATAGACAATAATTTATTTTATTTATTTAAATTTTATTTATACGGTAACACCAATTCCATTAATTAAAGGACAAGTAATAATGACATCGCATCGTCATACATACATTGCGTACATTATTGAAGTTGAAGGAATGCATTTCATATAATTTACGCATTCGAAGACGAAGTGACGTAAGTTTTCTCTTCCCTAGACAACCATCCCCGTGCTAGGGGGCAGGGGAAGGGCAGCATTTTCCTGTATATTATTAAGGGACACAACCTCTTTTTTTGTGAAAAGGACAGACATAGAATGTCGCGTTCATAAGTGCGAGACAGGGCATAGCAACGCAAGCCCAAAAATCAAGTTTTTATCTATTAATTAGGACTTAATTTGAAAAAAAACCGAAACTTAAAACTGTTCTTTATACTTAGTTCTATTACCATGCTTATTCTCAACATCTTAACTTCTGTATTTATTGAGAAATCAAGGTTTTAGTAAAAAAATTGTGGTCACTGTGATTTTTTTCTATCGAGAAAATTTTATGTAATTGTATTTTCGAAACATAATCGATAGAGTAAGTCCTGACCTGAACCATGTATAAATTTCGAATTAAATATTTCGCCGTTTGGAAGATATTTAGGTCTAACGAAGTTGATTTGAGGTAGTATATATAGGCCTTAAAGACCTTCAACAAATCAAGCGAACATCGGCGTATAACAAGGCTCATCAAGGTCATCGGACTGAGCTAACTTATTGTGCAATAATAAAACAAAATATGCATGGTTATTCCACTAAGCATCAGCTGGGCCATCTGCTTTTTCCTTTAATTAATGATATAAAAATAGACATTAGACTGATTAATATTCAGACACTTGCACACTTGAATGCCTTGATGTCAGTGACACACTTGTGACCTGAAAAGGCATTGCGAATAGAGTTCCATTCCATATTTGGCACGAGTGGGTGTTAAATAACACCAAGACTGCGCTGCTGTCTGACGTATTTAATGCGGAAGTGTTATATTATAACAAAACAAAACTTACGCATAACACAAACATAAATGAACATTAAGGGGGCGGTGTATGACGCCATTTTGTGAATAGGATAGGCATCATAGGATTTAGCGTGACAGAGCAGAGCGGCGTAAGCTCTAAAATCAATTAATTATATATATATAAATACAATTTTTTTTTGCTGATTATCGATTAATTAAGAGTTTGCAAAAATAAGCCGATAGTGCCCTGAATATTCTTCTATTTAAGTACATAATTTAAAAAAAAAAAAAAAATTGATTGATGGTTTAGGAGAAAAATTGTGAAAACTAAGAAAAGAAATGGTACTTTACAATGACTTTACACAATTATGTCTGGTATTTAAAATAGTTTTTTTTTTCATTTTCGAAACTAAGTGGATCTGCCTTGTATCCCATAGATTATAAGGTATTTTTTCCAAAGCTTTATCGATAAAGATGACGAAGAAAAATAGTTTTAATGTAACCCAAATTTGCCCATTTCATATTTATCGACATACCTACTAGTAAAATAACAATGTACAGAGTGTAACAAGAGACAGAATATTGGATATTTTTAAAAACACTAAGTATACCGCCTATGCACTGCACTTGCACCAATAGAATTCAAGATATTTGTTTGTCTACAAAGACATTTATGAATCAAACTTAACAATAGAAAACAACAAAGTAACAAGCTTATCACTAAAAGACAAACTTCAACAATGCATAACTCACACGTGGAACGAGAAATGTTTAAATTTGAATTTGAAAACGAACGAGAGCTCAATGAAGAAGCAAAATGATAAACGAAAGCTGTCAAATAAAAAAAAAAAAAAAAATGTCGACCTTAATAATTGTGCTTTGCTTCAATGATACCAAATGTCATTAAACCACTCAGTGCATTAAACATATTCCACCAATATTCCTTGGGTATTGTAACAAATTTGTATCCAAAAATATCCAGGTTTTTGAATCTATATAAGTACATATATGTATATCTATCTATATATATAAAACAAAGTCGAGTTAGTTACACCATTTATAACTCAAGAAAGACGGTACCGATTATCATGGTTTTTGTTTTGTTGGATTTCTCTTAGTCCGAAATAGGATAAGAAGTATTAAAAACATTGGAAATTTGACGAAAAAATAACTACCTGTGCGAAGCCGGGGCGGACTAGTCATAGTAGGTATAAAATGTTTTTCCCTGTTCATCGACTTTTTTCATCAATTTTTTTTTAGCATAAACTAATATTAGTATAACAGGTAACATTTTGTTTTTCAGCAAAGTTCAAAATCTCGCGTCCTAATCCAGGTACCTACTTTATCATATATTCTTCTGAACGTACAAATGCATATAATTACACACGAAAAGCTAATAGAAATGCATTATCATAGAAACATAGAAATAAAGTAGCAGTCTCTTTAAAAGTCAACTATAAAATTGTTCATTATAAGAATCAATTCAGAAGATCCTATGAGCATTTTAGTTCTAAAAGAGAACTGTCCATATCTTCAAAGCTCCTATGGTACTAGAAAACTAAATTATCTAAACTAATTATTCATAACAATTGAACCAATAACTCATTGACCAAATATAGCCGAAAACATTACGACATCACTTACATAATCATTAAGTAATTTGTAGTAAACAATAACAACCTAATTACGTCAAATTAATAAATTATTTCGACTGAAGCAAACAGTCATGTCCTAATTCTTTACAAATTCGATTTTTAATGACGATTTTGTTTATGAAGAAGTTCAAATCGATGCGAGTTGCAAAATCAAACAGGGTACATGCATACTCAAAATGAGTAGATTAAACACATGACACTAATTTAAAAAGAACAACAGTTACAAAAAACAACCAAAAAATCAACTATCAAAATTTTGTATTATTTGTATTTACAGACTTTACTCAGGTGTCTAAATGACTTTATTTTTTCAACCAGAATATTCAATTGAATGGAATACAATTTTTTCGTTGTTTATGTTGCTACTGCGGCAAAACACGTTTTTCCTTATGATAGGTATCAAACAGTGCGATGGATTTTTGAAATATCCTTAGTTAAACGTAATAAAGAGATAAAATAGTTGTCGGTTTGAGTCAATGTAGCGGCTTAATTTTGATAATTATGTAGAGCAGCCCTTTCTCTTTTCGTTGCGTTTAACGTTTAGTTTTTGTGTACGTTGTTTTGAATTACGTGGATCAGAGACTTATAAGGTCACGAATTATGTGTCAGTTTGGGCGTTTGTAATTGTTACAGTAGAGTACGCTTAGTTTGTTTTGTTCCTTTCCTTTTAAATATAATTTTAGCCCCAACCAGACTACCAGAATAATCTTCGTTGCATACTGTGTCGGCTCGATATAAATCGAAAGTTTCGTAAATCCCCATATTTTTCGAGTCGAAAGATGCTCATTTCTATGCGCCAAAAGTAACTGTCTCTCTATCTTTCATTCACTCTTTATTCTCACCTGTCAACAATCGGGAAATTATAGTCCTTCATATACCAAATGTAAAATAAATCTATGGACGTGGTATAATCAAATTAACAAGTATAAAGTCAGCAGCCAGCGTTATTACCTTTCTCCTTATCTAATCTAAGTATATTGACCTCTGTAATTGGGTCACTATTTCTATTGACGGTATAGGGGCGTAGAAACGTACATTGACTTTGAACATCTATCCGTGATCCGTATTTATCTATCACTGAAAACCTTCAATAAGCTTTCTGGTATAGTCTATCAATTTGTAAGTCTGTTACGCATCTGGAACTCCTTCAAATAAATATAAATATAGAACTATTGTTGTTATCAATAGATGTGATGAGTTGCTTTGAACTAAAACAATTACGCGTTGCACTGTCCAACACTCCACAAAAGTCTGTAGTGAGGTTTTCATACATTTATCATTAAAATCAAACAATATTGGAGCACTCTGATAGATTGTACACTCGGTCTTGGAACTCAATTTCAAAGAGTAACTTTTTTTTTCGTTAAATAAAAACTGATAACAATAACAGAAAACAACTAGGTATCGGCAAGGTAAATAAATCGCTAAAAACAAAAACTTTAAAAACGCATTTTCCGCAACTCACATGCGTAGTGAAAAAGGCGCAAATTCGTACGGACGAGAGACGATAGTGAAGCCATGTGGTGCCGGCTTAGAACTTGCACACCAACTCTTTCCGTGAGTGTCGTAAGAGGCGACTACGGGACTACACTGGGTGGCAGGCAGCAGCGCCTCTTGCAGAATATATCCAGGTACCAACGAACTGCGATCCCAACCAGTATGCCCAGCGTGGGGATTATAGGCATTATCCCCCCATGAGATAAAATCAGGGGGAGGCCTGCGTTCAGCAGTGGACCATTAGAGGCTGTTGAGGTTGAGACTTGAGAGACGATGACATGATGCATGAACCAGAATCGAAACCAAAAATATTTTGATCTTCTGCAATTTGCTCCAGTGCAGTAAAATATTTTTCACCAATATTTCTTCGGTTTTAGTACCCTTTGTCCACAAAAAATGTCTACTACTTTTAAACCAAGAATAGCTTCTACTTTACACGCGTTTTTCCGTGATTCATTCTACAGCTTATTATCACAGTTCTAAATTTAAGACGTATAGAAGATTTGGCGTTGTTTTTCTCGACGTATACTATTACTAGGATTAATTGGATAGTACTCTTGTCGCTGGAAAATCGACTCTTCGGTCGTTATGCGTTATTAAGACATTCCAGGTCTTCCATTGCAACACCCTAAATGGGTACACATACTGTGAACATTTTATTAACACTTAAGTACATAATCACAAAGACCTGATGACTGTATGAATGCAATAAATAAAAGTACTGAATTCTGGTACCAATGCATCGTAGCATCCAAATCCAAATGTACTGTTTGCATTGAACTTTCCAACAAAAGCAATATCTCTGCCAAGAAGAAATCATTTGAGTTGAGATGAGAGGAATCATTAAAGTGGGTTTATAGGTTTAGCTTGTCTAATTATAAATCCAAAACATTGATTTTGCGCCAAGTCGTTTAGATACTAACGAAGCAATCAATCTTATGGTAAGAAATTAAATAATTTCATAAAAATTCTCGACTTCGGCGGGACTCGAACCCGCGCCACACCCTCAGTACGGGTGTGTTCTATCTAACCAACTAAGCTACGAAGTCTTAGTCAGTTCCATCGAAAATCTTTGGGACCTCTTACGGACTGTAGCGCCGGTAGAAAGGTCCCAAAGATTCAAACCGTAGACGATACATACTGTGCGATCATCCAACATTTTTATATTCAATTATTCTTACTATATTTTAAATTTTGGACGATAAAAATACATATTACGGTCAATAATATATCCGACTTTTCAATTTCTCGAATAATTATTATTCAAAGCAGTATTCGACTAAAACAAGTTACATAATCGCATGTGCAGGTTCAATAGCGCTCTCCTTGCCACAATACCAGAATAAACCAACATTCTTGAACCTTAATCCACTGCAATAGAGGTCACATTCGAGATGGAATTCCATTACCATAAAATTTCCATAAAGACCGTGAACACATTGAGTCATATTGCTATGCTGCGTTTTGGTACACATTGTACTGTCATACATTTCGTGTTTCGTAATATCTAATATCTCTTACATAGCGTGTTTTAAGTCCATCAGGAATGTGCAGCTGGTATTTTATCAAAAATCTTGTAAAAATTTGGATTACAACTCGGTCAGACGCCTCTCTGAAATCTAATAAAGATTACATCGCGTTTAAGGTTCACAACTTTGATAATTAAAACCGTGGTTTGAAAAAGATCCTTTATCAAAACACTGGGTCAAAACTTTTACATCTGAAATTATTTGAAACTAGCGGTCGCCCCGGCTTCGCACGAGTTCATTCTATAGCCTATGTTCATCAGGGGTATTGTAGGATTATAATGGTGAAAGAATTTTTCAAATCTGTCCAGTAGTTTCGGAGCCTATTCAATTCACAAACAAATCTTTTCTCTTCATAATATTTGTACTAACTCCTGCTTGCGGCATCACACGCTCATTTCTTAGATAAAAAGGAACCTATACCATCCCTGAAATACCGTCTAACTTCCTGCCAAAGTCGTTCGTTTAGCTGTGGAAAAGGTAATAGACCGATAGACATATATTTACTTTCGAATTTATAATATTAATATCATAAGTAAAATGATTAGGTAATATGGATACTTAGTACAAAAAAAACTTTGACTCTGACCTCATCGGATGGTCTTTCGCAAGGTATTGGGTCCATTATTGTTCCTTATTTACATACCTAGACTCATTTTGCGTATCAATTTTACAGCCTTGTGTGCGCCAAATCCTTGCCACCTCAATAATCAATAGAGATAGAAAAAGGGGAGGGGGGAGTGATAGAGATACTAAATCTCGTCTCTGCTCGGATTTTAACAGCTGGATTAAATTTTGTACAGACCCTGACCTTATACATTTAAATGACAAGCTATTTGAATTTAAAACTAGTTCTCAAGTTTGAATGTCAAACGGTATTATTACAATACAAACAAAGCTTAACTCGCGACTTTGCACTCATTTTCCTGGACTCAAAAAGCGCTTTGTTGTTTTAGGCGTATTGTATCCAAGCGAATAAATGTCCGATCTATTCAGTGGTTTTTAGCGTGAGTTATTTATTTTAACAGTGTAACTTTTTTTCTAGCACGGAGTCCCCTCAACGGTGCACCCTCGAAGATACCTAGCCCTGTCAATACTCTCATGCATCGAAGAACACCGGTAAGTCAATAATCAATAATCATTTATTTCGTTTATTTCAGGTATAACGTCATCTACTATAACATCATCGGTTTCAATAACTTGCGCATTCTAGGGTATTTTCCTACTTCCTAGCCTAGACAAAACTATGTCTTGGGTGCTGCTTGTCATTTCAGTGTCTCCGGTCAAAATTATCCAAATTTTCTACGTCACTAACAACTTTTTCTAATTTTGCCAATTTACAATTTCTTTCTGATGTAGCACCAAGCCAAAAAAACCTGATTTTCCATCGCACAGAATCATTCGTTCCAATGTAATGTAAAAAAAGTTCTGAAAATAAGTAATACAAAAGGATGAGTGGGTACAAATTGAATTTTTTACGCGTTTAGTCTATTTATGGTGTCACAAAGAGTTGTGTTCTTCCTGGAGCCCTAATTTAGCCACAGTCTATCTAAGCGATTGAATCCTATGGTACTTGGAGGCAAAAAATGGGACAGCTTTGCATCACCATCCAGACAGTGATTTGTCTGTACTTGTAGGCAAAGAATGGGATATGCTTTGCATCACCATCCAGAAAGCGATTTGTTTAGACATAGACAAATTTATGTCTGTTAGCTCTGATATTTTTTTTACTCTTGCCTTTAAAATTTTTTTGTCTGGGTCCTAGCCTGCTGTTCCCATTCTTCGAATCGAAATTATTCACATTAGTAGTTTAGCCAAAACACAATCTAACTCTGGCATTCCTTCTAGGATGCAAATTCAATACCGCCAAAGAATCTCAACATATTCACGATGTTTACTCCAATGAACGACCAAGAATAGAAGCTTGTTTAGTATTGCCAGATGTGTATCAAGATTATTGGAAATATATATATCCGCCCTAAGCCTTTACATTGCATTCACCGCTCAGCCTCAAGATGTCCAGATAATTATGTGATTAGGAACAAATATGAAAATAGTTCACGTATTGTAGATTTTTGTCTATTCTACCTTAGTCATGACCTTGTCTACGCTCTCTAAGCTAAGCCGTAATAGTCTGTTCACATTGCATGCTCAAAATTCTGGGTCTGAAGTCTTGCTCACTTTGCATACTGTAGAAAGAGATGCCACGCAACAAGACAGCAGTTTGACATATAGAGCTCTGACGGAGAGGCAAAAGATGAAATAAGTTGCGTTGCGTCTAGAATCTAAAATATATTTTTCCAGGCCCAGAAAGACAGACCAGCACTTGTCATGTATTTAGGCTGTTAGTATAACCATAAAAGGGCGAGCCGTGTGGTGCCAACTTAGAATTTGCACCACCCCAACTCTTCCCGTGGCTGTCGCCCCCAAGGTGTATGTCCCTTAGTCGCCCTAAGGGACATACACATTGGGGCATGCAGTAGCGCCTCTTGCAGAATAGATCTACAGCCGAACTGCGATCCCAACCCGCAGTCTTAGCGTAGGGACTATGGGCATTATCCCCATGAGATAATAAAATCAGGGTGACGCCTGCGTCCAGCAGTGGACAATTATAGGCAGTTGAGGTGAGGAAAGGGCGAGTTACTACTCAGCAAGGTTATAAAATTTCTTCTGCGTCTTGTCACTCTATTAAGTGTTGAACTGAACTGAAACACTTTTTTTACCCGTGAATTAAAACTCCTTTTTCCGAGATCGAAACTAGCCTATTTGTAATCTCGGATCTAGATCTACATCTAGGCAAATTTTCGGTCAGATCCGTTCATTATTTTTGGCGAGAAAAAGTGACAAAGATCTATACAAACCTCAGCATTTTTAATATTAGTTTGATGTATTGTAATGTAATTTAATTTATGTTCTTATTAGTTATCTACAAAAAACAAACCTCTCCGAAGTACTTGTTGTTTTGGGGCAAGATAATGCTTTATGAATTGTCCATCATTATATTTTATTCATATCCTTTCGGCAATAAGTATTTTGAACAACTCGACTTAAAGCAGCCCCCTAAGGGTAATCTAGGGTAGAATAGACAATAATGACATCGCCTCGTCAAACATTGCGTACATTTTATAAGTGGAAGGAATGCGTTTCGAATAACTTGCGCATTCTAAGACAAAGTGACGTAATTTTTCTTTATTCTTCCCTAGACAAAAATCCCGGGTCCAGATGAATATTAGGTTAACTTTTTTACTTTGATATCTTATATCTCTATAGACTTAATTTGCAGCTAAGTCTAAGCTCGACTAGGTTTAGGTATTAGATTAGTTTTCTGAAAATACTCTTTCGGGATATTATATTATATTAATATCTTTATACCTTATGATTAATAAATACATATGTAATGTTTTATAAGAAGATTTAATTAATATTGTCTATTGAATTTGTAGTATTAATAAAGTTTTATGTTCAGTTGTTCTTTTTCAATTAATAAAGTAGATAGACCTTTGTTTCTTGGTTTTCAAGGGGCGATATATGACGTTATTTTGTGAGATGGATACTCATAGAATTTCGCGTTTATAGGAGTGCGACAGAGCAGAGCGGCGTTAGCTCATAATTCAAGTTTTTGCTGGCTATCTATTGATTTATTAATATGGACATTTATTTGCAAAAATACATATGTCGAAGGTTTCCTTTGTATCCTTATATTTAATACGGTGATGACAATAAAAATCTTGTGATTGATAGTTTAGGAAAAAAACGGTTTTCACTAAGAAAACAGATGGTAATTTTCACAATTATTTGTAACTAGCGGTCCGCCCCGGCTTCGCACGGGTAGTTATTTTAGCAATAAAGCTCAAATTGACTACGTTTTAGTTACAAATCATTTGTATGGGAAAAAGAAGGGCTATTTTTAGGGTTTTTCCAGCAATAATTCTAATTTTTCTCGCCGTAAAAACCATCCTTGAACTTCAACGAACATTTTAAAAAAAGATTTGGCCAAATTGGTCCAGGCGTTGTTGAGTTATGCGCTTACCAACACATTTTGCGATTCATTTTTATATTATAGAAGATAAGTATATGAAACAGTTTTTTTTTAATTTTCGAAACGAATGGGATTTGCCTTGTATCATATAGATTATTTATTATGTATTTACTTCGAAGCTTTTCGATAAGGTTACGGAGAAAAGAAGGTCTTAACGTAACCCAATTTACGTCAATTGACTTGAATTGACACGTCGCAAATAGTAATGTACCTATTAGTTTATATTATAAGCCATAATATTCACTTACTATTGGTTTATTTCCCACTTCTTCCACTAGTGGACAAAAAATTGAAGTGGACAAAATCAATAACACCTTGTTTCTTATTTGATAATAATTACTATTTATAAACGTGTTTATAGTATAAAATTTGACTTGTCTAAGTGCTTATTTTGTAAGCTTAAAGAAATAAACGATATTGAATTGAATTGAATTCAATTGACTTGGATGTTAAGGTAGATTGTTGTTTTGAAAGTAAACCTGACCAGTGGTTTTATAGGTCTTAAAATAAAGCATTATGGATTGGCAGCGATGTTCAACATCTCGCTACCCCGAGTCCAATTGGCGATTGATCGAGACGTTGGTTTAATCATGAGTTCATAGAAAATGGTTTACGATTTGCGGCAAATTAATTTTTGCTAAGTTTTATTACTTGTGGAACGCAGAAAAAATGTAAACCACAAAAATATTTGAATTTCGCGCCAACCCGCGACGATCACCCTTAAAATCCGTTCAGCTATCCTCAACAGCCTATAATGGTCCACTGCTGGACGCAGGCCTCCCCCTAACTTTCTATCTCATGGGTCAGCTATTTAGGCGTGAAAAGTTAACAGACAGACAGACAGAGTACTTACGAATTTATTATATTTGTACAAGATAACAGCAGTCTAAAAAAAAGTCAAAAAGGTACCAGTCTGCGTCCAGCTGTGGACCATTACAGGCTGTTGAGATGAGGAGCCATGTGTGGTGTCTTAGAATTTGCACCACCCTAACTCTTCCCGTGGGTGTCGTAGGAGGCGACTAAGGATATACACCGGGGGGCGGGCCGCAGCGCCTCTTCCAGAACCACCGAACTCCGATCTCCAACCCGCATGCCAAGCGTGGGAATTATGGGCATTGCCCCAAAACTAAGGCAAACGCCTTATTTTTATGCATCGGGGGAGGCCTGCGTCCAGCACTGGACCAATATAGGCTTTTGAGAGAGTGAGAGAGGTTATTTGAGGTATACAAGAAAGAAAGAAAAAGTCATAGGCTTCAACATAACGATTCCGTACACTTTTTGCTATGTCAAATTATATGACACGATTATATGATTATGTACGGCACGAATTTGAACCTTACCTAACTGGTCTTATGAATTATACATGCTAACTTTCATCGTTCGAAATATCGAGTTGTTTAGAAACTGTAATAAAAAGCGAACTGCAATTATATGTACGGGTAATTAAGCGTTTAATGACATTAAATTACAGGGGACTAAAGCAACTGATTTGATAGTTCTCAAACACTAAAAACGGTCTTCGAATAGCTCAAGTTTTGCAGGATAAATACTAATCCTTCGGGAATCAAATAATTATGGAACCATTATTGTGATCATACTCTATAAAATAGCGATAATTCAAAATCGAAATCGACGAACACATAAATAAAAAATAAATAAATAAAATGCTGGACTATTCACACAGCATTATCTAGCTCCAAGCTGAGCAGAGCTTGTGTTATGGGTACTAGATAACTGATATACATAACACAATACATAGATAGACATTTTTTATTATACATAGAAAACAACCAGAACACCCTGAACAATCTGCAGATCGTACACACATTTGTCCCGCGGCGGGAAACGAACCCGCAACCGTCGAAGACAGACCTTCGCCACAGAGGTCGTCAAACATGATCAATGATCAATCTTTGTTTGATCATGAACTAACCAAGAAATGAAATAGGTTATATCCAAAAAAAGAAATGAAATAGGTTACCTATATCCAAAAAATGTTTCGACTTAGGCGAGACTTGAACAGGCAAGCTTCACTCAGTTAAGGAATGCGCTACGAGGTCCAGTGACGTAGGAGTCGAAAATCTTATAAAAACCTACCAAGAAGAAGATGATGGATTTGAGCTCTGTGCTATAAAATTATAGGTATAATGAGTGTTTGAGCCCTACCCCCTTGAACTCTCGGAGTAGACTGAATTTATTTTTTGATTCAAAACTATTTATATCAAGCTAGTGAGTTTTCGTCAGCGCGATCTAGCACTCGTCCACTTTTACTAGCGACATCTAGTTGTGCATCGGAACTAAAACAGGTCACGTGGCTACTGGATTAAACAATGAGTTCAAAGCAATCATCTTCTGCTACTAATTTTTTTCGGGCATTTCCTAATGTTGTTTGTGTAGTTGAGTGAGAGTGCTAGTCCACTCTCACTCAACTACGTCGTGTATTCTCGTCATCCATACCCCAATGCTTGAAAACGAAAGTTCTCAATCAGTGCGTCCTACCCATCATGACCTACGGAGCTGAGACGTGGATACTCACGGTAGGACTGGTCCACCAGTTTAAAGTCGCCCAGCGAGCTATGGAGAGAGCTATGCTCGGAGTTTCTCTGCAATGAAGGATAGGATTCGCAACGAATACATCCGACAGAGAACCAAGGTTATCGTCATAACTCTGAGGATAAGCAATCTGAAAGGGCAGTGGGCTGGCCATATCTCGAGAAGAACCGACAACCGCTGGCGAAACGTGTTCGTGATGGGATACCGTGACTCGGCAAAAGTAGTGTAGGACGCCCTCCGACGAGGTAGGATGACGATTTGCGAAAGACTGCTGGCAGATGCTTGCGGCAAGCTGAAGACAGGGCGCTATGGCGCTCATTAGGGGAGGCGTATGTCCAGCTGTGGACTAATATAGGCTGATGATGATAATGAGAAGCACTCTTAAGGGCAACTTGCTTAAAATCAGACCCGCGCACTTAGAGTAGTGAATTCGAATCACACTTGTCCGGTTTTTGTTCTATTTTTAGCCACGACAGCTTAAAACTTCTAGATAGTCCTGACAAGTGACAAATCGCGCTGACATCTGGCATTTATCGTGCGCGGGCGCATTTAGATCAGGCGATTCCCATAACTCAATCTACCTAACTTCCCTGTTTTACAGGCAAAGCGAACATCAATCAGTGTCTATATATAGAACTGACTCGATTATTGTATCGAGCGATTTTGGAGGATGTTCAAACTTTAAATATCAAAGCGCTTTATTTACTTCAGACCTTACAGGACTCTTGGACACGTCACTAACTTATATTACACTAGCTGCAGATTGCGACTTCGCACGCGCTTTCCAAGTAACCTATGTCCGTCCCTGGGATACCATCTATCTCCCTGCCAAATTTCATTCAGATTCGTTCAGCCGTTGGCGCTTAAAGGTGGCAGACAGACAGATAGTAACTTTCGAATTTAATGTATCGTAAGCATATTAAAATAAAACAAATCTATCCCACGCGAACCATACATTTTAAAGAGATAAAAAGTAGCCTATCAAAATCAAAATCAAAAAGTCTTTATTTCCATAAATACAAAAATGTACACTTAGAAAAGGTCAAATTCTTAAAATAAAACATTGACACGGAAATAAAGTGATATTTTTGATTTCGGTCACTTCGGTATGTAGACTAAAGTAAAGAAGCGATGAAGAAACCTTTAGCCTGTTAGTTGTTATTTTTCGAGTTGGAGCAAAACCCGTCCCAAGCTTTTTTATCTTCTAGATAATCTGATATTTTGTAGTAAGCCCTTTTGCACAGAAAGGTTTTTACAATTTGTTTGAATTTATTAATTGATAGATTTTGCAACTCACTAGGAATTTTGTTGTAGAAGCGTATACATTGCCCTTTAAAAGATACATTAATTTTGTGAAGCCTAGTTGTGGGCACAGCAAGTTTATATTTATTTCTAGTATTTATATTATGTATATCGCTATTTTTAGGAAAGGTTTTGATATTTTTATGAGTGTACAACAAGTTTTCATAAATATATTGACAGGGAACTGTCATTATGTTAATTTCTTTAAATTTATCACGCAGGGATTCTCTTCTATGTGCTTTTCCAAACTATAATCTATCTCTGTGCCAAATTTAAAGAGCTTGTGTTATGGGAACTAGATGACTGATGTATTTTCACTTCTTGTCCATCCTAAGGTTGCCTGGAAGAGATCGCTCTTAGCGATAAGGCCGCCCATTGTACATGATCTGTAATTGTTTTTGTGTTCTGTATAATATGTTTTTTTGTAATTATTTGGTGTGCAATAAAGTGTATTTGTATTGTATTGTATTTTTGATGTAAATGATGTAAGTAAAGCAAGATAAAGAGAACCGAAATTTGTATAGTGACTTTGTAAGTGACTAAAGAATTAAACCGTATGAATAACATAACTTTTACAATAGAAGTAACTTAAGTTCAAATTGCTCGGTCACCGATCTATGATCAGATATTGACGTAGCCTTAGAAAAGCGTTACTCAGCAATAGTACATACATATCGATACTCAAGCATCTGTTAACTGAGCAAGCTTGAAAATACGGTTCACAGAATCATAAATAGGATAAATAGGATTTTTACAAACTTTTAGGATAGTTTTTGTATCGAAATAAAACGTCAAGTGCGAGTTGAACTCGCGTGTCAAGGGTTCCGTACAAACTTGGACTCGAATGCAAAGAAATCTACCCAGGCGCACAGTTCACAGAGAAGTCTGATTTGGTCACAATTAGATTACTAGATTTTTTTCGTTACTTGTGCTATTAGACCCTGCTTATTACCTACCAAATTTCATGATTGTTGACTAGGTTAACGGGAAGTACCCTATAGATTTTGTTTGCATGTGATTCCCTTGAAAAATTCAAGAAAATTGGTCGTAAACGGCTGTTACTTTTGATTGCGTTGGCTTAGAAGTTTCATTTATATTGCGTCTCCAAGACGTTACGGGCCTGAGTATTTGGTATTGATTTCAAATCGATCAAAATCGAAACCTGTTCCTGAGAAAAGAGGGTTAACAGACGGACAAACAGACAACAAAGTGATCCTTCAAGTGTTCCTTTTGAGGTACGGAACCCTCAAAACAGCGCGAAGTCGCGGCAGAAACAAGTCTAGAATAAAATTAGGTCTGTTTAGGTTTAATCGGTTTCTGATATTCTTCAAAGGAAACCAGTGCTGCAATCTGCAATAAGCGATTGTTGGCTTCACAGGAATTGCAACACGGCCTCATTGTGTCATCCATCATAAACAATAACTCATTCGTTGAGGTTCTATTACTCTATGCTTTGTTGGGAAAATTATTAATCCTTGGTTCGATTCAAAACTCGGTATAAATAAATTAACAAGTAAATAATTAAACACGTATTTTTTATCTTTACCAAACTACACCTAGGGGGTTTGCAGGAAATTTCTGAAATTGGTATAAAAAATACACTCACGTATCTCCGTAACTACTGAATTTTTTTCATCTGATTTTGAAAAATAAAAGGGTGGTAAAGTTTTCAAAAAAAACCTTTTATTATATTATATTATTCTTTCATTAGATTCTCTCAAACACGGTATACAATACAGTAATAAACTCAAAAGACAATAATTAATCACTTATTTTTTATTTTTACAAAATTTCCCTCAGGAAGTCAGCATAAATTTCTGAATACTCTTAAAACATGCTAAAATTAAACCTTTATGTAAATAATGAAACATTTGCTATACAGCGGGGCAATGCAGCCAGTGTCTTAGGCACGCTTCCAACTGGTATTGATATGGATCAGTTGAGCTACCTGTAGATTGTTTGCAACAGTTTGCAGATAGCTTAATTGTTTCTATTGTAAATACTAGTTTTAATTTAAATTTGTTATTTGATTGTTATTTTCTTTCTGAATAAAGATTAGTACTTCCTTTAAAAAAAAATAATAATAATAATAATGAAACACGTTTGTATTATATTATAACTTAATTCAAACAAACAAATAAACACGCACAGATCACAAAGTGCGAGTCCGCTGCCCGCTGCCGGTTCTAAAATGCAAAAACCAGAATATACTTTCGCAATCCGTGCCCTCAGAACATCTCAGAATCCAACCGAGGTTACCTAAGCGGTGAGTGCGGCGTATGATTTTGATTACCTATCGAAAATTTTAAAATTTAAATACCATATAGCCATATTGTTCTCCAAAATGTATGACGCATAAAATTCCACACGGGCGAAGCCGTGGGGCGCAGCTGCTTTTGAAAAATTAAATAAAATCCCATCCTAAAGTTATAGCCCTGATCTCAAAGTCATCATCTTCTTCTAGTTTTTTTTCCGGCGTCAGGCGCGCTCTTAAATAATCTTAAACATAATAACACAAAACAAAATAAAGATGTAACATAGTATTACAGACTATAAAAGTTTAATGATGTTTTTTATGGACGCTAAAATAAGTTTTATAGGAATTAAAGGTCAGGTGTTGTAGCTTTATTGTTATTTTAATTATGTAGTTTTAAAGTAGATAATATATTATTAGCTACTTACTGACGACCTCTGTGGCGCGGTGGGCGAATGTCCGCCTGCGACGCTGGAGGTCGCGGGTTCGATTCCCGCCTTGGGACAAATTTTTGTACGATCTGCAGATATTTGTTTCGAGTGTTCTGGTCGTTTTCTATGTATAATAAATTATCTATGTATTGTAATGTACCTATTATGTCTATCAATTATCTAGTACCCAAAACACAAGCTCTGCTTAGTCTGGGGCTAGATGATACCTATTTGTTTATTATTTATTTTTATCATGAACCGTGATAGGTTCATGAGATACAGCCTGGTGACAGACGGACAGCGGAGTCTTAGTAATAGGGTCCCGTTTTACCCTATGGGTACGGAACCCTAAAAAATAAAGTTACAAAACTGAATAAACGTCGGACTTTATGTAAACCTTAAAAAAGTTACAAAAAACAAATTAAATGCCACTCAAAGAATGTTCGTAATTCGAACGTGATTCACCTGTCAAAACTTTCGCGCGGCAAAAAAAGGTACGAGACGAAAATGGCGGCTGCCACAAGTTGAATCATCAAATTAAATTGAATAATTTTGCTTTGTTTGTTTGTTTCTCTTAATATTTACAACTGAATTCAACATTTTGAATAGCTATTCGTAAGCGTTGAGTAGGGAAGTTACTTATTAGATATTTTGTTCCCCATTGCGCAACCTAAATTGCTCAACTCAGAATATCAATATGATATAATATAAATCAGTTGAGCTAAATGTAGATTGTTTGCAACAGTCAGCTCAACTGTTTTAATTGTATACTATTTTTAAAGTGGTTCTAATACTTGATAGACACCTTTTATTAAATAAATTAGTTAGAAAACCATAGAATGGTCCATAGAAATCTAAATAATAGTGCCTCTTATTTAAATTTCTATGGTTGTGACAGACAATGACAGTTTAGGTCAAAAATGACAGAATGTAGGTAATGCCCTACGGAACGTAGGATCCTAGGATCTTTAGTAATGCCCTTTTGTTTATTTGTTTGTTAAATATTGGTATGGGTTTTATAAATACTACACAAGTCAGCAAACGTAGTGTAGGACGCCCTCCGACCAGGTGGGATGACGATTTGCGAAAGACTGCTGGCAGATACTGGATGCGGCAAGCTGAAGACAGGGCGCTATGGCGCTCATTTCATTAGGGGAGACCTATGTCCAGCTGTGGACTGGTATAGGATGATGATGATGACACAAGTCATAACATAGACACAAAACAAGACGCATGGTTTTGTCTTGTGTCATCAAAGTGAACTTAACAACAGCGAGTCTGAGATCTTATAAAATATATGTTTTTTTTTTAATAAAATCTAATCATGATGCAGATTATAATGAAGAATATCATATAATGAAGGTTACAATAAATTTATTTGAATTGTTGATCACAAATCCAAACATAAAAAAATGCTTTTAAACTTTTCTTCTATCTAAAAAAATCAAAACTTAAATGTATTTTTTATTACTGCTATAAAATACAATCATTGATGTGAAATATCTCTAGAAAATTATAATTCTGATTTGCTTGGCCGAAACTAATGGAGTGAAAGCAAAATCACTTACCCACAGTAATTCTAGTCCAATATTGTGTGTTGCGCGATTTTCATAAAATCTAGTCGTGAAATAATGTTCTAGTAGGTATTAAATGATCTAGAAAGCGTGAAGTATTTTCATGAGTTCGTTGGAATTTGCTTTAATGTTTGTGATTTGAAAATTTTGGCTTGCTCATTGCAGTCAAGTTTGTAATAAGTAGAAGAAAGGGAGGGAGAAAGGCTTTTGGTTTAGGCTCAGTGAGAAAAAAAGATGTTCTACCAGTTCTAGGTCGCTCAGCGAGCTATGGAAAGAGCTATGCTCGGAGTTTCAATCAGTGCGTTCACCCGTCATGACCTACGGAGCTGAGACGTGGACACTCACGGTAGGGCTGGTCCACCAGTTTAAAGTCGCCGTTGTGTACGCAATCAAATGCTTTTGACAAGTCGCAAAAAACGCCTAAAGCATCTTGCGACTTATCCCAAGCATCAAATATATGCGATACTAACTGTACAGTCTACACACATAAGGTTATTTGTCCTCAAAAAACGCGTCCGAAGCCGCGGACAGAAGTCTGTTAAGTATAACATCTTTGTTTGGTAGAACTAGGAAAGCTCATTTTGAAGGTATACAAAATCAGGCTTGGTTCTTCATTATCTTCTAGGACAAATTAATGTGTGATTTTTTTGTTTATTTTTCACATTTAAGAATAAAGAATAAGAATAAAATAACTTTACTTGTTCAATTAAACAAACATATTTCTTAAATAAAAAAAACAATAATATTTTAACTGTAACTCCAAAAGAAACAAAATGACGTCTGCCTCAGCATGGGTTGGTTGCTAGCAAGCTAGCAGCCAACGCTGGTCTTCCGTCAGAGCCATTTTGTTGGCATTACGGACAATCTGTTCACAAAAAATACAATTGTAACAGAATATCATTTTGAACATGATACAATATTAATATTAAAAGAAAACAAACATTTAAATTTTTTTCTTTTCAAAACTATACATAATATTTTATTTTATAGTTATATCATGACACGTTTATAAGCCCATTTATCAGACTGTCAACGCCCGGAAGAAAACAAATTAACGTCATTAGTCTACTCCATAAATCAAACTTAAACCATAGACATTAAGTTATGTTATTTTATGTAACGGAAGTAATCCCTGACGCTGCGCGGGAGTCGGGAGCAACGTTCTTTAGTCTATGACTCAACGCATTGTCTCGCGAAGACATTCGGAATTTAAACGTTCACTTTTAGAATTCAAGGTTCGGTTTACGAATTGTACACATGGAAAATAAACGGTAATATTTATTGAATTAACGTATGACTTAAGGTTCAAGGTTTATTTTGGTTTTTTTCCAAATTCTGCTAACGATTATTAGGTGGAGATACTGAAAATAAATCCAAGCAAGTTTTCTTCTCATACGAAATACTTTTTAGGGTTCCGTACCCAAAGGGTAAAACGGCACCCTATTTCTAAGACTTCGCTGTCCGTCTGTTACCAGGCTGTATCTCATGAACCGTGATAGTTAGACAGTTGAAATTTTCACAGATGATGTATTTCTGTTGCCGCTATAACAACAAATCATTAAAACGCTGTATAAAATAAATATTTAAGGGGGCTCCCATACAACAGGTTTGATTTTTTTGCTGGTCAGGTTTGTTACGTTTGATATCGTTATTTTGACTGCTTTTCGAAGCTAATGGACCTCCAAGCGGAAGGTCTGAACTATGTGAATCACTATACTGAATTTGGTACTAGTCGAATTTGAGACGCCGATAAAAAGGGGGGTTCGAAGCAGCTACACACACACTATAACTAACACTATAACAACTACACTATAATTTTATTAACGGCAAGCATTTAGGGCCTCCGAGTTTTTTTAAATAATATAATGTTTATGTCTGTAACAAGCTTACAATAATATGTTATTCCATAGTTAAGACCCTCATTTAAGTATAAAAACTTGTGTTATTGGATCTCGCTCTTCTATAATAAACGTTACAGATTACATAATAAATGAGAAAAAAAAGAAAAAGAAAAAAAAATTAAGACAGCGTTAGGTCTACATAGCAAAAAGGGCCCACCTGTGGCCTAGTTGCGGAAACTAGTCCAGAAACAAGTAGGTCTATACATAATTATATCTTATGTATTAAAATCTAACATCTAATATACCTCCGAGAACCTTTCAGGATGTGTGTTACAGGATATATTATGTATTTCAGAGCTCCACAATCAATATTTTCGCCAGAAAAAGGATTAAAAAAACACCTATTTTTCTTGTTTTTGCCTTAGTATACGCTTTAAAAGTGGTTTACTGTTACATCAATAGTACAATTTGTAACGGATACGCACTGACTTGACCTTAATCTCTGGTTTCCTTGTGTGGGTGTTTGTGAATTCAGTTTAATTTATTGTTTGAGGTTACTTAAATCATAAACCGTATAATGTTACTTAAACTACTGGGTTAGTAGAGTAACCTATGTTAAAGTTAAAAGACTACAGCTGTATCTTACTGATCAAATTTTAAGGGGGCGAAATATGACGCCATTTTGTGAATAGGATAGACATAGAATTTCGCGTTTAAGAAGCGGGACAGAGTAGAGCGGCGTAAGCTCTAAAATCAAATATGACATTTGTTCACAAAAATAAGCCGAAGTTGCCCTGTGTATTCTTCTATTTAATATGAGAAAACAGATGGTACTTTTCACAATTATTTCTGGTATTTAAAATAGTTTATTTTTCATTTTCGAACTGATGCTGAAATCTGCTGATCTTCTTAGTAATAGGGAGGAGTCTTAATAATAGGGTCCCGTTTTACCCTTTGGGTACGGAACCCTAAAAATAACCTATAACATAATGTCTTAACGCGTCAGGTTTCCGAGATATTCACAGAAAAAGATATCACATGAAAATACTTTCTTACTTTATTATATTATATATACAATACTTTTGCAATTTTTTTTTATCATCTGTGAATATCCTAAAAGCCTGACGCTTAGGACATTATGTTACAGGTCATTTTTCTCAGTGTATATAATTTTTAACAGCGCCTCAAGGTTTCACCCGCGTAGTTCCCGTTCCCGTGGGAATTCCGGGATAAAATATATCCTATGTGCTATTCCAGACTATATTCTATCTCTGTACCAATTTTCATCTAGATCCGATTAGCCGTTCTGGCGTGATTGAGCAACAAACATCCATCTATCCATCCATCCATCGAAACTTTCGCATTTATAATATTAGTGTGATTTTCGGTAGAAAAAAATATGAAAAAAATCGTTACCTCACACATTTTTCGATATAACGCCATCTCTGTTTCTAAGGCGGAACGAAGTTCGCTAGATATTAAAATTCAAATCGCGCAAGTGAGTTCTATTCTATGTAATCGCCATGTTGTTTTCGAAGAAGTGACTGATGCCTGATGTCAACCGATGTGAAACCAAAGCTGGGTCGTGTGCACGACAATGCAAATGGCTCGCCTATCGTGCTGTGTGTATTCGAATGCGTTTCGTCAAGTCTACTGCCACATTTTTAACTGTCATTGAATATACTAACCTCAAGTCTCGACTATACTAGGCAGCAATTAAGTTTGGGGACATGCAACTTTTATATTTTACCTAATTATCTTCTCTGAATAATAGGGTGCTTAACTCTATAATGAGAAAAAAATCAAAAAATAGATTGGGATAACTGGCAAAAGACAATCGGAAAATGTTAGTTTAATTTAAATCATAAGAAAATGAATTTTAAAATTCAATTCAAAGTTTTTTTACGTTTGTTTTTTAATACCATGAAATAGTAGGTGCAATGTTATTACATTGCACCTACTATTTCATGGTACTTCATGGTGGTTCAAAAATTACCAACAGTCATCAAAAACATCAGCGCAATTGCTTAGGTACGTACGTATACGTACACAAACAGCTGACATCATTGCCACAAAGCAATATGGCGTCCACTACGTCCAGTGTTTTGAAAATGTATTTTAAATGCATTTTTATGGCACTTTTTGATTGAATCGGGTTAAGCACATAATTGATCCACTTTTCAAAATTAGTGTAATACCCTAGTGTCTTCTATGAGCCTTATCAGACTTATCGCACTGGCGGGCGATAAGCAAGCGATTTCAAAGCTAGGCGAGTGCGTAGCCAGCTCAACAAAAAAATTACTGTAGTAAATACACACTAGTTCCCGAAGAAAATATTCGAAACATTAAATAATAATTTTAGCAAAATTCAGATTGCCAACTGTCAGTTATTTTTCCGCAGAGTGGTTCTAATTACTACAACTTAGAAGTGTAAAAAAGCTTTTATGCAGTACCAAAAGCTTGGTAAGCTCATTTTACAATAAGTATGTTACAGCTATAATTTTTATAACCACTCTCACAAATAACCGTGTTTCAACTTGCATGAGTCATTTTATAAAACTTGAAACATTTGTTTAAAACATTGACATAAGCTGTTTTAAAGGAGTGCTAGTTGGACGTTTACTACATATTGCTATAAACTTTATACGTATACAAATAAGACTCTGTTTTACGAGTTTTTTATTGACCTCGGACACCCAGGTGTGGCTTCCAGTTATGGAATTCGCTGTTTGAAATTTTGAATTTGATTTTGGAACGAACTTCGAATATTTTATTGTGAGAACCAAATATTCGAACCTGATGATTCTTAGTTAATGGCAATATAAGTCTGGTTGGACTCTTTTCTGCCAGTGTCGTCAAGTAATGGAAAATAATAGTAAAATATGAGTTATCAAGTTATGAAGAATGTTGATATTTTCATCAGAGCCTAGTTCGTTATCTAGCAGGGTACACCACGTGCAGGTTAGGTTGGCTTGGGAGACAAGATCTTGGAGTCTCCCTTGTACCCCTATTCGAACCTAATTTCTGCGTGTAACTTGACTTTGATATAAAAGACTGACATTATTAAAAATAGGGTTATATTTAATTTACCAGTTTCGACGAATGACTGGATGAAAAATTTGTGAAAATTTCGACAAATTCGACACATACCCAACGGATATTATTGGCTGTGTATGAACAATTTACTGTGATTAAGTCTGTCGATTGAGTAACCTCCGCGAATTAATTCAGTTAAGTTCAGGTGAACGTGTTTCTAGGCGATTTACTGTAGATATCTGTTATTGTTTAAGAAATTTAATCTATCAAACTTATCTATCACTAAATTATCTATCTCTACAAAAAACTAAAAGCAAGGTTGTACATTTTTCGAGCTCCTTCAGACAGTGGATTTGGTTTTCCGAATTTCCCTGGGTCCAGAATACAGTCGGGTGTCCGAACTCGCTCGCTCGTACTTTTACTGGTGTACTACTTTGACTGGATCGTCCGCCATGTCATACAGCATAAACTACACAAGCATATGAAAACACTCGTTGATAACAGACGTGTATGTTTCCTCATCATCATCATCAGTCTATATTAGTCCACTGCTGGACATAGGCCTCCCCTAATGAGCGCCATAGCGCCCCCTGACTTCTGCTTGCCGCGTCCAGCAATCTGCCTACAGTTGATAGACCAGATGGGATAACCGTCCGCGAAAGCAGATCGTAATCCCACCTGGTCGGAGGGCGTCCTACACTACGTTTGCTGATACGTTTCCACTGCTGATCGTGATCCCACCTTGTCGGAGGGCTTCCTACACTACGTATGGCGAGTCGTTTCCTCATACAGACGTGGAAATGTAGAAATAAATGAAAGTGTAGCAATTAGCAATTAAGACACATGATCCGACACGCCTCGTGGTTTCCGCACACAATCTCGCTCATCATCTCTCGTTAGCTTATACAGAGTGTTCCCAGAATATCTGCAATCCCCAATACAGGTGAAACAAGATCAAAAATTTATAAATAATGCTGATTAACTCACTCCATGACATTTAGAGATTCCGAAGGCTGTTTAAAGCTTTTTCAAAATAAATAATTTATTTGTATAATTCCCCAACTCTTCCCGTGGGCGTCGTAAGAGGCGACTAAGGGACATACACCGGGGGGCAGGCAGCAGCGCCTCTTGCAGAATACATCTAACACCGTACTGCGATCCCCAACCCGCATGAGTTATAAGCCAATAAGGCGATTTTCAGGGGGAGGTCTGCGTCCTGCAGTGAACTTTTTAGTCCATTAACAGTTCCTATGGTAATCGTTTCCATACAAACTACGCGCGCAAAGCCGCGGGCAAAAACTAGTAAACTTTAATTAAAATGTAATACTTGGAACAATTTCTGAAAATGATTAATTAATTTTTTGTTTAATTCCCTGCTATAGGGATTGCAGATATTCGTAGGACACCCTGTATAGATATTCTGTGCTTTAGCGTAATTATCCGCAATTAATGCATATCTCGTTAATCTATCTACTCACTCTTTGCACACACTGCTGGCTATAGGCCACTCTTGCTTCTTTTATTGCGCCATTCTCTATGGTCCTGTGCCGAGGTTAAAGTAAGCTAGGTACCTAGTACCATACCAACTATAATAGCTCTATGTACAGTTTGACCACTTTAATAAGTCGCATCGGCAAAATTCGTCTGCACAGAAGAGATGATGATGATTCTTTGTTAATGGCAATATGAGTCTGGTTGGACTCTTTTCTGCCAGTGTCAAGTAATGGAAAATAATAGTAAAATATGAGTTATCAAATTATGAAGAATGTTGATATTTTCACCAGAGCCTAGTTCGTTATCTAGCAGGGTACACCACGTGTAGGTTGGCTTGGGAGACATGATCTTGGAGTCTCCCTTGTACCCCGCACAGAAGAGAACTTTTCAACCCGTTTGAATACGATTGCCAACGTCGTTGAAATAATAGACTTTATTGCGTTGCGTCAACAAAACATAAACAAAGATTATAATTTGAAATTTAACACCACGGACATTATTTCATGACGGTAAGGTAGCGTTTAAAAGAGGATGTTCTTAAAGGGTGGGATGCGGGTTCGAGTCCCGCCGAAGTCGAAAATTTTTGGGAACTTATTTCATTTCTTAGTGATGTTCTTAAAGTTCTGCAGGAGGACACTATAAAATTAAATAATAGTTTTAGTAAATGTTTTTCTTTAAATTGTACAAATGTAGTGTATATAATTAAGTAAAAGTGAATATGAACTAGCAATAGGCAAGTTCATGTAAATATAAATTTATTGCTTTAGTTTAATTTAATTGTCTTCTAATCTTATTTTATAAAATTAATGATTGCATCTTATTTTATAAAATTAATGATTGCATCTTATTTTATAAAATTAATGATTGCATCTTATTTTATAAAATTAATGATTGCATCTTATTTTATAAAATTAATGATTGCATCTTATTTTATAAAATTAATGATTGCATCTTATTTTATAAAATTAATGATTGCATCTTATTTTATAAAATTAATGATTGCATCTTATTTTATAAAATTAATGATTGCATCTTATTTTATAAAATTAATGATTGCATCTTATTTTATAAAATTAATGATTGCATCTTATTTTATAAAATTAATGATTGCATCTTATTTTTATTATTACCTGCACCTTTATAATAGTTTGGATAAGTTCGATAAAGTTTGATTTTGATTATGTTAGACTGTCGGTATTTTGTAAGTTTATTTTATAAAATGTAAATCTCTCATTGGCCGTAAGTTAGATAAGTAAGGTCTAAACTGTTAAGACACACCTAAGGGCTGTTTGAACAATAAAAATAAGACAAATAAAGGCTCTCTATCTCGCTCACAAACACAGAGGCTCAAGCTATCTCGCTCATATGATTATGTACACGGGAAGACAAAAAAGGACCAACGTCTTTTCATATGCATATACATACTCAAAATACGACCCGCGAATGTCGAGATGGCGCATGGCGACGTGATGCGATGATGAATTTGTACGTCATGTGACAATACATCGATGCGCTGCCTCGACAGTTTCAAGTTCCAAAGACAAATTAGGCATGTTTAGTCCCTTTGCATTTTAGAAAGGTAGCACAACAAAGGGCCGGCGGATGTGACAGGTGGTAACGTGAGACGAAGACAGACAACCTGCGGGTGGTGCAAGGTCATAAGCATAGCGGTGTAGATGATTTTATTTAATTTACAAGAGGACTTAACAGTCAAAAAACTAAAACGTCCAAGAGTTAGGCACTTTAACAAAATTGGGTCACTATAATGAACGACAATTCATTGTTCGGCCGAATAATGTACACCTTGATAATCCGTGTCAAAACCTATAAAAATTGGAAGCCATGACGCGGATTATCAAGGTGTACATTATTCGGCCGTACAATAAATAGTCGTGCATTACAGTGACCCACAAAATTGACTAAATAAAAATAGTAAGTCAAATCTTATCAAATACGAATACAAACAATTATTAATCATAATATCAATACAATAATCATTTCTAATTTAATACTAATAATTTTAAATAATAAATAAACAGTTAAGTAATATTTTGTCACATTCAATTTAAATACAAATAAAAGCCTAAAGAACTTGTTTATGTTATCGGCGAATAAGTCGGCTTCGTTGCATTGGTGTAGGAAATGGTTCAGTAGAGCTATTGCTCGCAGCGTTGGAGCGGATTCCAACCCAAATTAATTTGACCACATGGCACACTATTTTCCTTCACTTTCATACTCCGATGGAACGGCAGACTGACACGACCAGGTAGAGGTCAGGCACAAAATTAACGGCTCAACGTGCTTTCCGGAGAACTGGATTGTAACACCGAAAAATTCCTGACTCCCGGCTGCGAATTTTCCGCTACCGCGTCTAAACGGGCTCTTCTACCCGCTACAAGCTTCTACCTTGTACCACCACGAGAGCAACCACAGGATATACTTGCAACCAGCCGACCGTGTCGGAATGGATATTGTTCCACAAGACAGGTTGCGGTTACTGTGACGGGAAACCATGGCCTTGAAACTATGGCTTTTGAATGGAAAAGGTGGCTTTTTCTTCGTCTATTGGTTATGGTAATGACTTCAATACTGTATTTGTTTCTACAGGGTCGTTCTAAACTGGTTGTTGTTAATTTCCGGTGCCAAAAACAGACTTACGATTTCCTACTATTATTTCGTTCTATTCGGTCCGTCCCAGTAATTTTTCTCGCTGTTTCGTGTATCTTTAAGAGCCTATACAAGCTCAAGTTTTTGTGAAAAGGATAGACATAGGATTTTGCGTTCATAGGAGCGGGACAGGGCATGCCAAAACAACGCAACGCAAACCCGAAAATCAAGTTTTAGCTTATTATCTATTAATTAGGACTTTATTTGAAAAAACCGAAACATACGAAATGTTCTTTATACTTAGTTCTATTGCCATACTTATTCTCAAGGTCCTAACTTCTGTATTTATTGAGAAATTTAGGTTTTTAAATTTAGGTTTAGGTAATTTAGGTCTTGAGATTAAGCATGGTAATAGAATGAGTATAAAGAACCTTTACATGTTTCGGTTTTTTTAAATAATAATAATAATGCTGGACCATTCACACAGCATTATCTAGCCCCAAACTAAGCAGAGCTTGTGTTATGGGTACTAGATAACTGATATACATAATACAATACATTACATAGATAGATATTTTTTATTATACATAGAATACGAGCAGAACACCCGGAACAAGTATTTGTACGACCTGCAGATCGTACAAATATTTGTCCCAAGGCGGGAATCGAACCCGCAACCACAACTTGATTTTTGGGCTTGCGTTGCTATGCCCTGTTCCGCTCCTATGAACGCGAAATCCTATGGCTATCCTTTTCACAAAATGCCGTGCATTGCGCCTATATAAGTATTTCTTAAAAGTTTGTGTCGTTATCATGTTGTGAAGTTGTTTGGCCGAAGACAACGCCGAAACTGTAATCATAATTATTTATTTGCCAGAATGTATGTACAAAAGGTCTTAATATTAAATATGTCTATTTACAATCTACCTATTAGGGTGTGCAAAATTTGATAACGCGATTTTAACAATTAATAACTCCAACTGTCAATATAATTCATATAAAATAACAATAAAATCTAAAACTTTTAAAACTATCATGGTTATTAACATTAAAGTCATTTAAAACGGGATATTTACCATGATTCGATTTTTGAGTTTTCCAATATTTCGGCATAGTTTCATGCGCCGTGATCACGGAAGAACTTCTTCCGTGATCATGGCGCATGAAACAGTTCTTCCGTGATCATGGCGCATGAAACTGTGCCGAAATATTGGAAAACTCAAAAATCGAATCATGGTAAATATCCCGTTTTAAATGACTTCAATAAAATCTAATTAATAAAACATGTAGTACAATAAAAGTGGAATAGATCGGGCTAAAATTTTGCACACATAACTGGCTTTGAAATAACATAGCGTGGCTACAGGTAGCAGCATGTATTAAATATGACACCAAATAAAAAGAGTTCCCAAACAAAATTAAGTAAAAATCCGCGTGGGAGTAGCTAAGCCGAATCGCGTTAGCCGACCTTGGGTAGCATTAGCGAAAATTAAATTACCCTCGTTTCGCCACTCCCCAAACCTGTCACGTTGTCACTGTGTCACGCCATGACAGTATTGTCACACCAGTCACACCTTGTTGCATGTTTCTAATATCTTGTTCTATGTTTGAAGGTCGCAGGTTCAAAACTAGGTCGTTGAAAATGTGAATAATTTTAAGATTAAACCATGAAGATTTAAAGGTAAGGGCGCCGCCGCCAGTTTAAAGTCTGGATTAAATAGATTCTTTTAATTAAAACACTAAACAGGTTAAGTTTTTTTTCAGGCCCACTGAGGGAAAGTCTCAAACCGTTATCGAAAATTCACGTTAGGAGTTTTTTTAGTTAGAAGGTAAGGATTATTTTTTTCAAAAGAGATTTTTGTAAATAATAAGCTTCTGCATTAAAGAAGATTGAAGAACTGATTAGAGTTTATGGAAAATCAAGTTAAAAAAATGTGTTTTTGGTTTCTTTAATCGATAATAAATTAATAAATATAGTGACGACTATGTGCAAAAAGTTGTTGGAACACCTTTAAAAATGGATATTTATAAATTCAACTTGTTAGAAGTTTTATAAGCCTATAAGATCCCACAGAGTAAATGCCTTCCTTTCCTGCTTCCTCTTTTCTCTATCAATAGCTAGACTTGGCCACTCTTTTTGATATGCGTCTAGCTCATTCTTCCATCTACGCCTAGGACTTCCACTCGGCCTTCCGCACATTCGGAGTCCATTCCGTGATGTTTTTTTCCCAGAACTCCTCCGGCATACGACAAACGTGTCCGGCCCAGTATTTTTAAATAAGCAAAATTTTGAGCTACGTCTGCTATGAAAGAAAAACCTATAGTCTATATACCTTTGTTTGTGAAAAAATTCTATGTCTATGGTTTGACCACAATCTTACCTGATGGAAAGTCAAGATGTGGCCGAAGATGTATCACGAAGGTCCTAGACACTGGCAGAAAAGTGACAAACCAGACACAAGACATATTGCCAAAAACAAAGAAGCCACGAAGGTCTAGAATGCCTAGAAGATACCTATTCACTCTTGTCTTGAAGAGCCCCGGGTTGTAATTGACGTGAAAAACAGCAGCAGGGAGCGTGTAATAAATAGATCAAAAAAACAGGGTTCAATGACTTAATATGACTAAGCGAACTTTTTATTCTTTTCAAAGTACAGTAAGCTCTAATCAGACTCAGTAGCAATCTGTTACGAGATCTTTGTAAACTATGAGTCAACGGTTAACTGTGTGTTTTGTTTCATTAACTTATCCAGCTTCTGTGCTGGGGTAAACGTGTTCCTGAGTGGAGACTGCGACTCGGCAAACGTAGTGTAGGACGCCCTCCGACCAGGTGGGATGACGATTTGCGAAAGATTGCTGGCAGATGCTGGATGCGGCAAGCTGAAGACAGGGCGCTATGGCGCTCATTGGGGGAGGCCTATGTCCAGCTGTGGACTAATATAGGCTGATGGTCATCCCACCTGGTCGGAGGGCGTCCTACACTACGTTAGAGAACACGTTTACCCCAGCGGTTGTCGGTTCTTTTCGAGATATGGCCAGCCCACTGCGACTTCAGCTTGCTATGTCGATAACCTTGGTTCTCTGTCGGATGTATTCGTTACGAATCCTATCCTTCAGAGAAACTCCGAGCATAGCTCTCTCAATAGCTCGCTGGGCGACATTGCATTCTGACATTTCCATTTATATGAGTAAATATAATAATAATAAATTTACTATATAGTATGATCGATCAGCCTTTTTTTAAGAACTTGATGATGTGTGGATTAAAAATAAACTGGGTATATCCGAATAAGAAGACAACAAGCTGGAGGTCAAGTTCAACAAGTAAAAAGCTGAGTGATGACCAAAGATGGCTGCTTGAGTCATCATGACTCATCGACTCACCGGTATGAAGTCATCGTAGCACTGATGCTGTGATAAATAGGTGGCAATTATCATAGGTAAAGTCAATATTGACCATGGAAAGATGTTGATGACGATGAGCATATTAACCTCAATGGTCCACTGCTGGTCGTAGGCCTCCCCTTGATACTCGCCTGATTGGCTTTTATCTCATGAGGATGATGCCCATAATCCTCACGCTGGACATGGGGTTGGGGATGGTGGCTCTACTTATTTGGCAAGACGCGATTGGTTCCCTTAGTCCCTTGATGTATATCCCCTAGTCGCCTCTTACGACACCCACGGGAAGAGTTGGGGTGGTGCAATTCCAAGCCGGCACTACACAGCAGTCTATTTACATGTTTCAATATATGCAGTTCTATTTACTTTAGGCAGTGATTCGATAATAGATTTTGGTGGCTACCAAGAGCAACTTCGATTCACTGCCAAAACTGAATAGAATAAAACTATTACAGAGGCATTAAAAAAAAAGCTAGGAAGAACACAAACTGTACGATGGATTTTTGAAATTTCCTTTGTTCAACAGAATAATAAGATAAAGTAGGTAGGTGGCGGCGCTAGTTTGGGTGGGGTATGCGTCTAAAGCATAATGCTGTACAATTCACCGGCTGTCATATTATGTGTAGTTATTACTACAAGCTTATCAGAGCTTGTGTGTTGGGTACTAGATAACTGATATACATAATAAATAGGTAACATAGATACCTATATAGACCTATATGTTTTTATTATACATAGAAAACATCTAGAACACGGAACAAAGGTGTCCATGGATATCGAACCAAAACATTTGCAAGTTTTTCCTACTGTGTAGGATGTAAAGTTATTTGGTTTTGGTATGTTATTATCATAATAGGTAGTGATTCGATTGGCACAAAACCTAAACTAAACGAGCGTGTTTAAATGTTGCTGTCCCCTTTTTTTCTTTTTTTTAAATAAGAGTTTTAGGCTATTTAAAAATTTTCGATTTCGGTATGTTAACATTTTTGGGATATTATTAAATTTTCGTTGAAAATTTGCCCAGTGCAAGCAAAAAACTACATTTTAGGGCTAGTTAGTTAAGCTTTTGGTGCCAAAAAATGACTACCATATGCTTTTTCAGAGGTTAGTCTGATTTATAGGAATTTTGGTTTTACGAAGTATATAATTCCTCGGATTTCGAGGACATCTCGAACTCGATTTCTCTGCAGTACTCGGAAAACCGTGAAATTTCCATCAGCTGAGTCCAAACTTTTCAATTATCTAGTTTCTACACTCATAAACACTAAAATTATATAATCAATTAAAAAACTTTTTGATAATTAAAACTAACTCGAACCTATACACATATACATTGTTTCCTTTATTAACATACAACACCTATGTACCTGACTCACATGTATTTGATGCAATAACAATATTACTTACTTACTATTTACTAGAAAATATGAATAATTACGTCAATGTTTTGGCAATTATATTTAATTTAACCTCCTGGGAGTCGTCCGTCAACTTACAACACCAACAATTTCCGAACAAATAAACGAATTACGCCTAATATCCTTAACGGAAGTAAATGTCCAGATAAAATACGGTAGGTAGGAAAATAACCTGTAGAAGTCGAGTAATCGAATAGATTTTTTGAAAATGATTTTCTTACATAATGGTTTCTTTAATAAAAAAAATACTAAAAATTGTTTTAATCGAAATGCTCTAAATTATCAGATTTATCAGCGACAACACCACATTAGTTTTTTATGGATTACATAGCCATAATCGTGTAGTTTTCCTATTGAATTATTATATTTTGAATAATTAATAGAAAGAAACCAAAATTTTATTTTTTGCACTTACGGACGTTGCTTTGCTCTGTCCTGCTTCTATGAACTCAAAAACCTATGCCTATCCTTATCACAATTGTTTGTATTAGGCCCGCTCATAATTCAGTATTACCTATACCAATAATAATAATAATGCTGGACAATTCACACAGCATAATATTACCAATATGGGACTAGCCATTACTTTTATTGTATCTACTAAAAGTTTTATCAAAAAAGTTACAACAAACCCGACGACCGAAAGAATCTAGACCAACGGACTCATAACTACAATGTCCACTTTCGCTTAACCCTGTCCATACTTTTGAAACTGTGACGTTTTTGGCTAACACGGTTAGCAGAATAACTAGTTAGTGATTCGGGTTAATAAATTAGAGATTAGCCTCCTTTCGCAGTAGAAATAGGATGACGACCTCTATGGCATAGCGGGTGAAGGTGAGCTAGAGACTCTGGAAGTTTCGGGTTTGTTTTACTGCACCGGTGAGACTCCACGTAGAGACACCGTACAATAAAGACGTATCAATAACACCATGAAGCTCTATCATTCTACCAGACCACCAGAGACCAAAGAAGAGACTAAAACAATAAATATTTAAACTTTTTTTTTCATGTATTACATGGCGACCCTGCCAGGATTTTGAAATTTGGAAATTTGGTCTTAGACTGAAAACATTTGCAGTATTTACAGTACAAAATAAGTTTTGAGAAAATAAGAGATTTTGTGTTAAAAATCAACAATATCCCATATTCCCCAAAATACATATTAATCTAAGTTGGTTTTATCATGAGTTCATAGAAAATGGTTCAAATTTGCGGCAAATTACTTTTTCGCTAGTTTTTTTACCTACCTACTTGTGAAACGAAGAAAATTGAATCTCGCGCTAACCCGCAACGAACCACCTTAACAAAGACGTTATGTACCTAATTAACAAATTGCTAAAGAGGCTATTTCAAAAGTGAAAGCATTACGTGGTGGAATGGAATGCATGGTCAGAACTCTGCGAATATACTTACTAAGTAAGTATTACTTAGGCACACCCAAATGTAGGTACATCATTCATTGGCGGTGGCGGTCGTAAAAATCGACCCCTTCATCTTAGCCCGTGGATCTCGTAAGAGTTGATTAGGATAACCTAACAGAGGAAGGGTAGCAGCTTTTGTATAATATAATAATAATGCTGGACAATTCACACAGCATTATCTAGCCCCAAGCTAAGCAGAGCTTGTGTTATGGGTACTAGATAACTAATACACATAATACAATACATTACATAGATAGATATTTTTTATTATACATAGAAAACGACCAGAAAGAACACCCGGAACAAATACATACCTGCAGATCGTACAAATATTTGTTCCAAGGTGGGAATTGAACCCTCGAATATATTTTTAACAAGCATGGTGATTATAACAAATAGGTAGAATTATTGCAACAGTCTGCAGTAAGCTCAATTCCTGCAATCGTAAATACTAGTTCTTATTTGTCTCTATTGATCATCATCAGCCTATATTCTACTTCTGAGTATAGGCCGCCCATGAGCGCCATAGCGTTCTGTATTACAGAGCGATCAAACAATATTATAATCCAACAATATTGTAGAATTAATTTTAGAAAAGAGCAAAGAACTGTATCAACTACTTTTAATTTTAGACTCGAATAATCTTGGCCTTCCTTCTAAAATAACACAAAACTGGGTCGACTCGATTCGGATCGGCTCACGGCTGACGTAAACATGCGTCCAATCGAAGATCGGAAGACAATGGTTTAAAAATCAATTGGCTTTGGTCATACCTTTACTAAAAAAGTAAAAACGGCAGATTTGCCACACACAAGTAACCTCAACCAGCCTATAATGGGCCACTGCTGGTCGCAGGCCTCCCCCTGTTTTTTTTTATCTCATGTTGGATAATGCCCATAATCCCTACGCTTTCATGCGGGTTGGGGATCGCAGTTCGGTGGTAGATCTATTCTGCAAGAGGCGCTGCTGCCCGCCCCCCGGTGTATGTCCCTTAGTCACCACTTACCACACCCACGGGAAGAGTTGGGGTGGTGCAAGTTCTAAGCCGGCGCCACACGGCTGGATGAATATTTGAATAAGCACAAAATCTCTGTAAAAGTTTCGAACATTGTAGTCTGGCTTCCTCGATACAGGCCTTGCCGACGAAAAGCATTGATAAAATAAGCTCTATTATGTACAAAATGTCACTTTTAATGTAGCTTATCTAGTCATTATTTTGTGTTATTTGCTGCAAAAAATATTTATACTATTACTCTTTTTTACTTTTTACTTACTTGATTGACGATGATAAAGATATCAGATCTCTTTATGAACTATACTTAAACATTTGAAAAAACAACTAGTCGCAAAAATCTTGGTTAGCTATATGTATATTAGCTGAGGAATTAAATTTAAACCGTAAAATGACCGAAGCCCACATCAATTTAAAGCGAATTTAATACTATTGAGTTACAATTATTGGCTTGTATATCAAAAACTATGAGCTTCGGTTTTGGGTATAACTAATTCAGTCACGTTATCCACCATATCAGCTACTTTTTACAAGATGGAACTGTAACAGTAAGCATATACAAAAGAGGGTCAAAATAACTGCAAGGGCCATATAACCATCTTCTCCCAATCAAAATACTGAAATCTATCATTTATACAAAATATACAAAGCCAGCTTTCAAAATCTCTCAATCCTATTATTAAATCCTCTACGCATCCGACGATCTTATCTCTTATTTTATATAGACAGCTTGAGTTAAATCAAGTCTTAAAATCTCGGAATTGAAGTCCATTTCATAATCTTTCATCTTTGATCTATGATTAATGTGTTATAACGTGTCCAAGACAATAGCTTGTAAAACTGAAACATAACTTCGTAAAGTCAGATGCATTTCTCATAACAATAAAAAGTTATATTTCCTGATTGTTGTCACACATTCTAGTTTTGTTTTAGGTTAATTGTCTTTCTGCCGAGATCGTGACGCTGTATGTGAAACTATATCTACGTATTTTGAGATTTTATTTATTTATATTCTTTATTATGTACAGAATTTTGATTTTTTTCCTTTTTTATGTACAGAAAAAACCATTTTTCATTATTCAGTTTTATATTCATTTCTTATTTCCCGTGGCAGTGCTGCCAGCGTTCTGAGCACTGGATTTAGGTGCCGGCTTAAATTTTTTGTTGGTGGTGGTGTTCTTTTTGTTCAGTGTAGATGTTAGATGGTAATTACAAGAATAAAAATAGTGTATCAATATTTCTTTATTGTTTATACAGCTGAAATAATTAACAATGTCCAATATATTAATTACAACATACGCCGGTAAAATAATTTCATCAAACATGTACGAAGCTTCGTACAGAATCTATAGCCACATTAGATTCGGTTGTAGCTGTATCACAATCTATTGTCAGGATCAGAATATGCTTTTTTATTAGATCCACAGAGTGCAAAACTAATGTATACATTTCCCTTGTTACAGGATCTCATTCCGCCCCAAGACACCGAGTCTTATCTACTCAAGACGCAAAACGCCATCACAAATTTACAAGCGAAGCTTCACTCCAACCGTTCCAGCCCCTTCAACATTCCCCCTCTACTCACCTCTAGTCTCATCAGCGAGAAGACCGTCGTCTCCCGTCTTCCCGTAGCTCAGCTCAGTAGATCCAATTCCTTAAACTACCGTCTTAGACGGAAAGACCATTCTTCTGATAGCAGCCCGTTACGAAGCCCTGGGCATTATGTCATCACAGGGTCTGCTAAAATCCCAGAAAGCACAAAGAAATTGCTCAACAATGCGTCTAGATCTCTCGAGGATAGGAGAAATTCTAACATGAACAGCCCAATTTCAGATAGGGGCAACAGCCACAGCCATAGTTCAGATGATAAAACACTATCGAATCGACCACCTTATGATGTAGAAGCGATTCTATCCCCACACAGAAAAACTCACACGCGACACAGGTCTTTCGACAAAAAGACAACCGATATCACCAGCGATATCCACAACGCGAACGTCTGTCTCAAAACTGTGCTAAAGAACAATGCCTTAGAAGCACAGTATCCAAGGATCGACCAAACCCTAACACGTTACCAAGGGGATAAAAAGCACCAAAGGGTTGCGAGCGAATCAAAGCTCTACGGATTTGGTAATTCAATCAAACGGTCCAGCTCTTTCAATACCGTCAATAGAAACAATAACTATGAAAGACTGACTGACAGTAGACTGAATAGGAGATCCAGCGATGAGTTCAAAGACTCCGATGAGTCAGACGGCTACGACAAATCTCACAGCCAAGATATAAGATACAAACGGCAAGGTAAAACTAGGATAGAATCACCAGATCTCAAATCTGTAGTTCCAGCGAATTCCCCTCGCTGTCCGAACACGCCGGAACCTCAACGGAAGTTCGGGCCAGGGTTAGTTAGGAACTCTTCTCGGACTCCGAATAAGGAGAGGGTTGTCTCCCGGATGTCAGAGCCACCGGTTTCTAAAGAGGAGAGGAAGACGGCATCAGGGCATCAGAGTAGGAGGATCTCGGAGCCTACGAGACAGGCGGTGCTGAATCGACTTACAAAATCCAGGTCTTCGACGAGGGAGGTGCAGCCTACAAAGACTTTGGATAAAGGTGAGAATTATAATCGTTTATTTCGGTAGCAGAAGAAATATTTTTTTTTTGACAATTGACGTGTGACCTCTGTGGTGCTGTGGGCGCCTGCTACGCAAGAGGTTGCGGGTTCGATTTCCGCCTCAGGACAAATGTTCGTACGATCTGCAGATATTTGTTCTGGTTGTTCTGGTAGTTTTCTATGTACAATAAAAATAATATATCTATCTACAAGTATGTATTGTATTGGAGGTATTATGTATATCAGTTATCTAGTACCCATAACACAAGCTATGCTTAGCTTGGGGGTAGATAATGCTGTGTGAATTGTTCAAAACGATTTGTTACTAGCGGTCCGCCCCGACTTCGCACGGGTATATTCTATAGCCTATATTCATCATGGATAATGTAGGATTCTAATGGTGAATAGAATTTTTCAAATCGGGTATGTACTAGCTTTTACCCGATACTTCGTTAGCGTGTGGATTCTACTCTACACATTCGCTGATGCACTTGCTTTTAAAAAGCTCCTTGCATTTTCGGTTGACAAGCGCGTTTCTTCCTTCCTCTTCCATATACCGATGTTCGTTATAAACGGTACCAGAACAAAATTTCGTATTTTCCCTAATGCTCCAAAAATACCAATGAATTGAAGTTAGTTGCATCATGAGTTTATAGAAAATGGTTTACGATTTCCGCCAAATTACTTTTTCGCTAGTTTTATTGCTTGTGGAAAACAGAAAAAATTCAAAAACACAAAAAAATGGATTTCGCGCAAACCCGCGACGAACCACCCCAAACCGGCTTAAGTCACGTAGGCTATTATTTATTAAAAAAATCCACAGGTCTTAGAGAAAAACTTAATGTAACATACTATCTTAACCTACAGCCAATAAAGGATTTACATTTTATTAGTAGGTATATCACAAGTTGACTATCACTAAATCTAAAAGTTTAAATAAAAAAAATCAGAGAAAAGTAGGTATAATTATGTACATAAATGTCTATAAGTGGTTTACCTTCCAATGCTATATTCTATTTAACTCAGTGTAATATAAACTGTATACAATATTAAGAACCTTCAAAAAACAGAGGTTATATATAAGCCAATGTTCTACTTATGTATTAAACCTATGTAATATTATACTACATATAAATTTACATTTTAACATATAGAAATGGTAAAACGTGTTATAGTATATAACTGTGTCCAACAAATACATATCCAACTCACATTTTTTTAAAACTTTGATAGATTTACCACGCAAACTGTAACGTGCTCAAAATATCCATTCCAGGGTCCAAGAAGCCCAGCCAGCACCGTTCTTCCTCAGCGCTCGCAACCAAGGAGGTTGAACTAGCGAACTGGAAGAAACGCTCTTCGTACGACCCGATGAAAGCAGCGCAGGAGGGACGGAAGAAGATGATCCAGAAGCGACATGAGTTTAAAGAGGATCTTAGTTCTCCGAGGTAAGGTTTTGATTAGAATTAGAAGGCTGCTTGTCGAAGCCGTGTGGTGAGGGATTAGAATTTGCACCATCCCAACTCTTCCCGTGGGTGTCGTAAGAGGCGACTAAGGGACATACACCGGGAGGCGGGCAGCAGCGCCTCTTGCAGAATAGATCTACCATCGAACTGAGATCCCCAACCCGTATGCCCAGCGATTTTTATATCATGGGGACGCAGGCCTCCCCTGATAAACGTCTTATAACATTACCGTTATCAGGGAAGGCCTGCGTCCAGCTGTGGACCTGGAAGTTGAGGTTGAGGTAGTCAATTCAGATGTATTTATGAGTTTTACTGCATTTTGATTACTTTTTTGTGTATTGATGTTTATGAATACGTATACTCTGCAGGTAGTGCAATACAATACAATACAATACAAAACTCTTTATTGTACACCACAAAAAAACAACAAACAGACATAGACCTTAAACATAAAAGTACAATGGGCGGCCTTATCGCTTAGAAGCGATTTCTTCCAGGCAACCTTTGGATGGAGATAAATTTGAAAAATTTTAGAAAGGCAGGGGTGTACCATAAATATACATAAGTAATAATAATTATATAATCATAATTAACAATTATTCTTTAGGAAGTAGATTTTTATAAAATATAGAATAATATATACGGAATAAATAAATACCAAGAACAAAAAATAAATAAATAAAAGTAGTGTCAGTGTAGGCTAAGGTAGTGTCTGTATATGAAATGATTCACAGTCGTTTATTTCTTTAGCTAATAGCTTGTATATTTAATAAAAAAAAGTGTGCGTGTAAGTTATTTAATTATTCCCTGTTAAGTTATTTAATTCGTTAGTTTGGTAATTTGGGTGTTTGGAAATTTTACTTATTTTTAATGCAACATATAAAAATAAGAATTTTAAAAACAAAACACAACACACTATAAGTGAAAACTGTTAAGCTTTAGTTTTACCACCATTGTTTATACTCATTTAAGTTTAAAAAAAAAAAAAAAAAATGCTGGACAATTCACACAGCATTATCTAGCCCCAAGGTAAGCAGAGCTTGTGTTATGGGTACTAGATAACTGATATACGTAATATTATACATTACATAGATAGATATTTTTTATTATACATAGAAAACACCCTGACCAACGGAACAAATTTCTGCAGATCGTACACAAATTTGTTCCGAGGCGGGGATCGAACCCGCAACCTCTTGCGTCGCAGGCAGACTCTCGCCCGCTGCGCCACTGAGGTCGTCAGTCGTAGTTTTACAAGCTGTTTGTTTTCCATCTAATAGAAATAAAACAAAATAAATAAAACAATAAGCGGCGTAAATATTATGAGTGATACAGTTAAAAATACATCTGAATCTACCCCCGAAGTAGCAACTAATAAACTTGTATCTATTCCAGTCACTCATCCCCCGTCCACCGCTCGCAATCCTTCCACACAACCAACATGCTTCTTCAGTACTCATCATCAGAAACTGAGGATGAACAGCCGGCTCTGCCTTCCGACCCGATGACGTCATCCACGCACTCTGATATACTGCAGCTGAGGATCAGACATGTACACCAGGTATGCAGTGAACACGGCTCATCATCGCCACTATCGGGCTCATCATTGCCACTATCCAACTCATTACCATCACTATCCGACTCATTATCGTCACTATCCGACTCATTATCGTAACAATTTGGCTCATTATCGCTACTATCAGACTTATTATATTCACTATCCGACTCATTACCATCGTCGCTTGAGTCGTTATCGTTACTAACCGATTCATTATCGCCTCAACCCGAGTCGTCTTCCCTGTTGGACTCATTATAACTGCTGGACTTAGAACAGAGGTCGTACAGTCGCACGCACTCTGATATACCTACTGCACTGCAGCTGAAGATCAGACATGTGGACAGTTGGACACCAGGTATCAATATCATCGTCACTTGAATCATATCCGGCTCATCATCATTACTACTCGACGAATTATCATCTCAGTCCGACTCATTATCGTCTCAGTCCGACTCATTAACGGCACTGCTAGACTCATTATGGTTACAATCCGGCCAACGAACACATTAGGGATTCATTATCATCTCAGTCCAACTCATTATCGTCATTATCTGACTCATTATCGTTATAACCCTTTAATAATGGGACTAAATTCCAATTTCATACTTCCCGACTAGGTAAGCATCAATGCTTGCTAACTGTCAAGGTGTTTTGTCATGTGTGTTAAAAGTGTAGGTAACACAAAATATAACAATTCTTTCACCATTCCAGCCAAAACCTATCGACAAAAAGCGCATCGCCGACAAGCGCAAAACCTACATCCTCGATGACATAACACCAACCAAAGAGAACGTAGACTTTCTAACCATAGACAAGCGGAAAACATTCATCCTAGACTCGGATACTAATTCAACAACCAATGGGAGCAGTCCTAGAAACTCTTCGATCTTCAGTCACGAGAGGTTGACTGAGGGAGTGAGTGAGAGCGAAGGGGAGAGCGGGACGGAGAGCGCTCCTGTTGTGAGGAGAAGAGAGAAGGATGATAAGGCTAGAAGCACGTCGGCGAAGCAGAGGTAATACAACTAGAATAAAAGGTCTTTTGTTTATTTCTACAAGGATCCAAAACTATCAAATTATCGTTGCGGAAACAACCAATTACCAGCGGGAGATTGTAGGATATTTGTAGTGCGTTTTTTTAACTAAAGTATCGTCTGAAATTAAAGTTTTGAAGTATTTTTCATCCATTATTCGTATTTTTTTATATTATCTACCCAGATACACACATTTGTTCTGTGCACTGTTGTTGTATAAAACTTTTTCGCTTCTACCACTAGTGGACAAAAAATTTAAGCGAATAAAATCAATATCCAACATCTTATTTCTTATTTCATAACAAATCAAATGTCTTTATTTCCATAAATACAAAAATGTACACTTAGAAAAGGTCAAATTCTTAAAATAAAACACTGACCCAGAAATAAAGTGATATTTTTGATAGTAATGACTACCTTACTTATACAGCTTTTTATGTAAGTATTAAATTTGACTTGTCTAAGTACTTATTTTCTGAGCCTAAAGAAATGAAGTACCTACCTATGTTGAGTTTTGTAGTCCGTAAGAGGTCCCAAAGATTTTCGATGAAACCGACTGAGACTTCGTGGCTTAGTTGGTTAGAGCACACCGTAAGGGTGGGGCGCAGGTTCGAATTCCGTCGAAGTCGGAATTTTTTGTGAACTTATTTCATAATAAAGTTTGAGTTTGATCGTATTGTTTTTCCAGGTATAGCGGTGACTATTCGATATCGTCGTCCACCACCTCCATAAGTCAGAAGAAGGTTCAGCCCCGGTACCTCGACATATCCAAGTACAAGAGCGAGAGCTCCCCGAAGACCTTCCTACGGCGGGACCCCAGCAAGACTTACGTGGGGGTGTTGGGAGACAAGCCAACGGCTGTTAGTAAAGGAAGCGCTATGCATTATGAAATGGGTGAGTTGATTCAGCCGTGTGGTGCTTGCTTAGATTTTCCACCACCCCAACTCTTCCCGTGGGTGTCGTAAGAGGCGACTAAGGGACATACACCGGGGAAGGGTAGCAGCGCCTCTTGCAGAATAGATCTACAACCGAACTGCGATCTAAAACCCGCATGCTCAGCGTGGGGATTATGGGCATTACCCACATGAGATAAAATATTAAGGGGAGGCCAGCGTCCAGCAGTGGACCATTATAAGCTGTTGAGGTGAGAAGGAGTTGATTCATATATTTTTTTCCGACTGCGGGAGAGTTACTTCTGTCAATATTAATTTTGTCATTAGTTTATAAAAAATAACTGGATCTAAAGCTTGTCACTCATCTGGAAAGTACACGCTACAGAACAAAATGTGTATTCAAGTATGGTCCTTAATAATAAATAAATAAATAAAATCTTTATTTCAGACGTCAATGGTCCAAAAGGTTAACTCGTAACTGTTAGATATAAATACATCTAACCTTTTTTGTATTTGTATCTGATGTCATGAATACAAATCGTTAATTTGATACCATTTACATATTTTAAAACTAAAACCTAATGCAACGATACTGACGCTAAAAGTATAAAACTGTCGCGTTTAGTATATAGGCCTCTGGACAGGATAAAAAAAGGCTAAACATTATTTTCACAAAAAGTATTTTTCCTTCACAACCTAAATTAATTTAAGTTAGCTAACAGACACTGATAGTTTAAAAAGTACATAATGACAAATTATATATTTTTTTAACTTAAGACGATACCCCAAGCCAAACTAGCGCCGCCACCTATTTTATTTTATTATTTCGTTGAACAAAGATAATTTCAAAAATTTTAATGGGCAAAGGTGTTACCTACTATAAGCTTTTTTTTAATGCCTCAGGAGATGCAATAATTGAGTTTAGTGGCCACAAAGTGCAACATCGCATCTCTGCCTAAACTATACAAAATAAAACTATTATAGAGCCATTAAAAAAAGTTTATAATAGGTCAACATACATGGCCAACAGCCCATTGAAATTTTGCATTTATCTTTGTTCACCGAAATAATAAGATAAAATAGGTGGCGGCGCTAGTTTGGCTCGGGTTATCGCCTTATTTTGCTGAGACTGTAGCAGTGAAAATAATAAATAAATGATAAATAATACGAGCGACAATTTCAAAGGGTACCTTCGAGGACATTTGTCTCATTAGATGACAGATAGCTCGCGGATCGTTTTAAGTAAAAGTAAAGTAAAAGTTCGTTTATTGCTTGAAAATACAATGTTATAAAGATCTTATAATATTCATTTCGATCAGTGTTTTCTGCCTTTAAGCATGCAATCTTTTAATACAATTGAATTACTTATCGTCTAAAACATAATTATAACAAAAAAAAAATAAAAATTAAAACATCAATGAATTAAAATTAAAATAATATCAGTTAAACTAAATAAATAATAAGCTGGATCAAGTAATATTTGTATTAACATTTTTATCATTCATAAATTCGTTTACGGTGTAATAGGCGGTTTTTGTAAGGAATATTCTTATCTTCCTATAAAATAATGAAGAGGGGAGTTTACGCAGCGACTCAGGGAGTGCAGCTAAGGGGTAAGCTTGTGGGAAGCCATCTTGTGTCACTGCCACCGTAAAATATATCTAAAGATAATGAGAATCCCATAGTTGAATGCACGTTGACGTGATGTATGTTAGCGGTATAGGATTAAGGCGCATACCCCACCCAAAGTGGTAACTTTTTTTAATCAGGTAAGATTATAAAACCTTTTTGTATCTTAAAAAGTTAGATTCATCTTTTATACACTGGGGAATGTCGTTGTAAATTCTTATTGACATAGAATGTGTTCATAGAAAGTGCACTACCCGACATTAACAACACTGTCTCTTTCATTCTACAGAACAAAAGAAGCAAGAGCTTGAAAAGTGGAAGCGACGGGCCTCTTACGACCCGAGGAAGGCTGCAGCGCTCGGCAAGACTAAAGCGCCGCCTAAGACTGCCAGGTTCGTGCTAACACCATGTAGATATAACTTAAGACGATACCCCGAGCCAAACTAGCGCCTATTTTATCTTATTATTTCGTTGGACAAAGGTAATTTTAAAAATTTCAATGGACAATTTGTGATACCTATAAGCTTTTTTTAATATCTCTATCATAGTTTTATTTTGTATAGTTTAGGCAGAGATGCGATGTTGCACTTTGTGGCCACCAAACTCAATTATTGCATCTCCTCCTAAACTAAACTAAATAAAACTATGATAGAGACATTAAAAAATAATAACAATAAATAATAATGCTGGACAATTCACACAGCATTACCTAGCCCCAAGCTAAGCAGAGCTTGTGTTATATGTGTGATATAGGTACATAATATAACACAATATATAGATATATATTTTTTATTATATATATATATATATATAAATACCAACTTGGGCACTAAGTTGATCCAGCCCGATTTCCCTGCATTCCGGACTCCACCTTTTCCCCCTTATTACTCGACTCCGGTTGCATAGATCTCGCCCGGAGTGGCAACGGCGCAAATTTGAAAGCGACGTTGCCAAACGTATTCATCGAGAAAGTGATGTACTCGACATTTTTTTCGTTACGATCTCGAACTCAATCGACTCCATAACGGTCAAAATTCTGAAACGCTCAAACACTTGTTGGCTCTAATTTATATACCAAAACCAAAGTCTTAAGTTGATCTGATCCGTTTATATTATCAAAATTAGAGCTTTATTTGATCCGACAAAGCAAAACCGAATATAAAGTAAAATAGGTAACTTTTTCGAATACACTTCAGTATTTGTTGGCTCCGTTTATATCATATTTGCAGAGCTCCATACATTGCTAAATCCGCCTAGAGTAGACGAACTTAAACGACTCCGTAACGGTCAAAATTATGAAATGCTCAAACACTTGTTGACTGAGTTTTATATACCAAATCCAAAGTCGTATGTTGATCTGATCCATTTATATTATCAAAATTAGAGCTTTATTTGATCCGACATAGGAAACTATCCTATGTAAGGTAAGTTTATTTTTTCGCATAAACTTCAGTATTTGTTGGCTCTGTATGTATAATATTTTCAGTGCTGCATACATTGCTGCATCCATCTTCACATGTGAAGACCGCAGAGGCCGGGGCCGTCATTGTTTTCATTATGACTCTAGAAGTCGAGTTGTGTGCGCACGTCATCATTATCATCATCATCAGCCTATACCAGTCCGCAGCTGGACATAGGCCTCCCCTAATGAGTGCCATAGCGCCCTGTCTTCAGCTTGCCCGCATCCAGCATCTGCCAGCAGTCTTTCGCAAATCATCATCCCACCTGGTCGAAGGGCGTCCTACACTACGTTTGCCGAGTCGCGGTCTCCACTCAAGAACAAGTTTACCCCAGCAGTTGTCGGTTCTTCTTGAAATATGGCCAGCCCACTGTCACTTCAGCTTGCTAATCCTTTGAGCTATGTCGATAACTTTGGGTATCTGTCGGAATTATTCGTTGCGAATCCTATCCTTTAGAGAAACTCCGAGCATAGCTCTCTCCATAGCTCGCTGGGCGACTTTAAACTGGTGGACCAGCCCTACCGCAAGTGTCCTCGGTTTCGCTCTATCGCCTCTTAAATGAGGCGTGTGTTGGAGCTCCGAAGGTCGCACCGTACCATCTTCGCAATTCGCTTGTTCAGGTCTGACCTCTCAGACGAAATCGCTTGGGTGGTTTCCCGTCATCTTGTCATCAACCCGCGAGTGTCTCGGCCGAGAGTTTGGATTTCTTGCCAGTACGCTGTTTTTTACAAAACTTGATGCCCTCGTTTCTCAGCGTTTGGACCAGGTTGTGTAGGGTCTTGTCAACATCATCAGTGGGTTCCAAGCAGGTGCGCACTGCGCACGTATCTTGTGATAAATAATACAAGGTGTTTGTTGTTTTGGCTGTGTGGTGTCGGCCTAGAATTGCACCACCTCAACTCTTCCCGTGGGTGTGTGGTGTTAGATATACACCGGGGGGTGGCAGCAGCGCCCCCTGAAGAATTGCCTCTAAGGAAGTGGACATGGCGAAACCCCGACACTGTGACAAAAATGACATCGACTTCATCATGACGGATAGCAAGCACATATTCAGAGATGTCTCAGTGATCAACAGGTTCAATACCGTAATATCTGATCACCTCCGAGGCTCTTTGAGTACCATGAAGACTTGAACCATGAAAGAAACCGTCAGATGAAGTCCACGCTCCGACCTAACCCTGTCCATTATCATGGCGGGCACCGAGAAGTTTCAGCAGCTTCTCGAGGAGAGTTTTGCTGCCTTGGAACCCACTGATGACGCTGACGAGACCCTACATAATGTGATCGAGGAGGGTATCAAGTTCTGCAATAAGCAGCGCACTGGAAAGAAGTCCAAACTCTCAGATGAGACTTTCGGTCAGATGGCAAAAAGACGGGAAACAATCCAAACAACTTCGTCAGAGCGGTCAGACCTGAATAAGCTAATTGCGAATATGGTACGGCGTGACCTTCGGAGCTCTAACATACGCCGCAAACCAAGGGTCCAAAGTATTCACTTAGCAACATGGCAAGAGCCACCTGGCGAAGCTTAAAACGCATGATGGGAGGACCGAATTGTCGAAGCCGGAGACCTCTGCCGAGATAGATAATTTCTATGGCCGTTTATACGCTGCACATGCCCATCGTGCCCAACGAGACGACTACGATTCCAGAGCCACCCTGACATGCCACTACACCAACAAACTGCCAGAAATCAGTCAAGACGAGAGCGTGATGGCTCTAAGGCTGCTTAAAAATGGAAAAGCCCCCGGGAAGACGGCATTACTCCAGAGCTTCTGAAGGCAGGAGCAGCCCGTGTTATACAGGAGCTACAGAACCTGTTCAACACCTTCCATCACAGTGGAATAACTCCCAACTCAAAGCGTGGGGCGGCAGCTTGGTGGTGCTCTTTTTTGTGAAGGGAGATAAAACTCCTCTTAAAAACTACAGATTCATCATACTCCTGAGCCACAACTATCAGCTTTTCTCACGAGTAGTCACAAATCGTCTCGCCAATCCGCGAAACCCAGTCTGGAACAGACTGGGTTTCGCGGAGGATATGACACCAGAGACCACATAAATAAATAAATAATAAATAAATAAAATTTATTCAAATAAACTTAGGTAAAAAGACGACAGAAGTGCACTAAAAATAAAAATAGCAAGTTTAACAATATAGCCTGAACTAGGTAATCCTGTGTTTCAGGCGACTAGAGTGCTAATTATTACATAAAAATAGTCACTTAAGTACGATGTAGGCATTTAGTGTAACAATGTTGTTTATGGTAGAGAACAGTTTGTGTATAAATGATAGTCTCTTAACTTTTACATTGAATAAAACTAGATTAATCACTATTCTAACTAGGTTAACTTAATGTATTTACTTGATAATATCTAAAAGCTTCTCTGTATCGTCGTAGGATAGACTTTGAAGTATAAATCTAATAGATTTTTTACAATTATTATAGTTAAGCGCGTAAAAATTAGAAATTGAATTTAGTCTGTTGTACAGGAACGGACCAAGAAATAGGTAAAATTTTTGCGCAAAGGCAGATTTTAGGGTTGTTGGATGAGGGCAAACTTTAGTATTCCTTCTATTGTTAGTAAACTCAGTGCTGTAGGGAAGGGCTGCGTGCTGTCTTAGTACTGTGTTCATTATAAATAGCTGCCGGACTGTTAACACATCACAGGACTCATATAAAACATTAGTGGGAAAGATGAAAGGGCGAAAAGTTGCCACTTTAAGAATTGCTCTTTGGGCTCTTTCTACTGTTAGTAACAAAGTTTTTCCCGTTCCACCCCAAGTGGTAATGCAATAAGTTAAAATTGATTGACACAGAGCAAAGTAAACTTTTCTTATCATGTTATGATCTGCAATATGGCGTAACTTTTTAAAGATAAATATTAACTTTCGCACTCTACCACATAAAGTTTTTATATGGGGCTTAAACGAAAGATTATCATCAAGTATGATACCTAAGTATTTTATTTGATTTGCGCTTTTAATTACGGGACATAAACATTGAGTGTTGTTTGTGCTATAGCAATGATGTGCGTATAGTTTAGATTTGGCAATAGTTGTCATCTGTTTGCGCATCGAAAACTTTGTATAATTGGTCTTCTCAACATTCAACGTTAGTAGGTTGAGCTGTAGCCATTCGTTAACCACATTGAAACCATTTTGCGCGAACTCGAAGACTTCCTTATCAGAATCAGCTGAAAAAAGGAGGGCAGTGTCATCAGCGTATGATATAATTGTGCCGTGGTCTAGTTTAAGGTTACACAGATCGTTAATGTATATTAAAAAAAGGGTCGGACCTAAAATGGACCCCTGGGGGACCCCATAACATGTATTTTCCTGCTCTTCGCTTAGGACACTGTCAACTCTCACACGTTGAGTGCGTTGTTCTAGGTAGCTTTTAAAGAGCCTTAACTGAGTGTCTCTGATTCCTAGAAGATCCAGCTTGCGCAAAAGAATAGGTATTGAAACTGTGTCAAAAGCTTTAGCAAGGTCGAGGAAAATTCCTATTGTGTGTTTTCCTTTATCCAGTTCTTGAACGATATAGTTGGTCAGGTGATGTACAGCATCGGCAGTGGACATTTTTGGTCTAAAACCAAATTGACTCTTAGATAAAATAAATTTGTCCTCTAAATAATTCACCAACCTTTTATTAATAATTTTTTCTAATATTTTAGATAGGGATGATAGTAAAGAAATTGGTCTATAGTTTGTGACTTGGTCTTTACTGCCAGATTTGTATACAGGGACAACTATTGCTTTTTTCAAACATGCCGGGAAAACACCAGAAGATAAGCATTTGTTAAAGATGTGTGTCAATGGGGGAATTAAAATGTGCTTTAATTGTTTTAGTAATTGAGTTGTGATATTGTCCCATCCGACTGCATACACACAGTGCGGCAGATTATACAGAAGTCCGAAAAGTATAATCAGCCCCTGTGTCTGGCCTTTGTGTACTATGAAAAGGCCTTTGAGTCTGTCGAAAACTAGGCTGTTCTAGAATACTTACAGCGAAGCCTAGTAGACTATCGTTATATCGAGGTGCTGAGATGTTTGTATGATGCCGCCACCATGAGTATCCAAGTACACGGTCAGCAGTTTAAACACAAGCTCGGCGATTACATCTCACACCTGCTATTCGCTGATGACATAAGTCTTGATGGCGGAGTCGCTAGAGGAGCTGAACCTGGATGGCTGGACGGCCAAGCTTCAGCCTCACGAAGCATCGGTCATGGCATGATCTTGGATAAAACCAAGGTCATGATCAATGACCACATTGATCCGGGAGCGGTCGTCGTACATAGCTTCTCGAAATTCTTGCCGAGTACACTTACCTTGGGCAGAATTTGCAGTTGGGTAAAAAAAAGTTCTAGGAGGCCAAGAGGAGGATCCAGCTATGTTGGGCAGCGTTCGGGAAATTACGTCGAGTCTTCTCGTCATCCATTCCGCAATGCTTGAAAACGAAAGTTTTCAATCAGTGCGTCCTACCCGTCATGATCTAAGGAGCTGAGACGTGGACACTCACGGTAAGACTGAGAACCAAGGTTATCGACATAGCATTAGCAAGCTGAAGAGGCAGTGGGCTGGCCATATCTCTAGAAGAACCGACAACCGCTAGGATAAACGTGTCTTGACCTTGTGGAGACCGCGACTCGGCAAACGTAGTGTAGGGTGCCCCCAATGACGATTTGCAAAAGACTGCTGCCAGATGCTGGATGCGGCCAGCTGAAGACAGGGCGCTATGGTGCTCATTAGGGGAGGCCTATGTCCAACAGTGGACTAACATTTTTACCAACCTTTGAAATTTCCTTTGTAATTTTGAAAAATCAGAGCCGGGATCCGCGCTTTATTTGTTCTGCTTGAAATGTGTCAAACAAAACTGCTATAAACAAATCTGCTAAGATGTTTTATAAAAATCAGCAAAGAATCAAACTGATAATTTAAAATGTTAGATTTAGGTGAAACGAAAGGCTTAGGGCGCAAGCAACCAATGGCTGAGCTCGGTGGGCTCTGATTGGCTCATTTGAATCGGATCAACTAGTGCTAAAACGCCAAAAAGGTGGATTTGTATAAAACACACGTAATTATTATTATTTCTGATGGTGACACTTGTGGCTCCGTTCGGATCCACGTACGTACGGGTGATGCGGCATTGGATCAACTAATACCACCCGGATCAACAAGTGAAAACGGATCAAATAAATACTACCTATATGGCACGTTTGATCAACTAAGTGCCCATGGGGATATCTATATATAGAGAACGACCAGAACACCCTGAACAAATGCCTGCAGATCGTACACACATTTGTCCCGAGGCGGGAATCGAACCTGCAACCTTCTGCGTCGCAGGCAGACATTCGCCCACCACGCCACATCGGTCGTCAAAAAAAGCTTAAAATAATAGGTATCACAAATAGCTGTATGTGTGTGTGACGCGAAACTGAACGTCAAGCGTAAGCAGAGGATATGGTCCATGATGACCCAGAAAAACCACAAAAACGGGGGTCTATCACCACGGTTTTCTTTTTTTGAGCTCGTGCATGCTTCAGAAGAAAAAGATAGGGTCTGATCGGGGTGTCGAGCAATTTTTTTATTTATAATTTGTGTTATATGTAATAATAATAAAGCCCTTTTATTTCCTTAGTAAAATAAATTTTACATAAATTAATTATGAATATAATAATATGTGACACTAAATTTATATAATAATTGATTGGATTTACATTGAAAATAATAATGGGTATTATTAAAGACCTCTCATCGTGTTATATCTAAACTGTGCAAAATACAATGGACCATAATCTGGTCGAACGTCGAACATCCTTTCTCTTTTTAACTCACATCGTAAACCCTCCGCTTTTGTCTTGACGTTGAGTTTCATATTTCATATTCACATAGGATGTCTGATAAACGTTATGGAATGTATGTTATTCTGTAATATAAATGAATAAATAAATTAAATGGATAACCCTGAAGGTGCTTGTGCGTGATTCCTATTTTTATTCTCCGAAGTACAAAATTGTTTATTTCGTTTCGTTTTTTATGCAAATTGGTACTCTAATTCGGTGTTGAAGCGAAACACGCAATTACGTTTTGGAGAATTAAAAGGTTTTATGTACGTCGATCATTAAAGGAGGCCGTTGTTCAGCTGTGGACAAGTATTGGCTGATTTTGACATATTTTTTGAATGAGTATTTTTTAGTTTGCCGTAGAATTTAGTTATATTTGGTACAAGAAATAACTACCGTGTTAATTTTATTATTTCCTTTTTAATTTCTTACATTAACCATTCATGTTTTTAGACTAAGATTTAACCATATTCGTTGTAACTTCTAGAGCGTGACAATGCATGAAATACAGAGAAATGTCCGCCATCATGGTTTGTAAGGTTAGTTTACTGTCAAAATGACATTGACAGATGACAGTTCTCAAAGACACGTGTAAATAAACCTGTTGAGCGCTTTTTGGGCTTTTACACGGATATGTAACCTTGTTCTATTAGATTTCAAATGCTTCTTTTTTCTCTCTTCTTTCTTTTATTACAATATAACAAAGTTCTGGGTATTTTCAGACTTTGTATTAGATGAGCTCTTTTATTTTATGTAGGTATGTATGAAAATTATATTTAACAAAAAGCTTTACTAACTCAGGTTTTCACGGTTTACCTGCAATAACTGGTTTTCTATTTTAGAATAAAATACCTAACAGGAAATTTTAGCGCCTAACCTTTTCAGCTATGTTTTTCTACTTTCAATGTTTGGCAAAAAATCCTAAATGCACAAAGCACACATCCAAATTAGGCTTTAAAATAAAAACCCTGCAAAAATGCAATTTTCTAGTCAAAACACCTTCACAACCTAAACCAGTGTCTTTTTGCACTTAGAAATTGTAAAAAAATTAGTAATTTTCAAAATGGCGTCCTTTTTTCAGTAGCGTCCTCCGTTCTCAATCTTTCCACGGGCCCGTTCTATGTTCAAACCTGCGGTACCAACCTCCGGACAATATAAACGAGAGCTTCGATGCGTCGAGCGACAACGACTTTTAACGAAGAACGGATACGGTCGAAATTTCTACGGCATTATGTGATAAATCTGATGTGGCATTGACTGTTTTTTTTAAACTTTGGCTTTCATTCTGCTTGATTTTGTTTTTTGAAGTTATGATTTTTTCGTCTAGAAATATTGACACATCAATTTTAACTGTCGAAGTAGCCACCACAAACATTTGTTCTGTTTTTTTAATAGTAATTTTTTCGCACAAAAAAACACTTAATGTTTTATTTTTGAACACATAGCAACACATAGCTTTAGTTTATTGAATAATCGCCCCAAAATTATAAATAAACGTTATCATAATTAAATGTGATTTAATAATAAAGATCGTTAGTGTTTAAATATTTAACAAAGAAATGAAAGTAGGTACATACGAATGTATTTTTTTTATTATTATTTGATAATAATGTCCAATGTTTAGATGTAGTAGATTAGATTATAAATAATGTCATTTTTTATCTTATTGCTCATTTCAAAACAACGAGATATTTTAGTTTTAGTTTCTTTTTATTCTAGTGCAATAGCATCACGAAAATTATGAGTTATTGTGATTATTTTTATAATTTTTACAGATATAAGGAATTTAAAAAGCTTTATTGTTATTATTCAAGCAAAATTTTTGATTTATTAACGGTTTGCTTGATTTTAAAGTTCAAAAGTATTTTTTTTTATGAAATAGTCAGTAGAATTAGAAAAATACTAATTAATTATCAGTTTTATTTTATAAGGTATTTTATAAATTGAACGTTGAACGTGAACGTAAACAACGTTTTATTTCAAAAGAATTCTATTTCTCCAACCAAATACTTCATCAAAAAATCTAAATAATATGTAATAAAAATAATGAAATATAATAGATATACAAAAATACTATACTTTAAGCATAATTAATCATAATAAAAATAATTACCTGTTAAAAAAATTGCCCAAATCAGATTAGTTTCACTTCGTCCAGCGATATCTTTTGGATTCGCAATTATTGTTACGCAAAAATGTATTATTATTATTCAATATATAGCTTTCTTCATATACTTAATTTTATTTATAATAATAAATTTATTTAATAATACAGTTGTAAGCTTACGCCTGGCTTTGTTTACATAATAATTCATAAAATATAAATTATTGTAATAATGCCGGAAATAGGATTTGTATTATGAAATTGATGTTTAGTGTTTTGTATTAAATATGAATAAGAATAAAAACATAATTGAACATTTATTCGTTTTATTTAATGAGCCAAAGCGAGCTTGTGTTATGGGTACTAGATAACTGATATACTACATAATACAATACACATGATAGATATTTTTTAGAAAACGACCAGTAGGTACACCCGGAACAAAAACCTGCAGATTGTATAAATATTTGTCCCAAGGCGGGAATCGAACCCGCAACCTCCTGCTTCGCAGGCGGACCTTCGTCCACCTCGCCATAGATGTCATCAATTATTTTAGGACGTGTAAAAAAATAAAAATACCAAATTGCCAAAAAATAATCTGAATCTCTAGCCACTCAAACACTAGCCAAACTTGTACAATATTTGCAAACAAACCGCGACTAAGGCTACTAAACTTGTTTGAAACTTGTCGTGAATAAAGCTTGGTGTGATTTAATCGTAAGGAATATTTATTGAAAGAAGGATCTCAAATTGATCAAGTAATGTAAATTGCGAATGAAACAGAGTGTATTTTAGGTTAAGTAGGTATGAACGGTTTGTTAAGACATAATGTACATCGAGTTTGGCTTGCGTATCGTACCTACGATACGCAAGCCAAACTCGATCAGTTAGTAGGTACCTACCTAGGTACCTACTTAACACGTGGACTGCTAAAAACGCACCGTATGTGTTTTTTTATTAGCGACGCATGTGCGGGCGCACACACATGTGTGTTTGCGCCAACCAGCTAGCGTAACAAAACGATACAGCTGTACGGGAACTCACGTTTGTGTGTGGGGCGCTGAAAAAAAATAAGTGAAGTAGACAAGGATAGGTGGGTTCAAATAAAACAACAAAAATTGTACATTTATTAATAATGATTTTATTTTTGAATATCAATTACAATTTTTCCATTTATTGTTATTTTATAAATTTTACGATACACTTCTTATATTTAGTTATGAATATAATTATAAATGTGCTTTCTAATAGCAATATACAATCTAACACGGATTTTACACTGATTTACATAATATTTGATGACTAGCCAACATTTATGTAACATTTAATCTGATAATGGTGATTTTAAATCCAACTTCGTTGTTTAAATTTTGAATGATTAAATTGAAGAATAACATTTCAAAGTCACTTTTTTAAGACAATTTTTTAAAGGAACTCTTTCGACAATACTCATGTTTTCCGTCGCTATACATATACCTCACAACCTTATTTTTAAAAGAAAATATTATAAAAAGGTTTTTTCTAATAAAATAATACTCCTAAATTGAGCAATAATACTGAAGTGACAATCAAACGTTATTCATCGGAAAAAAATATTCTTAGTCGATTTTATCCGATAGATTGACGAGATCCTGTAAGATACATCTTTCATAGAAATTTTTAGAACTTTTCAAGACCAATAACCGCTATTTTAATGACATTATATGTAACTTACACATAAAAAATGTTTTTAAAAACAATTTTAACAACTTTTAAACAAAACATTTAGATAAGTAATAATTGTTATTTTTATTTGTATTATTATTATGAAAAATTTGGCCTAGAGATAGTGTGCAAGTTTAAATTTTAGTTTACGTGCATATTTTTTTTATATTTCAAAAGAAATAATTAAATACGCGTTTCAAATGTGAAACAGAAGTGCAAGCAACATTTTAGCGTTCGTTTAATGTTTTTATTAATTTATCATCTCAGCATCTCGCGTTTGGCATAACGTTGTATGACATTCGCTGTCAAGTAGACAGGTTCTTATTATTTAAAGGCAATTTTAAAAGAATGAAAAAAACCATGATACCCTGTAATTACATGCCTCAATACAAAACAATGTAAATGCATTTTCAGAGGCAGTTAAAATTAAATAAACGTATATTTGGTACTACTCCGATTATAATAAATAGTTTGGTTGTTAATTCTTAATCTATCTTATAGTGTAATTTAAAGCTTCTTATGTGTAAACACACTTTGTTATGAAGGTCGATTCATAAAATCATTGATATTATAAAATACAATACTATTTTAGTAAAATTCTCATCTGGTTTACAACCTTTATGTTTAGTTCCAATTGAAACAGAAGTATCTTTCTGAGCATTGTTTTGATTAGAAACGTAAAAATGATTTAATGAAAAGACCTTTTCCTCATATACTATTTGTTATATATTTCTAATCTTTGAGTTAGGTTGAATTTTCATATATTACATATCAAACGAAGATAGTTGAGAGCAGGTGCCCACAATCTTTTTACTATTCAAATTAATTTTACGGACGAATCTACTTTTGCAATAATATTTACAAATATTTATGCACTACTTCATATAATCTAAGGGTTGATATACCATAATTATGACAAAAACAACACCTATTACTATTAAAGGTAGGTCCTTAATTAAAAATTTAGACATCATTTACTATTGGTTTTTTTTATAATTTATATATTATTTATCCTTGTTTTGATAAAAAGCCTAGTAAACAATGCAATGTGCGTATATCGAACATATGTCAAATTTGTCAGTTAAATTATATCAGAAAATATTCCATTGCCAAAAACAATTTTATTAAATATTTCTACCAAGCGATAAAAAACTTTACAAATACAACAGTCAAAAGTCAAAATCAGTTAAATATCTAAGTAGAAAAACTATTGACATCATTATTCTGACATTCAAACGTTTTTTAATGCAAAATATTGAGCAAATTGAGCATTAAACTATTCCTCTAAAAGCATGACGGACATCCAAGTTTTTCTACAATTCTGACGTACGATAATGTTCACTGATGACTTAAATACACTTTTATATATGTATATATACATTTACTAGAAACGTTCACTTAAGTTTTTAAAACGACGGTGTGGACAACCGAATTTTCACATTCACAATTTTTTATCCTACCGACTGACTAACAGCTTATCTCAGCTTCAGCGACAAATTCGCCCTGACCTTTGCTACCCTGTTTGCTGACTTTATTTTTACTTTTTCCTATCTGAACTTCTCCGTAGTTATTCACATTATTTATGTTCTTTACGTTATTACTTGTGTTACTGGCCGATGACGTCGTATCACTGCTGTCGACGTACGGTACATCTGTCATCGGACCGTTCAGCAAGCTAGCTGCAGAAATAGACTGTTTAAGCTTTGTTTTCTCTTCTTTAGGTTCGTTTTCCTTTGGCAAGTCATCGATAACAGCTTTCTTAGGGTCTATCTGGATGGTTTTTGATTCTGATAGCTTATTAGGCGTGACTACGTTTATATATGGAGGTAGGATGTTCATTGTGTTCAAATTGACAGATCCACTGTTCTTTTTGAGTGCGTTTAGGTTTTGTTCTAGCTGGGCAGCGTCAAGGCATAAAGGCTTTGCTGGGAACGGTTTTGAGTTTAGTTTTGGTTGTTCTTTCCATGCGTTGATGCGGGGTGGGTCAGGGGAGGCTATCGGGGCCGCCTTTCTTTCTGGGAAGAGGGTGTTTTTGTGGTTCGTCTTGTCAATGACGTTGGCCTCAATCGCCTTTGTAAGGACGTTCTCTGGGGGTTTGGGCGAGGTCGGGGTTATGCTTATCAGTTTATCCACCTATAAAAGATAAAACAATTACAATGCTTGCTACAAAAATACTTACAAACTTGAATCAAATCTGAAGCCAGTTCTCCCCCTTTGGTTCAAACTTGGTTTGAAATTACAAAAGTGATGACCAAAGCGGGACTTGACGATCGGCTTGATCATTTCAAAGTCTTTTAAAAGTTGTATTTATTAAAAGATTTTGAATGAGATGTTTATATATACATACAAAAAGTATTCCACTATCGTAGCGATCCTCCAATCTATTCAACTTAATTAGTAACATCATTTGAAGAAAAAATTATACTTTCGTTGCCGTTTGGGTCAAGCTGTTATATATATCAAAAACTTTAGCTTCAATTGAGATGACAGCGTCATTACTATCTAAATCTAAAGCAGGATTATTAACATTAAGGTTTTTAAATTAAATGTCTAGTTAAGCCTAGTAATAGTAGCCTGTGTGACTCACAACAGGTCCCTCTGTGGCAGTCCTCGGAGTCTCGATGAACGACGTCTCCCAGACAACTTCTGGTCCTTCGCTGCCGGAGCTGTCGAGTGACGCTGAGCTAAGCAATCTGGAATAGTGGGTTTTGTGAATCAAATACGTTTTATGTATAATTTCTTTAAGGTGAAGTAGGTTCCAAAACGCAGGTTTAGTTTGTACGGAAAATCAATTTTAAGGCAAGAAAACACATTTTTTTTAAAATCTTTTAGTTAGTAGTCATCACTTTTAGTTAGTAAGTTATGGGAGTCGAAACACGATTGACTCAACTTGACTCTATTGAAAAAAATCCCAAAGTTTCCTCTAAATTTTCATTTTTACTACGGAAAACCAGTTTCATTTGTTAGTTATTTAACATATTTTAATGAAATGTCGTCATAAAAATCAGTGAAATTGCGCGCGGGCCGGCTCTTGCCTCCCTTTCTCGCCTTCACCGCGCGGTGTTCGCTCGTCCTTGTCTCGAACCTACTTCGCCTTAATTTTTAATTATTTACCACACCTTAGGTAGTATATATTGGATAGTTTTTGTATTAAGTTTTTTAAATGTATCATTAAGGCTTTTTCAGAAGAGATAACGCTACGTTGCTGTTTCCAGCCGACCAATAGGATCGCTACGTTCGCGTCGTTTTCATAGCTGACAAAAATGACGGGATAATGGAGCGATCCTATTGGTCGGCTCGCATCATAGCAACGGAAAAGCGCCCTTAGTGACGCTACAACAGATGATATTTATAATTTATCATATTCTTGTGATACTGGCAGCATTGCTAGTGTTGCCATATTCTATAACTCACCTGTCAGTAGAGTTAGACGGCAGAAACTTGGCAGGCTGGCTCCTGTCTCCAGCGGAAGCATCCAGCCTCGCGCCTTCGGGTGGGCACACCAGCGGAATGTTGCCATATTCTTGTGATACTGGAAGTATTGCCATATATATTACCGTTTATATCGTTATCTCTACATAACATAGCTACCTGTACATTATAAATAATAAATGAGTTTATTGTTGTATAACTCAGGCTTACAACATTGTTAAAAAAAAAGAGAAAATTATTCAAGCATTTTACCTAACACATTTTGTAAATTATGTCAGTTTCAATTAAGTTCATATATCTACCTAAATCATAGAATATCCTTCATTAATGTTCTAATATATTTCGTAGATTGGATATAAGGAAAAAAAAAGTAAATTTCCAGTTCTAATCTAATCTACAGAACCAAGATATTTTGATATACTAACGAACTATGGAGGACGGTGGCTCAGGGTCGATAATCTTTCTGCTACGGTAACTTTATAGTTTTAGGTCCTAAACACTGTGTAGCAAATAACTCGACGCCGATTGCGTAGCAGTCGTAGCACTCAGCTGACTGCGCGCACTTCGCTACGCCATGCGCCACAATAGAATGAATGAAACATAGGTAGGTATTTACGACTATCTATCAATTGTTAGCTCTATGTCTCGTAATTTACGAGACATTATGAACAATTTTCAGAAAGTGACATATTTTTGCTCTCAAAGAATCTTTATAATTATATTTTTTGTGTAGGTATTCATGCTTGATTTGATTTTTATTTATTTCTTCGTTGTTATTTTCAAAATTAGCGTCAGTAACGTTGTTGTGTTTTTTGTAATAAATATTGTTTTTATTAGTGGTATCTTGATTGGTGTAAGTGCCTTCAACATTTAAACAACATCGTCATCAGCCTATATTAGTCCACTGCTGGACATAGTCCTCACCTAATGAGCGCCATAGCGTCCTGTCTTCACCTTGCCGCATCAAGCATCTGCCAGAAGACTTTCGCAAATCGTCATCCCACCTGGTCGGAGTGCGTCCTACACTACGTACCGAGTCGCGGTCTCCACTCAAGTTTACCCCAGTGGTTGTCGGTTCTTCTCGAGATATGACCAGCCAACTGCCATTTCAGCTTTTGTGCCTTAATATACAAAAAAAATAAAAACTAGCTCTACTTAGCTTGGCGCTAGACGATGTTTTGTAAAGTGTCCAGCATTATTTATATTTTATGTATGAATTCGCTACTAACCTTTCAGAAGATGCTGATAATGTGAATCCTCTATTTCTTCGGGGTCCATGGCCGCCGTTGGCCAGATGCTATGAGTCATCAGGGGATCCATAGAGCTATAAAATTATATACCGTTGCATATTGACTCAAGTCGTACCATTTCTCAATAGCTCATCCTTTGATTGAACACGATCAATAGGGTATATTCATGTAACTTCAAAAATTTCATTATTTTCATTTGTTTTCTCGATTGATAGAAATTTATTATCTATGTAGAGATACATTTTTGTGTTTTTTGATGTTTTTATTGTGAAATTTTATATTTGAAATGTAAATATTTTAGGACTCAATCACAAAATTTTTAAAAGTGACATCACCGTTCACCGTTTTGTGATAGATCAAGCTATGAATGCTCCAAAAAAAGGTATAGAGGGTGTAGACGACGGCCTCTTTGGAGGACCGCTGGCCATTAGTAACTTGTGTTTTTTTATATGACCTGTCAATATTTTTAGTTGTCATCTGAAGTTTTATGTAAAATACACACATCTTTTTGCAATACTACGAGTTTCTTATTATTTACGATATTCAGCTTTTACAGAGGGAAACGATTGGAACAAATTTTTTGAGTTATTAACTTTAATCTATTTTTCGATTTTCCATTTGTGTCTCTGAAACTATGCGTCCTATCGACATCATTACTCTATACAAAATGAAAGCAGATTTTATTTGCTACAAATTTTACTCGGTCATGTTTTTCAATATCTCGTATAGTTTTCGAGATATTTGCTCACAAAAGTCTGCAATTTTGAAAGAAAAAAAAAACTTTTTTGTCTCAAATTTTTTGCTCTTTTTGACCGAATAACCCTCTCGTTGAAACACAAAAAAAAAGACCTCTCAAGGGCTACGGACTGGGACTTTTTATGTGTTCCTAATCTAACTAGTCCTAACAGTTACTAAACTAACAAGTAGGTATTGCCTGAACGTATCTTGTTGAAATTTAACATTGATTTACATTTGTATCATATTAGGACTATTGGCTACTTTTTATTCAAGGTCAACGCGTGCGAAGCTGCCGCCGATAAAAACTAGGTGTCCTTTATGAAAAGATCTCTTAAGCCATTGGTTGAATAATTAATATGATTATATATAGATAAAAACTTTATTGTGTACACAAAAAAAAAACAATAATGTCCTGTGATACTGCTCCGAGCTAGAAACATTTTGTAACGAAGTTTGTTCTCATTTTCGTTACGTACAGGAAAATTCAGGATGAGCTATTGAGACCACATTATACTAAGTACCTACCTAAATATATAATCACAAAATACTTGAAACTTAAAATTTAAAATTGGAAATGAAAATTTCTAATAGGGACTGAGAAGTGTAGGCACAGTTTAGCTGTTTGTTTTAAGATTTTCGTTAAAAGGAGGAAATCGGATTTATCATGCAGCTTTATAACTTTGTTCTCGGGAAATTTATCAGTCATTTCTCAGTGTTTTATTTGTTTTCTGTAACAAAAGTCTCTGTAACTAGCAAAGCCCCGAGCTCATTTTGACGATTATTCTCGATTAAAGTCGAGACCCTTGGTCCGAGAAGTACCGAGGCTCTCCGGGTTTTAAAATAAAATATCTGAGTGTCTGGTCGAAGTGACGCGTGACTCGAGAGCTGGTGAGTATCTGGCACAGCGCATCAGCATTGCCATACAGCGGGGCAATGCAGCCAGCGTCTTGGGGACGTGTGCGACTGGTATTGATATGGATCAGTCTGCAGCCTGTCCGTAGGATATAGGCGCTGAACGACACGATCACGTCTATATACAATCGTGAAATGAGCTCGGGGTTCAGACAAAGACGTTTTTTTTTTTTTAGTTTTCTCTAAGTTATGTAACTAAGTATTTTCGAGAAATGATAGACAAACAACCCGTTATGCGTTGGAAGGGGTTACTATGACACGACAACATACATTTTGGAAAGAGGAGCGAGTTTTATTTTTAGTAATGATGTTGTTAGAATTAGAAGTTATAATGATGAATAATTAAATGAAATAAGGTTGACAGAACATTTCTAAAAGCAGCACAATTTTTAACATTTTTAGCTTTTTTCAAAGCTAAAATTAATGTTCTCTTTGTCATTTTAATTGTAATATTTATATCAATATAATTAATATGAAATACAATTTAATTTGAAATATAATTAATATTAATATTGTAATAATTGCATCCTTTTTTTTATAGGTACTACGTACCTAGCTCTAAGTTTAACGTTCTTGGCTTTTACTAAGTATGCACTCTTTTTTATTTCCTTCATAATCGAATAATTTCTTGTAGGTATATTTTAATATATATTTTCAATTAAATGTAATTTTTTCTGTCCAAATATCACTTTTTTCTTTGATAAATCATTATATTTTTGATCCCACAAATTCTGATATGTAAGTCTTATTTATAAATGTCCTGTCAACCCCACGGCATAGTTACCTAGCTTGCGCTGCGGTTGCCTGCGACATCGGCACGAGGTAGTCACCGTCGTCGTTCTGCCAACATGCCACGCTCAATAACACCGTGCGGGGGGATTTAGGGGGATTTTGGGAAAAAATCCCAAATTATAAAAAAATCCCTGACTTCTGTTTTTTTTGTGATGTATCCCCCCGCACTTTTTAAACACTACTCGTGCATTGCACTAGGTTTTATAATTTCTATTGTTTGTTTTTAATTCTATTGGTGATCAGTGTATACATACATACAGTAGCCAAAGGCTTTTTATGCCATTGGCTACTGTCTGGCTCGGTTAAGTGAAGATAATGGGCCCTTGCAAGGTTGTCATTCTCTTGACTTGGACAGATTTTTATAAGTACCTTTGATATTATAAAACCTAGTGAAAAGGACAGAGGTAAAATATAGAATAGGTTCCTCGCTATAGCTACTAGGCAAGTACACTCATTTGAAGTATTTCCGAAGAGATTCCTTGAAATAATATGTTGTTTAAAATTCACAAAGCAAGCAATGATTGAGATGCAAGAAAATTAATAATGATAAATATGATCCTTGCAATGTTTTATGATTATTAATGTAAGAATGAGTTTAAAAAAAATGTTTTCAATTTATATTTTATTTTTCATATACAACATTTGACGTGTCAAACGTTGCGCGTAACACAAGGTAGTAGGTAAAAGTGAGCAACGTGTTGCTTGCCACATTTATTACACTTTGATGTCATGTTACAGGTAGTGTTGCATATCGAATTTTGCGCAATACATTCCTTGATCAAGATTTAGTTGCAATGCTTTTAAATTTTGACATTAACATGCAAGACAGTTCCAATTTTGAATTTCACATTCCAATGAATCTCTTTCTCTACTCTACGGGGTCTATCTACGCGTCATTCTAGGAAGGGGAAAATAAAAAAAACATGCGCTTTAAGCATGGGTCCACGAATTCACGAATCTAACATCGAATCCGAAAAACGTTTTTTTAATATAAAAAACCAGTTACTTGCTTCTAGTAGCCAGAGCGAAAACGTTGGAAGAGAAAAGACAAATTAGTATTTTATTTATAGTAGTTGAGTTTATTAATTTGTGATGGGGGGAAGTACTTCATGTACTTTTGCAATTTGGGAGTCTTATTCTATGAGACGTTTTTCCAGGTTCTAATGGCACGTATTAAAACGTTTATGAATAACCACCAAAATTTTATTTTTATGTAGGAATTAAAATGTGGTGCATTTATTTTGTCGTCAGATCTAACAGTGCTGTTTGATTTATTTATGGCTACAGGGTAGAGTCGATAAACTTAAAAAATATCTAAGATCAGGTTTTTTAATTTAACCAATCAAGATCACATTCACATTGCTCATCTAATTCATTTACAATTTCTCTGTAAGAAATATAAAAATAAAATAATCTTTTTCAATTCACAATAAAATTATAATGAAGTCTTTTATGTATAGTCGTGAATTCTAATAGGATTCTTAATTCACACAGTTTAGCATTTTTTTATTTCTTTTTGTTTTTCTAAAGTCTTTTTTAAATGTTCAAATCCCGCCAAAGTAGAAAAATTTTGGAACATTAACTTTCTTATTGGTTATTATTGTTATTGGTTGTTATTGTTACGTAGTGTAAAAAAGGAAAAACGTCTCGTAAAAGTGTAGGTATCTATCTCTAAAGGGTGGTGCTCTGTGGAACATACCTGCGTCCCGTTAGGGAAGGTAATACCCCCGATGTGGGCAATGCTGGGAAGTGGTGTGTTGCAGATTACTGGGTCCTGGAATACAATATAAAATACAACATTATAATTATTTAACAAAAAAAAAATACAACAAATATTCACACTGACATCTATTTTCTAAAAATCTAAGCCGTCACCAGAATGCAGAGTGCCCAGAATGCTGGCACCATTGCCTGCCACGTTGAATGGCAATGCTAATTTGTTGACCGAAATAAAAGCCAGCATTCCGATCACATGTGGACTCTATTAGTAGTTTTGTAAGATCTTTTTAGATAACGTGTGCCCCAGGACCCCAAGGATCTAGGGTTTCCACCCCAAACGGCTCAAATAGGTAACCTCTGTCAAGATTAGCGTATTTTCGCCGTTTGAGGAACTCCGCTGATGTTGCTGCGGAGAAATGCTGGCTTTTATTTCGGTCAATGAATTTACAACATTATTATATTATTTTATTTAATATTGTGGTTAAACTAAGGTATATTGTCTAAGAACAAAAAAAAGATTTAATTTGTACCATTTGTACATTCTAATTTTTTCGTTGCTAACATCTCGTAACAAAATTATATATTGCCCAAAAATTTCGATTTCAGCGGGATTTCGAAATTTTGGGAACTTATTTCATTTCTTAGAGATACCCAGAGTGCGGGTCAGCACTATAACAAAAATCCTTAGTTTACGATGTAGCAACAGAAGTAAAAAAAATTTAGATATATTATTAAAGTGGAAAAATATTATTAAATGAAAATATAAACAAGGATTAATGAAATAAACTTTAAAATAAGAAAATCTAAATTGACTGCTCAGAAAAAGTCCGGCCACGTGTGTAATGCGCGCGCGAGTTGACGACAAAATAAGTACCTACCTAACTACTTACCTAGGTAGAATTGAAAGGTACCAACAACTAACAGGATAAAGGTTTCTTCGTCGCTTCTTTACTTTAGTCTACATACCGAAGCGACAGAAATAATATCACTTTATTTCCGTGTCAGTGTTTTATTTTAAGAATTTGACGTTTTCTAAGAGTACATTTTTGTATTTATGGAAATAAAGAAGATTTGATTTGATTCGCGCGCACTCGAGATTTTCATACAAGCGAGTTGACGAATAAGTCGACTTACACGCTTGACTTTTTTTTCATAAATAAATATGTGTCAGAATTACTCATCATCAAAATTATGGGCCATCTGTTCATCGGTTTATGATGAATTTGGTGACGCAGCTTTGATTTTGATGCGTCATTTTACCTACAACACCACATCTTGACCATGCGTCGTCACTAAGTCATGTTGGCCGGAAATTCTATGGTAATTGAGATTCGTTTAAATAAAACTTTAAGTGAGATTTGGACCCACGCACCGAGGGTTCCGTACCTACTTTTGAACTTTAAATAACCATCAGTGCTTTATTTTCTTTAGACCTTACAGGACTTTTGAAAACGTCACAAAAAAACAAATTACAAAAGTAAAACTAAGAAATAAAGTGATCATTTGATTTTTTTTGTAGGTACAATTCAATCTTTTCAGGAAAAAAAAAAGAAAATGAAAATTTTCAGTAGGTACAAATTGAATCTTTATTAGAAAAAAATTTGAGAAAAAATTAAATTTGATTTGTCTAAGTGCTTACGGTGGGGACAAACGGCTCCCGAAAATAATATTTTTTTATCAGGTGCCCTTACTTCCCATTTGGGATATGGCTAAATGGGGAGAACCAGTGACCTACTCCTTATTTTGTAAGCCTAAAGAAATAAAGTTATTGAGTTTGAGTTTCAGAGTTTGAAAAAAAATGAGAATGATAATTTTCAGTAGGTAGGTACAAATAGTGACATTGAAATTTCAAAATATAGTCCTGTGGAGGCAAACGGGGTATCAAATGAAAGGTATTACTTTAGTGATGGAAACTGCTGGTTTAAGTGTTATTTAAGTAGTTTTTAGTTTAGTTGATAAGAACTGTTTATTTCCCAAATAAAATAAAATTAACAACAAGCAACAATTACTAACCTGCAACATAATCTGGATTTTGTCAAAAAGCTCAGCGAAGGACGGTCTGTCTTCCGGCAGTGGAGCCCAGCACTCACACATCAGCCTGTACACTTCGGATGGACAGCCTGTTGGAGATACGAAATATATGTGATGACAATAAGGACCATCAGGTAAAAACCTAATGTAATACGTACCTACTACTGTTATAATTAAAACGTGTTCTTGAGTGGAGACCGCGACTCGGAAAACGTAATGTAGGACGCCCTCCTACCAGGTGGGATGACGATTTGCGAAAGACTGCTGGCAGATGCTGGATGCGGCAAGCTGAAGACAGGGCGCTATGGCGCTCATTAGGGGAGGCCTATGTCCAGCAGTGGACTAATATAGGCTGATGATGATGATGACTGTTATATTTATAAATGTTAAAATTATAAGGCACATTAATATTACCTACCTTAATTTTAAGCATTTCTCTGTAAGTGAATAGTAATTCTTTTGAGAAATAAACATCTTCAACCATATCATACCCAGATCGGGTTATTCCCAACGTCTCCCGTGAGATGTGCTCATTCCCAACGTTTCACAACCAGTCTTCCCAACGTATTACGTGAGACGTTTCCTATTCTCAGCTTCTTACGAAAAATCTAGCTAATGGCAATGCTGAATGCTGATGCGCTGCGTCAGATGCTCAACAGCTTTCGGGTTACACGTCGCTTTGACCAGACGCACACATCATCATATTATCATCAGCCTATATTAGTCCACAGCTGGACATAGGCCTCCCCTAATGAGCGCCATAGCGCCCCGTCTCCAGCTTGCCGCATCCAGCATCTGCCAGCAGTCTTTCATACCTACCCGATAGATCGGGTTATTCTCAACGTCACAAGCGAGATGTGCAAATTCCCAAGGTCTCACGAAAACTCTTCCCAACGTATCACGTGAGACGTTTCTTATTCTCAGCGTCTGACGAAAAGTCAGAGTAATAAATAAACAATGCTGGACAATGCACACAGCATTATCTAGCCCCAAGCTTGATAACTGATATACATAATATAACACAATACATAAATAGATATTTTTTTATACATAGAAAACGACCAGAACACCCTGAACAAATGTCTGCAGATCGTACACACATTTGTCCTGAGGCGGGAATCGACCCCGCAACCTCCTGCGTCGCAGGCAGACCTTCGCCCACCGCGCCACAGAGGTCGTCCGTATTAATTTGAATTCTCCTTACCAGTGGGTTTCTCCAGTCTCCCCCCTCCAGAAACCATCTCCATAACCTGTCGGTTAGAGCACCCTGTATACGGCATGATGCCGAGAGAAAACACTTCCCATAGTAACACACCGAACGACCTGAAATATAATGTGTCATGATTAACACGTGTCAAAAGTCAAAGACATGTCAAGATTTTATAAAAATAAAAGGTCAAGTGCGTGTCGGAGTCGCAGGATTCCGTACAAACTTGTACTCGTAAACAAAGAAACCGACCAGGCTAGACGCACAGTCCACAAAAAAAATCTGATTTTGTCACAACTACATAAAAGATACAAAAATAATACGGTGTTAAATAATTTCCTGGATAGACCAGGATAGACATAGGATTTCTCGTTCATAGGAGCGGCACAGGGCAGAGCAACGCAAGCTCAAATATCAAGTTTTTACTTATTATCTAGTAATTAGGAGATTATTAGAAAAAACCGAAACATACGAAATGTTCTTTATACTTAGTTCTATTACCGCATGCTTATTTTCAAGATCTTAACTTCTGTATTTATTGAGAAATTAAGGTTTTAGTAAAAATTTAGAAGTAACTTTAATTTAGGGAATCGTGTTTTGGAAACATATTATGATCGAGTGTGTCCTGAACTTTACCATATATCAATTTCGAAGTTAAATATTTTGTAGTTCGGAATATATTAATATATAGATCTGACGGAGTTCTGTCTAAGTGCTTAGTTTGTAAGCTCAGAGCAATAACTAAATTTGTAAGCCTTTAGAAATAAAGTTATCTATTGACTTTGACTTTGAGTTGATTTGAGGAGTCATTCGTCAACTCACACCATCCAACTTGTCCAAACTTCTATGAGTTGAGTCAACTCATAGAAGTTTGGACAAGTTGGATGGTGTGAGTTGACGAATGACTCGTTGACGAATCGTAAAAAAAAATATTATTTTCGTTCGGCAACTCACACCACCCTTTGTTTCCATTGAATTTATACCTCGAGTACAGTCACCGAAAAAAGTGTGACTCGTACTTAGTGGCCCTTAAAGACTGCATGGAAATGTAAAAGATCACAGACAAGAAAACAGTTCGCTGCATTCACAAAACAGTCCAAATCTTCCACCAAATCTATTTATCTATGTACCTACTAAATTTTAATTTGTGTGTTGTGCTGTGTTGTGTCTAATAAATATTTAGCTTTCTTTCTTTCTTTCTTTCTATTTGCTGAAAAACTTACCAAACATCAGTCTTGGTGGTAAAAACACCATCAATATAAGCTTCTGGTGGCATCCACTTGATAGGAACCATGGCTTTGCCTCCCTTCTTGTAGTACTCAGATCTGTAGATGTCTCGCGCCATGCCGAAGTCTGCTATTTTGACTGTTCTTCCGGGTCCTCGAGAGGAAAGAAGGCAGTTGCGAGCTGCTATATCCCTGAAAAGTCAAAAGATTTTGAGTATTTTGCTTTGCAGAAGTAGAAACCTTGCAACATATTCTTCTTCATTGTCCTATATTCGGAGGTAGATAGAAAGATAGATAGAAAATGCTTTATTGCATACATAAATTTACATAACAAACAAAGATAAAAGAAGTAAAAAACAATATGTAACAATTGGCGGTCTTATCGCTCAAAGCAATCTCTACCAGACAACCGTGGATGGATAGGATCGTGCATAAATAAGAAGCACAAAGTTCTAAATACAATTTCTTACAATATTATTTTTTACTAACTATAACCGATGGGAGTTAAAAGGTTCGATATTGAAAACAAAACGTATGTAATAACACATATGGACCAACAGGAGTCCAAATGCGGACAAGGGAGTACACTTACCTAACCTAACGACACCAATTCCTCACCTGTGTATAAATCTCTGGGCCTCCAGATATCTGCATCCTTTAGCCACGTCAGACGCGCACAGCAATAAATCCTTCATGGAGAGAGCGCTGGCTCGCTCAGGTTTCGGTCGAGACTCCCGGAGGAAGTTCTTCAGGTCTCCTCCGGCTAGGAGCTCTATCACTATGAATCTGGAAGAGAATTGTATCATAGGATTTCAAAAACAATCAATTTTGGCAATATCACTCCGTCTTTCGAGTAGTCCTGGGGGTTCTTTCGCCGCGCAAGCAGCTAGATTGTGGAACTGTATTCCAGATGATTCGAGCCAGCCCATTACTTAAGACGAATAGTAAGGCAAATGACCTTGGACCTTTCCGCGCACCTTTATGCAGCAAAGAGTGCTTGTTTTCGGTTCAGCATACTATGTAGTGCCATAATCAACCAAATAATAGGATCCTCTGCGGTTGGGCGACGTGTAACTGGTCAGGTTTGAATCACAGATTTTGTAGGTGCAAATACGTTTTTACGTTTGATTTCATTAATTTGACTGCTTTTCGAAGCTAATGGACCTCCAAGCGGTAGGTATGAACTATGTGAATCACTATACTGAATTTGGTACTAATCGAATTTGAGACGCCGATAAAAAGTGGGTTCGAAGCCGCTACACATACACTATAACTAACAGTATAACAACTACACTATGATTAAACGCAAATATTTGGAACCTCCAAGGGACCTTTCAGGATGTGTATTACAGGATATATAAATTTCAGAGCTCCACAATCAATATTTTCGTCGGAAAACGGGTTCGAAAACACCTAATTTTCTTGTTTTTGCCTTAGTATGCGCCTTAACATAATTAAAATGAAGTTAAGAGCACTTTCTGCTATCATAAACATTACAAGGTTTGACCAGAATACCCTGAACAAATGTCTGCAGATCGTACACACATTGGTCCCGAGGCGGGAATCGAACCCGCAACCTCCTGAGTCGCAGGCAGACCTTCGCCCACCGCGCCACAGAGGTCGTCAAGTAAATTTAGATTTAGCTATAAATTACTAATATATAATTACTTTTTTTATTTAACATTTTATAATCAAAGGGTCCTGAGATTGTTCTTGTGTGTAGACCAGAGTCTAGGCAGAATAACAGCGCCTTCTGTTCATAACAGTTGGTAGTTAACAGTTATGCTGAGCCTGGGCCCATTTGCTACTGAAGCATAAAGAGATAACCTACTTCATCATCATCAGCCTATACCAGTCCACTGCTGGACATAGGCCTCCTATAATAAGCGCCATAGCGCCCTGTCTTCAGCTCGCCGCATCCAGCATCTGCTAGCAGTCTTTCGCAAATCGTCATCACACCTGGTCGGAAGACGAAACCTACTTATAAGTAGGTACCTAATTTTTATTATTTTTCTACATTATATTGTTATTTAAGGCGAAATAGGTTCGCTTTTTCTGCGATTTTTTTCTATCGAGTCAAGTTGAATCAATCGTGTTTCGACTTCCATACTTACTAACTAAAATCCTAAACTTTCGCGATTTGATAACATAGGTATTCAAGATTATTTATCGCCATTTATCGAATATAAAATCCTAAACTTTTGATACTCATCAAAAAATATTAAAAACAATATGTGTTTTATTGTCTTAAAATTGATTCTCATTGCAGTCAAAACGTGGGTTTTAGGACTCATTTCACCTTAAGGTGAAGTACGTTCGTAATTTCTAGACAAGGACGAGCGAACACCGCGCAGTGAAAGCGAGAAAGGGACGCAAGAGCCGGCCCGCGCGCAATTTCACTGCTTTTTATTTATAAATTTGATATTGCTCTAAAATAATACTCTTTCGCAAAAAACTAAAACCATAATCCTCTAAAGTGTTTAGTTAAGTATTTTTTAGACAATATTTCATTCAAATATGTTAAGTAACTAGCAAATGAAACTGGTTTTCCGTAGTAAAAATGCAAAATCTTGAGGAAACTTTGATTTTTCTCTGACGATTTTTTTCTATCGAGTCAAGTTGAGTCAATCGTGTTTCGGCTCCCATAACTTACTAACAAAAATCCTAAGCTTTCGATGCTCATTAAAAAAGATTTAAAAAAATTGTGTTTTCTTGCCTTAAAATTGATTTTCCGTCTAGGCAAAACCTGAGTTTTGAGACCTACTTCGCCTTAAGTAGTTTTTTCCACTCGCAACAATGTTCTTTATTTTATATGTATTTAAATTTTATATCAGTATTATAAATTTACTCGATATAGCTCAAAGGATTAGCAAGCTGAAGTGGCAGTGGGCTGGCCATATTTCAAGAAGAACCGACAACCGCTGGGGTAAACGTGTTCTTGAGTGAAGACCGCGACTCGGCAAACGTAGTGTAGGACGCCCTCCGACCAGGTGGGATGACGATTTGCGAAAGACTGCTGGCAGATGCTGGATGCGGCAAGCTGAAGACAGGGCGCTATGGCGCGCATTAGGGGAGCCTATGTCCAGCAGTGGACTGGTATAGGCTGATGATGATGATTGTAAATTTATCTTGTAGTGGCAAATAAATGATATGTATATGTCATTTATCTTACCTCGGATGCCTGTCAAAACAGACCCCAATCAAATGCACGACATTGCTATGGTTGAACTGGGCCATGATCGCCGCCTCCATGAGGAAGTCTTGCTCAGCTTGCTCCGTCGACATCTCTGGTAAAGTCTTCACGGCGACCGGCATGTCGACGGTGTCGTTGGAGCGGTGGCGGTAGAGACCTTGGTACACTTCTCCAAATGCACCAGAACCGAGAGCCCTGACGAAGGAGAGGAGACCTACGTGTATTCTCGATTAAACTTCAAATATAGGGTCATTTATCAAAGTCAAAAGTCTTTATTTACTTATATACAAAAATGTACACTTAGAAAAGGGTATTTAGGTAAAAAATAATTGCACTCGAGTGTAACACGTAACTTTTCATCGCACCTAAGCGAGGAAATAACTAGGTATATGCAGAAAAATAACATTTACGCATTTTTAACAGTTTCAGTCAATTCTGTTGGCGTCAAATAAACTTAATCGTCGCTAGAATGGGTCACTATAATGCACGACAATTTATTGTACGGCCGAATAATGTACATTGTACACCCTGATAATTCGTGTCAAAACCTATCAAAACTTATTAAAATTGGAAGCCATGACACGGATTATCAGGGTGTACATTATTCGGCCGTACAATAAATTGTCGTGCATTATAGTGACCCATCACGTATTTTAGGCTTTTCACTTATTTTCAAGTTTCTTGTTTTTAACCAAAGGTTTTTAATAGCGCGCGCAGCCATTTTCTTTTCACGTCTTATTGTTGTAAGTAGGTTGTAAGCAAATTAAATAAAAAGTACACCAAGAAGGTCCGAGGTCATAGTCTGAGTTTTTAACAAATTAAAAAAGGTTGTAGATAAATTCGGCACCATGGAGGTAGAATTAAATAGGTTTAAGGATGTTTTGAATTCACAAACTTAGTGCACACGCGATGTTCTAAATTCAATTTACTTTATCCGCGTTTTTTTAGTTAAAATTTCAACTGAACATAATGCAATGAAAAAGAAAATACGCGCGTACAACCCGTTTTTTTTAAATACTGATGAGAAAAATTTAATAAAGCACATACTGCCAAGTTTTATTAAAAAATGCAAGTGGCCAGTAACATTTTGGTAGGCTTCGAGAGAAAACCTTTATAATTTGGCATGCGCCTGTTTCTAGCTTTGAATTATGAATTAAAAAAAAGGAGGGTAGAAAGTGCTTACTTTCTCCCCGCTGCCGCAGGGGAGAAAGAAAATCCCATATATTTTTGCCGCCCGCATATTTGTTCGCTTGGATTTACGTACTTTCTTCCCTTTTTTTAAGTTAGAACTAAATACTTTCCGAATAGGTGTAGTATAATAGTACACTTTCATAGTATTCTCACCACGGGCAGAAAATAAGAAATGTCTCAGGTCACATATGCAATTATTGACCGAGGCGAAGCCGAGGTCGACAAACAAGTGATCTGAGGCTTTCTTATTTCCTGCCCGTGGTGAATGCTTTTTGCTCCTCGACGGAGGCGGAAAGCGGCATTTTCATTTAGCACCGCGGGAGGAAAATTGACGCTTTCCGCCCGGAGGGGAGGAATTTTTTTTACTCACTTGACGAGTTTCAAACTCTCCCTCGGCACCTGCGGTAGCTCCCTCATGGCGATGCCGGGGGGTAACAACATCTCGCTCCCGTAGTGTGGATTGAATGCCATCGCGAGAGGGTTGTCATTGCCGGAATTACGAAACCTTTGAAGCTGAATTTCTTGTTCTCCGATCTGCTTTGATCGGTCTTCTTGGTCTTTTTGACGCATGTAGATGTTATCTGTTCGATTTATAAATAAATAAATAAAATAAATAATGCTGGACAATTCACACAGCATTATCTAGCCCCAAGCTAAGCAGAGCTTGTGTTATGAGTACTAGATAACTGATATACATAATATAATACAATAAATAGATAGATATTTTTAATATACACATAAAACGACCAGAGCACCCTGAACAAATGTCTGCAGATCGTACACACATTTGTCCTGAGGCGGGAATCGAATCCGCAATCTCCTGCGTCGCAGCCCGCAGGTAGACCTTCGCCCACCGCGCCGCAGAGGTCGTCAAATGATATATTAATATGTTTATATCTTTATTATTAAGAAAGAAAATTACAATCACATAATAGAATTAAATTAAAACTAGTATTTACAATAGAAACAATTGAGCTAACTGCAGATTGCAAACAATCTACAGGTATCTCAACTGATCCATATCAATACCAGTCGCGCGCGTCCCCAAGACACTGGCCGCATTGCCCCGCTGTATGGCAATGCTGATGCGCTGCGCCAGATACTCACCAGCTCTCAGGTCACGGTACGCATCGCTTTGATGGTTATTAGATTTTAATACACTAGCAGTGCCTCTCGGTATCACCCTCTTAATTCCCGTTCCCGTGGAGATTCCGGGATAAAATATAGCCTATGTGCTATTCCAGACTATAATCTATCTCTGTACCAAATTTCATCCAGATCCGTTCAGCCGTACTGGCGTGATTGAGAAACAAACATCCATCTATCCATCCATCAATCTAAACTTTCGTATTTATAATATTAGTGTGATTCGACGGCCCCTGTGGCGCCACAGAGGTCGTTGCAGGAGGGTGCGGGTTCTATTCCCACCCAAATGTTTGTACGATTTGCAAATACTTGTTCTTGGTGTTCTGGGTATTTTATATGTATACCTACATTAATGAACATTAATGAAAATAAAATATATCAATGAAATACCTATATTGTGTTATGTGTATCAGTTATCTATAGTAGGTATCCATAACACAAGCTCTGCTTAGTTTGGGGCTAGATAATGCTGTGTGAATTGTCCAGCATTATTTATTTATCAGAAAAGATTATATATTATATTACATACAATATAAAATACAAAGATAAATTTAAATACTTACAAAGATATAAGCAGATGCATAGAACTGCTAACGCGAAGATAAAAACAGCAATAGACAATATGATGATCAAAACCCAAGAAATTGTGGGCCACGAGTCTTCAACTGAAACAATAAAAGGCTTTATAGATAATAATAAAACTATGTACATATTTGTATGTAGAGATTATATTATAGGTGGACTCTATAATATAATCTCTACATACCTACAAATAGTGGAGAGGTGATCGGAATGCTAACTTCTATTTCGGTCAACGAATTAGCATTGCCATTCAACGTGGCAATGCTGCCAGCAGATAATCTGGGAGATCTGCTTGGTCACGGGTTAGTTAGATTTTTAGGAAATAGATTAACTTAGTTGCCCAGCGAGCTATGGAGAAGAGCTATGAGCTGACAGAGAACCAAGGTTATCGACATAACTCAAAGGATTAGCAAGCTGAAGTGGCAGTGGGCTGGCCATATCTCGAGAAGAACCGACAACCGCTGGGGTAAACGTGTTCTTGAGTGGAGACTGCGATTCGGCAAACGTAGAGGACGCCCTCCGACCAGGTGGGATGACGATTTGCGAAAGACTGCTGGCAGATGCTGGATGCGGCAAGCTGAAGACAGGGCGCTATGGCGCTCATTAGGGGAGGCCTATGTCCAGCAGTGGACTGGTATAGGCTGATGATGATGATGATTAACTAAGTTTATAGCAGCGTTCGCGGTTTCACTCGCGTAGTTCCCGTTCCTTTGGAAATTCCGGGATAAACTATAGCCTATGTGCTATTTCAGACTATAATCTATCTCTGTGCCAGTTTCCATCCAGATCCGAAATCTTTTATGTTTATTATCAAAGAAAATTATAATCAAATACCAAATAGAAAAAAAATAGAACTTATATTTACAATTGAAACAACTAAGCTAACGAAGACTGTTGTTAACAATCTACAGGTAGCTCAACTGATCCATATCAATACCAGACGCGCGCGTGCCCAAGACACTGGCTGCATTGCCCCGCTGTATGGCAATGCTGATGCGCTGTGCCAGATACTCACCAGCTTTTGGGTCACGCGTCGAATGGGGCGAGCAGCAGCGCCTCTTGCTGAATAGATCTACCACCGAACTGCGATCTCCAACCCGCATTCCCAGCGTGAGGATTATGGGCGTTACCCCCCATGAGATAATAAAATCAGGGGGAGGCCTGCGTCCAGCATTGGACTATTATAGGTGATTGAGGTTGAGGATTGGAACGGGACCCTTATGGAAGCCCTAAAAATTGAGACTTACGAATGCATTTGGTAGAGTCCTGAGCGTCTGTGGTCCAAGTGGAAGGGCAGTAGCACTTCACTAAGCTGCGGTACTCGTTGAGGGCTACGCAGCGGTAATCACATCCACAGTCCTGTGAAATAACAACAATCTTGTAAGGTCCTCAAAGTTTAAAGTCGAGACAGTTTCGAGAAGGATCCAGCATCCCGGATCCAGCTTGGGTGGGCAGCGTTCGGGAAACTACGTCGAGTCTTCTCGTCATCCATTCCGCAATGCTTGAAAACGAAAGTGTTCAATCAGTGCGTCCTCCCCGTCATGACCTACGGAGCTGAGACGTGGACTCTCACAGTAGGGCTGGTCCACCAGTTTAAAGTCGCTCAGCGAGCTATGGAGAGATCTATGCTCGGAGTTTCTCTGAAGGATAGGATTCGCAACGAATACATCCGACAGAGAACCAAGGTTATCGACATAGCTCAAAGGATTAGCAAGCTGAAGTGACAGTGGGCTGGCCATATCTCGAGAAGAACCGACAACCGCTCGGGTAAACGTGTTCTTGAGTGGAGACCGCGACTCTACGACTGACTAGTGTAGGACGCCCTCCGAACAGGTGAATGACGATTTGCGAAAGACTGCTGGCAGATGCTGGATGCGGCAAGCTGAAGACAGGGCGCTATGGCGGTCATTAGGGGAGGCCTATGTCCAGCAGTGGACTGGTATATGCTGATGATGATGATGATGATATTATAGATTGCACGAACACCCCTCTCAGCTATAGGCTACAGCCTTAAGCTTAAGACTCACATGTATGGCGGGTATAATGATGACCTCCCCGGGGCCCGCGCGACTGGCGACCATCACCTCACTCCAATCCTTGATGGCGCGTGAGTGGTCCACGTACGACCAGCCGCCGCCGCCGTGGATACCATCGCCTTCGCTGGTGCTGCCGCCTATGGTGTGGCAGATTGTTGAATTACTTCAATGTAGAGTAGGTAAATATTGGAGCAAATAAGATTAATGTATTTTTACTTATTTTTTTAAGACGACCTCTGTGACGCGGTGGGCTAAGGTCCGCCTGCGACGCAGGAGGTTGCGAGTTCGATTGACTTGGGACAAATATTTCTACGATCTACAAATACTTGTTCCTGGTGTTCTGGGTATTTTATATGTATAATGAAAAATATATGAAATATATTGTACTTCATACATAACCATGTTTATTCTCAACCATTATTTTACTCTGTATGCGGGTAGGCATTCAAACCTGCCTTTGCGATAAAATATCCTTGTTCTTGCATCTTGTTGTTATAAAATATTCTAAACGACTTCTAAACTGTTGTATTTTCGTCTTAGCTTTTAGTGGTAGTTATATAGTTATACTACCTACTTATATAGTAAATAACTATATATATAAATATTAGTTATATTACCTACTATTTGTTTCAGCTGCTAATAATGTTAGGTATGTACTTACTTAGATTTAGTTTGTTTATGATAATAGTTAGTATATTTAGTATAGAAAACTTTTTGTCAAATGTGTTAGCAACACGGTGTAACTGGAGACACTAGACAAACCTATGGTTTATAGTGTCTTATAAATAAGAATAGTATAAGTTTTTGATTAATAAAGAAATTCAAAAATACAAAATAAATGTATATCAGTTATCTAGTACCCATAACACAAGCTCTGCTTAGCTCGGGGCTAGATAATGCTGTGTGAATTATCCAGTATTATTTATTTTATTTATATATTTAGACTCGGTTGGTGGATCTTTAAATTTTTCGCTGAGTGTTCTCTCATCAGCGGTATGCCTGCAGTTATTTTTTTCTTAGGTCGGATATCTGATTTTCCGAAAAGCTGAAATGAAACTAGAGTTCGTTGCATATACCTTGCCAGCCACCTCCCCCGCCGCCCCGCACACAGCCTCCTCCACCTCCCCCGAAGCCCCCGTGCGCTGCGCCCACGCAGGCGGCTCCCCCCGCGCCCCCCGCCTTCACCGCCGCGCCGCGGACGAGCTCGAAGCCCGGCGTGGTGGGACCGCTGCGGCTCAGCCAGCCGCCGCCGGCACCTGGGATGAACAAGATTATGTCATAAGTTTGTGCACAAAAATACCTACTTTTAAAATTTACCTAATACTTAATTTAAGTAGATAAAGCATCCAATAAAAAAAGGAATGATACTTTGTCTATTTAAACAACCATTTATGGTATACCGTGGCAGTAGGTACAGGTAAGAATAGCTAAGCCTGAGGCAGGCTTATACTCAGCAGTGGGTGTAGTTAGGCTGCGGATAATGATGATAATATTGATACGTTTCTCACTTTACGGCTCTACGTAATATCTATGAAATTACGGAAAAAATGTCTTGATAATTTTAAGATACCGGAATTCCGGAGGCATATCCATACTAACTTATCTTTTGAGGTCGTTGATCCTAAATCATTGTACCTACTCCGATTTCTGGTAATAACAGAAGATTAAAATATTTAAAGACAAGAATCAAGCGCGAGCACTGATTTCGATCAAAACCGTTAAAGCACCGATTTTGTCTCTGATGTATAAATTCAACAAAAACAATTCGGCTTTAGTCTTTCCGTTCTTATCAAATTTACCAATTATTATGTAGGTAAGTAAAGAGAGAGGCAAAATCGGTGCATAACGATTCTTATCAAAGTCTGTACTGGCAGCGTTCCAGTTGAAGACAGCATAATATCCACACTATAGACGTGAATGATGAGGTTATTATTAGGGCATGGACACCGGTATTCGGTATTACCGAAAAACCGGTAATACCGGACGATTTAAGGCAGTTCCGAATACCGGTATTGAAATTGTAAATACCGGTAATTCGGTAATTGAAAAAATAAGTTATGATGAATAAATATGCGTGAAGAAAACCCTTATGGAGGCTCTAAATTACACAAATAGTAGGTATTTGTGTAATTTAGAAACAACTTCTATTTAAAACATATACAATTACATTTTATGATTGTAAAATTGATAGCCAGTCTAAGTTTTTATTATAATGGTTTCAAAAATTGATAAACCAACGCGCATCCTCTTTCCACTCCAGGACAAGCAGACGCATATCGCATTACTACGATATATTCATCAAGTACCCCTAGTACTTGATGAATATACCGTCCACTCGCACTAAACGGTTTTCCACCGCCTTCATCATTCGTACCGCTGGGATTTGGAACACGCTCCCTGCTGCTGTTTTTCCCGTCAATAACAACTTAGATGTCTGAAAGACAAAAAGTTTAAAGTAAATGGGTATCTTCTAAAGTTTTAAACCTTCGCGATACATCGTCGGCCACATCTTCACTTTTCATCAAGTGAGTTTGAGGTCAAACGAAGGTCTATAAAATAAAGTAAACTAACAAATAAATGCGCGTAGAATAGTGTAAGACCGTGTTTCATCTTATATTGTGTAAAATCTTTACTTCTAATCAATGTCAATGTGTGCGTGGAAATTGCAGCGAGCTCATTACGGGTAGTACTGTTCCTGTAACTTCAACAATCAAATAATACAAACAAAAAGATGGAATTCGTATTTACAACTGAAAGTAGGCTAAGCAGCGTAGGATCTGTCGAGATCTGCATATTAGCAGCTCTTGAGATCGTCAAGCCAAATCTGCCGCCGCACTAACCCTCACAGATGTGCGGGAAGATGGAAAGGCGCAAGTATGTTTAAGTAGCGTCCCACACAATGGGTTCCTCAACTCAACTCCCATGGGACTGCTGTCATACTGTCGTCGTCGGACCCCTTCATCTACCATCGGCCGGGTGACAGGCACGATCTTCACAGCTGGAGCACGTTTGTATCAAACAATTCTGTGTCAACTCACACAAAAGCCCGTCCTATTGTCATGAAGACAAAATATATTGTGGAGGAGCAGCATTGGGGCAAGCACTATGCCAAACCGTTCAAATTAGCCTACAAACTTAATATTGAATGAAATTCCAGGTCCAAATAAGACGGCTCTAAGAAAAAATCAACTAGTGATTTAGACAGATGTCAGGGCTACATTTTTGCGAATATCTAAGCCAAATTTGACAGGCATGGATATGGGTAGCAGGCATTGCCATCCTAATAGATATATAACTCGATTTGATTGTTTAAGTAAAAGAAAGACTATAATGTAAAAAAGACCATTTTAAATTATCAATAAACGTTAGGCTGATTTCAAATAACATTTCTTGGTACATTTATTCAGTGTAATACAATATTAAATGGAGTGAAAAACATTTTTTTCTGCTCTTTTAGTATTTATAGTGAAATACCGAAAAAATACCGAAAAACCGGGATCCCGGTTTTAAAAATTTTGATACCGGTAAATTACCGGTTTTGTCATTTAGCCCAATACCGCCATGCCCTAGTTATTATACCATAGGATTTTAGATTCCTGGTAGATTAGCAGAAATTTTGGGAGTTAGGGATGCCATTTTTGCATTAAAGAAAAGTAGCTAGTCTCCGAAAAGAGCGGCCATGCCGTACGTAGCTGAAATTTAGCTAGTGAACATCATCAGAGCAATAGGTAAAATCCAGCTGATGATGCTAAAAATTGTAAGTGAGGTGATCTTGAGAAAGGTGAAAGCCTGACCCTTCTTCGTAAACCTTACTGCTTTAAAGTTCTAAACAAAAGGGAAGAGTGAAAAATGTAGAAGCTGCATGTAGAATAGGAAGCAGAGAAAAAAGCCAATGGACGTGACGAACGAAAGAAACAAAGGACGTAACATTATATATTTATATTTATTTATTCACTTAAAAAAAACAGCTTGGTTAAACGTTTTAAAGCCTATATTAGGTTTAACTAGACACAGAATTCTCACCTGGTTCAATAAGAGCTCATAACAGGTGGGTATGCGGTATAAGTACTAATCGGAATAGGTATAACATCTTTGAAGTTATAGTTACGCACTGATGTTATACAAATAAAAGGTAAGAAGTACTAACCTAGGTATTTAAACGATAAAAACTAAAACAATCTGATGAATATGGCAGCAGTGGACCTATATGGGCTGTGGAGAGATAAGAGATACCTACATATAATGCGTTAACGCTTAGGCCTCCGCCACCGATCACCAAAGGATAGAGAGACTCACCACTCGTCTTCCCCGGCTGTCCGTACATATGGCCAGACTCTGGCGTCCCGTTAGTAGCGGGGCGTCCGTGCTGTGAGCCGTCGTCTCTGAAAGCACCAACGCTTAGGCCTCCGCCGCCACCGCCGACCACTAAAGGATAGGCGGTGCCTTCGCTGTCCAGCTGGAAAATATATAAGTGTTCGAGTTTATTTCATTTAGACTTACAGGACTCTTGGACACGTCAGAATATATCATAAAATCGAGAGGGGATTTCGTGACGTCACGCCGCACTGTCGCACGGAGTGACGTCACGCGGAACTTAAACTTGCATCTTCAAAAGAATAAATACATGTCCAATATCTTTTTCAATCTAACTGATTTTAATTCGATTTTTTAGGAAATTATCTTATTGTTCGATGCGACCCAGACTGCTCTGCTGTTTATAGCGTCATCGGGAAGACCTATGTCCACCAGTGGACGTTATACTCACCACAAACACATAAGTAGCCCCGCCGCCGCCGCCGCCGCCATCAGAAACATGCGTGTTCCTGACTTCATGCGTCTTACTGGTGAACATCAGTGTTTCGTTGGCAGGCCGCCTGATACACTCCTCGCCTTCTTGGGCAGAAAGCGTCTGAGGGCAAAAAATATTACTTACAATTTTGACGCGCAAATATGCAGGTCTCGACGGAGCCTACGCATTTGCTCCTCTTGGAGTCGAGACCCTAGGTCCGTGGGGTACCGAGGCTGTCCGGGTTTTCAAAAAATTATCTGAGCGTCTGGTTGAAGCAACGCGTGACCCGAGAGCTGGTGAGTATCTGGCACAGCGCATCAGCATTGCTATACAGCGGGGCAATGCAGCCAGTGTCTTGGACACGCGCGCGACTGGTATTGATATGGATCAATTGAGTTACTGTAGATTGTTTGCAACAGTCTGCAGTTATCTCAATTGTGTCAATTGTAAATACTTGTTTTAATTTCATTCTATTATTTGATTGTAATTTTTTTTCTTAATGAAGAATATTAATTACTTGAAATTGCTAATGTACCTTTTATCTTTAACACATAATAACGTACTTCCGTGTATCTGCAGACTTTATAATACAGTTCAGTTCTACAACAAACTCAACTCAATAACGTTTATTTTTTTTGTCTGAGAAAAATGTTGTTCTTACTTTCTTGCAAGCGTTATTCCCCTGCTGTCCAATCAGCATGTAGATCATCTCAGCACGATGCAGCTGCAGCAATGCTCGGGCGGCGGCGCCGTGTGAGACTCCCGTGTGGGCAGAGCCTAGGCCTCCGCTAGCGCCTACTGCGATAATCCTGAGGGAGAAGACATTCGTAAAACACAAGGCCCAATGCAATGAATTATAATAACTGGTAGGTATGTAAAGTAACAAGTACTTGACCAACCAATCAGAGGAATAGTCAAGTCAAAGCACTGAGTTGAGGATGGTGTTCCTAAGTTACCCAAAAATGTGGCAGAAGAAAAGGTCAAATACAATGTTAACACAGAAATAAATCATAGACCCAAATTAGCCTAAACAAAGCTAGCCTAGCCTATTTCAAAAATCCATCGCACAGCTTGTTATTACAAACTGTGATAACAAATTCTGCGATGGCTTTTTGAAATCCTATTATAAGGTTTTCTTTTAATGTATCTGTAATAGTTTGATTCTACTTAGATTAGGCAGCGAATCGAAGTTGCCGTTGGTGACCACCAAAATCTATTTTCGATTCACTGCTTAAAAAAATAGCAGGTAGAGAGTAGCAGGTCTATTTCTCGATGATAAGCTTGATTTGAAGTCAAGAACCTTAACTAGAAATCTGTTAATCACTTACGTATACAATCCTTCTTCTGGCACCTCCCAGACTTGTAATCCTTGGTAAGGCGGGTCTTGGACCACTGTAACTGACACGCCAGTCTTGTTGTAAGCTAAGTCACACATTGTCTGGTTGGGACCGTAGCGGCCTGAAGCACCGCAAGTCGAGAATCTGTAGACTGTAGAAAGGAAAACCATCAATCTCTGGCTGTTATTTTGAAAAAGGCAATCGCTAACGATGGTATAAATGAGCTCGAAAGAAATGGTAATGCTGACAACGATGTAAGAAAGAAAGAAGACTTATCTTTTATCTATTAAATCTATTCATCCATTCCAATTTAATCATGATGTCGTGCATAAGCGATCATTATGATATTTTGATTATGATGAAGTTGAAATTATGTGAAAAATTACAAAGATGAATTAGTGTCATTTGATAATAATGTTGGGCAATAATCTCTAATGATTTTGTGAGAACATGAGGGATTTTGACGTTAGTCATATCAGAACGAAAATCTCAAATACAATTGAAGAATTACAAACATAATTTGGGTTATGAATTGACATTATTGTATCTATATAGGTACCTATTTAGTGATAATGGTGACCTGTAATACAGGTTTTACTAAACCTATATCAGGCACAGTCTTCACAAAACAGGTTCGATCTAGTAAACTAATATAAATACCTATATTTTGTATCTACACATAGAGAACCTTTCATTCATTTCATTTATTCATACCATAGATTCACAGGGAACAAACACTTAGTCAAGTCATTTCAAAATATAAAAATAAAACTCAGAATATACAAATGATAAAATAGTACAAGCTTCGTAGCTGCAATAGCATTGTTAACAACCTTTGTGAAGAAAAATAAATGGTTATGATTTATCTAGTGATAATAATATCAATGTTTACATGAAGTTGTTACTTACAAGTCTTATCCACAAACGCATCGTGTGGAGTAGTTTTCTCCTCCAGCACCGGATCGTAGTACTTATAGTCTCCTAACTCCGCAGGGTCTATGTTGAGCCCGAAACATTCCGGGGCCATGCTGAAGTCGTCTATAGCAGTGTCGGAGTATATACGCATTCCCATCCTAGTCTTGAATTGGAGGTAGTATCTGAAAGGTCAACGGTAAAGTATAGTTAAAGCTTTGAATTAATGTGAGGACAAGATCGGGCTAATATCACACACATACAATACACACAGATACCTTACATCTAAAGAATCTACCATTAAAATGCTGAACAAAAATGAATGAAATGAAATGATATTTATTCTGATATATACAGGTAAATATATAAAAAGAAGAAACTTATTAGTTTATTAGTTCATTAATACATTATTGTCAAGAATATTGTAAAATTATTATAAGTAGGTACCTACCTAATGCTATAGTTTAGTATTAGTTCAAAATCTGTAATTTAGACCTAGTTTTATCTTTCTTTTTTAGTGTTATGTTTAAAGCACGCCTTTATTTTTATGTTGACCCTGTGTGGTTGGCAGGCAGAAAATGCCATCGGCATTATGCCCACCAATTGTGTACTTTTTATAATTGTGTGCAATAAAGTGTTAAATAAATAAATAAATAAAACTTCCACGACAGATAAAAATAACAAACACGACACATTACATAAACAATATATACCTACTACCTATATGATGACAGTACCATATTTATAAACTACTTAAAAAAACTAACATGCAATTTAAAATTAGGAGCAAGCCGTGTGTGATGATCAGTGCCATGTTCCTGCGCTATCAGAGTAGGGCAAAAGCCTCCCTAATTAAGCGCGTTGATAATAATGATAATGCGGCTAAAATGAGAATTTCAACAAGTTTGAATTTATTGTGTAACAAAAATACGACATTTAAAGGAACTTTTTTCTGTTTTCTCTATAGCGTTTGCAACATAAATTTACGAGTATACGCACTAAAACCCATAGGGCTCACTCAGGGGTCTAATCTAGGCTCTATATATTTCCTTTTTCATACAGCTGAACAAAGTGAACTGAATAACGAAACTCTAAAAGCAGCACGTGTCAATCACTTAAAATTTAAGTAGGTAGCAAATACTACGAAATGCTTACCTCCGTGTAATATTTGGCAGGAATATAGCAGCCCTGTACCAATTCGGGCCCTTGTCTTTGGTCGAAAACCAAAGCGGTGTGGTTATGTTACCCCGATTGGTGATCTCCACTACCTCTACGCTGAGAGAGCCGTAGTTTCGGCCGTATTGGTAGTAGTAGAACCTTATCTGGAAGGAGAATAGTGGATTTTGAGAAACCATGTAGGTTTTTGATTTCCTAGCTTGACCATTATTATCGATAAAACTTGGATTTTCTTCAGATTTAGAAGAAAAATAAGGCATTGACTACTAGTTTATCGGTCGGACGTTTATTAAATATTATATGCACATGACCACACAAATGACACAAGTGATAATAAAAGACACTAGAATTCTACCGACAGTAGGTACTCGTTCACTTTTGTTTATAGATAGACCTCCCTTACCATTAGGGGTTAAGGCTTAGACAATTTAACCCGCAGGGTTAAGGCCATAATCCCTAACCTGGGTAACTTGGACCCGCAAATATCTGCAGATCTTTCAAATTTTGTTCCGAGGCGGGAATCGAACGTGCAACCTCTTGCATCCCAGGCGGACCTTCGCATGCGCTACAGAGGTCGTCATCAAGTAAATCATTGAAATTAATTATAGCTCGCTTACCATGCAACAGTTATAGTATTTCGAAGACTGTTCCCCATGGACCTTCGGAGGAGGGTTAAAGATAGACGTCCTCATTGCTGCTGAAGATGCAAAATCTGCTTTCTCCTGTGAAGAGAAACTCTTTGTTAGAACAGACTGTAAAATTATTGGGAGAAGATTAGTGAGAGAGGTCAATAATCTAAATTTATCAGAGGCATCTGTCAAATCAACTTACCTTGTTAGGTCCAGTGACATTCATGTTGACGAAGAAGTACCACCCGATACAAGACGACATAGACTGGTTCATATGCGCGGGAATCAGAAGAGGAACCATCTTGGTCGGTCTTGGGATCGGCATGCCACAGGTGTGGTCGTAGTTTGGTCCTGTCTTATCGGTGGGCGTTGGACCACTGTGACGGGACCATTTGAGGATGGGCCTGTGGAAGGGATAAATTTAAAGAAAGAAAGAAAAATATTTATTAGACACAACACACAAATCAAACTTTAATTTTTGGTTTACCAAATAAAAGTAGTTAATTTATTGAGTTACTTTGAAGTGGCTGATAGAAAAGTGAAAGCCTAAATATTTGTGGTCTGTTATGTTGATTATTGGACGAGGTCTAGTAGAATGGAATAGTTTTTTCTTAATAAAGATAATTTAAAAAAATATGACTGTGATATTCACCGGGTCAGCTAGTTTATAATAATAAAATAACAAAAATAAACACGACTTGCCTGAGGACCTACTTAAAGGACGTTTAACACACAATGTAACACACAAATTAGACGATTGAAATTTTGAGAATTGTGTGACATTCTTTGTTAAACTCCTAAAGACCTTAAATGATGTTCAAAATATCTACCATATTTGAAACATTATAAACTTTTGGAAACCTAGGCAGTCCAGAATAAATCCGTTAGTTATTTTAAGCTAAGTGTCACACTAATGTATTTTATTTAGAGTAGCTAACTTCTGCAAATAACTTACTGATGGATATCCTCGAAGCCACATGTGTCAATTTCAAAATTGCAATATGACCCGTACGGCATTTTGTCTGAAATAAAGAAAAATTGGCATTAGTAGGTTACCTACCTATTTATAAATATTGCATTCAAAATGCTTTATTTTCTTTAGACCATACAGGACTCTTGGACACATCACCAAACTCAGATTACATAAGTAAAACTAGGAAATAAAGTGATCACTTTAACTTTTTGTCCACTTTAATCTTTGTAAGGTAAAGTAAAGGAGCGAACAAGAAACCTTTACCTTGTTAAAATGTTAGTTTTCGAGTTGAAGCAAAACTCCTCCAAAGGTCATCGTCTAGATAATTTGATATTTTATAGTCTAACCTAAGCCTTTTTACAAAGGAAATGTCTCACAATTTGTTTGAATTTATTTATTTATAATTTTTGCAACTCACTTGGATCAATCTCATGGTTTTGTGGAGAAATTAGGACTACCTACCTATATATAATCTGCTAGTTTATACCCGCACGCAGCTTATCACGTGTTGTTTCTAGTTTCTTCATGGCTTTTTAGCATAGTTTTTAATATAGAGCGTTATGCTCGTTCAACCAGAATTAGGGACGTTTTCCCGACAGAACCCCAGACGCTCAGGCAGTAAGAGAGCAACGACTGACACAGGGCGCAGTAGACTACCATTGAAGTATTTTTTCTCCGTCATCTTTATAGAAAAAACTTTGAAAAATATACACAATATCTATGGGATACAAGGCAGATCCCCTTCAGCTCAAAAATAAAAAATAAACTATTTTATATATCAGAAATAATTTTGCAAAGTACTTACCTGTTTTCTTAGTTTATACAATTTTTCTCCTAATCTGTCACACACATTTGATCATGTACCTATATTGTAAGTACCTACAGAGACGGAAGGCCTTACCGCTGTAACTTCTACTCACCACAACTTTGATTTTCGTCGCTGCCGTCATCACAGTCTTTGACTAGGTCGCAGACTTGACTCAGTTTGATGCACGAGTCCTTCTGCAAATAAATAGAAAATTATATTATTTATTATATTATATATTTATGCTACGCTAGGTAAAAAATAATTACAAAAATTAAAAATAGAAAATGTATTTTGAATTACCATGAAAACAAAACTTAAAAATGGCGCCAAATACGGGTTAATCAAAATTAGCGCAGTTGCACTTATATTGATCACAATTGGCATATTTTAAATTACAATTTGGCATAATTCAAGATTAAAGATATTTATTTGCACGAATATAAGTAGCAGTTTGGTCTTAAAATTAAAATAATGACGTTAAAGTAATGTTACTGTCTTTGAACTGGATTGGATAAACTTCAATGTATCCCCTGTAGGTGGAGTTAACGGCGCTACTGTCCGTAGGAAATCCCTAAGATTTTCGATTCGGCTAACTTGATCTCCTGACGCAGATGTTATGTTATGGAAACTTATAATTAGCCGTCACTTACACAACATCTTTGTAATTTACTCGCCTAGCTGTTAGTTTTCTTAAAATTGTAAAATAAAATAAAAATAAATCTGTGCCCGTACTGAGTCGCGAAAAAAAAACTGGGATATTATATAATCAATTTTTTCTCCTTACCTTCATAATCTTGCACTTATGCTGTCCAGGAACACACTCCCCGTTGTAAAACGGTGGTTCCGGCAAACACTCTATCATCCTGATATTGTCTATGGCTATGTGCGGTAAAGTGTACGCCAGGTTCACGTAGTTCGGACGTGTGATCTCAATGATTATACGGACTTCTTGCGTGCTCTTGCCTATCATGAATCGCATTGGGTTCCACCTGGATAGAAGAGAAGAATTTTTGTATTTATGTAAAGAGAACAAATACAGTCAATAACTCTATATAAGGGGTGATGATAGCAGCTAAAAATCACCAATTAATTATGGGACGCTACATGCGTCCACATACTTTATGGATCAGTTGAGCTGCCTGTAGATTGTTTGCAACTGTCTGCACTTAGCCACAGTATACATATACTTAGCTCAATTGATTCAATTGTAGATACTAGTTTTGATTATTTCGAGGTCTTCAATGTATCATACGATTAAGTAGCAATAGACATATTTTTCTTATCTATTTTCCTTTTAAGTGTCCGGGACGAAGAAATTTGAGACTGGAAAAATGGGCTATAGAAAACCACAGAAAGTACTTCATTTTCCTCAAAGTAGTGGGCAGGTACGGTTGTTGCGTGACCTTTAGCTAACGTAGCGTGGGTGAGAACACGGGCTTATGAGCGATTGTTTTGGAATACAACTTGAAACTTAACAACGAGAAGAAATCAAATGTCCGACACTGATGATAAAGAACCGCTCAGCGCTTGATGCTGTAACGGATCATCGGAGATAAAGTTAAAAGATATGTGCTTAAAAACATTTCATAATTATAAATATATTTTATTAAGAATGAAAATACAATCGAATAATTAAAACTAGTATTTACAATAGAAACAATTGAGCTAACTGCAGACTGTTGCAAGCAATCTACGGGTAGCTCAACTAATTTTATCAATACTAGTCGGAAGTGGGCCAAGAAACTGGCTGCATCGCCGAACAAAAAAAAACGGGGCAGGGTAAATATTGACTATCATTTGTGTTGTTTCAAAGTTTGTTATAAATTTCAGCATAGAAATATATATATATAACTAGAGGGCGCCTTGAGCTATCTGCAAACTGTTGCAAACAATCTACAGGTAGCTCAACTGGTCCATATCAATACCAGTCGGAAGCGTGTATGTATTATATTACCTATGTATATCAGTTATCTAGTACTCATAACACAAGCTCTGCTTAGCTTGGGGCTGGATGATGATATGTGAATTATCCAGCATTATTTATTTATTTGTAGATGCTCTCTGAGTAGAAATAATGGAGTAAATAAGTGAAGTCGAGTTGCGATTAACAATAAGACTGGTAAGTACCTAGTGAGTCTTAGATGAAAATAAAAAAGGGAGCTACTGGCTTCTCGAAAATGGAAGGCTCAAATTACCCATCTCAGACATTGTCGGACCGTCGTCGTCGTCGTGTCGCCGTCGTCGGCGACCGCCGCCCGCCGGCGTTGGTATTTCGCATGCTTGGTACTTTACATATTACATTAACAGCCAGAGAAAGAAAGACACGATACATTCGTGCGTAAAAAGAGATAGCAATAACTAGTTAGCTTTTTGCTTTATAGTGCGTTACTCGTACTGGGCAAATTTTCCACGAAAATTTAAAAATGTCCCAAAAAAAAATATTTTGGCAGGATAATATCAATACGTTTTGTTGAGTCACCTTGCATGGGTAGCGTATTGTATTGGTTTCTCGGTCTTACTCCGATTTAGGTATGTTGTGTCTGTACTTCTTTCCACATTTGTTGTTCATTATGACTAACCGACATTTCGGACACTAAATTATCGGACACTTTGTCCGAAATGTCATATTTTAATTTTAAAAATTTCTTCACCGACATTTCGGACACCGATGATAAACCCTGTTTTGTACGTCAGATTATGTAGCTGTGGTAGCTATAGGTACTGCACAAAATTGGAAATAGCGTGTCTTTGCGATTAGTTGTGTTTTATTACACACAGCATATTATGCCATTTAATGAGTTAGCGGGCTGGGAGAACGTACATATCTCCCTTTTTAACTTACATCTATTAGTGATTTATTTTGTTTGTTTTCAAAATAGACATTAAATTTTATTTCCGTATCAAAAGACAGAAAATGATGTATAAGATCGTTATATTTATTTACCAATTAAAATGTTGGCTTCCAAGAAAAACAAATTTACGTTGCCTAAAATCAGTTCCAAATTGGAAGTGATTTCAAGTATTCCTTGAACCATCCAGGCCTGGAACTCGTGCCGAAATTTTAGGAAAACTCTATACAATACAAAATCATGGTAGAATTTCTTTACAAGTAATTCTATTATGGGTGTGATCAATTTTAGTGATAAAATTAAAAGATTGGGTATACTTACAATCCATAGTTATTCCCAGCCACTTCCTGCAGAATCAACTGAACCTCTGACATGGTAGTCTCGGAGACCAGCTTTATGCTGGCGTTTTGCATCTTGCTCTGGTGCACCCAGGCTTCAAACTGTGGGAGAGAGAGAGAGCAATCAGTTACAGATTCTCAAGCAACAAAATATTTGCTTAGCTAGAAGGTCTCTAAAGGATCAAAATGTTTCAGACGAGTTTTACAAACTCAAAATCTAATCACCTTCTCGGGCCTACTCGAAAATCAAAAACCGAAGTTTCTGATTCGTCTTCGTGCAAAACCGACTCTTATGTCAGCCTATGTTAATCCACTGCTGGCCGTAGGCCTCCCATGATGAGTGCCATAGCGCCCTGTTTGCAGCTTGACGCATCCAGCATCTACTGCAGTCTTTTGCAGGTTTTCATCTCACCTAGCCGAAGGGCGTCCTACACTGCGTTTACCTCTACTCAAGAACACGTTTACCCCAGCGATTATCGGTTCTCGCGAGAAATGGCTGGCACACTGCCACTTCAGCTTGAATGTCGGATGTATTCGTTACGAATCCTATCCTTCAGAGAAACTTCCGAGTATAGCTCTTAACAAAGCTCGCTGAGGGACTGGTGGACCAGCCCCACGGAGTGTCCATGTGTCAGCTCTATGGATCAGTTCTCTTATTTCAGATCCATAAAGATAGCGTTAGCACAAAACGAATCAGAAATTTCAGTTTCGCTTTTACTGTACTTTTTGTGTAGGTCAACAGGTTTCTGGGTCTTTACTCTCTACCACATCGAGTTGGAATTCTAAAGAGTCCCAATCTGTAACTGACAGTACAGGATACTAACTCGATGCTCTATCATTAAAAAGATTGAACTAAAAAATCTAAGTTAATCACTCTTTTCCTAGTTTTACTTGAGTTATTTGAGTTTACTAACGTGTTTAACGTCTAAGGGTCCTTTAAGGTCTATAGGGATAAAAAATAGATTCAGGCGTTACTTTGCGGAAATCCATTGCAAAATATAAAGATGAAAATATTTAGTAACAATTCCGCGCAAGACCTTCTCCGATAAGTTCTAACAAATGTAATCAGCGTCGTAGAAGAAAAAACACACCAATTACAAAATGAAAAGAAATCTATCAAAGCAAGACGTCAACTAGTTTCGTCTCTCCACGAGACATCATCAGGACACCACAATACTCGACCTTGACATTGAGAGCACTAAGCAAACTCCGGCAGGGTTCCACCAGAGATGTTACCACTCCGAGCTCCGCGCGCCAAGTAAACTTAGCTTAGCTTTAAGTTACTTGGCGCGCGGAGCTCGGAGTGGTAACATCTCTGGTGGATTTGTTAGAACTTATCGGAGAAGGTCTTGCGCGGAATTGTTACTAAATATTTTCATCTTTATATTTTGGTCTATAGGGAGTTAAAGCACTTTGAGTTTTGAGTTTTAAAGTAATTCTCAAGATTGTTGAAATGTTTGTAAACAACTAACAAACAACAGAAAAATCCATAATTCTAGTATTAATTAGTTAATAGTTAGTGTAGTAGATTGTTTGAAAAAAAAACTGACTTCAAATTGTGTATTTATAGGTTTTATATCTTGCTTAACAAATACACATTCCTAGAATATTTTTTTTACTTCTCTTGCTCAAAAAGTGTATCAAAAGCGTGGCTGAGGGGGCGTAAAACTTAAGAAATCACCCTTGGTAGTAAAATGATATCTTTTTTTAAATTTGTTTCTGAAATCTTCGGTTTAAAGATATTTTATTTCTCATAAAAACAAAAGTTCTTTTAAAATGAGATACAATACTAAAATAATGCTTATACTTATGTATCCGAAGTTATTTATTCAGAAAGAAAATAACAATCAAATAACAAATTTAAATTAAAACTAGTATTTACAATAGAAACAATTAAGCTATCTGCAAACTGTTGCAAACAATGCACAGGTAGCTCAACTGATCCATATCAATACCAGTTGGAAGCGTGCCTAAGACACTGGCTGCATTGCCCCGCTGTATATATATATATATCTATATATATATACTTATATGTTATTGTGCCTCCGGGGCCGGTATGTTATTTTTAGTAAGTTGTTAGTTATTCTTACAATTCAAAAGTGTAACTAAAATAAGAGATATATGTGGCAAAAGTGTAACTAAAATAAGAGATAATTGACCTTAATGAATAGGTACCTTACAACTTAGGTACTAGATGGTAACTAGGTAGGTATTTAATTGTAGAATCTTCAGCCAGTAAAAATCATTCGTCCTGGTGGGGCGACGAACCTCTAAGATACCATACAAACGTACTTTTCGATTCATTTGGTAACTAAGTCTGCGATTATATTGAAATTTTGCATGGATAATAGGAAAAGAATTGGCTATGTTTGTATCTTTTTAGTTTTGCAAAATACATATTCATAATTTAGTTAGAGCGAAAATTCATTTTGGTCCATTTTCAAGTGATTTTCTTACTTTCGCTCTCATTTAAAGATGACTAGTGGTCCGCCCCGGCTTTGCACGGGTAGTTTTTTTTCCTCCATTTTCTAATGTTTTTTAATACTTCTTATCCTATCCTATTCCGGACTAAGAGAAATCAAACCATGAAAATCGGTCCAGTCGTTCTTGAGTCATAAATGGTGTAACCAAACGACTTTGTTTTATATTATAGATTATGTATTTTGAAAAACTAAAACGATACAAACATAGCTATTTCTTATCCAATTATCCATGCAAAATTTCAATATAATCGGGGCTTTAGTTACCAAATGAATCGAAAAGTACGTTTGTATGGGAGCTTAAGAGGTTCGCCCCCACCTTAAGACTAGAGTACCAGTGAAATCAGTGTGGAATATTTACTGTAGGTAAGTTTTGATTGTTCTATTTTTCACACTTGAAGTGGAAAGTATCGACTTTACGCCACGCCCGCCCAACTATAACTATTTATAACTCTGTCTGATCGAGGGTACCTATAAACAACCTCGTCTGTAATGAGGCAGTTTAGTCCCTAGTTAAATATATACTATTAATAGAACGATCTCAGGATTATTCGTCCAGATTCATCATCATCGGCCTATATTAGTCCACAGCGCCCTGTCTTCAGCTTGCCGCATCCAGCATCTACCAGCAGTCTTTCAAAAATCATAACAACTGGTCGGAGGGCGTTCTACAACACGTTTGCCGAGGCGAAAGAGTTTGTTGAGTTCGTCCAGATTGACGGATATACCGACGAATATAATATATAAAACATAATTGAAATAAACATCCTCTTTTTGAAGTGGGTTTGAATCTCGTACGAAATCAGAGTTCTTAAAATTATTTAATGTTTATTGCAAACGAATACATGTTTATTCCAAACGAATACATGTAAAACTTAAAACTAGGTCGGAGTTTTAGATTTTTCGTATTGTATTGTATTCTTTGCACCACTTGCACGAAAACGAATCTGAAACCTCCATTTTCTTTTTCCGAGTATGCCTCTTGAAAGCTTACCTTACAGAAATTATATGCATAAAGTTCAAAAATTTACGATTTCAGCAGGACTCGAACCCTGAACTGACTAACTGAACAGGTTTGGATAACTGTCAATGTTTCCACTGTAGGTGGAGCGGCGCTAGAGCCGTAAGTGCGGGTTCGAGTCCCGCCGAAATCGTACAATTTTTGGAACTTATTTAATTTCTTAGAGATTACCCAGTGTGAGGGCTCACGCACTATAGTAAACCTCAGAAGCTTACCTTACAGTCTTCCCATAGACTGCGGAAGGGGGGAGACTTGATCACCATGTTCTCCATGGTAGGATCCACAGGGAGGTACAGGAAATGTCCTGAAATAAATAAATACGTACAATAAATACAATATTTTAAGAGTAAATTAACAATGCCGGACATTCAACACATGATCATATCACGGCTTTTGTTATGGACAATAGATAAGTGATATAAATTTAGAACCGTTTGCACAATCTTAATTAAATCTTTCGAAAAAAAAACAAAGATCCTACTGCTGTTCAAATATGAAATCTAAGATTCTTAGACTGCTCATATCGATCAATAGACTAACAAGTAGGAAAAACTGTCAAATCGTTAATTTATGCAGCGTAATAATAATAATAATGCGGAACAATTCACACAGTTATCTAGCCCCAAGCTAAGCAGAGCTTGTGTTATGGGTACTAGATAACTGATATATACTATAATACAATACATTTACATACATAGATATTTTTTTATTATACATAGAAAACGACCAGAACACCCGTAACAAACACCTGCAGATCTTACAAATATTTGCCCCAAGGCGGGAATCGAACCCGCAATCTCCTGCGTCGCAGGCAGACCTTCGCCCAGCGCGCCACAGAGGTCGTCGTACATAGATAGATATTTTTTATTATACATAGAAAATATCCAGAACACCCTAACTTTTAGGGTTTTGAGATCGGTTTCGAAAACCCCTATTAGTCTCGCTCTGTCCGTCAGAAATAAATACATAAATATTTATTGTGGAACGTACGTAAAACACTGTCTATTTGATGATTGAAAGATATCTTCATTATTTCTCCTTCTTTATTGAATATCTCTGTAACTACCGCAGCTATTAACTTGAAATTTGGAAAATTGTACAGGTATTAGTTAACCTATAGGTAGTACCTAACATGTTTTACAACATCAAACCACCCTAGCTCGCGTATTCTTGACTGAACGCCCGCCATTTTAGTTCTAAGTTTAGCCGCTAATAAATCGTGCACGTCTACCATCAACTTGACAGTTGTGCATTAATCGAGACTATTCTTAGATGCGTCTCTTGTAGACTAGAAGATTAGAGTTCTGTTAATATTTACACTTACATCAATTTTCTTAAAATCTAAGCCGTAACCAGAAGGCGCCCATAATACTGGCAGCATTGCTATGTTGGCAATGCTAATTTGTTGACCGAAATAAAAGCCAGTATTCCGATCCGATCACCTGTGGACTTTGACATTTATGAACTTAAGGCAAATACCTCACCCAAACTACCGCCGCCATCTACTTTTATGTTATCTTATCAGAGACACGAAAGTAGATTTTGGTGGCCACCAACAAGGGCAATTTCGTATCTCTGCCTAAACTAAATAGAATAAAACTATTACAGAGGCATTAAAAAAAAGCTTACGATAGGCATCACAAACGGGAAGATGGATTTTTGAAAATTCCTTTGTTAAACGGAATAATAAGATAAATTAGGTGGCTGGCGGCCACTTTGGGTGGGGTATGCGCCTTAAGGTGGTTCGTCGCGGGTGGGCGCGACATTTTTTAAGATGTTTAATTTTTTCTCCGTTACACACGCAATAAAACTAGCGAAAAAGAAATGCGGCAAATCGTAAACCATTTTCTATGAATTTATGATAAAATCAACGTTGATTCATTTGTACAAAAAAAAATACCAGAGAATCGACCCAGATACCCCATTTACCCATAGGTCTATTTTGAAATTTCAACATCACAAACTTGTACCTGCTGAAAATTTTCAATTGCGTTTATAATATTAATTTTTTTCAAATCAGTCATGGCACACGAAATATACTAATTTCAAGTTAACAGCTGCAGTAGTTACTGAGATATTCAAGAAGATATCGATCTAGGTACCTACTGTAAGTATATTAAAGCAACCTTTATGTATGTGATATCATGTAATGTGTAAACTTTTTATATTATATAATTCCTAACTGAAAATGTAAATACCTATCTACTTTATTATAGTTTTCTAGATCTGATTGTTTCAGTATATGTTTATACTATTGTTCGTTTAAAATCTCGCGATCACCTAAACCTTTCGGTGACCATCTACCCGAGAGGAGTATATTGAAAAACAGCGCTACATGCATTACTTATAATAATGTATGTAGCAAAAAGCTGAATGTACTCCCATGGCCTTAATATTTATTTAATTTTACGTTTAATTGTTAGTCTGATTTGTATTATGTTGACGACTATATTGACGATATAGTATATTGACGACCTCTGTGGCGCGATGGGCGAAGGTCGATTCCCGCCTCGGGACAAATGTGTGTACGATCTGCAGACATTTGTTCAGGGTGTTCTGGTCGTTTTCTATGTATAATAAAAAATATCTATCTATGTATTTATGTAGTAATATCTATCTATGTATTTTAGTTATATTATGTATATCAGTTATCTAGTACCCATAATACAAGCTCTGCTTAGCTTGGGGCTAGATAATGCTGTGTGAATTGTCCAGCATTATTTATTTATTTATGTAGTGTTTATGGTAATAAACTTATTTTATTCTTATTCTTAAGAAAGAAGGAGGACAGCGGAAGGAGGTTTCGAAACCGATCTCGAAACCCTAAAAAAGAAGACCTCTGAACTCATAACAAGTTCCAGCACTAATGCAGACTGCATTTCAGCTAACGCAGTGTCCATAGAATGTTAAATTTCAAACTCATTAGACAGTCTAGCTGCGTCAGATATGGCCATTGAGTGCATTAACAAAGGAGAACTAAAAATAGCGCACAAAGGGCTTCCAGACTCCAGACATTATGTGGTGCTTGTTGAAATTTCACACTTTAAGTAGACTTAAGGTGATTTTTGTTGAAGAGGTGGAATATAATAATTGAAGACTAGAATATACCTACTCGGTTTCAGAATCTAAGATATTTTAAGTCAACAAAGATATGTTAATAAGTATATTTATTTAGGGCAACGAACTAGAGATAACACAAGGAATACAAAAATGCAGAAAACAAAATCCTCTAAAAAATCTATTTATCTTTATATTACAGGTAGGTACTGATTTACATTTTGTGGCCCACAATATAAATTATATTTATACTAATATAATAAAATGCGTAAAATTTATTATGACTGAAAAAAAAACCATTATGAAACTAACTTCGTTGTTATACTGGTGCCGGCTTAGAATTTTCACCACCTCAACTCTTCCCCGGTCAGCACCGGGCTTTAGATGAAGGTGTCGAAGAAAATTGTCCATCAATATCTATTTCTTTGGTTTAATAATCCCTTTGTTTACAAAATAAATCTTGGACTCGAGAACCGAGTAGGTGCCTTTGTTGGTATTAATACCCCTCTACCGTTACCCGCAACTGTACTCAAGCCACTGATAGTTTTTCGTTGGTGATGTTTTGAGTTGTTGCCAGTTTTGTAATCATAGGACCTAAGGTACGTAAGGTAGGTACGTACTAGGTCCCATGATTAGGTTTTTAGGTTGTTACTTCGGTAACGTTACCGAAGTTAATTTTTTACTAAAATAGAACCTTAATTTCTCAATAAATACCTACATAAGTCTTAACTTCTGTAGGTATTTATTGAGAAATTAAGGTCGTGACAATAAGAACATTTTATACATTGCGTTTTTTTTTAATAACGTCCTAATTAATTCATAATAAGCCTACATTCGTCCACGGCTGGACATAGGCCTCCCATAGGTATTGAGCGCCATAGCGCCCTGTCTTCAGCTTGCCGCATCCAGCATCTGCCAGCAGTCATTCGCAAATCGTCATCCCACCTGGTCGGAGGGCGTCCTACACTACGTTTTCCGAGTCGCGGTCTCCACTTAAGAACACGTTTACCCCAGCGGTTGTCGGTTCTTCTCGAGATATGGCCAGCCCACTGCCACTTCAGGCGTCATAAGTCGCACTCGTAAATGGACTAAACATAAACATTACCGAGGCATTACAATATCTGGGATCGCCAGCTACTTGCTGCAAAAATACCTAACGAAAAAGCTTAAACTAAGAAAAACTATTTACAAAAACTTTTTTTATGGCGCGAGGTGCACGGGTATTCTGATTTGGCAATACCAATGATTAAATCTAGTGTGTTTTTAAGTATAGTTGAAAACCTAAAAAGCCTAGATTTCCGTAAGTAGGTCACGCAGCGTGACCTGAAAAAGTCTGTAGGCAGGGGCGTAGGGATAGGGGGGTTTTGGGGATAGGAAGAGCGGGGACGGACAGAGCGAGACCATAAGGGTTTCGAAACCGAACTCGAAACCCTAATGAACAACAAGACCATGCATCACTCGGTAAACATATGACTATTATAGCAATTTGCAGATGTTTGAGTTAGCAGATGCTAAATGCGGCAAGCTATGGTACAGACAGATCATTTTGTTGCTCATCTTGTCCAGCCGTGGACTACCATAGTTACCTATATGATGACGATGATGTTTTTTGTCTCAGGCGGTCTAAGATTCGACACCTCCCCCCCCCCCCCCTCCCACCGACTAGAAGTTATGCCTACGGCCCTGTCTGTAGGTATCTATGAAATGCGCAAAAGGTACGCGATAAATACCGATAAATAATCTCTAATAAGATAATATTTGTAAAATAATATCTAAAATAGCTCTTAATCCGATCTCCTTAAGCTTATTAAGGGGATCGGATTTAGAGCTATTTAAGATATTATTTTAGAATATTTTTTATCAAGAGCCTTTTTGCAATCCAATCAGAATGTTGCTGAATAAATATCTATTAAAAAATAACGCTGGATAATCTGCACAGCAACATCTTGACAAAAATCAAAGAGAGTATTTGTTATGGTGGTACGAGAACTGTATCTATTTGTGCTCTATTTTTGTCTGAAAAATTTCATGTTTTTAGGACCTACGGTCTATATGTACGCTAGCTTGATCGTTATGCTGGCGTGCAAACAAAGAATGGTGTTAATGTAATTGGTGTTACCGTATTAATTAAAGTAAATAAATAAATAATAATAATAATGGTCATTATTTCTTAAACTAAAGATTATTATTTTATTTTTGCACTAATTATGTTCTATTGGGTGTAATAACAAACGTGAATTCGAAATGTACGCTACCATCACGGACACCATACGTAACGTAATAGGTTAAGTAGGTACCTGTGATCTAATTATATCAGGATTATTACATAAAGGTAAAGGTTTTTAGGGTTCCGTACCAAAAGGGCCCCATTTCTAATATTCTCCTTCTCTAATTTCCCCATCTCATGAACCATGATAGTTAGACAGTTGAAATTATCACAGATGATGTATTTCTGATACCGCCTATAACAACAAACACTAAAAAACAGAATGAAATAAATAGGTACTTTAGGGGACTATGAATTTAATCTAAAAATAAAAACTTACGACAGAGTGCTAGATTTTGTTTATAAAGACTGCCTTGAGACAATCGGCGAGACGAAGAACGATGTAAGTACTTAATTCAAAAACTGAAATTACTATCACGTGGGCAAATAAGTTTTTCAGATAAGTTTTCAAATAAGTTTTCAGGCGATTTCTCGCCTAGGTATAAAATGTACCATTTAACACTGGTATCATTGGAGCAATGCGCTGAAGTTCGGAGTAAGTAGGTTGTACCTACAGCGAATTTTGAAAAGGAGGCCAAAAGAAGGATCCATCAGGTTGAGCAGCATTCGGAAAACTACGTCTAGTCTTCTCGTCATCCATACCGCAATGTTTGAAAACGAAAGTTTTCAATCAGTGCGTCCTACCCATAGACATAGAATTTTTTCACTATGGTCCTACCCGTCATGGCCTACGGAGCTGAGACGTGGTCACTCACGGTAGGGCTGGTCCACCAGTTTAAAGTCGCCCAGCGCGATATGGAGAGAACTATGCTCGGAGTTTCTCTGAAGGATAGGATTCGCAACGAATACGTCCGACAGAGAACCAAGGCTTGACGACAAGAATTGAGGTAGCTCAAAGGATTAGCAAGCTGAAGTGGCAGTGGGCTGGCCATATCTCGAGAAGAACCGACTACCGCTGGGGTAAACGTGTTCTTGAGACACGACCGTCACGACGTTCTCCGACCAGGTGGGATGACGATTTGCGAAAGACTTTGCGGCAAGCTGAAGACAGGGCGCTATGGCGCTCATTAGGGGAGCCTATGATGACCTACAGCATTATCATTCATCAACAAAGATTTGAGAATGAGAAATCTATATAAATAGTTAGTTACCTAGTAATTATGACTAGTAGTAGGTATGATGGTCTTATTCGGGATTATTTATTGAATTATAAATTTTTTTTTTCACTTCTCTTGAACTAAGTGAAAAAAGTGAACCTCTCGTGTCAACATTTATTAAAATAAGCAATATAATTATATAATGTGCTGTTGGTGTTCTTCTATTAAATAAATAGATATAGTGTGTCACTATAGCGTATCTTATCTTATCAGGGCTAAAACTCAAGTATAAAACTCGCACTTGGGATTAATTTTTTTTTTCAATTATTGTCAGAAATCATCAGACTTTTGAACTCTTATTTCGTTCGACTTTCGTTTTTTATGGGTCGACTTTTTTGTTTTCCATTTACAAAATAATTTATTTTGAAACTCGATACGAAGGGGTCTTTCCTCCATGGTAGGTACAATATGCGTTGCGAGTAACGAAGACATAATAAAGTTTGTAGTACATAGAACGAAATACTGGTTATTTTACTACAAATTAAGCTCAAGAGCGTGGCTATAATTGAAAATATCATCAAGTGAAAAGTAATTTAATATTAGAAAAACGGAAAAGAAAGATTTTATCTGTTGCGGTCGAAATCACTTGAAATGTACCTATTTAAAGACTTAGGTACCTACGACAAATTCGTACAGTAGAGCAATGGAAAAAAAATGCAATATTAAGGTAAGTTTTGATTGTTTTATATTCTCGCAATCGAAGTGAAAAGTAGATTATTTCAGTCTGGGCAAAACCACCTAATAAGACTGGGTCTTGTCATCCTCTCTCGCTACGTTCAGTACAACAAACAACATCGTATTAAAATTGAAAACAATGTTTTAATTGAGTTTGCATGCAAAGAAAAAGGCGTCCAATCCGGCGCGAAGGACCAACCCGCATCTCTTAATTTTATCCACGACATTGAACTACAATCATGCAAAACAAACGGAAGCGGCCCATCAACTCACCTCCCACGTTAGTATCAGCATCAGTCGCCGGCCCAGAGAACCTCAGACCCCTCGTAGATCCATTCATCCTAGCCACATCAGCTGCCGTCGCAACTTTGAACCCTAAACCGTGACTGGAAACGCTCATATTCCACTGCCACATGCACATATGGCTCATTGTTGTCTCGTTCTCAAAGTTACAGAAGACACCAGCGGCTTGGGAGACGTAATCGATGTTCTTAACTTCGTTTATAGTCCCCGGGAAATGCGAGACTCCGTGACGGATCGTGTCCAACTTGTCTTGGAGGGTGTTGTTGTTGTGGTCGGCGATTTTCAGGTTCGTTGTTAGCGCTCCTTCGTTGTCGTTCATCATGTTGTCGTTAAGTCTGTCGCGGCTTATTTGGAGGATTTTTTTGATAGGCTCTTTGCCTCGGCGGCGGTTTTGCCTCCTATCATCTGTTTTGTTCATCAGTGTTGTAAGTTTTTGGAATGATCCACGCTCGCGGCCAGGATTGGCAGAGCGGAACCTCTCCTTTTCCGCCGCCATGGCTTTATAAGCTTTGTCAGCTTTCTGGAGCTCATCGCCGACCGCGATAACAACAAATGCCAAAAGGATCAGAGTCCGCAGCGCCATTAGTAAACCAGTAGCTCTCTTAGATGATATTCTCGCACGGCGAAGCAACCCGCGCGTACATTTTGGTTCACCAACAACTTTATTGATAGATTCATAACAGTCTTGAGTTCGGGGTCACTGGATGATTATTTATTATATTACGTATTGGGACCACTATGTTGGATGGTCGCCAGAGCGCTCGTATTGCCCGCGGTCGATAAACCAACACGGTTCATACACATTTTACGCCACAATAAACTAATATTTCACCATCACGCACTGTTCATACGATTTGTACAGATTCAACACCTTTGGTCCACCCGCACCCTGGAAAACTATGGACGACAACGTCGCGCCTACGTTCAATCTGTTTCAATATCAGAAATCTTCGCCACAGTTCTGTGAACGCACTAAATATATTGTATAATGTCAGGACGCGTGATTATAATTGGAATTATAACAAAATACAACTTATTAATTTCGATTATTCCAATTTATGCCTAATACGTTTCAGTATTCCATTTTCACGTAAGTATATCAATAGCAGCGCCCCACGGCGGGAATATGCCGAAAGTGTCAGAGGACCGAAATAATCATTACTTTTCGGAGATGTGATCTCTGTCTCGTCCCGACGAGAGATGGGATGCTGCGCAGGTGGGACGCTCCCGCCTTCGCGCGCTCCCGGGCCCCGCGCAGGAAGATGTCCGCCGGAAATTGCATTGGCTCAATTAGGATCAGTGCTAACGTCATCCTTTCCCCATTGGTCTAACCCACAGGTGGGCTCTCCCGATTGGCTGTTACACAAGCTGCCGGGAAAACGTGCGAATTGCGAGCCGAAACGGATATTGCCTGAAAGAATTTCCTCGGAAAATTGTTTACGCGAACGGCGGCGGGCGGTCGCTTTTCCGATACTACGCGGATATTGAATTGGTGTTTTAGAAGCTTTATTTTTGACACCGTCAAGTTTAGATACCTACACCTTTGATTGATTCGAGTTCTGCTGGCTCGGGGTGTTAAAAAAAATACAAGGACGTAGAAAAAACAAAGACTTTGTGTAGGATCGATAAAATGATCTAAGTCATTAAGTATTGTTTTCAGACAAAAACATGCGGAAAAATATGTAACCATGGCTACAAAATTCTGCAGTCGATTATCAGTTCCGTAACGTGCAGTTGACTATGTCCTAAATAAAACAAAAGAAAGGTAAAGTAAAACATTAAATTATGAATTCCCATGAAATCGTAAAATAAAAATGTGTGTGTGATGTGAAAATTCTTCGGAAAATTCGAATGTTGAGTGACGTTTTCATAACGTGACAGCTCATTATATAGCGCACGCGTTCAGAAACATGTTCTTACTTTGTTAACTATCGAAAACAAAGTCATCAAGAACTGTACGATAATTATATTTTATTGGTAGTCATATTATATAAAGACTATTTGTGTAAAGTGAACAGTATCTAAATCTATCTGAGTTGAGAGTTCGTCTTGAAATCAGACAAAATTGAATTTTTGTTGGTTTGACAACTAGAATGACATACATTCAAGTTGACATTGTCTATAAAATAGTTTTGGAACGCATCTCTCACTTCATCCATCCATCACTGGCTGGCTGGCTGGCTGTGGCTGGCTCCTCCTATCAATCAATCAAGTGATTTTTATAAAGGGAATGATTTCTCTGAAATAAAATAACTGTTTTTTTTTAAATATTCATAGTAAACGTGTTTATTTTCAGTGTCAGTGAAACATAAATAATCGACGGTCGACCCCCATCCAGGGGCAGCCGAACAAATGGGATAATACCACGAAACTCCTTTGTTTATACTGGACGGTAAGTACTTAACAATTGCTCAGCTTTGCCATTAATTTGTAAAAAAAAAAACTACACGGCTAGACAATGTGTGTTCCATTTTCAAATCTCGCTTACAGTGACCTATATATTCACTGCGCTTCTTTAGTAAATTGCGTTATTTTTGTTGAGTCAGAAAAGAATCGAAATCAACGCAATTTAAGAGTAGTATGAAATGTTCCCTCTTCATAATTATCTTATAATTTTATTACGGTACATATTGATAACAAATGTCGAAGGGCAGTGAGAATAGCACACACATTAAAACACATTATTTTGTTTCTTTCTTCCGACCTACGTATACCTTCTTTTCTAGTAGTATCTAATTTCATGTTTAACAGGAAGTTCTAATTAACCCTATGATGACTAACCCTTCATCTCTTGTTATTCTAAATTTTGAGTCAGGAATCTTTTAACAAAATCAACAATTTAGCTTGAACTTGTCAGAGAACTATCAAATAACAAAAGATTCTAATAAAAAGGAAATGGGTTACAATTCAATTGAAAATGAAACATGATAATTACAAATGGATTATTCTGTTGATAGGTGGGTTACAATAACATGGGTTGCGGTTCTCTTTTAAGCATAAATATGCTTGTGTTAGAAACCCTGCTCTTCCTTAACTGTTGATGCAATTTTTTTAATAGATTTAGTGACTTAAGAGGTAGTTTTATATCTATAATACATGCATAATATAGTACCCGTTCATAGCCGGTGGCTAGTAGAACATCAAATTTCACAGATATGTTCAATTTCAAATAACACAAAGCTATCAATACGATTATTTTTATGAGCATAGGTATAAACAACAATAAAGCCAATATGAACATTTTTATTAGCTGATATGACCAAGGTAGGTATTTGGTTTTCCCAAACAACATAAGAAATATGTATTACAATAACAAAATAAAGGTGACAACTATTTGACTCCATTTAATATCATCATCATCATATATGCCTATACCAGTCCACTGCTTTACATAGGCCTCCCCTAATGAGCGCCACAGCGCCCTGTCTTCAGCTTGCCGCATCCAGCATCTGCCAGCAGTTTTTCGCAAATCTTCATCCCACCTGGTCGGAGGCACGGAGGACCATTTTATGTAATACCAACTAAACTTAACTTCACCCGTCTTTAGAATAAGCTTTTTCATAGATTAAAGTCATTTATAACGGGATATTTACCATGATTCGATTTTTGAGTTTTCCAATATTTCCGCGTTAAAATGACTTTAATGTGTAACCATGATAGTTTTAAAACTTTTTTCATGCATGTTTTTCATGTAACAGTTCTGTGTGTTTTCAATGTATAAAGAAAAGTATCCGTGGCTCTTGCATTGTTTCTATGGAAACATTGAGAGGTAAACCTAACGAGTTTGGTTGTCAAACTACCTGTGAATAGTGTGAATACCAATATTCACGAGATACCCATGATAAAAAACTTGAATTGCATAAAATTCAACATTTCTTCTGTTCTTTGAATGTGAAACACAGAAAAAAAATACAACAACAGAAAATCATGAAATTGCACTGTTTTGCACATTATTTTGTTAGATCTCAGGAATCCTGCGGTGTATTGAAATGACTTATGTTTTAAAATAAAGAAAAAAGTTTATTTTTTTATTACTAGTTATTTGGTTCCTTGAACTAGTTTCTTCGTTCTGTAGGTAGTTTTCTTGTAAATAAGCAAAATCTTGATTTTTGCGCTTAGGTATGTCGCGCGTCGTTTTAAAAACGTGTGCTGTCTGTCCCGCTCCTATTATCCTATTATCCGCTCATAATAATCTAATACTAGGCTTCTTTGTATTCATTAAATCAGTTCTCAAAGGAAAGAAAAACCTGAAGGGCGGCCGCACGATTTTTTTGTCTGATTATCGGAGGAAAATGTCTATGGCGTATTCGACTATCCGAAAGCATTCGTTCACTACATTTTGTAAATACACAAATCGCCTTCGGTTCGGGGTTCGGATAGTCGAATACACCCCCACCCGTCAGACAAAAAATCAAACGTGTGCGGCCAGCCTTTAGAGGGCGCAATACGCGCCATTTTGTGGCAAGAATAGGCATAGGATTTCGCGTTCAAAGGAGCGGGACAGAGTAAAGCAATGTCAGTGCAAAAATCAAAAATCGTTTTTGCTGGCTATGTAATTCGTAAAAAATAATATGGGGTTGTCGCTGATACTTTAGAGCATTTCAATTAAAACAGTTTTTTTAAAGCGATTTTTGTATTTGTAATTTTTTATGAAGAAACCAGTTTATTTTTCAAAATTCTATTAGCTTACTCGACTTCTATGGGTTTTCCCCTACCTATCGTATTTTTTTAATTAGAATATTTAAGTTCGTTACCGGGTTCGTTCGTTTTTCGTTATGTTAGGGTTTAAAAATACACAATTTGCTTGATTTTTGTATTAGGCGCACTCTTAAACAACGCGTATGAGGCCGCGGGGCAGTAACTAATAAAGATTAAATAAAGAGTCGTAAACAAAGTCGCAGGTATTTACTAGTCACCAAATAATCTAATCAAATAGGACTAATGACTGCTTTATTCTGATTAGTTGATTAGATAAGAAGTGATTGCTGGTCTTGATTATAATTACGTTCTAGTTTATTAACGTAAAGCAGAACAGACCCTATATTTTTTATTTTATTTGATCTCTTCACAGCCTTAAGAGTAAGACCTCTTTTCAATTTTCCAAGTTCTTCTCCTGTGAATTTTGCATTCAGGTGTGATGTGTCTAGCAACTTTAAGAATAATAAAATAACAAAGCGAAAAAGATTTAAAATGCTCAGATTCTGCGGGTTTTGCCCACCAACTCATGTTGTTTTCATATACCTATATAGAATTTGGTTGTATTTGCTGATGAGGATACTAACCAAATACTGTAAGGCAGTAGTAACTACTGCTAGAACACCTTGCGCCTACGTGAAATTGTATTCAAAACGCCTCTAAATACAGGTTTGATTGAGCCGAATAATGACAATGCTGTATTTATTTCCAGTAAACCATGTTAACCTAACAATGTCCGGCGGCAACTCATCCAGAGCCAAGTCCAACCGTCACTCGGGCTGGGAGGAGGCGGGAGCGGAGTTCTACCAGGAGCTGTACCCGGGGGCGGAGGGCGAGCTGTTCGAGAACCTTCAGCGCACCGACGCAGCCAAGCTGCACACGCTGCTGCCTTCCAAGCAGGCGCGGAACAGTGAGTGTAGAAACAATGGACAGATATTAGTTGTAACATGAGAGAGGGAACTTTTTCCAGAACCTTCATGCATGCCGACGTGGGCAAGGCGCACGCGCTGCTGCCTTCCTAGCAGTTATTGTATTGGGTGCTCGCTTGGCTCGTGGCAATGGCATTGCGTGTTGTGAACATGGCACGGCTCGCTTCGCTAGCCGCATTGTTACCATGTCATTTCACAGCGTGACAGACGAACAGAGTCGTGCTGGCTATGTAACGACATGCATGATCCTAAGGGTGTGCTACTCGCTTTGTTACTCGCACTAAGATGACAAGTCGTTTCACAGCGTCGAGGAGATATCGTTGCGACTCACTTAACACTTCATCCGCCACGACATGAATTTAAGTACATATGCAAAAGTGTGGGTCTTGCTCCGCTCGCTATATAGTGATTTATTTATTTATTTACTTTAATTAAAACGGTAACACCAATTACATAACCGATAACCGTGCTGTCTCTTAAACGAAACCACTCCTGAATAATGTATCTATTGTTCATTCATTTATTTGTGTAGACAGAAGTTTACATTTGAGTTAGACTCTAAATTACATTTTAATTAGAACATGAAATAAACACAGGGCGCTAAATGTACGATTTCGGTAAATACAGTTCGGAATGACAGCGCTATTAACGTCCTAGACCTACAAAGTATGAAGGCAAGAGTCGCGGAATGGCCGGCCCGCGCGAAATTTCGCTGGTTTTTATTTATAAGTTTGTTATTCAAATAATACTCTTTCGCAATAAAATAAAACCATAATCGTCTAAATTAGGGAACAGGTATACGACATTTCATAAAAATATGTTAAATAACTAATAAATGAAACTGCTTTTCCCGTAGTAAAAAATACAATTTAGAGGAAACTTGGCGATTTTTTGTATCGAGTTTATCGTTATTCGACTCCAAAATGTTTAACTAAAATCCTAAACTTTTGATGCTCATCGAAAAGTAATAAAAAAAATAGTGTACTATTGCCTTAAAATTGATTTTCCGTACAGTCAAAACGTGGGTTTTGGGACTCATATCGCCTTTTTGCAATTTTTTATACCTTCCTTACTAATTTTTGCAAGTGACTATTAAATAACACACATAGACATTAATCGTCACAAAAAGTATGTTCAGTAATTTGAACCGAATTTGAATCGGAAAGATTGTCCGATCACTTCTAGTGATAAGGCTGGAACGTAGAATACGAGAATCTTTGCTTTTGGAAATTCGAGGCCATGAGTAAATTCACTACATTAACAGATATTTGCCGCCCATTGTACTTATATATTACTAGTTTCTGTCCACGGCTTCGCACGCGTTCTGCAAGTCGCACCGGCTGAGGCTAGTAAAAGATAAGACAAAAAAGTTATCATAATGACCTGACCCATAGCTGACATCTTGAAATATTTACTGCTATCAAATCAGAACTAAATTTTTGTTGTTTAATGTTAAAAACAGCTAGTGTTAAAATTACAAACTACGATAAAATTTAAGATTAGTGAGGTGTTGTATTTTAAAGTTTTTTTGGGAGTTTTACGTATTAAATTTGATGGAAAGCTTCAATGATATTGTAGGACCTTGTCAGAGTAAGTGTGTTTATTCGATTTCATAATAGTAACGGTTCCAGAAACGTTCCAACAGCCTTTAATGGTCTACTGCTGGACGCAGGCCTACCTCTGATTTTTTATCTCATGGGGGGTAATGCCCATAATACCCACGCTGGGCATGCGGGTTAGAGATCGCAGTTCGGTGGTAGATCTATTCTACAAGAGGCGCTGCTACCCGCCCCCCGGTGTGTGTCCCTTAGTGACCTCCTGCGACACCGCCGGGAAGAGTTGGGGTGGTGCAAATTCTAAGCCTAAAACAGGCTATTTTTTTCATAAATCAGTCAGAGACATTCCAAGCTTCGAGTTTCGTTCAGTGAATTTTCTATCTACAAAAAAAATATACATTTATCAATCCTCATTCTATCAAGTGTAACAGTTATCTAGTACCCATAACACAAGCTCTGCTTAGCTTGGGGCTAGGTGACGAAAGTTTTCAATCAGTGCGTCCTACCCGTCATGACCTACGGAGCTGAGACGTGGACACTCACGGTAGGGCTGGTCCACCAGTTTAAAGTCGCTCAGCGAGCTATGGAGAGAGCTATGCTCGGAGTTTCTCTGAAGGATTCGCAACGAATACATCCGACAGAGAACTAAGGTTATCGACATAGCTCACAGGATTAGCAAGCTGAAGTGGCAGTGGGCTGGCCATATCTCGAGAAGAACCGACAACCGCTGGGGTTAACGTGTTCTTGAGTGGAGACCGCGACTCGGCAAACGTAGTGTAGGGCGCAATCCGACCAGGTAGGATGACGATTTGCGAAAGACTGCTGGCAGATGCTGGATGCGGCAAGCTGAAGACAGGGCGCTATGGCGCTACGACGACCGATGTGACGCGGTGGGCGAAGGTCTGCCTGCGACGCAAAAGGTTGCGGGTTCGATTCCCGCCTCAGGACAAATGTGTGTACGATCTGCAGACATTTGTTCAGAGTGTTCTGGTCTTTTTCTATGTATAATAAAAAATATCTATCTATGTATTGTATTATATTATGTATATCAGTTATCTAGTACCCATAACACAAGCTCTGCTTAGTTTGGGGCTAGATAATGCTGTGTGAATTGTCCGGCATTATTTATTTATGGCGCTCATTAGGGGAGGCCTATGTCCAGCAGTGGATAAATATAGGCTGATTATGATTAAAATTTTACAGCGGGGATATGTATATACCATGATTTAATAGAGCTTCTATATATTTCATTATTATTTATTTTAACCGCAACTCACATACAATTTATTTAATTCCAGCCACCACCGTCAAACGAACCCGCTCTCAAAATGATCGTCGTCAGTCCACCTTCGCTCGCACGATGCAGAGCAGAGACATCCACCTATCCATGCTGCCAGATTTATCAGGTCAGTTCCATAATTCCATACCTCATCAGTACCCTTAGCAAAAGAATAGATTAAAACAAGGTAGAAGGTACTCTTCTTTGACAGAGTATCGAACGCCGCCATTTATACCTACTTCCCCCTTCACGTTGTCACGCCCCTCTGTCGTCCAGGCGTGCTGCCAGGGTTGCTACTGTTAAATATTGCTTACGCGTAAAGATAATATTGCTAGAATATAGGTTTTTTTCTTTACTTAAGGGTACGAACGATATATGACGCCATTTTGTGAATATAGGCATAGGATTTCGCGGTAAAGGGAGCGGAACAGAGAAGAGCAGCGTAAGCTCAAACATCAAGTTTTTGCTGATTATTATCTATGAATTTAGACATTTGTTTGTAAAAAGGTAATTTTCTATTTAATATGGTGATTAAAATAAAAAAATCTTGTGATTCGTAGTTTAAAGAAAAGTTGTAAAACCAAAAAAAAAACAGATGGTATTTTGCATAATTATTTCTGGTAGTTAAAATAGTTTTTTTTTATTTTCGAAAAGAAGTGGATCTGCTTTGTATCCCATAGATTATTTGGTATGTTTTTCAAAGCTTTATCCATAAAGATGACGGAGAAAAATTGTTTTAATGTAACCCAAATTTTCCCATTTCACATCTATAATCGCCTGCGGATGATGATTTGCCCATACAAACGTACTGCCAAAATGATTTGTAATTCAAGCATATTACCACCAATTATCATGTTGTTTTTCGTATAAGAATAGCATTTATTTAGGTCCCTGGATGTTTTTTTTTTTATCATAATAAACACCTATACTTAATGAAATATTAAGCTAAATTATGCTAAATGCGATTTTGCATAACTTTACGTCGAAAACGACATGTTTTCGTCTTATTTATTTTGTATTAAAACCAAAAATATCTTACGTTTCGTTTGAGGAGGAACATAGCTTACATTGTCTAGTTACAGAATAACAACACATTGTCGAAAATACAAAAAGTTTTCAGTGATCATTTTTTTACTATTTATTTATTACGGAACACAATAATTCACGAATTGAAGTTGCGTGCATCTGTCGCCGAATCCTTAATAAACATAGGTACTGAATAGTTTTACGTGAGCCAGTATGTCTTTTATTTTATATTTGAAGGCCGTGACAGCCCTACTTGAACCCGTTCGGAGCCGAAGTTTCCCTTCTACCCAGTTTTTATTTATTCTTGTCCTAAGTCAGAGTCAACACAAAAAAAATCAATCAGTACCTAATCGAGAACCATAACTGTCTTACGCGGAAAAGGATTAGAATGGTAGTTGACACAAACGAGCGGACAAAAAATGCGACTATTACGTCTCATTTGACGACCTCTGTGGCGCGGTGGGCGGAGGTCTGCCTGCGACGCAGGAGGTTGCGGGTTTGATTCCCGCCTCGGGACAAATGTTGTACGGTGTTCTGGTCGTTTTCTATGTATAATAAAAATATCTATCTATGTATTGTATTTTATTACGTATATCAGTTATCTAGTACCCATAACACAAGCTCTGCTTAGCTTGGGGCTAGGTAATGCTGTGTGAATTTTCCAGCATTATTTATTAATTCGTATTCGAGCATTCATATGCATAAAGAAGTACTGAAGTTATAATTAAGCATGTCAACTCATGTGAAGCCTAGACACGAGCAACGTCGAAAGATTAAAGCTTTTATTATAATGTTTGTTTTTTTATATTTTAATAGAAGGTTTTGATTACAGTACTTATAAATCATTAATTTTTAAGTTCCTACCTAAATTTATTACCACTGAAGTACATATATTAAATTAAGTATCTCTTTGTTCATAAAGATGTATTTATAAGCTTTTTTTGGAAAATAAACTTATTGTATTTATATCTTCATCTCTGTATGAATTCTCCCTACTCTCCCCTGTAATGTAAAGGCTCACTAGACCAGACGTACAAACGTGACTTACCTTCGACCCTATTACAAACTGTAACTATTAAACAAACAAGCTTGTTACCCTACTTTACTCATTAATTAGTAATGATTTTCAAAACACGCAGTCGTTCGATTGTTCTTGGTTTGTATGGACGTGTTTTGATAGAACTTCATAGAAATGTGTAAATAGAAAAAGAAAATCTTGTCGTTGAAATTCTGAACTTTAAACTACAGTGGTAAAGCTTGATGTCCCAAATTCGTTTTACACCTTATGAGAGTAACTCTTGCCCGTGACTTCGCCTACGTTATAGGTAAGGTAAAAAAAAATCAGAATTAGATTCCTGATTAAAAATATATACAGGGTTACCGGTTAAGTCGACCTAGATCCTGGAGGGGGTGGTACCTCCCATAATTCCTGACTGAATTGACTATGAAACACCCTACGCCAAATTTAACCGTTTTCAAGATATTGCACTTTGAAGTTTTTTAAGAAAATACAGACTTTTTTGTCTATTGGCTTATTTTTTTTGGGATTTTGACCTCTATTATAATTGTGTTTGCGATTTTTGAGTAGTAGATGAGTTGCTTTCTTATTCTTAACACTAAAATTGCAGTTAAATTAACCAACTGGGTCGCAGTAGACGATTGATAGATGGAAATGGAAATAGATTGGTAAAAAATATTTTTTTCTTTCATAAGTATTTAAAAAAATGTCTATGACAGTCATGCTGCAGATGTGCTAAAAAATATCTACGTTTCATTAGCTATCCAGCAAGGTATAACAAGCTAGGGTATTATTAGAATTCTTAGAGAAAACTTTGATGAAAGGTAGTAGTAAAATAGAACAGTATTTCGTTGAGTTACTTGCTGCACCTATTGTCCTTCGTGGGATTGCGGTGCGTGCGAGCGGGATACCATACGATGTAAGCAGGAGTGAGCGAGAAAACACAATCTCGGCCATTTTATAGTGGTTTGGTTAACTTTGGTTAGTCTATCCAGCAAAGGTCAATCCAGTAGGCCACGTGTCAGTGATGAAGAAGAGCACCACGGACGAATCGCGTAAGCAGACTAACCAAAGTGCCTAGAATGCTGGCAGCATTTCCACGTTGAATGGCAATGCTAATTCTTTGACCGACTTAAAATTCAGTATTCCGATCATCATCATCAGCCTATACCAGTCCACTGCTGGACATAGGCCTCCCCTAATGAGCGCCATAGCGCCCTGTCTTCAGCTTGCCGCATCCAGCATCTGCCAGCAGTCTTTCGCAAATCGTCACCCCCCTTGGTCGGAGGGCGTCCTACACACACGTATTCCGATCACATGTGGACTATTAGGAGTTTTAAGGATTCTTGTTATAGTGCATACCCGCATTCTGGGATCTCTAATCTGAAGACAAGGCGCTATGGCGCTTATTGGGGGAGGCCTACGTCCAGCAGTGGACTGGTATAGGCTGATGATAAATAAAATAAATAATAAATAATGCTGGACAATTCACACAGCATTATCTAGACCCAAGGTAAGCAGAGCTTGTGTTATGGGTACTAGATAACTGATATACGTAATATTATACATTACATAGATAGATATTTTTTATTATACATAGAAAACACCCAGACCAACGGAACAAATTTCTGCAGATCGTACACAAATTTGTTCCGAGGCAGGGTTCGAACCCGCAACCTCTTGCGTCGCAGGCAGACTCTCGCCCGCTGCGCCACTGAGGTCGTCAGATGATGGTGATGATGACCTGTATCTAAATGTAAAAATAATCTGCTATTTCAGAGAATCTATCGAACGAAGAACGCACCTGGGAGGAGATTATGCAGATCAAATCAATGCCTGTTCCTATGCATCAGAAGATTGAACTGAAGGCTAGATTACAGGTAAATTTATTACTAAGTCGTGCGGTGCCATCTTAGAACTTGCACCACCCAACTCTTCCCGTGGGTGTCGTAAGAGGCGACTAAGGGACATACACCGGGGGCGGGGCAGCAGCGCCTCTTGCAGAATAGATCTAGCACCGAACTGCGATCCCTGATAAAAGAGAGAGAGAGATAAAATTAATCAGGGGGAGGCATGCGTCCAGCAGTCGACATCATAGGTTATTGAGGTTGATTATGAGTCCCCACGTTTTGACTGTACGGAAGATCAATTTTAAGGTATTAATAACACTATTTTCTTAATATCTTTTGATGAGCTTCAAGTTAAGAATTTTAGTAAGTAAGTTATGAAAGTCGAAACACGATAGACTCAACTTGACTCGATACAAAAAATCGCAAAGTTTCCTCCAAATTGTCATTTTTGCTCCGATAAAGCAATTTCATTTGCTAGTTATTTAACAGATTTTAATGAAATGTTGTCTAAAAAAATTCTTAAATGATTATGGTTTTATTTTTTTGTGTAAAGGTTATTATTTTAGAGCATTATCAAATATATAAATAAAAACCAGTGCAATTGCGTGCGGTCCGGGTCTTGCCTCCCTTTCTCGCCTTCACAGCGCGGCGTTCGCCCGTCCTTGTCTGGAACGAGACTAGTGGACACGCTGCGCGCACTCCCCAACCGGGATGCCTAGCGTGGGGATTATGGACCGTACCCCCATGAAAAATAATAATCAGGGGAGGCCTGCGTCCAGCAGTGGACCATTATAGACTGTTGAGGTTGAGATAATAAAATGACACACGAATATAAAACAGGTACCTATGAATGAATTACAATAAAAATAAGTTTTACAAAAACAAAAGACAGAATAAGAATATTAGACGTATGTGAGACTACTTGATATGTCTGTCTGTCTAAATCTCAGGACTTATTGTTGTACATATTTGAAAATTGATACAAAAACATCCCAGTTGCTTATTGATGCTCCAAAAACAAAACAGGAACGAAAATGAAAATGTTATATTCGATGAAAAATCAATAATCAATCATTAATGTTCATTTCTTAGTTTCAAACTAGATGGCGTTGTAAAATTTCATCACAATTCTTGGATATTTCTACTGAATCTGTTATGTAATCTTGTTTATAGAGATTATTATCCGACCATTTAAATTTAAAACCCAAAACATACCACTTGACGACCTCTCTGGCGCGGTGGGCGAAGGTCTGCCTGTGACGCAGAAGGTTGCGGGTTCGATTCCCGCCTCGAGACAAATGTGTGTACGATCTGCAGACATTTGTTCAGGGTGTTCTGGTCGTTTTCTATGTATAATAAAAAATATCTATCTATGTATTATATTATGTATATCAGTTATCTAGTACCCATAACACAAGCTCTGCTTAGCTTGGGGCTAAATAATGCTGTGTGAATTGTCCAGCATTATTTATTTATTTTATACTTTACATAATAACCAATTTGTTCACAGAATGCCACAAAACTCCGTCTTCAAGGCTTCGAGCAACTCCATTGGAAGCAACGTAAAGTCTGGCATCGCTTCAGCATACGATTCTCAGAACTTCTAGGAAAATTAGAACTATGGCAATCAGCGCTTAGAGAAATCGAAGGTAAATTCGGAACCGGCGTAGTCTCATACTTCCTATTTCTAAGATGGCTTTTGTTCCTAAATATAGGGATATCGATAATTATTGTTGTATTTCTAGTCACACCAAAGATGGTTCTAGTCGAAGAGGAAAGATTTTGCTATAATTACTCTACGGATAATGCCACGTGTTGTTCCCAAGCGTATTTCGAAAAGAATGAATCTGATACCAATATATTTCTTGACATAATACAGGGTACAGGGGTCGTTGAAAGAACCATACTCTTCTATGGTGTCTATTCAGACCAAATTTACAAGTATTATATCAAGAATTTGTTCGATTCTGAACTCTATTACGATATGCCGATGGCTTATATTCTAGTACCGATTGCATGGGCGCTGTTATCTCTTGTGGCGATAGTCAAAACTGGGGCAAAAGGGTTTAAGGAGAAGTTGATCGAAAGTGAAGGTCAATTTTATATGTATTGCAACTTAGTTTTTGGAGGATGGGACTTTTGTATTCACAATTACAAATCTGCGAAAATAAAGCACAAGGCTATATACACAGAATTCAAAGGTTGCTTGGAAGAAGAGAGGTATAAAGAGGAAAAACAGCTGCGCACAAGAGAAGCCCTGATTTGGATGCATTTGAAAAGAATTCTGATAAATTTATTAGTTTTCTGCATATTAATCGGTTCTGGGATTTTGATATATGTCGCTTTTAACTTTTCTATGGACGCTTTATCGTTTAATACCGAGACAAATGAAGAGCTGCAAACCTTTGATATCATGAATACAACCCAAGCACAATTGACTTCTAGCTTCTCAAGAAGAGAGATGTCTTTCGGACAAATACAGAACATGTTTTTAGAATTCCTACCGTTTTTAACTATAGTTGTTCTCAACTTGATTGTCCCCGAGATTTTTGGTTATTTGATACAGTTTGAAAACTATACCCCCGCTAGAGTTCTCCTTTTTACTTTACTCAGGACAGTTCTGCTCAAACTCTCTTCGTTAGCCGTTCTGCTAAGTCAGTTATACTTATATGTGAGAGACAACGGTTCTGTATGTGGGCTACCATCGAACACAGAACAATTACAATCAAATTTTGAGTGTTGGGAAACGTATGTAGGTCAACAGCTGTATAAACTTTTGCTGACAGATTTCGCAGTGCAATTTGTTACCACATTTATCATAAATTTACCAAGAAGCTTCATCGCTAGGCATACTAACAGTAGGTGTTTGAAAATCATAGGCGAGCAGCAATTTTATCTACCCAAACATGTCTTAGATATTGTTTATATTCAGACTATAATATGGATGGGCACGTTTTTCTGTCCTTTCTTACCTATTCTAGGCACAGGTTTCTATTTCATAATTTTCTACGTTAAGAAATTTACTTGTTTAGTCAATTGTACTCCGTACCATGTGGTCTATAAAGCATCAAAATCCAAGTCTTTATTCATGTCAGTGCTGCTACTAGGGTTTCTGTTTTCTATAATACCAGTAGCATTTTCTATAGCAGAAGTGTTACCATCTATAAACTGTGGACCTTTTCGTTCATACAATACCGTCTGGGCGTATGTTTTGCAAACTTTCGAAGGTTTTCCATACATTTTACGTGTGATTTTATTCAAAATTGGTACATCTACGTTTGCTATCCCAGCATTTGCTCTGGTACTGTTCTTTTTGTATTATTATTGGGCTGTAGCGGCTGCCAATAGACATATGGTGACAGTTTTGAGGAATCAACTGGTTTTGGAAGGTCATGACAAGCAGTTTTTGTTGAATAGACTTAGTGCGTTTATACGCCAGCATCAGAAACGTTGCGAAAGGAAGAATAGAGCCAGTTTCGCTGATGATAACCCGTCTACTAGTGTACATCAGAGCTCAAGATAAATATATATTCAGATATAAATTAATATATCTACATATGTTGACGACCTTTGGCAAAGTGAATGAAGATCCAAATGAGATTCTGGTCTGCGTATTCGATGACATAAACGTTGATCGAATGTTGATCTGCAAATATTTGTGCTGTGTTTGGGTTTTTTCTGTGTATAATATATTTGTATTGACAAATGACAAGAAATATAATATAGGTGTGACTGACAATTTGCGTCGTCGTCTATTTATTATAAGTGGGTATTATGATGTATATATTGGGGGCTAGATGATATATTATACTCTGAGGGATTTGTAAAGATGAAGTTAGTTATATCGTAAATTATTGGCTCATTTGTGGTTCTTAAATGTAATTTATTTTGCTCATATTTGGTGCAAATCGCTAGAATTGTTAATTAAGGCTTATGATTGGCTAACTGAATTTATACAAATAATCAAAATTGGCTCAAGAATAAAATGGCTTTTTAGTATGCATTTTTTTTACATAAACTTTTGACATGAAATGTTTCTCTCTCTATAGCTCATTTTAAGTGCCAATTTGTATTCAAAACTAAACAATGCATTTTTAAATAAATTTTTCTGCACCTTTTGTATTTATACAGTTTTGTTTTACTTATTTTGTGAATTTTAATAATAATATATCTGATAGTTTGATATTGTGCGTAAAAATTGCTGTGTCCAAAAAAATAAAAAAATACATGTATAAAGTCGTTCAATCAGTATATTTGTGCATTTTTTTACTAATTATGCAATTCAGTGATTTATTTGTCAATGTGCGTTGTAAAAGTTATAAGATATTTTTCCTAAGTAACGCATTTCTAGAATAATTTAATATTTTTTGTATTTTCTTTTTAAATTATGAATTAAAATATACTGTAATTTTTTATACGTCAGTTTATGTCTATTTGTCGTGTAGGAAATAATTAGTTTTTTTTATATGTGAAAAATCGAGATAATGTTTAAAAAAATATATCTGATGTATCGTGAGTTTTTGATACTTAAACCAGCTGTCGAATATGTACCTAATACCTATGCATAATAAGGTTTATACCAAAAAAAAGGAAATTTGCCAGTATTCTATTGAATTTTACTTCGAGGCTATGGTTACGAGAAAGTTGAATATTCTGTAATGTTGGACTGAACATGTAACATCCAATACTGCCAATGAATAATATAAAAATACTTAAGATTTTTTAAGTAACTGTCAAAATCGTTAAAACTTTGTCAATATAAAAAATTGAAAAAATTATGTACTAAATGCATTACAAAAACATGTATGATGAATGCACTTGTATGTGTGGTGTTTTTATTACTTTTATTTATTTATTATTTTTTTCATGACAGCAAATTTATGTAAATATGTGAATAAATAGCATTTAAGTCGTAAACTAGCGATCTCAATTATATCTTCCTATGTTATACATATGTTTTACAATTTTATAATATAATTAATTATATTTTTAAGTACCTACTCTACGTTTTTTTCACTAATTTCTTATTTGACCTTTTTTACCATAAAAACTCTTTACTGAAAATCTTCGATTTATTTGTTTAGTTGTGCTGGTTATTGTTTCCTTCGTATCAACCATTTACTTTAAGATCTCTTCTTACTTAGTAAAAAATCTGAAATTAGTGGAAAAGATTAATTAATAATTAATTCTTGCACAATTTTATTTATTATAAGTTATTTAAATATACTTGTTTAGTAACTGCAGGTCGGTAACTTTGCTTTCTTAATATAATTTAATATGGCAGCAATAAAACCCCTGTATTCATAATCATTTTTAACCAACAACGCAACGCTATGAAAAACAAAAGAGGACGATGATTAGGCTATTTTCCTAAAAAAAATCTAATTAGTCTATTAGTTGATTATTATAAGATATTAGATACGTATTTTTCTATTGACAAATAAAACTAAAAATTAAGAAGCTATAGCCAGATAAAGTTCCGCGTGACGTCACACCACGCGACCCTTTTCGACTTGACTAGTTGTGACGTCACTCCCAAACTTTGACGCGCTGTATCTTTGTAATTTTTTGTTTGATTGACAAAAGAAAAAATACGTATCTAATATCTTCTAATAATATAAGTGAAGGACTAATTAGATTTTTTTAGGAAAATAGCCTAATCCATAAGTCATTCACCCAATTGTATATTATTTTACTCTTATGGTTTTTGTTATTTTAATGCTTAAACCTCACTATGTGTATCTCTAAGAGACGAAAAAGTTCCCAAAAGATTTCTATGTCAGCGGGACTTGAAACTGAATGACAAGTGAACTTTAAAGTTAACTTGCCCGCCCAGTATTTTTTTTTGTTATAAATAAATGATTATGGGTATGGGGGATAGTTTTTGTTATTTAAGAACATAAAACTAGATTACCAGTACATTGCCATAGTAAATAACATAGTGTATTGTAAACATGAATAAATAATTACACAAGATACCTATCTGAGTTTTATATACCTACTATTGTTTTCCCCACGGTTTTTCCGACAAAAAAGACAGATACCTTAAGGCGCATACAGCACCTAAACTAGCGCCACCACCTACTTTATGTTATTATTCCGTTTAACAAAGGAATTTTCAAAAATCCTTCTTCCAGTTTGTGATACCTATCATAAGCCTTTTTTTAATGCCTCTGTAATAGTTTTATTCTATTTAGTTTAGGAAGAGATACGAAAATAGATGTTGGTGGCCACCAAGGGCAACTTCGTATCTCTTCCTAAACTAAATAGAATAAAACTATTACAGAGGCATTAAAAAAAGGCTTATGATAGGTATCACAAACTGGAAGAAGGGTTTTTGAAAATTCCTTTGTTAAACGGAATAATAACATAAATTAGGTGGCGGCGCCACTTTGGGTCCGGTATGGGCCTTAAGTATTTTTTTTATTTTGGTGTTAAAAGGGATTATGGAGGATATCTAGGGGGGAAAACCGGAAATCCCCCAAATCAAATCGATAAGGCTCGTAAGGATTTCAGTAAAACCGATTCCGCTTATCCTATCAATAGCTCGACCATAAAAATAAATGACTTCGTGGTTACCTTTAAATTTAACCGTTGTAGGTAGGTACTTTGAATATACTAACATTAATTATAAGACATTTTTGTTACCAACAAATTATGGATCCCGTTATCTGAAATAAAAGAATTTTTTTTTGCTCGTCTCCGCTGCCTGCCAGTGGTGGCTCACTCACCTCTAAACTGGGAGATTTTCAATAAAAAAGTCAATTAAAAAAATCATAAAAATGCGATAGATGGCGTTGGTTGTCGAGACCATGTATCTAAAGATTTTGTAGAAGAAAACAAGGCCCTAAATTGAAAACATCATCATCATCAGCCTATACTAGTCCACTGCTGGACATAGGCCTCCCCTAATGAGCGCCATAGCGCCCTGAAACAAATACTTAACACGATCACTGCTATCGCCGGGACAGGGACTTGCATATCGCACTCTGTGTTTTCAGCCATGAAAGTGTTAGGTGTCAATAATTCAGGCGTTCGACTTTACAAGAATCGACCGAGGAATCAGCGTGAAGGGAACACATCTGTATAAATGTTTTCTGTGACCCAATGTGGATCTTGGCCGCCGACATGCAACTTCTCAGGAAATCTCGGTTTTGGAACCATACTTAGAAACGCGAAAAACGAAGTTTCCGGGAGACGGATCGCCCGACACGAGCAACCTTACCGCCAAATAGGGATGTTAACCATAATCACAAATTAAAGTTTAGTGTTAATTTTATAATCATTTGTATTATTAGAATATCGAAAATCACATTTTTATAATATAATATAACTTATTGAATTTATTAAAAATGATTTTAAATGCTATATTTATAATCTGTTGTCAAGTGACTGCAAACGCCATTATAAGCTTATGACGTCACTAGCTGCAAAACTAGCTGTCGCACTGTTTGTTTACCTTTCTGCATTTTCTCATAACGACGAATTAGTCTGTAAATTACATAATATTAATACATGATGGAATCCGGATTCACTAAAGGGAATAGTTCCAACTTACCAAAAGTAGATTTGTTGATGGTGGCAAACTTTTTTGCAAGAAACGAAGACTTTTGTGGTTCAGAATTCAGGAACGTGAAAACATCTTTGTAGGTACTCTTTTACGTTTAATACCATTTATCTATCTACGAATACATAAATAACAGTCAAGTACATGTGTAATAGATGATTTTCTGCTTTTTATATATAATTTATCGTGTTTAGAACATCGTTTAAATCACTGTTTACAAAGTTAGGTTATGTGCTAAAACAATAAATTCGTAACATTTGCTTATCTTTTGGCACATGAATAAACAGTTTTTCCGGTATAGTAATTGTTGTACTTTTACACAGGGGGCACTGCACAGGTTTTGTAAAACTTTGTGTTCATTTTGATTGTTTGTATTCAAGTAAAATTAAGAAAACACATGTCCTAATCGAACAATGGACATACAACATACAGTCATGTCATGAATCGCGACCATCGTTTTGCGGTTCGTGACGTCATTTCTGTTACGTGACAGTTGTTAGTGTTTTAGCGGAAAAGTTTAAAATTACTCTATTTTTGTACATTTTCTTATCGAAAATAGTAATATTTTTAAAGAAAATATTTTTTTTTATGCTAAACAAGAGTCCATCTTCAAAATAAAAGCAATTCCGAAAAATTGTTAACATCCCTATTGCTTCGAACGCGTCACCAACTGACACCTTTCGTTTCGGATCTCCAAGGTCTCATTTACGGGAGACGCGAGTCGGCGCTAGTTGCGTCGGGCGGCGCGGCCCGCTATTCGACTATACAGTGTGGAAATTAAACTCAGGCCCTGGAGGGAAACTACTTAAAATCCTTAAGCTAGCTCATTTTACTTAAAGGAGACATTCCTTTATTTTTAAAAAGAAACAAATCTGCATTAAAATATTTTTTTAAACTCGCTTGCTTCGCCCGGGACTCGAACCAACTAAAATTTAAAAAAATAAACACTCTTTATTTTATTATACTAATCGGTAGTATTAATATTCAGGATAAAGTTTCTGTAACAAACATTTGGTCTTAAAAATAAAAATAATCGTTAAATCTAACATCAACTTTATTTTACTATCAATTTTGTAACACTTAAATTATTTAACTGATAAATTGTTCGAAATGAGCCCCGTCGTTCCGGCTACACAACATTAGTCGCCGTTGAAATTCATTTCTTGTAGCCTTCAGCAAAGTGTTGTGGTGTATGCCCCTGATAACATTTTCTACCGCAATCCTTAGCTCTTGAACGGTTTCATAGCAAGTTTCATAAACAACATTTTTTACATGACCCCATAAAAAGAAGTCCATGGGCGTCAGGTCTGGACTTCTTGCAGGCCATCTAATCGTGTTGTGTTGGAGAGATAACAGAACTGTTACGTGTCTTTTACTTGTTAAAAGTGAACAGTAACCAAATATTTTTTAGAGAAACTTTATCCTGAATATTAATACTACCGATTAGTATAATAAAATAAAGAGTGTTTATTTTTTTAAATTTTAGTTGGTTCGAGTCCCGGGCGAAGCAAGCGAGTTTAAAAAAATATTTTAATGCAGATTTGTTTCTTTTTAAAAATAAAGGAATGTCTCCTTTAAGTAAAATGAGCTAGCTTAAGGATTTTAAGTAGTTTCCCTCCAGGGCCTGAGTTTAATTTCCACACTGTATAATTATGGCGTTCGAGAGAGGAGACGCCACGCCACACACGACGCGCGACGCCCCGCATCAATCGCGCAAAATAATTTTCAGTTTAATCGTATCCGAAATAGCGTTTCGGACCGTTCATCATGCGATCCGTTAACTTCGTAATTCGATTTCAAAGTAGACGTGAGTTATTTCTTGCAAGCAGAGCCGAGCCCGCGGAGATAAGCTATACATATAGCGTATTTTAGATAGGTATAAGTATAAATAATACAAACTAATATAAAAAAATAACATTTATTTTCAACTTTAGGTAGGTACAGAAAATACAAAACTAAATGCTATTCTTAAAGGCTTTATACAAACGAACCCCCTAATAACCTATTAGGGGGTTCACCCTAAAAGTAGGGGGTCAAACGAACCAACGTTAATCGCATAAACTCAACTATTAACTACTTTATAAATTCTTATAATTTACATTGTTTATGTTCTAGCGACTAAAATAACTATTTATATATATACCTACTAGCTATACAGGATCAGGTAATTCACTGAAACTGCGTCAAATCACATCGTCTCGAACACGCTTTCATGCAGCATGACATGCATTTGTTACGTGCTTGAGCATGATGCATGAAGGTCCTGGAGGGTCATCACATCATACAATATAATCATTCACTAAATTCTTGCTTGGTTTTTGTATAGCTTGCTATATTGTTATTATTATGCTATATTATATTATTATTGCAAGCTATATACAAAAACCTTATTTTACTCGTTTAAAGATCTAACATTAAATTTGTTTAGTCCTATGACGTCACAACATGGCCGATAGCGTTTTTAGAATTCCAAATAAAAAATAAAACATTTTTTGTATTGCAACTATGCAGTCTTTTTAAACTTTTATAATCTGAAATGGATAAATATTGGTTATTCAAGTCAAATACTACAGAAAATATTTATTTATTGCGCCAAAATTGATATGAGTCAAGTAGCTTATATTATCAAATCAACTGCCAGAATGTACCTATGTAGATTGCATATCATTCAACTCAACTCATGAACTACAGAACCTAACGCATGTCATGCTCAATTAATTATCGTCTAGGAAGTGTAAAAGGTCGGTAAAGAGAACAACTTGGTAGATAATTATATTACTTGTACCTTCTTTATATAATCGTTCATTATTGGGGCTTTAATTGAAACTTGTGTCAATTGAAACGCGAGTGGAAGAATGGTCTTTAGTAGGTTAGATACTACACAGAGAATCGAAAATAGATTTTGGTGTTACCAAGGACAACTTCGATTCTCCGCCTAAACTAAATAGAATAAAACTATAACAGAGGCATTTAAAAAAGCTTATAATAGGTATCAGCAAACTGCGATGGATTTTTGAAATTTTCTTTGTTCAACAGAATAAAATTACCTAAATTGGTAGCGGCTCTAGTTTGACTCGATGTAGCCCTTTATTTCATTGGGTCCCACATAAATCTTAATCATAGAAAAACGTGTATTTAATTAAGTTTTTAATATTGTATGTATGTTAGTTTTAAGGTTTATATCACTATGGCTCGTAGCATGTTAAATTAGATTAATCTTTCTATGGTCTAAAATAAATGATTATTAAAATTATATAAACGTGTAGGTACATCTATTTCCGGCAGAAGCCGCAGTGTCAGTGAATAAGGTACCTACCACTAACCCTGTATTTAATATTTGCAGGTACTTATGTACCTAAGTGGGATACAGTAGAGAACTATTTGAATATTTTACAAAATACCCTGTGATAATTGTATTAACGTCTACAAAATATTGTGGCTTCATGCTTATTGTCTTCATATATGCCGAATACCTAGAAAACAAAAGCAGTTTTTTAAATAATTTAATAAGATTATCAGAAGATTATTTTGGATAAAATTCAAGATGGCGGAATATTTTAAACATTAATCTAAGCTGGTTAAAATGTAGTTCGAAAGAAGTAGGAGACTTATCCACAAATAAGTACTTACCTAATATACATATTTTTCAAAACCTAAATTTTTGATTTAAGGTTACTTGAGATATTTATTTTAATTAGTCCCTTATTATTTGCCTTACTATAATCCAATATGGCGCACGGCATCTAACATAGTGCGTAAAGGTTTAGCGCCGCCATATTGGATTTCTTGACAGCTAGGTGTCCAATTTCTTCTAGGTAATTCGATCCAGTCCAAAGTCATAAAACTAATCAGAAATGGCTGTAGATTGTTAATCTACTAGGCGATATAATTTTTTGAATCAACTAAATTACCAATGCTCAGTTGATAGGATGCGCCTGTTCGTAGTCTCCCTTATCTAGATGGCGCTGCTTCGGCTCAAACACCAGCATCGATACGCGCTCCGGACCAGTCTTGTTGCGTTGCATATCTACAAAAAACAAACATAAATAATATTACAATAGAAGTAAGTTTACACAATATGGATAAAATATTCAGCCACCGACACAGATTTTCTGGTTCAGTAGGTACCTAATATACAATACAATACAATACAAAAATGCTTTATTGTATGTACACCAGAAAAAAAATATTACAAAACATTTACATGAGACAAGTACAATGGGCGGCCTTATCGCTTAGAAGCGATCTCTTCCAGGCAACCTTTGGATGGAATGAATTATATGAATATAAGAAAGGCAGGAGGTGTACAAAAAATAAAATAAACAAGAACAAAACAGAATATTGGAAAACATAATTACTTATATTAAATAAAAATAACAAATTACCAATGTAATATACATACACAAAAAAGAATATATATATAATATACTACTTAAATACATAAATAAATAAATAAGATGTACCAATATTCACTATTCTGACATGAAAAACTCCTTGACGCGAGATTTAAAGACTGGTAAGGATATTGCTTTTCTAGTGGGTAATATACCTATTAAGGTGAATCGATTTGCCGAACACCTAATTAATTTTCTAAATGTTGGTAAATATTTGCAAATAGAATGCTCTTTCTAAGAATGTAAAAAAGAAAATATGTAGTTGAAACTCTTTAAAAGAGTATTTACGTTAAAACAATGTAATGGAACCAACTGCAGTCTGAGGCAAAAGATAAATTCAAACTCATACTGAAATTTGGACAAGAGACTCAAAGCTCTGTGAGATAGCCAATGAAACAATAAATAAATAAATACCTACTAACACACAGCGCCATCTTAACAAATTAAGGCGCATACACCACCTAAACTAGCGCCGCCACCTACTTTATGTTATTATTCTGTTTAACGAAGGAATTTTCAAAAATTCATCTTCCAGTTTGTGATACCTATCATAAGCTTTTTTTAATGCCTCTGTAATAGTTTTATTCTATTTCGTTTAGGCAGAGATACGAAGTTGCCCTTGGTGGCCCCAAAATCTATTTTCGTATCTTTTCCTAAACTAAATAGAATAAAACTAGTACAGAGGCATTAAAAAAAGCTTATGATAGGTATCACAAACTGGAAAATGGATTTTTGAAAATTCCTTCATATCGGGATCGCGGGGCTGTGGATAGTGTCACTTACATCTAAGACTGAGCCTGCGTTTGTGCGGAGCTGTCAGCTCCAGTTGACGTCGAACTAGGTGTGACGCTGACGCGGGGCGTGGGCTGAGCGGCACGGCGGCAGGCGCTGTGGATAGCGTCACGTCGGAGTACGCTGTTTTTGAAGAGTAATCTGTGAAAAAAATTGTGTTTTTGCCATATAAGGTTTTTTAGATCAAGCGACGACGCAAGGCTCGCATATTATTCGTAGCATCGCGCGATGTAGCCATCTGGTTATTAGCATCTTTCAATTTGCGTTGATCAAATGACGGTATTAGTTTGAATTGCGGTGGTCACAGTCATTTTGTATTAAGCTCCTAAATTTTCTATATCTGATGAACAATAGGAGCCAAAAGGTCCATCCATGAAAACGAAAGTTTTCAATCAGTGCGTCCTACCCGTCATGACATGACCTACGGAGCTGAGACGTGGAGACACTCACGGTAGGGCTGAGAGGCTGGAGTCCACCAGTTTAAAGTCGCCCAGCGAGCTATGGAGAGAGCTATGCTCGAAGTTTCTCTAAAGGATAGGATTCGCAACGAATACATCCGACAGAGAATGAAGGTTATTGACATAGCTCAAAGGACCACTATAGCTTGCTAAATTTAGCAAGCTGAAGTGGCAGTGGGATGGCCATATATCGAGAAGAACCGACAACCGCTGGGGTAAACGTGTTCTTGAGTGGAGACTGCGACTCGGCAAACGTAGAGGACGCCCTCCGACCAGGTGGGATGACGATTTGCGAAAGACTGCTGGCAGATGCAGGATGCGGCAAGCTGAAGACAGGGCGTTATGGCGCTCATTAGGGGAGGCCTGATACATATAGATACTGTACTGATATAGGCTGCTGATGATGAACAATCGACCAACACTTAACCGAATGAAATATGTTATTTAATTACCTCTATCGTTGAGGACGATCTCCCGATGTGCGTGTGCGATATCCGCGTCAGAGACCAGTACGTGCTTTCTCTCCGCGCCGTCCCAGGTTCGATTCTTGTGCGCGGGCGAGTAGCTCTCCGAGTCCTGTGTGGATGAGTGGCTTAGAATCTCCTTCTGAAATGGTTACGAGTTATCCCGTTTTTATAGAACAAAACCCATACCTAAGGATTTTTGTTATAGTGCTTACCCGCACTCTGGGCATCTCTAAGAAATGAAATAATTTCCCAAAAAATTTCGACTTCGGCGGGACTCGAACCCGCGCCCCACCCTTAGTACGGGTGTGGTCTAACCAACTAAGCCACGAAGTCTAAGTCGGTTTCCGTCGAAAATCTTTGGGACCTCTTACGAATTAGCAACGGCAACACCTCTAGTCAAACGAACTAAATGTAACTTTAGTCTTTGAATATTGGAAACTTTATTGTTTTCTCTGTAGGTGGAGCCACCGGCGCTACAGTCCGTAAGAGGTCCCAAAGATTTTCGACGAGAACCGACAGAGACTTCGTGGCTTAGTTGGTTAGATAGAGCACACCCGTACTAAGGGTGGGGCGCGGGTTCGAGTCCCGCCGAAGTCGAAAATTAAACACTTTTTTCAGTTTTTAAATACAATACCTTTACAAAATCATATCCCTTTGTAATTATAATCGTGTTTAAGTGGTAAAATCATAATATTTAGTCGCGAATCTACCGCGCAATCTGGTCCTTAAAAACGAGAGTAATAGTTCACTTCTCTAGCTCAAAAATGTGTCATTACAGCGTAGCTTAGGGTCTCCTTCCACTTTTCCAATATCTATGTCCAAGTTATTTGTCCAACATTTGATCAAAATTTTTGGACGAAAGCCCATTCCATTCGTCAAAAATCTTTATGTAAGATTCCTAAGTAATTTGCGTAGAATTCAAATGAAATGACATCACATCACACTAACATAACAAACGCGAAAGTTTGGATGGACAAATTGATGAATGTTACATGTTACTTCACGACAAAACTTTTCAGACCGGGCTGTAATTTTGCATAGGTGAAGCTCTTGCCTTAGAATAAAAGATAGGCCACATTTGAATCTTTAAAATTTCAGTTTTCCCTAGGAAAGAAAAAACCTTTTAACGTTTTCATAGAAACAACGCACAGAAATTTGTATCCAAATCTTTCATCAAATATCGGTGTTGCTATTAAATTGGATGAAGTCAAACTTCTTTTATGAAAATGTTAATGGGACAAAGATATTGGATGAGTGGAATGGGTACCTTATCGGGCGTTAAATTTAAGTGTGCGGCGCGGCGCCTAGAGTTAAGTAGGTATGTTTTTCTTTTTAATTTTTGACTGAAATAATCAGCCAGTAGGTAAAAGACATTCGTCTTTTTGGTTTTCCATTTACAAAGAACATACATTTCATTTGAATTTATTTTTAAATAATGTAGATGAAAACGCCTTCTTGGTGATTGTTGTATTTTTATATGAAGGGAGATTCTTCCTCCATGGTAGAATGCGAAGGTTATGTAGCCTACTGCGCGTAACGAAGACACAAAAAAGTTTGTATAACGCGAAATCTCTGGAAATAAAAAAAATTTTTGAAATAAAAAAAAATGTGTGAATCATACTTAGGTAGGTACCTACCTATAGTGTGACAAGTCTGTCGTTTAGATTTTTGATGGCAAAACGAAAAATTATAATTTCACGGCGGCTAGGATTACTTAAAAAATGGTTTATGATATTTTATAAGTGACTAATTGAATACAGGAACAGGGCTGACGTAGTCATTATTTGGTTAAAAGCCCTTTTAAAATTTGAGATTTCAATTATTAAACAGGGATGGACCAGGCAGTGACGTCAAAAAAAAGAAATTAATACCGCGGGAAGTGTTAAAAGCTGACAATAGTGATGTGCCATACCTTAATTTTCTTAAAAGTAGGACTCGATTGCGGCCGATTCATAAAATCGATATGTTGATTCCCTCCCCCACTTTTGTTCCTTGTAATCGGCGATAATTTCCTAAACTCGCTTCTAGGTTCGAGTTCTATCCTTACAGTTTCAGTGACTGTAGAATTACTCGATCGTCCGAATAGAGGAGAGAGTTTTGGTTTGACACTAGTCACTTCAGAATCGATACTTTCGATGGTTATTGTGGAATCGACGCTGTTTGTGGTAATAGGTTTCACTATTATAAGACCTTCGGTGTTTTTGAGCGTTTTTTCGGGCGACATCGACTTATGGATGTCGTAGGTCGGGTTTTCGAAACCAGTTTGCGTTGCTATTTCGTCGCTGAAGGAGCATGTGTTCGAAGCCTTGTTCAGCATGCGCTTACGGCGCTCTAAGTCCGCGTGTATGTCTGTCTGCACGCGTAGATTTATGTCTCCGTATCTTCGTATTATGTAGTTTAGGAGCCAGTGGTAGCCCTTGCGTAGTCCAGGGTCTATTTTTGGCTTTTTCGTATTTCTTTCGTCCATGCAAGTGTAGGATTCGACTAGGGTGGGGCAGCGATATCTGAAATTTGAGTGTCATATCGATAAAATCTAACAAAAAAGCATACATAAATTGTAATTGTAGATGTCAAAGTTTAGATAGATGTTTGTTAGGTTAGGTGATGCTGAGTACATCAGCATCACCAAAACTGCTGAACCTATCGAGCGAAAATTTTAGTCTAGACCAGGAATAACAATAATTTTTAAAACCGATTTTACACTGTTCGCATTTACAGTTGATACGGGACAAAATCTTTAAAAAAATCCTCAGGTGTCACACATGGGGTTTTTTTGATGTGATGATTTTTCATTACACATTCACGAAATAATTTTCCAAATCGGCTCATAAATTGACGAACATAAAAATAAATACAGACATTCAAACACGCTTCCGACTGGTGTTGATATGGATCAGTTGAGCGATCTATTCCTTTCTAATACCAAAAATCTAATACCAAATGGTATTTGTTTATTGCCCTCATTAAATTCTATTCCTAACGAATACCACTCATAAACGAATCCCAAAACAAGATAAATGGTATGAGGTACAGTCAGTAATAAAAATGCTCAAGTGATGTAAAGTTGTGTTTATTTAAATAAAAGCAGCCTTATCAAAACCAATTAAAGTGATTTTACTATTGGTATTATTATAATAAAACGGACAATCAGAAATACTTATGTAATTACAAGGAAGTAAGTACCTACATACCTAAAAATAAAGGTTTTTGCAACAAATCACATTCATTGATTTTTATAATAGGTAGGTATTCAAAATACAACAATTGAAGTATATCACAGACGATTAGTGTTATTGTTATTCAGTATATATTTACTAAAAATAATAGATAAATTTTTATCGTATCTACAAAAGCAAAAACTTTGGCACAACGTATAAAAAAATAGAAAAACGATTATAAAATATCAGACAATCAACTATTTGTATACAAAAAAATCAACATAAAAAAATTGGAAAAACCATTATAAAACAAGTCAAGTAAATAGGTAGGTATAAAAATATCTACTTTTTTACTTAGTAAAAATAATAAATTTTTTGGCACGACAATCATAACTCTAGAGTCTAACTTTAAAAAATATCAAAAAATCAACTTTTGATATAAAAAATAATAAATAGTATAAATTATCTAAGTTTTGGCATGACAATCATATTTTTTTTATTACATCCGACAGAGAACCAAGCTTATCGACATAGCTCAAAGGATTAGCAAGCTGAAGTGGCAGTGGGCTGGCCATATTTCGAGAAGAACCGACAATATACAACTACTATTTTTTTAATTTCTCCAAGCTGTGACCTACGGTAATTTTTTGGTTAACCAGTTGGCTAGTTACATATCTAATCCACTGATTTTGCGCTACACTTTCCGCTGCACATCGTTTTACGTGGTGCTTTTTTCTCAATTTGAGTAGCAACCACTGTTTGTAAGTCTGAATCTTTTTTCAGCGCTATCAGAAGCTGGTACAAATTAGCGTTTTTTGGCACAGTCGTGTTTAATTTAAAATGCCAAGATTCTGTGGCAGTAGTGGTTCGATGACGTTCACCATGAACACACTAAATGTCTACAAAACTCTCGTCTTCTAGCCACTGTGATACCATGTAGTTATTTAAAAAAAAACTGGGGTGTCTTCCGTAATGTAGCACCAGCCTTCAGAGATATTTGTCGAGGAAGTAAAGGCAGTAAAGATGAAAGTCATACATGTCTCCGGTCTTCGTGTGCACGGCGCTTGAGTTGATTGGTTGTTTCGGATTTTGAAACAATAGGAGCAAGCTTTTTGCAGGTATTTTTTTTTGGCAAGTGATTACTTTATGGTACTCGCAGATAAAAATGCCGGAATGAAATGAGTTTTGTAAAGGTTATAAATCATGATCATAATATTAAATTATTTGAAAGCTAAATTAAATTGTTTCTGTGACTGTACCAAAAGTTCTGTTTCGGTATTCGTTGGGAATAGATTTGGTATTTCATTTAAAGATTTCAATTTTGGTATTCGTTAGGAATAGAATTTTATGATGTCAATAAACTAATACCATTGGTATTAGTTTTTTGGTATTAGAAAGGAATAGATCAGTTGAGCCACTTCCAAAGTAATAATAATAATAAAAATTGCTTTATTGACATAATAAAAGTTGACACACAGTATTGAGTCCAAGTATTATGTCTTATGGTATTACTGCCTTGGGGTGAACGCTGCAGATATAAACACCGTATTCGTGCTGCAGAAGGGGGCTGTTCGAGCAATCTACAATTTGGGTCCCAGAGAATCCCAACGTGACAAATTCAAAGAAATAAACATAATGACAGTTCCCTGTCAATTAAATAATTTTCGATTCGATTTGAGCTACCTGTAGATTGTTTGCGTTGTAGATACTTGTTTCTATTATTTGATTGTAATTTTCTTTGTTAATAAAGACATTTACTATCCAAACACAGGATTTCCACCAGGGGGTCAACTCAGAAAAAGAAAATCAAGTTAGGTACTGATTCGTTTTCGTTCAAAACCAACTCTTAGGCTGAACACTGACTTGTATCACGATAGTTGCTATATCGCTCGCATAAAAATCAAGTAATGTTTATATTTTTCTGTCTTAGTAAATAAATAAATAAAATAGAAGATAAATATACACTTTTTTTGCAAGAACTTAAAACTATTTTTAGTAGAAAAATGTTACTATTCCCTAAACCAATTTTTTACAGATAAACTCGAATGACATTACCTTAATAATAAAATAATAAATAAATGACATTCTGCCTTCTATTTTAATGTTAATTTAATTCTACTTTAATTTAATTTTATTTTATTTTAATGTATTCTATTTTAATTCAATTATATTTAATTTGGCATGAAATTTATGTGTTATTAACAATTTTGTATGTAAGTGATCTTTTTATTTTTATTTTCTTTTTAAATTCTATATTATTATTGTAATTAAAATTAAAATTAAGACAAACAAATTTTGCAGTGCCCTTCCAGGGTGCATGTACTGTACATATGTAGATATAAACACCTAGACCTAAGTATGTATGTACATGTAAGCAAGAAATAAATGAAATGAAATGAAATAAATGCTTTTTGTTTTTTTAAGAGTGGCGTTCGCACGAGAACGAATCAGAGATTTCAAATTTCGTTTTAACGAGTACATGGTCAGTTTTGTTTTTCTTTTCTTCAGTAAGCAATAGGCTACCTGCCTACTTCTTTCTTATCTCTGGAAAACGCGTGTGCAGTCGCGGGCAGAAGCTAGTGTCTCATACAGTTAAGGCGGTTCCCCGAGCGAAACTAGCGCCGCCACCTATCTTATCTTATTATTTCGTTGAACAAAGGTAATTTCAAAATGATCAATGGGCAGTTTGTGATACCCATTATAAGCTTTTTTAAATGCCTTTGTAATATTTTTATTTATTATCTTTTAGTCATCTACAGTTTAGACAGAGATGCGAAAATAGAATTTGTTGGCCACAAAGTGCAACTTCGTATCTCTGTCTTACCTATCCAAAATAAAAATATTATAAAGGCATTAAAAAGCTTATAATATGTATCACTCTATAAAATGTATATGTATCAATCAATATGTATGAATGAATGTGTCTATGTAAAATTTATTTGTATCTTTTAAAATTGTCTTTTAAAAATTTTAATCTTGTATAAGTATAATACTAATTTATCATAAATTTGAACTTGTCCTCTAATTAATGTAATTGGTGTTACCGTATTTATTAAAGTAAATAAATCACAAACTGCCCACTGTACATTTTAAAATTACATTTGTTCAACGAAATAATAAGATAAAATAGGTGGCGGCGCTAGTTTCGCTCAGGGAACCGTCTTAAAGATGCTTACTTGTTGACCAAAGGCTCGATGTTGAGTTTGTCGACGATGTCGATATCATCCAGGGCTCCAGACTTATCCTGCTTGTTCGCTAGGACCAAGACTGGTTTACCTGATAAAATAAACGGGTGGATTTTGATAACTCCGACCAGATTTCTTAATAAATGTTATTAACCCTTAATTTTCACGAATCGCTTTTTTTTATTTATGTTTCTGCTATCGATTTTGGGAGTGCAAAGGTATAAATAAAGACGGTGAGAATATCAAGTATCAACTGAAAAAATATATACTTATCTATTGTATAATATATTATATTTTTTCTGTACCTAAATAGTTTCTGAGATAAGGAACGGGTATTATGCTGGACAATGGACATTTCTAAATTCCATGACAAGTGAATGTTCCTTGCGTGCGCGTGCGCGTATAGCATAGGTAGGTACTACACATTTTCAAAAGGTGTAAAAATGTTTTTAATGTATTTTTATGAGCAATACAAACCTACCACCTACCCTAATACAATAAAAAAAATTCAAAATTCAAAGTGCGCTTCAAAGGGCGCTCATTAGGGGAGGCCATTGTCCAGCACTGGACTAACATTATGCTGTTGATGATGATGATGAATAATGAAATATTATATTACTATGTAATATATTGCTATAAATAAGTTACCAGTTATCTAGTACCTACCCACAACACAAGCTCTGCTTAGCTTGGGACTAGATAATGCTGGACAATTCACACAGCATTATCTAGCCCCAAGCTAGGCAGAGCTTGTGTTATGGTACAAGATAACTGATAATATACTGACATAATACATTACATAGATAGATATTTTTATACCTGCAGATCGTACAAATATTTGTCCCAAGGTGGAAATCGAACCCGCAACCTCTTGCGTCGCAGGCGGACCTTCGCCCATCGCGCCTTCTGAGGCGCGATTGCCTACATTGCTTTATCATACCGACGACCTCTGGGTCGTCGGTAGTTGCCTACATTGCGGTATGATAAAGCAATGTAGGCAACTTATAAGAAATAATGTTTAACAAGACCTTGTGGCTCTCAAATGGGAAAGCATGGTTCAGATCTCATTGATTTATTTAAGCTGGTAGATATGTAGCCGCCCCGCCGCGCCTCGCGCCGAATCGTAGAATCAGCCTTTTGTAGAATTGCTAGGCCGATTGCAAAACGAACGCTGATTATAGGGAAAACCTTTTTAATTTCATTCGACGAGATGGCTATGTAGCGTTTAGCTATATTGTTAAACGTTGATCTTTCAACAATCGGCATACCTAAGCAATTAATTGAATTGCGACGCGCTGTTTTGCAATCGGCCTGGCCATCGTACAAAACAGGCTGATGATACGATTCGGCGGCGGCATTGACAGATACACTAAGAAATGTTAAGGCTGCTTTTCCACCTATTATGCGCTACGTTGCTACGTTTCCGCAACCAACAGAATCGCTTTTTTAGATAGAGGGGTAACCTTATTGGTCGGTTGGAAACTTAGCACATCTGGTGAAAAGGCAGCCTTAGCAAGTTAACGCCTTCATTGCCCAGGCTCTGCGGCATGGCCGCGTGGGTCTCAGTTAGGAGCACTGCAAGAACCACATGCAGGTAAGTAGTGGACATTGGAAGTGTTAAAAGGCCTAGGTACCTAACTAACAAGCGTCAAACCCATATGCAAGTAATAATATCGAACACAATAGCATACCGAGCTGATAAGAAATATTAATTATAATGCTAAAGCTTTCGTGAAAACTCGTTGTATTAATTTTATGATAAGATTAAAATGTTAACTACTAAATAATGGGAGAGAGGTAGTGCCTCTTGAAAAAGATTATCGATTACATTTCCGACAATAATCGTCATCAAAATCGATACTTTGCTCAACATCTCCCCTCACTAGTAACTCGTTACCATGACAATGGACGTAAAACATAGAATTAAATAAAATAAAAAACATGTTTTACGTTCCTTACTTAGTTACTGATTAGGATTACTCACCAGATATTTTATCATGTGCTATAACGTCTTCTAAAACAGCTCTACATTCATCCAGACGCGTAAAATCGCTGGAATCCAGGACAAAAATGACTCCATGCACTTCACTATAGTACTGCGACCATATCTGTCGGAAATGCGGTCCCCCGCCCAAATCATATATCGTTACAGGCGTATCTTTGTGCACTAGATTCACTGCTTTGAACCCAACTGTGGGCAAAACCGTATCGTCCTTTTCACCAGCCAAGTTATTCACAGTTTTAGTTTTTCCCGCGTTGTCTAGGCCTATAAGGATGAGCACTATGTGTCGACGTATTTTTCGCCGCCTTAAAACATTGCCCAAGCAGTTCCCCATCACTGTAACTTTTACTTTGTATTTTTGGAGGAAATTATCACTTTTTCGTGACAAAATTTTGATTTGTCACGCCATTTGTAAACAAAAGTTTTTTTGTTGACACTACGGTTGCCATTGGTAATCTGGCCAGTGGTAAATTGATTTGGTTCTACCTACGTGGTGTTTTATGAAGGTTGGTTATTGGACTGAATAGTTTTTATTCTCGATAACGCAGCCGGTCGGTAACGTCATAGATATTGGTCCTTGACGTAGACTGAGAGTAGATAAAGGCCCACAACAGACGGTGCTATTATACTATAAGCTATATAGTTATATTACGGTATAGCAAGCTGCCACAGACGGTAGCTATACATACTCTAATATTATATTTTGCACTCATTAGCTCTACCAGAAGTCATGTCTTACTGTACCAACCAAAATATATCGTGTTATCGATGTTGTTGAGCGATGCCCCCTTTTCTGTCATTTAAGTTTCTCTTTAATTTGTGTGGGTTAAATTGTCTAAGTATTATTGTGACAAAAATAAAACCTTTTTACTTTACTTTTACTGTTATATGTCGACATATTTATTATAGGTAGTTCTGTAGTATTCTGGCCTTGGATGGGTACCTCACCTACAGAAAAATGCAAATAAAACTGAGAAACGGTTGTTAAATTTCCGTACAAAATACCGTGAAACATTGAAACAACTGGCTTCGGTAATGCCGTGAAGTAACGCATTCAATCGCTTTTTACCTACGCACGTAGGCTTTAAAAAATAAAATACAAAATAGGCTTATTATAGGTGTTTTATGTAACTCAAGCAATAAGGCGATTCTAAGGTTTTTGTATTATAGTGTGTGTACGGTTTCACCCTACATACCTAAACAAAATAGCGCACGCGTCATTTTGCACGCGCTGCAGTTTACTCTGACTGTCGTAATTTATATTACCTAAATTCTTCAGTACGTGACCTACTCTCGAACAAGAGACACTATCAAAGGAAGACTTGCCACCTTTACTTTGTATTAACATCTTCGTGAATAAACTTAACTTTTACTGTGAATCTTGTGGTCGTGCTCATTATAACTAACTGGCATAAAACTCTAACTTACCCTATCAGTGAACTAAGTGATAGACTCAGTGTGGTACCATACAACTTGTGGTACCTATCTACAAACTACTACTACAACAGCATCGTTCATGTAAGGTCAACACCATCTAGACCCTACATTTTGGTCCTTCGAGCTCTCCTGGATCCTACATTTTGGTTCTTCGAGATTACGAGGTATTTATGCTTTTGTATTTTTTGGCGATAGCGAATCGGTTGGATTGGCCTCCCACCAGCGGGAATCACCAGTTCGATTGAGAAGGCGTACATATTGTCATTTAAGTGCAAGCTGAATATCTACTACGACCAGTTTCAACTGAAATTGTGAAGACTACGGAAACTCTGTCGCCTTCGTGTCGTGAACCAACGCTGCTCTCCCTCTGCCACCGTCTACTACGTGCCAGAGCTAGAAGCCAACCAACTACTTATCCTTACCCTGCCATCGTCAACTACGTGCCAGGGCAAGAACCTAACTACATATTACATAACATAACTTACTTTATAGAACTATCTCTGCCACCGTCAACTACGTGCCGGAGTATCTAGCAACTTATAATAAAATTAACTAAACTAAACTACACAAGAAAATTATATTAACTAACTATAATAACATGGAAGTATTAAAAGTACAAGAAGAATGCTTCAACAACATCAAAACCCTATGCTCCAACTACGGGAAGGATGGTAAGTCGAGAAAAACAGAAGACTACCTAACTCTTCGGCTCCAATCTCTCGAACACCAGTGGCGGGACTTTGAGAGTCGTCATGCCACTCTTCTAGAAACTATCGAAGAAAAAACGCACACTTACTTCACCGACGATATTTTTACAAAAACTCTACAGCTCTACTTAAAAACTAAGAAAGATATGGACAACTTACTGCTTCAACTACGCAATTGTAAAACTGACAAGTTTGATCTGAGCGCTACTATTGAAGAAAGTACCGACGAACATTTGAAAATACTACTAACACGGCAAGAGTGTAACTTTAAAGCTCTTGACCGTGCCATGTCTAAGGTTAACTTAAGAACTATGACGGAGAAATGGGAGCTGGAGGACCATCTTTCCATTTTGAAGTCAAAGTGGGACGTCATCGACAAACACCACTGGGAGTTGGAAGCCTTACTCAAGGGCTCCGACACCAACTACTACAGCATGTTCGTGTCCATAGAAGAAAAGTACGATGAACTTAAACGCAACTTAAATGCCAAAATCTGGTCGACTAGGCACTACCAACATTCTGCACCTAAGATTGAGATTCCTGAGTTTTCCGGCAACTACTCAAACTGGATTTCTTTCAAGGATCTCTTTCTAGAAACTATTCATAACAACCCGATGATAAACAAGGCACAAAAAATGCAGCATCTCAAAACCAAACTGCGCGGAGAGGCGGAGCGATTGGTACAACATCTCAACATCAGTGCTGAAAACTACGACTCGTGTTGGGACATACTGTCTCAGCGTTACGAAAACCATCGTCTTCAGTTCACTTCGTTTGTCAACACTATGCTCAACTTGCCGGCTATAAACCAACCTGATAGCCAAAACCTAAAGAAGCTGCATGATATCATCAAGGAATGCATGAATGGACTGGTGAACATCGGATTGGATACGAGTACATGGGACCCTTTGATCGTTCATCTAATGTCTCAAAAACTTGACGTCAACACCTACACCGACTACATGAAGGAACTACAAGATCATAGAGAGCTACCTCATTTAGATCAGTTTCTTTTCTTCCTAGAGAGCAAATTCATGGCCTACGAAGGCATGAAAAACTCTAAATGGGAAATGCCGAAACAAACATCCACATCGCAGAAAACTTCTGAACCACAACATCCAAAGAAAAACTACACAAAATCTTTACATACTACATACGCATTCGGTCAGTGCCCGCACTGTAAAGGTAGGCACGTGCTGATGCAATGTCCAAAGTTCACGGAAATGGACAAAACCGAACGAAACAACACTGTTTCAAACCTACATAATATATGTAAAAACTGTTTATACAGCCACGGCGGCACAAAATGCTCGTCAAATAAAACTTGCAAAGAATGCAATAAAAAACATCATACGATGTTGCACAACGAAAACGCCTTGCCTACAACTTCAGCAAATCAAAACTGTTCTAATCATCATGCGACTAGAGATTTGGAGATACTTTTACCAACGGTCCAGTTGAAGATAAAATCTGAAAATGGATCTTACGTCACTCTTCGAGCTCTACTGGATCAAGGTTCACAAGTGAACTTGATCACTGAACAAGCTGCCAAGCTACTTCGACTACCAACAACACGAATGAACGCCACAATCTCTGGGGTCGGAGCGCAGGCAGGAGCCTGCAGAGGATGTATTCAACTAACCTGCAAGTCCATACATTCAAATTATACGTTTGAAACTCAGGCACTAATATTGAAACGACTTACAAATAATTTACCTAGCATGTCCTTTGAAAAGCCAAACTGGCCGCATCTTGAAAATTTGAAGCTTGCTGATCCTGAATTCAATAAATCACGTCCTGTCGACCTACTACTGGGAGCCGACATCTACTCGGATGTTATCCTGGACGGAGTCCTGAAGGGAAACCAACAAGATCCTATTGCACAACATACGCGACTAGGCTGGATTCTGTGTGGAAAAATGAAAACTTTTAACTGCCATACAGTTCTTGCCGGTCTCGACAACATCGACGAGCATGAGGGTAACACTCAGGACAACAAGGACACTTCAAAGGACGACTACGACTACGTGGAGGACTTCTCTAAAACTACAACTGGCCTCGATCTCAATAAAGTTAAAAATAAAGGCCCTTATACACTAACAAACATGAATAACTTAATCCACACCTCTATTTCCGAACTTCGGCAACAAAAGTCGGCACCTAGCAGCTTACAACGAGGCGGCGACATACGGGAATCGTTTACTACCAAACATCCATCTATACTAAAAACCTTTCAACCTTCAAAAGAACAAACAACTGAACTTACCGAAATGAAAAATGTTATGAAAAAAGAACAATTGATTTGTAACAAAAACATGCCAATATACAGCTTAGAGAACAAAATCGCTCCTTGCGAAGCAAAACTATTGAGTCACATTACAAACTCAACTTGTGACGTCACTAAAACGTCATGCAGTGACGTGTGGGTGGTACTTTACCCGAGGAACTCCTGGCTGGCTGTCTGCTGCGGAGCCTGTACTTTGCGCATCGTATGCGACAACAGTGACGTCACGTCATATGCTATGACATCATCGGCAATTGTAACGTTACAATCCAGCGACTTCACCATCTACTCACGCAACGAGTGTAACACCAATATGAACATAGAGGCCAACTTTAACATTCCACTGCTGAACTGTACAGTGAACAGAACGGAGGAGGTACAAGACATTGATAAAAGACTTCTATTTCAAAAGAAAAGAGAAATCCTTCTCGAACAACTATCTTCTCATGACTTACATCAATACGCGATTTGCTACACTCTACTTGCAGTCGCTATCGTTATCATCATCATCTGGGTAGTTAAAAAATACTTACCTCAAAGATGCTCAAAAAAGCTTCATAGAGAAGACAGAGCTTCAACAACCAAGAAGAAGACCAGGCAGAAAACACTTAGCCACGCAGCGACCTCGTCACGAGCACGGGTCGAACTACAAAGAACACCTCAAGACAACATTTAACGAATAATACGTTTTTTGCTTTGTACTGGCATATCTTCTCTTGATAGTCATTTACATTTTATTTACTTATTTTGATAAACATTTTAACTTTACTCTAAACTATATTTTTACTCTACCTTAAACTTAATTTTGAATTTACTATTAACATTTTAACCTAAACTTACATTATAACTTAACTTTATCTTTACATTTTTACCTAACTTAACTTTCTCCTTTTGGGGTTGCCAACATGTACGGTTTCACCATACATACCTAAACAAAATAGCGCACGCGTCATTTTGCACGCGCTGCAGTTTACTCTGACTGTCGTAATTTATATTACCTAAATTCTTCAGTACGTGACCTACTCTCGAACAAGAGACACTATCAAAGGAAGACTTGCCACCTTTACTTTGTATTAACATCTTCGTGAATAAACTTAACTTTTACTGTGAATCTTGTGGTCGTGCTCATTATAACTAACTGGCATAAAACTCTAACTTACCCTATCAGTGAACTAAGTGATAGACTCAGTGTGGTACCATACAACTTGTGGTACCTATCTACAAACTACTACTACAACAGCATCGTTCATGTAAGGTCAACACCATCTAGACCCTACAGTGTGTAAGCCCTCTCATTCTGGGTAATCTCTCAGAAATTAAATAAGTTTCCAAAAATTTTGATTTCGGCAGGATTCGAACCTGCGCCCCAATTTAACCAAAGCTGCGCCCCCACCCTAAGTTAAGTAGGTACGGGTGGGCTCTAACCGGGTCACTATAATGCACGACAATTTATTGAACCTACGACCGAATAATGTACACCTTGATAATCCGTATCAGTAGATAATACTCTATTTACGCAAAACCTAATAAAATTGGAAGCCATGACACGGATTATCAGGGTGTAACATTATTTGGCCGTACAATAAATTGTCGCGCATTATAGTGACCCCTCTAAACCAACTAAGCCACAAAATCTTTTGTTTTTCTCAGTATTTAGGGTGGGGGAGGGGAATTATTTTTAGTGTTATCTACTATCTATAATAGTAAAGAGGAAAGATTTATTTTGTATTTTTGTAGTAAACTACTGGACCGATTTCAAAAACTCTTTAGCCTGGCTTTTTGCGTTATAGTGCGTTATTCGCATTGGGCAAATGTCCCAAAAAAATTCGATTTCGGAAGGATTCGAACCCGCATTCTAACCAACTAAGCCACGAAGCCATTATTTTTGGTACATTATTAAATTTTCGTAGAGAACCTCTTTTGCTGTTAGAAAGCTACATTATCAATTTATCGCTGAGTAAGGAGTAACATAGGCTATAGAGTATACCCGTGAGAAGCTGGGGCAGATCACTAGTACTATGTAATTTCGTAGGTAACCGCAATAGGTACGTGTTTAACATAACAACTTATTCTTGAAGAAAACAGCTTTGAATAGAAACAGCTGTAGCGTTTGAGGTCACAGACTGTAGACCGATGTGTAATTTGAACTTGAGGATTTGTTTGAATAACAATGTTATTGTGAGTAAAATAATATTGTTTTATAAGTATATGGTCTTTGACAGGCTATGATGGATTCCTGCAAGGACAGTGGCATAATATTGTCCGAGATTAGATGATTTCTTTACAGTTAATTCCGTTGATTGAAGTCGATGTTGGGGTACAAGGGAGACTCCAAGATCTCGTCTCCCAAGCCAACCTAACCTGCACGTGGTGTACCCTGCTAGATAACGAACTAGGCTCTGGTGAAAATATCAACATTCTTCATAATTTGCAAACACATACTATTATTTTCCATTACTTGACACTGGCAGAAAAGAGTCCAACCAGACTTATATTGCCATTAACTAAGAATCATCATCATCATGTCGATGTAGAATATGACCCCCAACCCCCAAAAAAATATTTCACTTCCTAAACCAAACACCCAATACATGTCTACAATTTTAATACTATTAATTTATCATAATTGTGAACTTGTCCTTTAATTAATGTAATTGGTGTTACCTACCATATTAATTAAAGTAAATAAATAAATATAATGTCAGATGTCAGTGTCTGACCCTTTAGTTACTTTAGTGTGAGCTTTAGTGCTATACTTTCTTATAAATCTGTGCCATAAGTACTATACTTATAAATCTGTGGTCTGACCTCAGAAGAACTATCATATAGAACTGCCGTATTGTTCAATTTGACACGGAAGCAATAATGGACTACCAGTCTCTTTCTCACAACAGTGGTTTTACGTTAGGAAAAAACATACACACTCTTTTTATCAGCGCCCTCTTCCTGATTTTGATGTACTTTTGCTGTCACGGACGCCATTTTATTCTACGGTTTTGTTTACATGTGAGGAGATGTCATTGTGAGATTTTTATGTTTTCCCCGTGTTTTCGACTTATTTATTAAGCAAAACTGTGATAAAAATTGAAAATCATATAGAAGAGGTACCGTGAAGTGTTCTGTAGCAGGCTGTGGCCTATGCCAAAGCAAAAACAGGCCGAATCTAACCATAATCCGCCATGTTTATCAACCGATTTGTTTACATATGTATCCAGGAAAAGTACATGCTTATGGCAGTTCTATATGATAGTTCTTCTGAGGGTCTGACCGAACAACGTAGTGAAAAAATTCTATGTCTATGGTATCAACTAAGTACCGCTTAGATGAATTATACCTAGATGGTTGGCATGCGTGGCCGTGAAAAGAGACAGAGTATTCGAAGTGGTGTTGCCATGCAATTTTTTTTACCCTGACTAGGTTCGTAATTTCATGTCTGGTAGAGCCGTATGGCTTAGAATTTGCACTTACCGAACTCTTCTCGTGGGTGTCGTATGAGGCGACTAAGGGGCATACACCGGGGGGCGGGCAGCAGCGCCTCTTGCAGAATAGATCTACCACCGAACCGAACTGCGATTCACAACCCGCATGCCCAGCGTGAGGATTATAAGCATTACCCCTCATCATCATCATCAGCCTATACCAGTCCACTGCTGACTACGGATTCCTAAAATTTATTTAATTAAGTACCTACCTTAGTATGCCTATGCGGGAATAGGTAAAGTGAGCATTGAAATAAAACTACGTTTAGGTATCAATTTTATTTTCTTAAATTTATTACCACCGCTACTTATACTACTAGCTACGTGAAGAAATAATTTCAAACTCTTTAAAATATTTTACTTTATTTACTATTAACTTATACAAATAATTTTGAAAAAAATATTATTGCTAGGGAATCCATTCAAACACGATAAACAGGCACAGACTTACAATAAAAATTGCACTTTGGAAATCACATTTCTGCTAAGTATTTAATATTACACAGGAATTGCCAAGATAAGACAACCAGAACAAGAAATTCAAAAGCATTTTTACATTGTAGGCCTACCTACTTCAGATAAAAGTTCAGAGAAAACAAATAAATGACACTATTTATATCTCAAACACAGTATTACCTACGTCCTTGCTTATTTATACAAATATTATTATGTAATAATGACTTTTTTGATTCTTAAGATAGTTATATCAATATTTATTCTCCACAAATCATAGGATCACAGTCAAATCAACTGCATACCCAACTTATCAAAATGTAGGTTTATCAGCCTTATATTCAATTATATTAATATTATTAGTACTTATATAAGTACATTAGTATTAACAAGTAATTTATAATATTAGTACTAAATACTATTTATTGATAATAATATAATATGCACATAATTCATAATATTGTACGTACACTTTATTAAACTGTACGTGTTTATTAATTTACACTGTGTCGTTGTATGTGTGTACTGGATTGTATTTCTCTTACAAACACAAAGTTTTCATGATTTCCTTCACGTACCTTTCCCGTAGTATTTATCTTACATGCCTGAAATAAAATGTTAAAGGAAATATGAATATTATATACATAATATAGTACCTAGTTTAAATATGGCAAGTATTAGTTACACCAAATCCTATACCATTAAAATATTTTTGAATTTGATTTGAATGGAAGGTAGGTAGACTAAAACACAAAGTAGGTAAGAATATTGTTTAATCAAAGTCTCAAAAAAATTTTAACCACTGGTTGCACTGAGCCATTAGTTATGTATTTATTTATTTTACTTACCAGTCTTGTAACAGCACGAGGGAACAGATATGTTCGCTGTTTCTTTTTATGAAAACATTTTCATGAATGGTTTGATACAAATTCTTGTTTTTTTTTGGGTTCCCAAATTTTTGCGAACCGTGGGGCTTCTATCTATCTAAAGCAGACGTTTTCATTACTACGAGACAGTTCATTGATTTTGGGAAATCTGTAAAAAATAAAAACATATTTTAAGTTAATGTGGATGTAAGTATTTATGCGAATATTTTGCGCCATGTTTGGGGAATTTTATTGTCGAGTGCAGGCAACCCTAAATTTTCGTAATTTTAGGTTATGTTCATTAGAATTAGCACAAAACATAATTTTTGAGCCTTTTCTCAATGGAAATCTATGAATCAATAAGTTTTGAACCTTTTTTAAGTCAAACGAACTTGTACTTACAAGTGGAATGATAAATTTGGCACTTTTCGTTCACCTTCACTTTAACATCAAATAACATTGCATCACATCATCTTTGCTTCAGGTATATATTGTTGTGAGATGCAGGAATGTCCGCAGAGTCACTTTACCACATTTAATTAGCAAAAAACATTATAAAGGTCGAATAAACAAATACTGTGTTGAAGTCCATCGATGTGCCTGGCATATTTGTTTAGCACATAGATGAGCTAAACAATGAAAAAACTGGCCACGCGGATGAAATAGGAATAGGACTCATTCTATCTCATTTTTTCTCAGGCTATCAGCATATTTTGATCTCTCTCTTGTGTGAATGAGATGGGCATATACAAGAGCTCTATACCCTTCTTCCTCTAAGAAGTACCGCTTGCTCCCACGCTTTGTTAGTCTTTTGAACGTAGTGAACAAATTCTATGTCTATGGACCGAACCGAACCTGAATATTGTATTGTAGGTACAGGTAGCGGCACGTAAGTTTAGCGCTGAGCGATACGTGGAAGGGATTACTGCGCATGTGTACTGTCGCGCACGCAATACATTGCGGAGCGTCGTATTGGCTCGGGGAACCGAATGCGACTGACGAGCCAAGCGTCGTATTGGCTCGGGGAACCGAATGCGACTGACGAGCCAATCGGCGCTACGCACGCTCGCCCTTCACCCCGCTAACCCCCTCGAGTACCTTAATTTTTACTTCTGCGCAATAACGGTCAGCGCTAAACTTACGTGCCGCTACTTGTATCAAGGTACCTCGTGATCGAAGCCACGGGCAGCAGATAGTTGTATAAATAAAAGGCAGAGAACGAGTAAAATAGATAACCGGATTTATTAAGAATCGCAATAAATACAGGTACAATTTATATTTACAAGCTCTGTAAACTAAAATGCGCGCCAACAGTAACCGACATCTTGGAATAATAAAATTATCTGAATCGAACAAGAATTGTGTCGCCATTTTTAACGGAAAAATACGAGAGTTCTTTCATATTATTGTTCAACGGAAATTCAGTGCCTTTCATGTTTTCGTCCAAAAGGTGTAAAGTAGGTTTTCCATGGTGGCCGAATTTGGTGAAGAGTCTTTGAGAGAGTGTAAGGAGTTTTTGTACAGCCATGGTCGAGGGGAATTTCTTCTTGAAGGATTTCCCGTTTTCATCTGTGATGGTGATTTCGAGGAGTTGTGAGGTGAGGGTTGTGGTTTTGACCTGCTTCACGAGGAGACTGTCGTCTGGTATACCGTATTCTGAAAGGAAAAAAGTATCTGTTTAGGTATTTATATCAACTACATAGGTAGATTGAGATGTATGAAGATTACTGAAACGACCAGTTACGATGCTCGCTCGTTTATTACTAAAGTGCCATACAAGAGGCGCGGCGCACTGCCGCGCGTATACGAGTGGTAGCTTAGGTAGGTAGGTATAGCTACATATACATCACAGATACTAAATAGGACTCGGACGACCTCTGTGACGAGTTGGGTGAAGGTCTGCCTGCGACGCAGGAGGTTGCGGGTTCGATTCCCGCCTCGAGACAAATGTGTGTACGATCTGCAGACATTTGTTCAGGGTGCTCTGGTCGTTTTCTATGAATAATAAAAAATATCTATCATGTAATGTATTGTATTATGTATATCAGTTATCTAGTACCCATAACACAAGCTCTGCTTAGCTTGGAGCTAGATAATACTGTGTGAATTGTTCAGCATTATTTATTATGTTTATCGGTATCAACAATTTCATTTTTTTCAAGCGCGAAATAAAACTAATAAGATGTTTTTGTGTTCGTTGTTAACAGCTTCCGTATGCACGCGCGTCTTAAATCCACCTAAAATATGCAACGTCGCGAGAATCGCTTTTAATACCGGTATTTTAAAGCAAACTATAAATACTTCAAAAGTATCGATACTTTGCTCATCTGCCAGCAGTTTTTCACTGATCGTCATCCCACCTGGCCGGAGGGCGTTCTACACTACGTTTGCTGAGTCGCTGTCTCCACTCAACACGTTTACACCAGCGGTTTTTTATCGCTAGATATGGCCAGCCCACTGCCACTTCAGCTTGCTAATTCTTTGAGCGGACACTTATCATCAGCCTATACCATCAGACATAGGCCTCCCCTAATGAGCGCCATAGCGCCCTGTTTTCAGCTTGCCGCATCCAGCATCTGTCAGCAGTCTTTCACAGATTGTCATCCCACCTGGTCGGAGGGCGTTCTACACTACGTTTGCTGAGTCGCAGTCTGCACTCAAGAACACGTTTTATACCAGCGGCTTTTTTTTACGCTAGATATGGCCGACCCACTGCCACTTCAACTTGCTATAATTCATTGAGTGGACACTTACTGTCAATCAAAACCTGGAACCGTCCATGCTCCGTCTGGAAAGCGCTGGCCAGCTCTGGATTGTCTCTGGTCAGCTTCCACTCAGCTCCAAATCGCTTTATATAGTCGTATTCTGCACCGCGACGGAGTTCTGGAGTTATCTGGGAGCCGTTCAATTCCTGAAGAAGAAGACATTTATTTATAACAACAAAACAAACAGTTAAAATGAAGACACACTTGTAGAATAGGTACAATAGTTGTTATAATAAAACCGGCCAAGTGCGAGTCGGATTCGCGCACGAAGGGTTCCATATCATTATCTATAAAAACGGCAAAAATCACGTGTGTTGTAGGTAGTCCCCCTTAAATTATTTTTTTTAATTTACTGTTATAGCGGCAACAGAAATACATCATCTGAGAAAATTTTAACTGTAACTATCACGGTTCATGAGAAACAGCCTGGTGACAGACAGACAGACGGAGGGACAGCGGAGTCTTAGTGATAGGGCTTTTAGTTTTTCACTACACTTGTTTGTCTCGTATAGTGGCCAGTGATTTGCTTGTACATAATAAATACATTACCATAAGCGTGCCAATATTAGCTATGATGATCTGTGCGCCGGTGTCGTAATCCTCGGTGTTTTGGATTGGATTCTTCAGGAAGTACAGCTTCTTCAGGCTTTTCAGTTTACCGAGCTCGCTGAGCGACCGCCACTGAAATGCAGAAAACTTTCATTTACAAGCTGGTAGTCTTTGTATATCGAGGGGCGGGCAGCAGCGCCTCTTGCATAATAGACCTACCTTCGAACTGCGATCCCCAACCCGCATGCTCAGCGTGGGGATTATGGGCATTACCCACCATGAGATAAAAAAAAGGGGGAGGCCTGCGTCCAGCAGTGGACTATTATAGGCTGTTGAGGTTGAGGAGTCTTTGTATGGGCAAACTCTGGGACTAACCGCAGGCGAGCAAGCGATTAGCTAACAACAATATTCTCCACGAGAATTTAATGTCCCAAATTTTTTTAAAGTTCGGCAGGATTCGAACCCGCACCCCACCCTCAGCACGGGTGTGCTCTAAACAACTAAACCACGAAACCTTTGTCGTCAACGTATCTCCTGTAGGTGGCGATAACGGTGCTATGGCCGTAAAAGGTCCTAAAGATTTTCGGTTAAACCGACAAGGGTAAGTATGATAATACAGACGTGGATAAACCTAGACTGCAGATGTCTGTAAGATGACGGATTTTTTTGACTGCATACGCTGCAGAATCGATAGGTTATCTATGTGTGGGCTCCATTAAAGTTTATTATCTAAGATAATTCACCAGTATTATTTAACCGCATAACAAGAAAATACTAGTTTTTATGTGTATGTACGTTTATAAATAAAATAAATAAAAAATATCAATGTATATGTATATAAATTTAATTTAATTTTTATCATTAGTATAGTTTATTGCATGTTAGTTATTATGGTAGTTAGTGTATGTATAATGTAATTATTTTATTTTCAATGCCACCGTCTATTATTGTTCTTTTATGTCCAGTCCATCCCAAGGTTGCCTGGAAGAGATCGCTCAAAGCGATAAGGCCGCCCTTTGTACTTCTTTTATTTCATGTTTTTTCTTTTGTATTGTATTTTGTGTTTGTGTGGTACAATAAAGAGTTTTCTATCTATTCTATCTATCTATCTATAATTCCTAAGAATACTCTACTTTCAACATTTTCTAACCACCTTTACCACGATGACAAAACAAATACTCACATCATGAACCTGATTCCGATTCAAGAACAGCACCTCCAGTTCTTCAAATTCCACCTTCTCCTTAAACCTGATCTCTTCGATCACACAGTCATTCAAACTCAAAACTTTTAGCCTCAACCGTCCAATTTTTAACACTTCATACCACGATGAAATCGGGTTGCCATCCAGTCTTAGAATCGATAGGTTGTTTAAGCATTCTCCGGGTTCAGATAGGGTTACAATCTTGTTGTGAGCAGCTATGAGCTCTATTACGTTGGGCCAGAGTTGGGATAGCGTTAGCAGGTCCTGCCATTGGTAATTGCAAACGGATATGTTGAGTTTTTCAAGGTTTCTGAAGTGGATTGACATTTGGGCGAGAGTTTGTTCCGGGAGGTCGATGGCCATGCGGTTCTTGCTGAAAAAAGTTGAATGTATTTTCAAAACTCTTACTACGAAATTGTGATTTTAATAAAAAAACAGTAAGCAAAATGTATTTTTGACGACCTCTGTGGCGCGGTGGGCTAAGGCTTGCCTGCAACGAAGGAGGCTGCGGGTTCGAATACCGCCTCGGGACAAATGTATGTACGATCTGCAGTCATTTGTGCAGGGTGATCTGGTCGTTTTCTATATATAATAAAAAAATATCTATCTGTGTATTGTGTTATATTATGTATATCAGTTATCTAGTACCCATAACACAAGCTCTGCTTATCTTGGGGCTAGATGATACTGTGTGAATTGTCCAGCATTATTTATTTATTATTAAATTTTCGTAGTAAATTTGACTTGTCTGAGTGCTTATTTTGTAAGCTTAAAGAAAGAAACGTTATTGAATTATTAATTAATTATGAACTCAAGCACAGATTGCTGACTAGGTATTACAGGCCTAGGTATCTTACCTAACATTCAGCTCCACTAACTGAGGCAGCTGCGCAGACAGGTTGATGACCTCTCTCCAGCCGGACAGCAAGTTAGCGGACACGTCCATATGACGCGCGCCAGGGCACAGCGCCGACACGTGGCCGGAGCGAGCCACGTTCTGGTCGTGGACGCAGATCTCTTGCAGCCGGTCAAACTTTCTGGAATTAAGAGACAGATATATGACGCCAGTATCGGAATAGGATAGACATAGGATTTCGCGTTTAAAAGAGCGGGATAACGCAGAGCGGCGTAAACTCAAAAATTGAAGATTTTGCTGATTATCTTTTAATTAAGACATTTTTTTGTAAAAATAAGCCGAAGAAGCCCTGGGTATTCTTCTATTTAATATAGTGATGAAAATAAAAAAATCTTGTGATTGATAATTTAGGAGAAAAAATTTTAAAACTAAGAAAACAGATGGCACTTTGCACAACTATTTCTGATATAAAAATAGTTTTTTTTTTCATTTTCGAGTCGAAGGGGATCTGCCTTGTATCCCATAGATTTATTGTGTATTTTTATTAAAGTTTTTTCGATAAAGATGACGTAAAAAAAATTGTTTTAGTGTACCTAACCCAAATTAGCTCAATTCACATCATCTATGGCCGCGTTTGGCAAACTACGTCAAGTCTTCTCGTCATCCATACCGCAATGCTTGAAAACGAAAGTTTTCAATCAGTGCGTCCTACCCGTCATGACCTACGGAGCTGAGACGTGGACACTCACGGTAGGGCTGGTCCACCAGTTTAAAGTCGCCCAGCGAGCTATGGAGAGAGCTATGCTCGGAGTTTCTCTGAAGGATAGGATTCGCAACGAATACATCCGACAGAGAATCAAGGTTATCGACATAGCTCAAAGGATTAGCAAGCTGAAGTGGCAGTGGGCTGGCCATATCTCGAGAAGAACCAGCAACTGGGGTAAACGTGTTCTTGAGTGGAGACCGCGACTAGGCAAACGTATTGTAGGACACCCTCCGACCAGGTGGGATAACGACTTGCGAAAGACTGCTGGCAGATGCTGGATGCGGCAGGCTGAAGACAGGGCGCTATGGCGCTCATTAGGGGAGGCCTATGTCAGCAGTGGAATAATGTAGGCTGATGATGATGATGACTAAAAATAAATAATACTCACTGTTTCTGCCGGATCTTTTCAAAGCCCACCATCTCAATGAAGGGAGCGCCCATCTCTCTCTTCCACTCGTTGATTACAGTTTTGCGGTGAGCAGCAACCGTCTCATCCTGGAAACATTGACAATAAATATATAAATAATGCTGGACAATAATCTAAAAAATTTATACACATACGCCCATAGATAATTTAAACTTTTAAACTTCCTTTTTGTTTAAGAAATTAAATAAGTTCCCAAAAATGTGATATAGACACTGTGATATAGACACATCAGCTCTCAGCTGCTCGTCTATAATCCAATAATAATAATAATAATAAATTTTTATCTTCAGCGTGACTCGAACCCGCGCCTCACCCTACGGGCGCGGCGTGTAACTGCAATACAACGGAACTAGCCAGTTTTTCTTTAGAAAAAATCTTAGAAAAACAAGGTATGAAATCCTATGAGACTGATCGCACTACGCGTCAGCGGAACTGCGCTGCTTTTCTGGTGCTTTGTTCTAATTTGATGCGAAGTGCCACGGTTGCGCAGTTCCGCTGTCGCGCAGTGCGTTTGCAAGCGGTCATAAATGCGATTTGAATTTCTCTCTAAAATGCTAAAAAACTACTTGTGTCTGTCTATGACGTTACCATAATATATTTTATTCAGTAGAATCTCGTCATTAACAAATTTTAATAATATAATAGAAAAAATTTGAACTTATATATTTATTTGATTTTTTCTTTCTGAATAAAGATGTTAAGTTTTAATTTATATTTATTTATTTTATTTATTTAAAACTTTATTGCACTAAGGTACAAAGGGTGGGCTTAATGTCGAGGCCTTTTTAACCTGCCGACCAATAATGAACACATGTTTTAACAGATGGTTGGCGTGCTTATATTAGTTTTACAAAATATAGATACTTACTAAAACTTTTTTACTTAAATATAATATTATACATATACCTAAAAATATACTAATGAAAATAAGGTTTAAACAGCTAAATTACAAGAAAAGAAGAACAAAAACTATTTGTGTAACCTCAAGCGAGCAAATGCCGAGCAAATGCCTGCGTATACAATATCGTCAAGAAACAAAGAAAGCAATTGATTGCAGAAAGTCAGACCTTTTTCATTGTTATTTCTGTGGTTATTCTGTGAGTACATTAACATATTGTGACAGCATAACACACTCAGAATTCTCTGTTTAGTTTTCAATGTGTCATGGCGGATTGATGTTTTTTGTAGTTTTATTTTATCAAAATAATAGGTTCAATAATCTTAATCACATTTAAAAAAAAATTAAACATGTTTTGTAAGCTTTGGCTTAGGTATAATTCAGTAATATATACATATTTTGTTGATTTTTAGTTACTGTCATTGTCATCATCATTTCTATTGTGTGTAAGTGTAACATAAGAATATTTCAAACATTTATAAAAGAAAATAACATAGGTCTATAATTTTATGCCCATTATAAAAGTAATAGTGAGTGAAAATCCTCATTCAAGTTTGAGAGAGATAGCCCCCTGAACTTTATGTGTCTCACGAGTCGATCCGTACTATTTTAAATAACCACTTTATAAACATTTTGTTGCTCGGCTAGTCCAAAAAGACCTGAATTTTCTCCAAAAACTGAATTGCATAAGAGTCACTGAGGACATGCTTGAACGAGTCAATTCCGACCCAACATTCAAGAAACGCATAATTACTGGTGAGGAAAGGAAACATAGGTTTACGAGTTTGACATGCAAACTAGTCAACAATAGGTAGAAGACATAAAGGAGAATTTGTGGCGAAAACGAAACTCAATTCTGAAAAAGCATTTTAAATGTTTTGATGATTGGATTATTCGTTGGCGTAAGTCTATAGTTTCTGAAAGAGGATCCTACTTTGAATTGAAGGCAATAAATTAAATTTGGATGAATAACTAACATTCCAGGTATTATTGATCTTTTCCCTGTACTTTTTGATAGAGAAGTATTTATAGTTTTTTTGTTTATATTCCCACTATCAATTATTGTTTACAGAATTACTGGTCAATCCACACAACTGTTAATTCAGTATTTAGTGAAACTCAGTGCACTCCCGATCATACCTGATTTACCTTGATTGTTGATAAAATTTCAAATAATCAGATGATGCAATTACCATAACAAGAACAAAAACAATACCTACTCCTGCACATACAGTCATTGAAAAGGAATGTAGGTGTAACGGTGACCCAATCATATTGAAGTTTATTATTTACAAGACTTTTTTATTACAATACTCGGTTATATCTTGATGTAAAACTTAGAAAACTTACCTCTCGATCTCCGTAGTACCGCCTTATAGCATCAGCACAAGACTTCATCGGGGCGATCTTGTTAGGTCGCACGAACGACCCTGCACCAGGCCGTGAAGTTTTGAAGTACTGGATATCATCCACGGAACCATCATGCTTCCCCCTAGATTCTTCGTCCCATTCTACCCCGTACCACATCCCCTTATATCCAGAAACCTCCCCAATATACCTCACAGTACCAAAATCTTCCCCACACTTGATACGGCTACCAATATTCACTTGTATCTCATTATCATCGACCGCATTATGGCTGTCCATGGTACCGTTAAAAAATTTTGGAATTAGGTTTACAGGCATTGCGCCCACCATTATTTTGTATTTTCGAAAATGGAACTATTTAGCAAAATGAAAACAGGCTGAAACAATTTTTACAAAAAAGCTGCTGTGAGCTGAAGTGCAACTGTCAGTTTGTTTGTGTCACGTCGATCAAAGTGTCAAAACAAAAACGAAAATACTAGTGATGAGATAGGCTGCTTAGTATCGAAATTACCTACGATCTCGATTTTTTAATCGCTCCAACACTACCAGTGTTCTGCTTTCTATGATTTTGAATGTTGATACCTAGTAAGCCATTCACCTGAAGCGCATTATCGGTCGCTAATAATAGCCTGCGTTTTTGCGATAATGCGTCTCGATTCCTTACAGCTGCAGTTTTATCGCGTGAAATTTTCACACGCTGCCACCTGGTCGGAGGGCGTCCTACACTACGTCTGATGAGTCGCTCTCGTACGATGATACGGAGCCCACCGGCCGCGCTGTATGTGAGTCGACTCGCACTTCGCTGGTTTTATTTTAACATGTAATGGTTTTTAATAATCACTATTTAATATTCAATATAATATCATGACGTGAGATACAATTTGGCTGCAAAACTGTAAAGTTATGTTTTTTTTTACGAAAACATTTTAAGACTCCGTATATTTTCAGTTGGTTCCTATTATGTTTTAATAAAACTCTATTATTTTTGAAATTTTTAAAAATAAAGTAAATAAATAATGCTGGACAATTCACACAGCATTATCTAGCCCTAAACTAAGCAGAGCTTGTGTTATGGGTACTAGATAACTGATATAATACAATACATTACATAGATAGATATTTTTTACAACAAAACTCCTAGTGAGTTGCAAAATCTATCAGTAAATAAATTCAAACAAATTATACAAACCTTTCTGTGCAAAAAGGCTTACTTCAAAATATCAGATCATCTAGTAGATAAAAAAGCTTAGGACGGGTTTTGCTTCAACTCAAAAAATAACAACTAACTGGCTAAAGGTTTCTTCGTCGCTTCTTTACTTTAGTCTACATACCGAAGCTTATTTCCGGGTCAATGTTTTATTTTAAGATTTTGACCATTTCTAAGTGTAAGAAGTTCGTAGTTTGGCTCCGCTGTAACTTTTAAATTTTTAATGATACTGCCCTGTTTTGTGTATATAAAAAAAACAATAAATTAAAATACGAATTTTCAGAAAAACGTTAAAGAACTATTGAACACGTGTTTCAGGATATTTCAAAATATTCATAAAAATTAGGTAAATGGCTTTATTAAAGTTTGAAATTCGTACCTTGGCTTCTGATTAGTGGGATTAGATTGAAGAGCAATACAAATCGTTTCTTCTACGCGAGCGAAGCCGCGAGCGGAAAGCTAGAACTGTATAAAAAAACATTACCGTGACGGGACAGACTAGGCTGGTGGTATTTAAAGGTGGCTGAATACCCACCCAATAAGTCTTCTCGTCATCCACACCGGCCACCGCTATGCTTGAAAAAGAAAGTTTTCAATCAGTGCATCCTACCGGTAACATGACCTATACAGAGCTAAGATGTGGACACTCTCGGTAGGGCTGGTTCACCAGTTCAAGGTCGCTCAACGAGCTATGGAAAGAGCTATGCTCGGAGTTCCTCTGAAGAAAAGGATTCATAACGAATACATGCGACAGTGAACCAAAGTTCGACATAGCTCTAAAAATTAGCAAGCTGAAGTGGCCGACAACCGACAACCGTTGAGGTAAACGTGTTCTTGAGTGGAGACCACGACTCGGTTAATATAGTGGGACGCCCTTATTATTAAAACATAATATGTTTTAATAAAACTCTATTATTTTTGAAATTTTTAAAAATAAAGTAAATAAATAATGCTGGACAATTGTGGAATGTGGAAAAAGTGGAATTCACACAGCATTATCTAGCCCTAAACTAAGCAGAGCTTGTGTTATGGGTACTAGATAACTGATATAATACAATACATTACATAGATAGATATTTTTTACAACAAAACTCCTAGTGAGTTGCAAAATCTATCAGTAAATAAATTCAAACAAATTATACAAACCTTTCTGTGCAAAAAGGCTTACTTCAAAATATCAGATCATCTAGAAGATAAAAAAGCTTAGGACGGGTTTTGCTTCAACTCAAAAAATAACAACTAACTGGCTAAAGGTTTCTTCGTCGCTTCTTTACTTTAGTCTACATACCGAAGCTTATTTCCGGGTCAATGTTTTATTTTAAGATTTTGACCATTTCTAAGTGTAAGAAGTTCGTAGTTTGGCTCCGCTGTAACTTTTAAATTTTTAATGATACTGCCCTGTTTTGTGTATATAAAAAAAACAATAAATTAAAATACGAATTTTCAGAAAAACGTTAAAGAACTATTGAACACGTGTTTCAGGATATTTCAAAATATTCATAAAAATTAGGTAAATGGCTTTATTAAAGTTTGAAATTCGTACCTTGGCTTCTGATTAGTGGGATTAGATTGAAGAGCAATACAAATCGTTTCTTCTACGCGAGCGAAGCCGCGAGCGGAAAGCTAGAACTGTATAAAAAAACATTACCGTGACGGGACAGACTAGGCTGGTGGTATTTAAAGGTGGCTGAATACCCACCCAATAAGTCTTCTCGTCATCCACACCGGCCACCGCTATGCTTGAAAAAGAAAGTTTTCAATCAGTGCATCCTACCGGTAACATGACCTATACAGAGCTAAGATGTGGACACTCTCGGTAGGGCTGGTTCACCAGTTCAAGGTCGCTCAACGAGCTATGGAAAGAGCTATGCTCGGAGTTCCTCTGAAGAAAAGGATTCATAACGAATACATGCGACAGTGAACCAAAGTTCGACATAGCTCTAAAAATTAGCAAGCTGAAGTGGCCGACAACCGACAACCGTTGAGGTAAACGTGTTCTTGAGTGGAGACCACGACTCGGTTAATATAGTGGGACGCCCTCCGGGCACCGGCCAGATATGGTGATGACCTGCGAAAGACTGCAGGCTTGGTGCGTTAAGCTGAAGATAGGTCGCTCATTAGGGCCTATGTCCAGCAGTGGACTAGCATAGGCTGATGATTAATACTCAGTGCAGCAGTGGCTGATGACATGATTTCGATCGTGAAAACTAAGAACACGAGATAAATCCACTCGATTTTATTATGCTATGATAAATTGCTCATCACTACTTTTCACAGAAAGTGCAGCCGTCAAAATGACTCATGCCATGCCATTAATTTCGTGTCTTGAAAGAGTTCTAGATGGCGTTGCTAACCACTTTTCAAAACATAGTTCTAAACGCTGATTGGCTATGAGCTCCAGGATTACAGTTCGACCAATTACAAAAGTAGGTAGTGCTTGACAGACTGACAGACAAAGGACAGACAGGACGACTCGAGAAAGGACGAAAAAAACTGCATTTTGAACGAGCGAGATTCGCACTCACCCACCTCGCCTGTGAGCTTGAGCTGTCAAAAAACGCGAAGTCGCGCGCGGGTGGAGGTCGAAGGGTGTTATTTATTTTCATCAGTTTTAGGATTAGTTATTTTATTATAAAGTACCTAAGTGAACGACGCGACGGTGAATATTTTGAAAACAGCACTAGGGTGCAATGATCCACTTCTATTTAGTACCATTCGTCGTTTCGCCGCCGCGCTAGCGTCATCTCCCTCGCAACTTTCCGAAATCGGGAATCGGGACGTGAATTGAATAGTGTTTTTTTACCAAAAATGGCTACCGACAGGACTATTCCAGACGTTAACGCAAAATTCTAACTTAAAAAATGCATGTGTGCAGAATAAATGTGGGTTTTCATAGGTGAACATGTGTTATGTGCTGTGTAAATAAGTTCACGGATTGATCTCAACAAAGGAAGCTTCAAAATGAGGTACGTACAAGTTCATCGCTCCACCGAGCTTTAGTTAGCAAAACAAATAAATAATTACTCTGATCATGCACGCGTTGATCTATTTACGTACATGGATAATTTACTGCTCTGCTGAGTTCAGTTTTTTCTTGCTCAGCATGTTCTTTTTATCTGATACAACAAAGTAAACAGACGGTGCGGTAGATATGGTTCATCGATTACGAACCTATCTTTTCGAAATATTTACGATTTCTGAATGAAACTGTTATTAGAAGTATTATACGCACATTGCCCTTAACTTCTTCCATTGTTTCAATTAAAAATAACAAGCCGACAGTAGACCAACACGAAGAATTTCAAATTTCGAATCGACATTTTCGAACATGTCTTTGTTTTTATTTACGAATGCAATTTATTTCGTATAATTTAAAAGCTAATATCGTAAAAGTAGAGCATGTATGGTTCAATAAGGACAGTTTACACCACATGCGTTGTGTTTCGTCGAAATGGGGTGGTCTGGGACCCCCTACAAGGGTGTAACTTCTATTATTGTAAATGACTAATACACACACAACACTCCCTCATGTCTCTAAGAATTAACTTTTATTTTTGAATTCCAAGAAGATTTTGCTTCCATGTTATCAGAATGATTTACATAACAGGTTTGTTATCAAAATGATACTGATTTGGCAATAAATATATAGTTAACCAACATTGATAACAGAAAATATGATAAATACCTACTTACTTACCTAATTAATTTGTGCCATAAATTCTGTCATAATATTATGGTTTTCCTTGAAGATGTTTGTTAATATTGCACAATCTTTTAACTTGAACTTGATTTAAGAGATGCCTATATTGTTTGTTTTCTAATTTGAACTTGATTTCGAAAGTTGTTTTTGTTTTTTGCCATTTTATTTGTGACAGAAATTATTTGTTTTGTTTTAATTTAACTCCAACATAGTCCCTGATTTTTATGAAATTTTGTATAGGTACTAAATTGTTTTTTTTTTAAGAATGTAAAAAATTTATTTATTCAGTTCTAACATTTATTTTTATAAAGAGGAACTCTAACTCGGAATGTTGCAATGCCCTAACAGGGTTAATGTAGAGTCTACTATAAAAGTGTACCTAACACCTTATAATGGACATAAATGAAATAAATAAAAGAAAGAATAAATATTTAAATAAACCCATTTTCCATACAAAGTAGTCATTTGACGTCCTCTGTGGCGCGGTAGGCGAAGGCCTGCCTGTGACGCAGGAGGTTGCGGGTTCGATTCCTGCCTTAGGACAAATATTTGTACGATCTGCAGGTATTTGTTTCGGGTGTTCTGGTCGTTTTCTATGTATAATAAATAATATCTATCTATGTAATGTATTGTATTATGTATATCAGTTATATAGTACCCATAACACAAGCTCTGCTTAGCTTAGGGCTAGATAATGCTGTGTGAATTGTCCAGCATTACTTGTTGCTGGAACGCAGTTTAGTTATATAACATGACAATTACACGCCTACCATTTAGTCTAATTGGAAACATGCAATGTACCTATAGGTACATATTTACACAGATGACTGTATATTTATAGGTCTTAAAGTGGGTGGGAACCTCCCAAACATACATACTTTCTGATTAATTTGGAAAGTACGTAGTAGAACTTCACTGTAATAAAGAATACAAATTATTACGATGTTGTTTTTATACATAATTGGATAAGAAATACTTATGTTTGTACAGTTTTGGTTTTTCAAAATGTATAATCATGAAATTAAATGATGAGAGCGAAAATTCATTATAATAAATTTTCAAGCTATTTTATTACTATCTTAAAATGATTATTTTGTTTTTTGATGACTTAAACTGTCCAAAAATATCTCTTTCTTATACTTAATTGGTCTCCTTTATGCCAGTTTATATTTATAATGTCAAACTTTTTTATTTAATGTTATGGAATATGTGTGAAAATGCTCCGGTTTAATGAAAGTGAAAACATGGGAGAAAAGCAGCTCTTCAATATTGTTTGGAAACTGCATTAATTCTAGGTCAGGCACAGAATTAATAAATGGCTGATGCCAGTGTTGCAATAATTGACAGTCAAGTTTTTATGGCTCATCTTCAGTGACTGGTTGTGGCTCAATGCATCAATAATTACTTAGGGCTTACGCCATCCATACTATAATAATATTATAAATTATAAAGTACTTAACTCTGTCTATATAAGTCTATCTTTTCGACGATGAATCAGCTGCCCACGTAATCCCGGAATGCGAGGGAATAACAGCACAACGAACAGAAATCCTCAACTTGCTGAGGTCACTCTGCGAAGCCTGTGAAGACCCCAGGAAGATTCTGCGCTTCTGGACGGAGTTAGGCTGGCTATGCTAGCATTTGAACTCCTTTTGTTAACGCATAATGGACCAAAAGGAGTAATTTTATTACCTTTTCAAGCCTGAACGGCTGAACGGATGTCAATGAAATTTGGCATGGAGGTAAGCTGAAGCCGCGCGCAACAATAAGGTGTATATAAACTAAGGATTCAATTTAGCCCTCCGACCAGGTGGGATGATGCCCTGTGAATGACTGCTGGCAGATGCTGGATGCGTCAAGCTGAAGACGGAGCTATGGCGCTCATTAACAGCCGTACGGAGACCCTTGCCCCCATACAAACGTACTTTTCGATTCATTTGGAAAAATTTTACGGTGTACGTCACCGATTTTAATGAAATTTTGCATACATAATCGGAAAAGAAAGAGCTATGTTTGTATCGTTTTAGTTTCAGAAAATACATAATCATAATTAAAGCGAAAGCGAAAGTAATAAAATCGCTTGAAAATGGATCAAACTGAATTTTCGCTCTTACTTAATGATGATAATGTATTTTGAAAAACTGATAAGATACAAACATAGCTTATTTCTTTTCCGATTATGTATGCAAAATTTCATTAAAATCGAGGACGTAGTTTCCGTATGAATCGAATAGTACGTTTGTATGGGAGCTTAGAGGTTCCCTCCCACCTTAAGGGAGGCCTATGTCCAGCTGTGGACTAACATAGGCTGATGATGTTCAACATATATATGCCGAGAACTTGTATCCCATCCCATATCCACTATAACATTGAAAATAAAATGACACAAATGTTACAAAATTATCATTCATTTCCACCAGGGTCTGAATTGGTGCAATTAACACATAACTAAACTATTATGCTTTGTAAATGGCTGTTTATGTTGGTCTTTAGGGTTTGAAAAGTAGGCTCTGCTGTATGCAAGGGTCAGGACGAATCAGGAACGTTTTCAGCATACTATTTGAGTCTCGTCTCACTGGATTCAGACCAAAGTGGGACGAGTCAGGAATAACTCATTTAGAGGCGAACCTAGCGTGTTTGCTTACGTCAAACCAGGACTAGATCTTTAGATCAGTACTCATGGGATTCCCGTGGTTAAAAACTCGAATTACATAAAATTCTATAAATTATCTAGTTTCCGTCAACGTGAAAACACGACTAAGAAAAAAAAGGTCATGAAATTGTATTTGTGTTAGAAGAACAACATCATCATCAGCCTACATCAGTCCACTGCTGGACATAGGCCTCCCCTAATGAGCGCCATAGCGCCCTGTCTTCAGCTTGCCGCATCCAGCATCTGCCAGCAGTCTTTCGCAAAACGTCATCCCACCTGGTCGGAGGGCGTCCTACACTACGTTTGCCGAGTCGCGGTCTCCACTCAAGAACACGTTTACCCCAGCGGTTGTTCCAGACACAGGTTCTGATTGCTGTTGGAAGAACAACGTTGGTGTGAAACGTTGGTGTTCTTCCAACACAAATAAGGTTCGTAGCTAACCCGCTTACATCCGTAATGAATAGTGTACATTATTTTTTTACTTCCTCATAACAACTATTGTCTATTCTGTGGTCATAGTCCGCATGCACTTGGGGGGTAGGGGGGGCTTATAGAAGATCGTTACTGCGGTAGAGTAAATTGCATAATCCAACTGGGTTCTGCAATGGAAGGTAATTTGCAATGCAATTGCTGGGGCTTACGTTATCAGTTTGTGCAGACGGTGTCTTATGCCGTCTGTTACGTCACTTCACTAACTTTAGTCTGCGGAACCCGCAGACTCTCACGTCGTACCTAATTACCTGGGTAAAGATAAAACGCTAATTTTATAAATGCGAAAGTTTAGATGTTTGTTACTTCTTCACGCCAAAACATCAAATATCAAAGTGATATATTTCCTTTAGACCTTACAGGACTCTTGGACACGTCACAAAAAATTAAAATTACGTAAGTAAAACTAGGAAGTAAAAGTAATCTGATCACTTTGATTTTTTCTTATCCTATTTGGCCCTATTTGGGTACCATTGTGTCTCATGACCTAATAATAAGACCTGAATATGTACACAATGATTGCAATGAAATAAATGAATATGAATATGATCATATAAGGGTTCCTTATTTCCTTTTGAGGTACGAAACCCTAAAAATGTGCACTCAACCAAAAATATAGTACAATAATATTATATTTCTGTAACGTTTGACTGTTAACAAACCATGTTATTTCTAATATTTATTGTTATGTTACTTCTGTTATTAAACGTCCGTGTCACATAGATTGAACAATAGCTCTGCACCAGCTCGCAGGAATGCATAGCGTCATAGTACGGATGTCCTGTTTGGCTGATGGTTGATGGTTACGTAGGGTTCGTAGGTAGGCAACCGATTTAGAAACCAGAGTATTATTTCAACAAAGACGTTTAGTACGAAAATTTAATTTTGTCCCTAAAATTCTCGAGTCGAGTGTAGCGTAAAACGTTTAAACATAGATTTAAATTTTAATTACTTAAAAAATACAAAAATTTGTATTTATATAAGTAGTGTGTGTATTTATGAGTTATAGTGTGTTAATAAATACTTATGATATGACATATAACTAGGCTCATAAGTATCAAATTCCTGTATTAGGAGGCAACGCTCTTCTTTTTTTTACAAAACAAAATTTTACATAAGTGCGTAAAATCTAGTAGGTAAAAACTTTTTACCTACTACTAGATTTTACGCACTTCAGTAAAATTTTTCAACATTAAATTATACTTTTTACTAAAAAGTATAATCTAATGTTGAATTTTTTTTAAGAAATTGGTTGAGGGTAGGTTTTGGTAAACCTCATTCGAAGAAGTGGTGTGGTACTTGAAGAAAAACGTATGTTTTTGTACGTTTGTAATAACAAAATGTCTATAGGCAAATGTCTATACTAAAAACATTAGTTGCCCTCCAAATAGGTCGGCACTTTTTAATAAATAGTAAATTGTTTTACAAGGGACTAAAGCATCCCATTATATACGAGGTTGTTATACTCCCGAGGGTAGCGAGGGAGGATGACAAGACCGAGTTATAATGGGTGGTTTTGGCCGGAGTAAAACACTCTACTTTTCACTTTGATTGCGAGAAAATAAACAATTCAAATAAGCATCTTCACTTGATGACATTTTTCACGTTCACAATAGATATCTGTGATTTGGAATGAAGAAAATTCTAGAGACAGCGCCAATTCTATCTTTTTTTTTAAATTTCTACACCCACAACGCAAAAATGCGCATTCTACCATGGAACCTTCATAAAACATCCAACAATCAACAAGAAGGTTCTATTTTCAAAAAATTGTTTGACGGCGCACCAAAAAGTCGAGTCTGTAAGAGGACGAATGCTTTGTACTAAAATACTTTTTAGCCCTAGGGCTTAAACACGAGTTTTAGCCCCGCTAAGCTACACTATTATAATACACTTTTCGAGCAAGAGAAATGAAAAGCATATTTTGTATGGCACCTCGCATCTATAATCAAATCACCTACCTACAAGCAATAAAGAAAGCAATATTAATATATTGAAATATAAAGGTTGGTTTGTTAATTGAGAAGGCTTATTATAATGTTAATGAATACTTGATAGATAAGTTCTAGAATACGACAATTCATTCACTACTTGTGATCTAAGATATTGACTTTGACACTGTATTTATTTGCTTCAAATTTAACGTAACTTTGCATGCTGTTAAGCTGATCATGGTTGTGCACATTATAATATAATTGAACATCCCTGTAACCCATGTTTCGCAAAATAAATGAATTTGATTTGATAGGTAACTCGCGCAAGTTACTCACTAGTAAAAAGCGAAAACCTAAGAATAAAGCAACGCGACACCTGTCGGCAATTGTACTAAACGTAACTTTAGTCATTGAGCTGCCCCCCCCCTAGCATGGGAATTGTTGTCTAGGGTAGAATAGTGAACAATTACGTCACTTCGTCATTGAACGTGTAAATTATTTAAAATGCATTTATTCAACTTTAACGCAATGTATGACGATGCGATGCAATGTCATTTTTCTCTAATCTACAATCTACCCTAGACAACAATCCCCGTGCTAGGGGGGCAGGTTTGGATAACTTCTATGTTTTCCATGTAGCTGGAGCTAGATTAGTAAGTTGTCCCAGAGATTGAGAATTTAGACTTTTCTAGTACAAAGGACTCCTTGAGACTTGGAATGCTTTTTCAATCCCAAATAATAACCGAATCAATCACCATTGATAATTCTCTGGTACTAAATTCTCCGTGGTGTGTCATCGCGTGGCCGAGTTACGGTTCTTGAATAAAAGATGCATTTCTTAGCATATCGTGTCGAGTGGCGCCGAGTGGCAACTGCTGGCATATTCTCGCAGCTCGCAGTTTCTACGGCATATTTTTCAGTTTTACGAGAGTGAGATGCACCGATAAATTTTAGCATAGGGATTGAAAAGTTTATTGTTCCGTACCATCCTACTAATATATTACTGAATTAATAAAAAAAAGTTAAAAAAAAGCGGCAAAGTTTGGAGGATGTATGTAAGTACCTATGTTTGTTGCTCTTTCACGCAAAAACTACTGAATGGATTTTGATGAAACTTTACTATAATGTAGCTTACATATCACATTTAACAAATAGGTTACAATTCATAAAGATATATTGAATTGTACATATAAAATTTTTGGAACTACGCGGGCGAAGCCGCGGGCAGAATCTAGTTTGTCTATAAAAACGGCAAAAAAATACATATCTGTTGTATGCGAGCCCCCTTAAATACTTTTTTATTCTATATTTTAGGATTTGTTGTCATAGCGGCAACATAAATACATCATTTGTGTAAATTTCAACTGTCTAACTATCACGGTTCATGAGGCCTGGTGACAGACGGACAGCGAAGTCTTAGAAATAGGGTCCCGTTTTACCCTTTGGGTACGGAACCCTAAAAACACCCAGAGCAGGAGCCAACATTCGATAACCATACAAATATTTATCGATTCCGCAATCTACTGCGTCTCATCATCAGCCTAACCAATCCACTGCTGGACATAGGCCTCCCCTAATGAGCGCCATAGCGCCCTCATAGCCCCCGTCTTCAGCTTGCCGCATCCAGCATCTGCCAGCAGTCTTTCGCAAATCGTCATCCCACCTGATCGGATTGCGCCCTACACTACGTTTGCCGAGTCGCGGTCTCCACTCACGAACACGTTTACCCGAGCGGTTGTAGCGGTTGTCGGTTCTTCTCGAGTTATGGCCAGCCCACTGCCACCTCAGCTTGCTAATCCTTTGAGCTATGTCGATAACCTTAGTTCTCTGTCGGATGTATTCGTTACGAATCCTATCTTTCAGAGAAACTCCGAGCATAGCTAGTTCTCTGTCGGATGTATTCGTTTTTAATCCTATCCTTCAGAGAAACACCGAGCATAGCTCTCTCCATAGCTCGCTGGGCGACTTTAAACTGGTGGACCAGCCCTACCGTGGTGAGTGTCCACGTCTCAGCTCCGTAGGTCATCATGACGGATAGGACGCACTGATTGAAAACTTTCGTTTTCAAGCATTGCGGTATGGATGACGAGAAGACTCGACGTATTCTCGTCATCTACTGCGTCTGAAGTAGGTAAATATTAGCCTAACACCGTATGAGCAGAAATAATCTATATAGATTATTTCTGCTCATACGGTGTTAGGCTAATAAATGATCTAGGCCAAATTAGGCTGTAACAATCGTAATGCCATATCCGCTCTTCCTGTGTACAGCGTGATGCAAATGCGTTGAGTAAGCTGCGTACGCGCATATACGTTGTTTGCATATATTTAAGCAGTTCATTGGTCGGAGTTTATTTTTTTTTCTGTATGGCAAGCACGAGGATTGTTGTCTAGTTTAGAATATAGAAAAATTACGTCACTTTAACATCGAATATGTAAATTGCTTGATATATTTCCTTCAACATATATATATTACATACAGAATATGACGATGCGATGTCGTTATTGTTTATTCTACCCTAGACAACAATTCCCGTGTTAGGCCTACTGGACAATCCAAAAAACGTCATCTAGCCCTGATATACTTAAAAAAATACGTTACATAGATAGATATATGTTTTTATTATACAAAGAACATACCCAGAACTCCCGGAACAAGTATTTACATATCGTAAAAACAGTTGTTCCGTTGCGGTGAATGGCGGGAATCTAAGCCGCTACCTCCTGCGTCGCGGGTGGCACTTCGCCCACCACGCCACTTAACATCGCTGGTCCAGTCATTGCTAGCTTATCTACTAAGAGCTAAATAAAAATATAGAGAAAATATCTTGATGAATCATAGAGAAGAATCACGCTGCTTCAAGTAAATCGTACTAATTCGTCATAAAATTTTAGGAAAACACGTCATCAGCAAAACGCATTTTTCTCGAAAATTGGGAACCGTACCTTTAAGGACTTTTTAAAAAAACGCCTGAATTATACGGCTAGCAAAGCGAGTGTAGAATGTACAAAAATCTGACCGCAAGTTTGCTCATTTGGTGTCTACAAACCTTAGACAATTTAACCCGCTGTCTACAAACTTACATCATAACTATTAACCATTATGGTGTCCTCGCATATAGTAACAAAGTTTATGTACATCTTATATACATTAATTACTTAACAAGAGACGTATTTAATCAGTAGACAAGAATGGATACTAAAGAAAGTGGGGCCCCCACGGACTCTAAGGACTCCAAGGGGAGCAAATGCGTAGGCTCTGTTGAGACCTGCATATTTGCGCCTCCTTGAGATCTTCGGCCAAATCTGCCGTCGCACCAGCCCTCAAGGAAATCCAAGGAAGATGGGAAGGCGTGAGTGTGTCGACGCATGTAGCGTCCCACACATTAGACCTCCCCAACTCGAATGGGACTAGAGTCATTGGAAATTAATAACTTTATTATCACAGATGTCAGAAATATTATCTTTAGTATGTATCGAATTCACTGCTCTCCGCCTTGGCGGTGCGACCTGTCGCTGCCGCGACACGGACCCGCAGATCGCTCTCGGCGTCTTGGGCCATGAATGTGTTAATTTAGTTTATATTATAAGTTTGTTTAAATTTTTGGTATTTTATATTTATTAGAACTTTTTAGAAGTTTAAGGCTAGTATAGTAATTACTTTAATTATTAGATAAATAAGAGGAGAACTCAGTGCCTAGACAAACCTAACATAGGCTTTAAGGTACTACTAACCAGATAATGTAACGAATTTTTTATGAATAAATTATACTATCTATCTATCTATGTGTTAAAAGAAAACATCGTATATTTACTATTTTATACTTACCAATTTATATACATGGGTCCCTTCCCTTGCGACGAAGCCTACAACTAATTATTCCCACACCGCGTACAAGTATTATACAAAAACAGTCATTCAAGTTCTAATTAAAACAGAATACCTATCGCTTTAAGTTTACTTAATGACGCATCAAGACGTGATTAAGGCAGAGTAATCTGACCTTGACAAGGGTTCCGTACAGATCGCACGTTTGTTTACTTTTACATTTTATCTTACGATGAAGCAAGATGAATTATTACTAATGTTGTTAAAGGTAGTTTGCATAAAACATGTCGTAAATCAGATGAAAAAATTACTGAGAAGCGGAAGTTAGTCAAATTTAATGAAATTACCATGTGGGGAAAACCAAGCAATATACAAGAGTTATATAAAAATGTCTAGGGAAAACATGGGAAGTTATGGAATAAAAACCATTTACCAAAGTTATCCAAAAACCTTTCAACTCTGTCTCTTGCAAGGACATTAATTGTAGGTATCAGAATAGCGGAAGTTGGTTAAATTTATTTACAATATGTTTCATTCTCTTTTCAACAACATGTTTGTATAAAATATCAACCGGCTGGCGTTTTAAAACGTGCACTAAGATGCGGCTTTAGTAACGTAGTAAGCACCAGATAATTCTAAATAGGCTAGTTTCTTAAATAAACCTAATTAGTCCATCGTCAATTAGATTATCAGAATATAAAGGACAAATGTTTTTTGCTTTTGTTAACTTAACAAGAAATGACGAAGATATACTAAGTTCCGCGTGACGTCACGCCGTGCGACACTTTTTATCACAGCGTGACGTCACCAGCCCCACTCCAAACTTTGACGCCCTTTATCCTTGTCATTTTTTGTCTGATTGAACATATAAATATAGTCTTTTTAGAATTATCTTAAACTCATACCATAAAAATAACAAATGCCTGCCTAGTGAACCAATAATTACCACAGCCACCACAGCATAATGTTGTCTACCAAAAGTTGAGCAACGGTGATTTTCTGGCAGGACCTTCAGTTCAGGACACGGACAAAGACGACAATAAGTCGTGGAACCTCTCGAACGCAATATGAAATTATTTTCAAGAAATAACATAGAAGTTCGTCTATGTTATTTACACTTCCACGGGGCAAAGTCTGTTGTGTAAATCAAGGCAATTTAGACTAAATTAATCCTATAAATACTTCACCAAAAAACATATCTCGTAAACTCCCAAAACTGTTATAAGCTCCTCCGTTTTTACCCGTAATTGATGAGTGAAAAGTACAAACGACCACCAGGTGACTATGCCCTTTAGCCACCGCTGCGTCACCTGCCCACTTGACCTTGGGCAGCCCTTCAATCGAACCCCTTCACCTTGAACGGAACGGATCCCTAAATTCTGGAAGTTCCTACTCACACAAGCACATGGGCTGGTCATCTGTTATGCGTAAAATATGTTCGCTCGTCCTTGTCTCGAAAAAGCGAACCAATTTCGTCTTAAGAGCCTGAATGGTTCCACTGCAGGGATCAGAAATCAATATTTTTATGGGACCATAAAAAGAAATCTGTTTTTCGGGACTTTACTTACGAGTTTTCTTCGGGTTTTTTATTATGAGATCATCTCGATATCACTCTCTTTACAATAGCGAAAATAAATTTGAAATCGGCACATAATTCACCGAAAAATATATTTACAGTATATTATATAATATATATACAAAAAAATGCATGCAGCCGAACGCACTTGTGCCTGTAGTCGGTTAGAAATATCACTCTATTTCCAGAAATAAAGAGTTATTCACTCTTTATTGAGATATTTTAGTTTTTTTTTCATCAAACTTATGCAACTTATCAAAAAACTATTTCGGCGCTTTTGTACAGAATAAAGTGGCATATAAGGTATAGGAGTATAAGAATCCTAGATTTCATATTTGAACAGCAGTAGGATATCAAAGATCTTAGAAATGTTGATTTTTACGAAATACCAGCCATCCGATCCTACGCCAGAAATCGACAATTTTGACGTGCTCTGTCCAGTTTTAGTCGAATTCTACAGTGTATAGCTTTCCCACAATAGCTAAGAAAGCATGACAATTCGACAAGATGTCGTTCATCGCCGGTCACGACGCCTTTGTCTGCGTGACTGATGGTAGACTGAGTGAACGTCCATTTGTGGTGGAAAGTAAAGGGCTAGATTTGATTTATTGTTAGGCTTTTGAGGAAAGTGGTTCGGAGCGGTATGTCGTAGATTGGTTTTGAGTGCCATGTTATTTGTGGTTTCCGATTAAATAAATAATTGCAGGTTCGATTCCCGCCTTGGGACAAATATTTGTACGATCTGCAGGCATTTCTTCCGGGTGTTCTAGTCGTATGTATAATAAAAAATATATATCTATTTATCCTATTATGCATATACCTCGACCCTACCGGGTACCATGACAGTCATTCCACAGAAAAACTTAAATAAACGACTAAATTTGTATGTATTTTTTGATTTTTTGAATTTATTGTTTGAGACACATTTGATCATAGTTTTTTTTCTCTATAATTTCCCTACAGACTAATAGACCCTCTTTTGTTCACAATCTCACCTGATGGAAAGTGAAGATGTGGCCGACGATGTTTAACGAAGGTCTAGAAGATACCTATTCACTCTTGTCTTGAAGAGACCCAGGTTGTAATTGACGGGAAAAACAGCAGCAGGGAACTTCCAAAGCCCAGCGGTACGAATGAAGGTGGTGGAAAACCGCTTAGTGCGAGTGGACGGTATATCCAGCAAGTAGGGGTGGTAATGCGCTGTGCGTCTACTTGTCCTGGAGTGCTATTAGGATCTAAGCGAGACAGCATGCTGTCCTCGTCATTCTCTCTTTCTAACTCGCCAAGTTATACGTCACTGAAGGAAAGACGTCACAGTTCCTGATAAAGTAAAAAACATTATTATTGCTAATTATGACCATTTTCACAAAATAAACAACAATGAGTCAACAATATGCTTCATAATTAATTAATTAAATTATAAAAACGGGTTATTAGGTCAATACCAATTCAAAACAAAGTAGGTAAGGCGTATGAGGCATTTTTTAGGTTACAATATTATTTTTGACGATATTTTATCGCGTTGACCTAATTTTATCGACACCAGCTTATTATACTCGTAAATTCTTTTGTGATTTCTGCTGGTCTATGTCTGCACGTACCTAATACCTAACTTTTTTTTAGTTTCATACTTCATCAGGACCATGAAAATGTGTTATTATAAATGTCTAGTTAGAGCGTCGCGCTACAAAGCAACCTTAATCTAGTCTAGTATAATCTAGTATAACACGATCACTGCTAACGTCGGCGGTGCGACCCGCAGGGGCGCGCCGTCGAGACTGCCGAGTGATTTCGGTAAAATATCCCATTCAATTGATCGCCATCCGGGGAGACAGGGTGTAAGCTATTTCGGTTCCTATCATTTATGTAACAAAAATAAATTTATAGACACATATAATTTTCGACGAATTGTGACGATGCTGTAAACGTCAAAATATCAGAAATGTCAAATCAATTATAATGTTTTTATTTTTACATCACACGTACTAATGTTACTCTCACTTGACTTTGTTTTGCTCGACTTCGTTGCTACTGCTAACTGTTTGTAAATTAGAATCAGAATTGCTGAAATTGAGCAAAAAAAGGGCAAGTGTGAGTAATGTAACAATTTACTTTTACTTAGGATAAATCTTGACGTTGACGTTAAAAATTCCGTCGTCGAACGACCAAATTCCGCCAAAAAATTGTATGCATTTTCAGTACCATATTGGCAACCGAAATTGTTTATGGCATTTCTCCCCGGATGGCCCATTCAATGGGAATGGGATATTTTACCGCAATTACTCGGCTGGACACGGAGTTGCAGATCGCACTCTGTGTTTTCAGTCATGAAAGTGCTCTAGTATAAAAGGCCTGTTTTTCTTTCGTGTGCTAACGGGCGCTACTGGTAGATTTTAAACTCACGCTTCACATTATTCTTTGGTACAATGATACCAGTTTTAATAAAACTCCCATAATTAGAAATATGTTATGTTAAAACCATGCCAACTTTTAGACCGCTTTTTTTCTTTACTCATCGTTACTGCTATGCTTTAAACACTATTTCTGTGTTTGTTTCTTTGTCGGTTTGTAAAAAATCCACATATTGGCTAAGTCATGAGTATGACGTTCCGTTTCTAGCCTCGTAAAAGCTTCTAATTAAGTCATCACGAAGTTCATTTGGTGCTCATTATGGGAGGCCTACTTCCAGCAGTGGGCTAATATGGACTGATGATGGAAGGTCGTTTACCATGACTTGACAAAAATTCCAATAAATTTTAAATAGAATAAACTCTATAAGTTTTTTAAAGCCTGATTCTACCCAGTTTTCACAAAACCAGTTAATTTTCCAACTCGTCACTTGCAAAAAGACTAGTTACTCAGCGATTACGAATGGACAATTTTTTAGCTGCTCACTCAACGCTCAGTGACTATAAGGTTTGTTGTTTGTGGTAGGAGAGAGCGACGAGCAGTCGCGATTTGCTATCACCAGCGTTCGCGCCGCCGCGCCGCCGCGCCGCCGCGCGCCGCCCGCGCCGGTGCGTCGCGTTGTCGTCGACGAAGGCTTCGGCGCACTGCATTTCGATATCTGCACTTACTATCTTTTTCCTTATAGACAAAGAAAGTTTTAATTTGTGGTAGAATACGAACAAATGCCTATATTTTATGACATCGTAGTGTAGGTATATCGAATGGCTGCTTGCATAGCGAATATAAAAAAAATCTAATACATCTCATCATAGTCGGTGCAATGATGCAATTCCCTCCTTTTTGTTAATTTACCTAATGAAATAAATAAACAATGCTGGACAATCCACACATCGTCATCCAAGCCCCAAGCTAAGCAGAGCTTGTGTTATGGGTACTAGATAACTGACTTATTTATTTAATTATAACTGTAACACTATATATTGTATCTTAGCTACAAATAAAGATCTTATTCTTATGCTTAATTGCGTGTGTAATGTCCGCCATCTTTTTTCATATTTTCCCTGTAATCTGCTATCCATTATAATCTATATATATAAAAATCAATTGCTGTTCGTTAGTCTCGCTAAAACTCGAGAACGGCTGAACGGATTTATCTTATCTTGGTCTTGAATTATTCGTGGAGGTCTAGGGAAGGTTTAAAAGGTGAGAAAAATTCGAATAGGTACCCGTGCGAAGCCGGGGCGGACCGCTAGTTAAATATATAATTAAAATGTGGTCCATGGTGCTGTGACAATAATACAATGTTTACTATTTCATTTTAAATCTAAAACACTAATATACATGTTTTAAATGGTCGGCCTGCACCCAGATATATCAACTTTCATTAATTTTAATAAAAACGCTACTCGCTTCCGCTTACCACTCTCTCCCAATATACAGTTACGGTCCTTGACCAAATAGAGTCATCCGACCGGACGTTCACTTTAGCGCTTCCACAGAACCGAATATTCGTTCGCGGTTATATTTTTGGTTAAATAAATAAAACTAGCTTCTGCCTAGAGCTTCGCACGTTTTTACCCGACTAGGTACCAACGGAGGAGGGTGTTTACAAAATGGTAGCCTATTTATTTTGCTTCCGAAATACACCCCACACTGACCTATATCTCAGCCAATTCTTTTAAAATAATAAATAAATAAAAATGCTGGACAATTCACACAGCATTATCTAGCCCCAAGCTAAGCAGAGCTTGTGTTATGGGTACTAGATAACTGATACACATAATACAATACAATACATAGTTTTTTTTTAATTTATTTATTTAACAGCAAAAAATAATTACAACTAATATTTACACTTACATCTATTTACTAAAAATCTAAGCCGTCACCAGAAGGCAGAGTGCCCAGAATGCTGGCAGCATTGCCACGTTGAATGGCATTTTTTTTATTATACATAGAAAACGACCAGAACACCCGGAACAAATATCTACAGATCGTAGAAACATTTGTCCCAAGGCGGGAATCGAACCCGCAACCTCCTGCGTCGCAGACGGACCTTCGCCCACCGCGCCACAGAGGTCGTCAAGTCGTAAAGTGCCACTGAGTTTGGCAGTCCTCTTATTTTCTCTTACTCGGTGAAGCATCGATGATGTCAAGATGTCTTCGATGTCTACACTTCATTCAGCGATTTTGGAAGGAGAGAAATTAATAATATTTTTAGCAATGTCAAGCTAATTTATTTAAAAGAAACACAATTTTCACAACCTTAAAGGATTTTACTCAAACAATGGAAAATTAATAACTCAACACAATGAGGATTTCTCATATTCAACTACACTTAGGTACTTATCGCAACGATACAACAATACGCAAGAGAGTGAACGTCCGTTCAGCACGACGACTTGTAGCAGAATGGGCCTCAGTCCCGGTGTTGACTCCATGGCGGCGCGCAGCAAAATGAGAGCGAGCGTTGGTTTGCGCCGGCTTTTATAGAAAAAGCTACTCTACCCTCGAGTCACATCCATCACGGCCTCTCCTGAAACTTCTGGCGCCTCGACAGATCTAGGGTATTCATGGTGATGCCCAGGCTTAATCAAGCGTAGGCATATTTTAGGCTTGTGTAGGTCCTGGTTCCTAGTGGTCCATAATGGAAGGTTCCCAGGTTCTCGATCGTGTGGTGCAAAACAATCAGGTTGGTCAACCTGACCAGGTTGCAGCACGTTCGGTCAGTTCCTGTTCTGGGTCATCATCATCACCTCTCGTTGCTACGAACAATGCAAACAAGGCAAGAATGTTAACAAAAAGGCATTTTAGACACATTAATGCCTCAGTGGTTGTTAGTGTGTTAAGGTTTTAGTGTACTACGCTAAACACATACAGCTGAATATTGAATTAATTTCAAAGCGAAATTCATCGTTGAATCTCAAAATTTCGCTAAAACATAGCGAAGACGATATTCAGCTGTAACAGTAACTAAATAAAATAACCACAACCAAAGCAAACACGCTAAATAAAACACACTGTGAACGTACGTCACACAGCGACTGATCGGTGTGCAAAGCCGACCAGCTTCCATGGCCATATGTAGACACCATCCAACGGACTGGTTCTACTGTAGACACCATCCAACGGACTGGTTCTAACGCAGACACCATCCAACGGACTGGTTCTAACGCAGACACCATCCAACGGACTGGTTCTAACGCAGACACCATCCAACGGACTGGTTCTAACGCAGACACCATCCAACGGACTGGTTCTAACGCAGACACCATCCAACGGACTGGTTCTAACGCAGACACCATCCAACGGACTGGTTCTAACGCAGACATCGCTGGGGCGCGCAGACCGCGCTGAACAGCGAGCAGGCCTCGTTGGTGCGCGCAGACCGCGCTGGACAGCGAGCACCCCTCGCTGGAGTGCGCAGGCCACGCCGACACGCGTAGGCCGCGCAGGAGCGCGCAAGCTGCTCCGCACAGCGAGCACACCTCGCTGGAGCGCGCAGGCCACGCTCGAGGCATATGCCGTAGTTGCAGATATGAAAATAAAAATCAACTGTTAAGGAGTTATTCTACTCCTACCCTCAATTTGGAACATAAATAAACAACTGGGCTCGGCCCCACCTGACCATGTTCAATCAGCCCCAAATAATCACTTCTGCGACTAGCTACGTATCGTGTGTAGCTATACGCAATCGCTGGCCTAGCAAAAGACTGCGCGATCACCGGTCACGAGTGTGACTGCGGGATCGCCAGCCACGAGAATTCCTGTCACGCGAACGGTCGCTCCGCAACCCCGATGGGCGTCTTCTATGACGAGACCGAGAAAGGCTCGTCCTCATGTCTTTGTTTCACTGCAAAAACACAATAAAGGTGCCGGAACGCACCAAAATTAAATAACTTCGTCAAACAACACAAAGCGTGGAATAAAACAAACTACCCACACAACTTTGAACAAGGAAAGAAACACTTCATTTTGCTTTTAAACTTATCAGGATAAATGTGGGAAATGCGAACTATCCCTTACTTCTGATTTTAGCAATGTCAAGCTAATTTATTTAAAAGAAACACAATTTTCACAACCTTAAAGGATTTTACTCAAACAATGGAAAATTAATAACTCAACACAATGAGGATTTCTCATATTCAACTACACTTAGGTACTTATCGCAACGATACAACAATACGCAAGAGAGTGAACGTCCGTTCAGCACGACGACTTGTAGCAGAATGGGCCTCAGTCCCGGTGTTGACTCCATGGCGGCGCGCAGCAAAATGAGAGCGAGCGTTGGTTTGCGCCGGCTTTTATAGAAAAAGCTACTCTACCCTCGAGTCACATCCATCAATATATTATATAAAATTATCATCATCATCAGCCTATACCAGACCACTGCCGCTGTATGTCCGTTTGTCCGTCAGCGGACTGTATCTCATGAACCGTAAAAGGTCATCAACATCAGCTTATATTAGTCCACTGCTGGACATAGGCCTCCCCTAATGAGCGCCATAAAATTAAAAATAAATATATACATATGTATAAAATTATGCATCACTTTATTAAAAAAATTACAATTAAATAATAGGATCAAATTAAAACTAGTATTTACAATAGAAACAATTGAGCTAACTGCAGACTATTGCAAACAATCTACAGGTAGCTCAACTGATCCATATCATTACCAGTAATAGATAAGAGAAAATAGGAAGCGTGCTCAAGACGCTGCTGGCTGCATTGGCCCGCTGTATGGCAATGCTGATGCGCTGTGCCGGATACTCACCAGCTCTCGGGTCACGCTCACGCGTCGCGTCGTCGCTTCGACCGAGACGCGACGAGACGCTTAGATACTTTTTTGAAAACCTGGAGAGCCATAATATAATTATGTATACTTAATAATAATGTATATTGGACTTATTTTGAGCCGTTAACTAAAAATACAGTCCTTAGATGAAAATATTTATTTAGGTTCAAAAATAATGCTTCCCGATTTCTCCTAATGACAATGTTTTTAAGATAAATAATAGGTAAGCTCTATAACAAAAATCCTTATTATTTAGGTATATTGCACAAACACTCCCTTGCAAGATGCGTGAAGCTTCACCCACCACACCCCCCCTTTTTTCCCTACTACGCTCTTTCCTCGACGTTTTCAAGTGAAATTTTGTTAACTTTTGGTGCAATATAGCAGCTGGCAATTTCGCGACCCGATACCGCCGACAGATGTCGCCTGTTCTAATGAGGTGGAAAAGTTGAAGCCTTTCCAATGTTTTTGTTACATCTGTTTTTATTAACAGAACAATTACGCAGGCTGTTAAGTGCGCTGGGTATTTTGTTTTTGCGCGTTGGGTACGGCGGCGTTATAAAATTTTTAAGTCGCCTAGCTGGTGAAAGACTAAAATATGTAAGTATGCTATTCCCAGCAGTGGGTTACTTATGGGCTGTGAATTTGTGATGTTGACACTTTATCTCAAAACATATTAAATACTAGTGGTCCGCCCCGGCTTCGCACGGGTAGGATTCTAAGGGTGAAAGAATTTTTCAAATCGGCCCAGTAGTTTCGGAGCCTATTCAGTTCAAACAAACCAAACATATCTTTCCTCTTTATTAAAATAATATAGATAACGTATTTATATGCTTTAAATATCTAAAAAAAACAATGTATTTGGTTTGAATCGCTTCGTCATCTCGTCATTCAAACCAACAAAATCGGAAGCGAAAAATTTATGAATCTTTAGCATTTTATGCGCATCTGAATTTATCTTCGTTCAGAAGCGAATAGGTAATGTGTCAAAGATTAAATTCACTAACATGCATTTTTTGGACTTGCGTTTGCGTATGAAATAGGATGGGAAATCTTGGATCGAATGGGGAAGGACTCTGACAAAAGCCAAGAGACGACGCATGTGTTTATAGTGAACATTGTTATGACAGGTGTTCGTTCACGCATCGCAAGCGCATAATTTTGCGACATTCTATCTTGCTAGAGGATCAGTGCTGCCATCTAGTTGCGCACTGAGGCGACTGGTCTCTTGAAATAAACGTAAAATGAAATTAATTATACGCATACGGTATTGATAATATGGATCAGTTGAGCTACCTGTAGATTGTTTGCAACAGTCTACTGTTAGCTCTATTGTTTCTATTGTTAATACCTTGTAGTTTTAATTTTTTATTCTATTATTTGATAGTAATGTTCTTTCATTATACGTAAATTTGAATTGTATTGAGAACTGACCAGTCGCGAGATTTGAAGCTAAAAATTATTTGAATCTAAAAAATGGAAAATCTTTCTAAATATTTTTTTTGCACTCGAAACTTATCGATGTATTTATTCTTGAAGACTGATTTATTTAAAATATTTAACATAGAAAAAAAAGTGTAAAATAAAAAAAAATTTAAGAGTCAGTTTATATAATTCAAAACGTTTTGTTTGAGTTGTTTCGCGAAAAGCAAATATGAAATTAAATATCAAATAAAAAAAAATATGTTCGTCGATTTCTCCTTCAATTATGGGACAGATTTTGATGATTATTTGGCATTTTATAGAATGAGGATGACATCGACCGATTTAAAATTAAGGGATTCGAAATTCAATTCAATTCAATTCGTTTATTTCAGACAACATTAATTACAAATAGGTACAAAAATAAATTAAAGTGTCCATATTCGAGTATATACACAATACAATACAATACAAAACACTTTATTGTACACCAGAAAAAGAACATTACAAAAAGACATATAACATGAGACAAGTACAATGGGCGGCCTTATCGCTTAGAAGCGATCTCTTCCAGGCAACCTTTGTATGGAAAGAACTATATGAATTTAAGAAAGGCAGGGGGTGTACAAAAGATAAAATAAACATGAATATTACAGAATACCTACTAAAAAACAAAATTACATTAAATAAATAAATAAATATTACTAATTACCTAACTCAATATATTTACACATAGACTAGATAAACACATAAAAGAAAAAGAAGAAAATATAAATAATATACTTAAATACATAAATAAATAAATAATTTGTACCAATATTCACTATTCCGACAGGAAAAACAAATATAGGTACAAAATTAAAATTAAAATCAATATTAAATTATAAATCATAAGTAAATTAAATAAAACTAACATAGCTCTTTAGTTTTTTTTAGAACAACCAAACTATTGTTAATATTTAGTTTAAAATTGGACCTTTAACCAAACCATCCTAAGGTTGCCTGGAAGAGATCGCTCAAAGCGATAAGGCCGCCCTTTGTACTTCCTTTATTTTTATGTATTTCCTTCTGTATTGTATTTTGTCATTGTGTGGTACAATGAAGAGTTTTCTATTCTATTCTTTAACAGACTCATAGGGTTAAATGTCATCGTCAGAAATTTGTAAAAGTAATGGAAACTCAAATCTGAAAACCATTAAAATGTAAATAGTAGAGAATAAAGCGGGTAACGAACCAGAGCACGCGGTGGGCGGAAATTGTGCTGCATCGGGGAACGGGCGATGGCCTAGTTACTGATATAATGCGCGCGCTCAGAATGGGACGGTAGGGAGAACCTACGTCGAGCAATGGTCCTTACAAAATTTCAAACGGCTAAGATATTTCATAAATAAATTTATAGGAGTCAACTCCATATTTTAGCTTTATGGTATTTAATAAAGTGGGTTTTATTATATAGTTTACTAGGTGCTGCCCACGGTTTCACCCGCGTAGTTCGCGTTCCGGGAATTCCGGGATAAAATATAGCATTTATGCCTGCGACGCAGAAGGTTGCGGGTTCGATTCCCGCCTCGGGACAAATGTGTGTACGATCTACAGACATTTGTTCAGGGTGCTCTGGTCGTTTTCACCATATAATAAAAAATATCTATCCATGTATTGTATTATATTATGTATATCAGTTATCTAGTACCCATAACACAAGCTCTGCTTAGCTTGGGGCTAGATAATGCTGTGTGAATTGTCTAGCATTATTTATTATTTTTATAATCTATTTCTGTGCCATATTTCATCCAGATCCGTTCTGTAGTTTTAACGTGAAAGAGTAACAAACATCCATCCTTACTTAGGTACAAACTTTCGCGTAGGCGTTTAGGACTAACTGCTGCCTGCCTGCGGCTTCGCACGCGCATTTCAAGTAATCTATGCCCGACCTTGGGATACTATTTACCTCTCTGCCAAATTTTATTAAGATCTGTTCAGCCTTTTAGGTGTAAAAAGGTAACAGAACAGATAAGAGTTTACATTCTTTTATAATATTGGTTATGGATACAGAGGGTTGGTAGCTTAAGACGATAACCCTGAGCAAAACTAGTGCCGCCACCCATTTTATCTTATTATTTCGTTCAACAAATCAATTTGTGATACCTATTATAACCTTTTTTTTTAATGCCTCTATCATAGTTTTATTTAGTTTAGTTTAGGAGGAGATGCAATAATTGAGTTTGGTGGCTACAAAGTGCAACATCGTATCTCCGCCTAAACTATACAAAATAAAACTAATAAAGGGGCATTAAAAAAAACTTATAATAGGTCCATTGAAAATTTTGAAATTACCTTTGTCCAACGAAATAATAAGATAAAATAGGTGGCGGCGCTAGTTTGGCTCCGGGTACCGTCTTAAGATCTAGCAATTGAGTATTTACAAAATTCTTTAGTCTTTACACAGTTTTTTTTTTTAGTTTTACGTTGTCCCTAGGGATTATTACTTTTGTGACAGACTCGGATTCATTCTTCTCATTGTCTTCCATAGCGAAATAATTTTGAAATCGGTTCATAATTGACTTAAATTTCAAACAGCCGAACCGAAGAGGACTTATATATTTTTTTATCTGTTAAAAATAGTAACAAACGACGAGATGTGGGCCGAAGATAATATATTAGAAATATCATAAAATTGCCACGTGTGTAGATCGAGTCCCTACCACCTTCTTATCTTGCATGGACATCAGTAAGGACCGGCTCCGTAGTAACATCAGCGGAGTCCCAGGCTGGTTTTTCGAAAAAAATAACATTTCCATGATCTTAGAGATCCTACTGGTGTTCAAATATGAAATCTAGGATTCTCACACTCTTACATGTTATCTATAAAGATCTTACAAAACTACTAATAGAGTCCACAGGTGATCGGAATGCTGGTGTTTATTTCGGTCAACGAATTAGCATTGCCATTCAACGTGGCAATGCTGCCAGCATTCTGGGCACTCTGCCTTCTGGTGACGGCTTAGATTTTTAGAAAATAGATGTAAGTGTAAATATTAGTTGTAATTATTTTTTGCTGTTAAATAAATAAAAAAGTAATATTCTGAAACATATCACTTATTAGTAGATAATCATAAATAATCTCTTACACCTAATATTACATTTCATGCTGTACAAAAGCGCCAAGATAGTTTAATGATTAGTTGCATAGGGTTTTGATGCAAAAAAATATCTGAAATATCTCAATTTTGATACATATTTGCATTCCTTCTTCTCCGAACCGGTATGACTTACAGACTTGACTTTTATCTTGAAAAATAGAGCAAATTCAGGGCAAGAGATTCTCCAAATTAAATATTTGGTTACTAAAACAGTTTATTAATTCACTAGAATTAAGTCTTGATTTTTGCACACGCGTCTTTTCTGTCCCGCTCATATGAACGCGAAATCCTATGCCTATCCTTTTCACAAAATGGCGTCGTTAGTAGCCCCTTAAACGGCGAAAATACGCTAATCTTGACCGAGGTTACCTATTCGGGCTGTTTGGGGTGGAAACAGTAGGTTCTTGGGGTCCTGGGACACACGCTATATACAAAGATCTTACTTTAATAGAGTCCACAAGTGATCGGATTGCTGGCTTTTATTTCGGCCAACGAATTAACATTGCCATTCAACGTGGTAATGCTGTTAGCATTCTGGGCACTCTGCCTTCTGGTGACGGCTTAGATTTTTAGAAAATAGATATAAGTAAGTGTAAATACTAAAAAGTATTTATTTATTTTTGAATTTTCTCTTGATCTCGCGGTATCAAACTTCTTGCGGCCCGAAGTAGGACTAGCCAAGCGAAACCGAGTGCATAACCTATTGTTTTAATAAATCCATAGACATGACTTGCTCTCAAACTGCCCCATTTCACTCTATGACCGTCAAGAGGACATTAAATTAAAACCTGAAGCCTGAAGGAATTTTAATGTAAGACTTCACCGCCTCATAACTGCTTTCATAATGGCGGGAGTTTCAACCCGTAAATAGGCCAACGTATGTAGGTACTTGGATGTAACGTAAAACTGTACGAATAATATGCTTCCTGAGTCCTTAGTATGAGTTGTGCGTTAGTTTAATGACGAATAAAGTTTTCGTCTCTTTCCCATATAATTTACTGCCTTGCCTGGTGCTGGTCAACTGTATTTTATTATTGTTTGATTTTACTTGTACTCTGTATATGTAATTGTTGTATTTTTTATGTGTGTTTGAAGTTGCAATAAATAATTTTATCTATATCTATCGATACAGTCTAGATTGGCTAGATAGACAGAGTTTTTGTAGATATTTCTTGTACTGTAGTTTGACAGCAGTTGAATAGTTTCATTCGAACTCGCTCGATTTTCGTTTCCGAATGGTTTTGAGAGATTTAACAGAAACTATTTTCACGACATAAGTACTGTATATACACCAGGGGGCGGGCAGCAGCGCCTCTTGCATGATAGATCTACCACCGAACTGCGATCCCCAACCCGCATCCCCAGCGTGAGGATTATGGGCATTACCATGAGATAAAAAATCAGGATGAGGCAGGCCTCATCCGTCTAGCAGTGGACCATTATAGGCTGATGAGGAAGCGAGATAGAAGTTAAAGCCTATCAAGCTCGCGAAAACTTTTTTGATGTTGTATTGTGCACACTCATACTAAGCATACTGGGTCTGAATAAATTCATATAAATGCTTGCATATCGTTCTACTTTCAGCGTCTAGTTGTGCGATAAATTTTGTTGTGGACTTTTCATTCAGATAGAAATGTTTTTCTCCGGATCCGTTTAGTGTTTGTTGTGGCTCACGTGATTCTTTGGTCTTAGATCCGGTCTAAGAAATTTACTCACCCATCTGCTATTCGATAATGATTAGACTTTTCTATACTAATAATATAAAATGCGAAAGTGTGTTTCTTTGTTTCAAATCAAATCAAATCAAAAATCTTTATTTCCATAAATACAAAAATGTACACTTAGAAAAGGTCAAATTCTTAAAATAAAACATTGACACGGAAATAAAGTGATATTTTTGATTTCGGTCGCTTCGGTATGTAGACTAAAGTAAAGAAGCGACGAAAAAACCTTTAGCCTGTTAGTTGTTATTTTTAGAGTTGGAGCAAAGCCCGTCCCAAGCTTTTTTTATCTTCTAAATAATCTGATATTTTGTAGTAGGTAAGCCTTTTTGCACAGAAATTTACCTGTTCTTCCTTCACGCCCTAACTAAGCAACCAATCGACTTCATTTTTCGCATAGAGTTAGTTGAAAGGATGCAAAGTAACATAAGCTACTTTTTGTCCCATAAAATAGTTCCCATGGGATAGAAATTACATTTAAACTTTTCCATAGAAACAACGCATGCGAAGGCGCTGACAGAAGATTGTATTACCATATAAGCAACGTATCTGCCCGCGGCTTCACATGCGTTGTTTAAAGTTATTTCCATCTCATGGAAACTGATTTAGGGAATAATAAAGTAGCCTATATTTTATTGGCTGACTATGACTACGTGAAGAGGGAAGTAACTCATAAATATAATCTACGAAATAAAGAAAAACTAGTCAAACCAACGGTACGTCTTGCGAAGGTACAAAATCAGGAAGAATTTTTTAAAATACAATTATATAATAAAATATCAATTACAATCACAGACATTAACAATTTTGAACATTTTAAACTAAAAATTAAAAATTTCCTGGAAAGCCATGCATTTATTAATGAATTTATGTGTAGCAATTTACTGATTTAATTAATTGAAAACATCTTTTAACGACTTGAATTATTATGAATGGAATTTAATATTGTGTATTATATAGGTACTTGTAATTAAAATTTCGTAAATATGATTTGTACAACGGGACTTGCCTTGTATAACTTCCTATGTTATAATGGTCAATAAATATATTGACGACCTCAGTGGCGCAGCGGGCGAGAGTCTGCCTGCGACGCAAGAGGTTGCGGGTTCGATCCCCGCCTCGGAACAAATTTGTGTACGATCTGCAGAAATTTGTTCCGTTGGTCTGGGTGTTTTCTATGTATAATAAAAAATATCTATCTATGTAATGTATAATATTACGTATATCAGTTATCTAGTACCCATAACACAAGCTCTGCTTACCTTGGGGCTAGATAATGCTGTGTGAATTGTCCAGCATTATTATAATTATTATTAATACAAATAGGTATAAATGGCGTCGTTCGAGACTCGGTCAAAGAAGAGTCCCTTTTATCCAGTTTTATTTATTCTTATGCCAATACAGTATACATTGAAAGGGCTACCACTGGATTACCATCGTAATAATCGTATGTAACCCAACTGTAAAATTCAGACCCCGTCTACAGATTCAGATGGAAACTGGTTTATATTTGTTTTCCCGCAGGATAGAGTTTATTTACGGTCGGATGATATGTTTACACGCCATTATTTTGGGTTTATAGAGCTGTTAACACTAGCCTTATAGAGAGTACGTACGGTGGCTGGCCGCGAGTTTTTTCAAAGACTTCTTTAGCCGTGAAATATGCTAATGCCTAGGTTTCTTGAGCCGAAGATTAACAGATTATCATGGACACTGCAAGTTTTATAGGCAGTTTGATCAAGGGAATTCTTGTATTCTTGTTAGGGCATTCACTGCCCAGCATTGTGTTACTCGAAGGGCGCGCTCGCAGCTACCTACCTGGAGCTGTTCTTCGGCTTTTGCTTGCCCACAAAGCAAATGCCGAAGAACAGCTCCAAAAGTGTTATATACAATGTAGAAAAACACAAATTATTAACCGATAAACTTTTCTTTAATTCATTCAACTATTCCATCAATCAAGATATTGAACCATAAAGTTGCAGCTTTAAATTTGCAATATTTGAAATTATTCTTAAATAAAATAAGTTCCCAAAAATTTTCGACTTCGGCGGGACTCGAACCCGCGTCCCACCCTTAGTACGGGTGTGCTCTAACCAACTAAACCACGAAGTCTCTTTAAAATTTTTGGGAACTTATTTCATTTCTTAGAGATGCCCAGAGTGCGGGTAAGCACTGTAACAAAAATCAGCAACGGCAACACCTCTAGTCAAACGAACTAAATGTAACTTTAGTCTTTGAACATTGGAAACTTTAATTGTTTTCTCTGTAGGTGGAGTCACCGGCGCTACAGTCCGTAAGAGGTCCCAAAGATTTTCGACGAGAACCGACAGAGACTTCGTGGCTTAGTTGGTTAGAGCACACCCGTACTAAGGGTGGGACGCGGGTTCGAGTCCCGCCGAAGTAGAAAATTTTTGGGAACTTATTTCATTTATTAGAGATGCCCAGAGTGCGGGTAAGCACTGTAACAAAAATCCTTATTCTTAAATAGGTGAGGTTTTTTGTTATCTTCATATTAGGTAAGTAACAAAAGTGCGGCGGCGGATTTGGCCGAAGATCTAAAGAGGTGCAAATATGCAGGTCTCCACAGAGCCTACGCATTTGCTTGTCTGGTCGAAGAGACGCGTGACCCGAGAGCTGGTGAGTATCTGGCACAGCGCATCAGCATTGCCATACAGCGGGGCAATGCAGCCAGTGTCTTGGGCACGCGCGCGACTGATATTGATATTGATCAGTTGAGCTACCTGTAGATTATTTGCAACGGTCTGCAGTTAGCTCAATTGTTTCTATTATAGTTACTAGTTTTAATTTAATTCTATTATTTCATTGTAATCTTCTTTCTCAAAAGCTACCATCCTCTTTGAAAACTATTAAAGAATCATGCCCTTATTCCACAAACAATGAAAGTCTTTTAAACCAAAATGAAAGAGTCAAAGTCCTTACAATTTTCATCCAGCGCGCCCGGCGGCGGCGAGGCGGTTTGCTTTCTTTGACGACAGAACCTTGCTATAAAAATTTCGAGCAAAATCCTATGTAGAAAAACTTTTTTAGTACATGGCGCACTAGAGTCTCTTATACTGCTATAAAATCAATCAGAATATTTGGATGATTGTAGAGAGAGATACTTACCACCGAACTGCGATCCCCAACCCGCATGCCCAGCGTGGGGATTATGGGCATTCAATTTCAATTCAATTTAAAATGTCTTTATTCAAATCATACATTGTTACAGTATAAATAATAAATAAATAAATAATAAAATAAATAAATAATGCTGGACAATTCACACAGCATTATCTAGCCCCAAGCTAAGCAGAGCTTGTGTTATAGGTACTAGACAACTGATATACATAATATAATACAATACATAGATAGATATTTTTATTATACATAGAAAACGACCAGAACACCCTGAACAAATGTCTGCAGATCGTACACACATTTGTCCCGAGGCGGGAATCGAACCCGCAACCTCCTGCGTCGCAGGCAGACCTTCGCCCACCGCGCCACAGAGGTCGTCATGTCGTATGTACGTAAACTAGTGTTAATAAAAGTCCTAGCTCTACAAACTATGTTATACTTTACGTAATGTTTAGCAAGCTTTACGCTTGTACAAAAAAACTTTTAGCACTGGAGTTCAAAAATATTAATAGCTGGTGAGTTTAAATATGGTCAAAGCAGATAGGTTTAAAATACATAAGCTTTAGAATTAGCAATTACGTTGTTAAAATAATTGTTGAGGAAGTCTTATACAAATATTGGGGCAATTATGGGCCCTTAAGCCTTAGCAATTATTACCCTCCCCCATGAGATAAAAAAATAAGGGGAAGGTCTGCGTCCAGCAGTGGACCATTATAGGCTGTTGAGGTTGAGGTATATTGTAAACTATTTTTGCTATATTATATTACTTACGGTTTTTCTCTTTTTCAGGTAAGTTCTCAGGTGATTCAGAAGCATCGGTAAAGACCAGTTTCGTAGAAGTATTCGAACTGGATACTCGTAAGTACAGTTTAGTGAATAAGACAATAATTTATCTAGGACGCATACTACGGCGTTATTTTGTGAGAAGGATAGGCATAGGATTTCGCGTTCATAGGAGCGGGACAGACCAGAGCAACGCCTAAAAATCAAGTTTTTTCTTATTTAGGACATAATCATTTATTGCTTGAAATACATGTAAATATTGAACACAGTCGTTAGTATGTCATCTCATGCCAGCGCGGTGTGCAATGTCTGGTTTACAAAATGTCACTTATAATAAAATGTGTAGTTAAATTAAATTATATGCGTCAACAAATACAAATACTAAAAACTGATGATTAATGTAAAAATTATGAAGAGTCAAAAATATACTTAAACAAATCAATACATTATCGTTTATTATTTACATAATTTGAAAATAAAATGCAAGGTATAAATGTCAATAACTATGCTTATTCTCTAGATCTTAACTTCTGTATTAATTGAGAATTAAGATTTTTGTAAAAAAATTGAGGTAAATTAGATTTTTTCCATCGAGAAAATTTTATGGAATCGTGTTTTCGAAACATTTGATCTTATAATATTCAGAAGTTTTGAAGATAATGGAGATCCGGCAGAGTTGATTTGGGGTAGTCTCCTCGAAAGTTATTTTAAACTAATTATACCTAGGTTTTACCCAACTTCATAGTCGAAAGTAAAATGGCTGACTTGGCTTTTCTCGCGATCACAACATTTTTACGGCAGAGAGGTAGATATATACATAATACATCCTACCAAACAGAAAAGAGTTCAGAAATAAATGCTACGAGTACACGAACTACAAAGGCAGCCTTATCGCTATGAGCGATCTCGTCAGGCAAACTTGGGGTGGACTGGACATGTCAGAACAACAAAGAGGATGGTACTCAAAAAATAAAAGAAAAAGAAAACAATACATAATGTAATACCTTACATAACCTACAAACATTATTTTAAGAAACTTACATAAACATAAAAATAAGGTTTTTATAACGATAGATAATGCTGATAAAGCAGTTTTTTGAAGATAGGAAGATATTTGGCACGTCTGATGTCCTGGGGGAGAGCATTCCATAGACGGGTCGCTTGTACAGTGAAAGATTTGTGATAGAAAATTTTAGTGGGACTTTTAAGATTAGGGTTGCAGAGGAACGGAAAAAGAGAGAGAGTGAGAGTGAAGTATTAGTTACGAAACGAGATATGACATAATTTTATCATTCATATTTTTGTTTAGATATTTAATTCTAAACACTAATATTATAAAGAGGAATGATTTGTATTTTTGTATGTAACGAATAAACTTAAAAAATAGTGGACCAATTTCAAAAATTCTTTTACTATTAGATAGAAATGGAATGCTGGTTTTTATTTCGGTCAACGAATTAGCATTGCCATTCAACGTGGCAATGCTGCCAGCATTCTGGGCACTCTGCCTTCTGGTGACGGCTTAGATTTTTAGAAAATAGATGTAAGTGTAAATATTAGTTGTAAGAATAAATAAATTAGATATAATTTATTCTTAAAAATTCATTACTTAGCTTGGTAAGTAGTACCTTAAAGCCTATGTTAGGTTTGCCTAGCTAGGCACTAAGTTCTCCTATATCCTGTATTAGAAAGCTTACTTTTCAGGGGTGATAAGCTTTACTTTATCCCGGAATTCCCACGGGAGCGGGAACTACGTGGGTAAAACCGCGAGGAGCTGCTAGTCACAAATAAATCCTCACAAAAAACTTCTAATCACGTCGCTAAAATAAACGACGTAACTACAAATTGCAGCCTCCCACTGCTTAGTTTTTATATCCGCACCGGCTGGTCCAATTATGATGTAATTCGAGGATACAACATGAACTGCATCCCACCAGTGCCGTGTCGTTGACCCACTTACCTGGGGTGTACTGTGAAACGTGCTGTCGGTTACGTATCGCTAAACATACGGCTAGGTATCGCTAAACTTGGGTTTTGTTTGACGACAATCATCCGTGTGGAATATATCCGGCTTAGAATTTGCACCACCTCTTCCAACTCTTCCCGTGGGTGTCGTAAGAGGCGACTAAGGGACATATACTGGGAGCGGGCAGCAGCGCCTCTTGCAGAATAGATCTACCACCGAACCGTGATCCCTAACCCATGCCCAGCGTGGGGATTATGGAGATAATAAATCAGGGGAGGCCTGCGTCCAACTATAGACCAATAAAGGCTGTTGAGGTTGAGCAAAATTTGCACAATGCTTACCTAGTAGAAAAGGAAACTTTCTTGGTATTCATGGTCAGACGACCTCTGGAGCAGTGAGTCCGTCTGCATGAAACTAAAGTTACTGGTTTGATTCTCACCGCTAGTCTTCATGTAATTATTAGGTTACGAGAACAAAAATACATTATGTATTTTTGTGAATAAAAAAAATCGAAAAGTAAAGCGTTTACGACGCCATATTAGCATTTAGTATCTTGTTTCTCGACTTAATATTTTTCCAATTACATATGTACATAAATACTTAGCTGCTGAGTACTTTTCTATATTAGTGTTAATGTAATTTATTTTCAAATTTCTATCCGTCCAAAGGTTGTCTAAAAGAAATCGCTCCTAAGCGATAAGGCCGCTCATTGTACTTTTATGGTTAATGTCTACCTATGTCTGTTGTTTGATTTATTTTGTGGTGTACAATAAAGAATTTTGTGGTGTACATAATTTTGTTTTTTATTATTTATTTTAAATGCCATCCCTAGCAGCTGACGCGAATAAATAAAACTCTTAGCATGGCATGTAACAATGGTTATATTTTAAAACAATAGATAAAAATGCGGGGAACTTTTAGAATGTGCAAGCAAACTTCATGCCATGTCGGTATTCAAAACAATAATTATTTAAACCCACGCTATTGGTTATGATAAATCAATAAAATATTATTAAAAGGGTAACACTGGATTAATATCTTATTTTCTTTATACTTAACGAAGCGTTCGTGTCGCGAGGTCTGTTAATTTAATTTGAAAAAAAAAACAGTTATTATCAACTAAACCAAAAACTTTATAATTTAAAAATGTTCGATACCATAGAGTTTAAAGAAATAAATAATTTCGTACATTATCATCATCAACGGCAACAATGTCGAAGACCGAATAACGCAGCGTTCGCAGCGAAGTACTTACGTCGGTAAGTTTCATTTTTGTTAGTAATTTAAACCGACTTCAAAACTTTTCTCATTTCGTCTGTAGTATGCTTTTCTTTTAATTTTTGTATGTTGTTATTCGATATTTTCGCCAAATATTATCTGATATTAATGATATCAGATCATAGATTAAGAGACTTTTATTTGAAGAAAAAAACGGCTATTGCGGCGTTGTCGCAGCGGCAACAGAAATACATCATCTGTAAAAACTTCAACTGTCTAACTATGACGGTTCGTGGGATATAGCCTGGTGACAGACGGACAGACAGACAGACAGCAGAGTCTTAGTAATAGGGTCCCATTTTACCCTTTGGGTACGGAACCCTAAAAACGAGGTGGTCCTTTTAATATTTTCAATGGATTTCAAATTTTCTCGATAAACTCACAGAAAGTGTTCCAATTCAGGAATTTTTAGTCGGTTGTAAGTTGTTCAAAAGCATCTATTTAGTTTCACAGTAGCACCCCAACTACCCACTACACAATAATTTTGAACTTTATTTCAATTGCAATAAGATATATTTCCTACAACAAAATTCTTAGCCGTTATCAGGCGTTATCGCGAAATAATATTGTTTTAATAGGTTTGTTTTAGATAACTTGCTTTTGACTTAACAAGAGATTAATGAGTTCATAATACTTTACAAAAGGTTAAAGTTTTAGGGTTCCGTAGGTCTAGACGTGCCAACGGGACCTTATTAAACCTACCTCTCGCCGCCGCCGTCTGTGTGGACCGAATTCCACTAAATTAATTGCTTTACCATAACAATGACATTCTGGCATTTTTACATTTAATGAAAGTCGGAAATTACCTGCAGATTGTACAAATATGTGTCCCAAGGCGGGAATCGAACCCGCAACCTCCTGCGTCGCAGGCGGACCTTCGCCCACCGCGCCACAGAGGTCGTCCATTGATTGTTATAGTAGGGTTAGCAAGCAGAATTGGGCACGTGTATTTTGTATACCTTACAAGTTATGTATGTAGTTTACCCCCGAATTACTCAAACGCATCTCAGGTTTAAGCACGTCTTAACTTAAGTGACGATGTTTGGACACATTTTCATTAAAGAATGTCAAAAAACCGCGACTTAAGACGAGCATAATAAATGTAAGTTGCGTTTGAGTATTGGGGGGTTACATAACATAAAACAAGCTAGCAAAGCTGAGCGCTGACGTCACAAATAAAGAACTGCAGTATAGGACAAATCGTTGCAGCCATAAAAAATTATCATACCTATTATTATGAAATTCGATCATCATAATATTCCTTATCTATATATGTAATATAGTACTCATAACACAAGCTCTGCTTAACCTGGGGCTAGATAATGCTGTGTTTCCAGCATTATTTAGTTTATTCAATAATCTGGGTGGATAATTCTATGAAAAACAAAAGACTATCGCGCCAGCTTTTAAAAATCGATCTTGTACTTTAACATCAAAGTCGATACCTATCAACCGTATCATTACAAGCTGGATCCTGATTACATAAAATCTCATATGACAGCTACATCCACCGCAGATCCATCTCAATAAAGTATAATGTCGTTTGATGTAAACATTGTCATAGATGAGGTTAGGTTAGATGTATAGGACAGATGGTACTAGATGAAAAAGTTACCTACAAATGACGAGCTGTTTAAAACTTTGATCTTGATAAATTAAGTAGGTACTTGTCGTTTGGTGTAAACAATGAAAAGTTTTCTACATAACATGATATGCAATCTCTAACTCTAATCAGTAATTGACGACCTCTGTGGCGCGGTGGGCGAAGGTCCGCCTGCGACGCAGGCAAACTCTCGGCTTCGATTCTCGCCTTGGGACAAATATTTGTACGATCTGCAGTTCTGGTCGTTTTCTATGTAAAATAAAAATATCTATCTATCTAACGTATTGTATATCAGTTATGTAGTACCCATAACACGAGCTTTGCTTAGCTTGGGGCTAGATAATGCTGTATGAATTGTCCAGCATTGTTTATTTATTTTAATTATATTATATCTATACTTCTTGCTGTACTTGGTGTCATTTGATGTAAACATTCATATTTATGATATCGGACCGGAGTGTTCCAAGAAAACGTTCCCACAAAAAGAGAATTAAAAATAAATCATTATGAAAATTACTAGCAAACCTACTACCGTACCTGAGTCGCATTTTAATACATTCTAAAAATAAATCTCCCCGCCAAAACTTGTTTAATGAATCCAGCTCTGTTCAAATATGAATTGAAACCTCAACTCGAATTAAACCGAGTTTACGTCATTAAAACTGAAACTTGTATAAACAAATCCCGCTGTCATTGTGGGATATCCAACGTTTTAAACTGAGTTAGCTCGCCTCGTTTAAAAGTTTTAGCGTTCGCATACGTCATATAAAGTTACGCTAGACAGCCGTCAAGGGGCGGTATTGTGGTTCTAAATTAGCTTGACTTAAACTTTAATGCACGATTTTATACCACAAATACAGACTTAAATTTACTATTTAGCACTGTCCATACCACAACCAGAATATTTTTTTTTTGTGTACCTAATTTATTTAGGTAAATACATATTGAAAATTATTTTAATAGTGTTTAAAATTATACCTATGACTTGCATATATGTTATAATGATTATTAATTAATGACTATTATCACTACTCATAAGTATTTAGAGGCCTAGAATTGTGGCATATATAAATATAGCTTCCCGTTCCGTTCCTATCACACAAGCTCTTTTGTATTACTAGTCTAGTTACTTTTCTATTAGCTTTTTAAAAGAGACAGCAACAATTTCGCCTTATCTAGCACGTTCTACCCCTGAATGATTTTTCCTACCGTCTAAAAAACCCTCCACTAAATTCAACAAAGCAAAAATTGTAAAGCGACTTCATAACACAGTCTCAATGAGTTCCCACTCGTGTAGGCATTTTTCTTACAACCATCTGTCGCCTACTCACAAACACCACAGTAAAAATAAATCACTATCCATCCCTCTCGCTCTAGTAACTAGAGCGAGAGGGATGGAACTAGAGTCTAGTTCCTTCAGTAGCTCGATCGACTCCCGCGCATGTCGACGTGTACTGTGGATCTATAGATCTTTAACAGATCTATCGATCTTGTAGTGCAGTGTTGTGTGACAATCGTGCTATTGTGTACTCGTTACGTGCATTCCAAGTTTTTATTGATGGGTTCTTGACGGGATTACTGGTAATTTGGTATTGCTTGGTATTCTTGTTTTTTTTTCTGGAGTTTCCTCGTATCTTTTAGTTATCTTGAATAAAAATGTTTGTTTTCAAAAGTATGAGCTACTACAAAATTATCTGATTGACGACCTCAGTGGCGCAGCGGGCGAGAGTCTGCCTGCGACGCAAGAGGTTGCGGGTTCGATCCCCGCCTCGGAACAAATTTGTGTACGATCTGCAGAAATTTGTTCCGTTGGTCTGGGTGTTTTCTATGTATAATAAAAAATATCTATCTATGTAATGTATAATATTACGTATATCAGTTATCTAGTACCCATAACACAAGCTCTGCTTACCTTGGGGCTAGATAATGCTGTGTGAATTGTCCAGCATTATTTATTTATTTATTTTATTATTTTTATTTTATCTTGGGGAATTCCCTATTGTTTAGTCTACAAAACTAGATATTATCTACACTAATATTGTACAGAGGATTTTTTTTTGTATGTAATGAATAAACTTAAAAACTACTTAACTGATTTCAAAAATTCTTTCGCTGTTAGAAAGCTTATTTTTCAGGGAGTGATATAGGCTATATTTTAACCCGGAATTCCCACCGAACGGGAACTATGCGGATGAAACCGCGAGGCGCTGCTAGTTATGTATAAAGTTTCTTGTTATTAACCGACTTCGAAAAACTAAAAGGAACATTTTAATCATTAGTTCTGTGTTCGGCTGTATGAATGTTTTTTTTATATTCGGCTGTATATTAATTAAAAGAATATAAAGTTACTTACATCTTAAGTCAGTAAAATGTATTCATTGAAAAAAAAACATTTTTTATTTTATTTTATTTATTAATAAACACACAAAACACATTTATATTATACTAGCACTTTCATGGCCGAAAACACAGAGTGCGATCTGCAATGCAACTCCGTGTTCGGACGGCGCTAGCAGTGATCGTGTTATCAATCACATTACAATGCCATCTAAAATAATTAAACAGTACTTATAATCTACATTGTACCGTAAAAATATGTGTGTACAGCGATATATTTAATATTGTACTAAACGGACTAATGAAAAAGAGAAATTAAATTATATATTTAATAAAACATCTTCCTAGGACTTCCGTGAGGGCTGGGTGCGGCGGCAGATTTAGCCGAAGATCTCAAGAGGCGCAAATATGCAGGTCTCGACAGAGCCTACATATTTGCTCCCCTTGGAGTCGAGACCCTAGGTTCGTGGGGTACCGAGGCTCTCCGGGTTTTCAAAGGCTAACGACCAAGGCTATCGACATAGCTCAAAGGATTAGCAAGCTGAAGTGGCAGTGGGCTGGCCATATCTCGAGAAGTACTGACCAACCGCTGGGGTAAACGTGTTCTTGAGTGGAGACTGCGACTCGGCAAACGTAGTGTAGGACGCCCTCCGACCAGGTGGGATGACGATTTGCGAAAGACGCTGGCAGATGCTGGATGCGGCAAGCTGAAGACAGTGCGCTATGGCGCTCATTAGGGGAGGCCTATGTCCAGCTGTGGACTGATATAGGCTGATGATGATGAGTCAGCTTTTTGAAGTCACATGCATGTACTCTATTGGTCTCTAGTACCAAACTTCTGAGTTAATGTCCTTTCTACACAAGTAGGTTACACAAATATGGTAGCCCATTAGACAGTAAGATAAGAATATCTATTTACCCAACCTGCATAACTTTTGACTATTTGTCTACTAATTAGTTTGCTTTGTTATTCAATCAATCAATCAAACATGCTTTATTTGCATACATACAAAAATGAACACTGTTGTTTATAATAATCACGTCTAACAGCGTAGTTCGTTTGAATCCAAAGCAGGGTTCGGTGTTACGTCTATGGTTGACCCTGATCAGTATCGATGTGAGTTTACCGTAGTCGAAAAATATAGCCCTAATCTGGCTCCAAACAGTCTAGGACCTAGGAGTCAATGATACCTGAAATCGTTTAGCGTCAGCGATCATGTGACCAGCGGGTTGTTGAGCGTCCTCTTGGTCTTTTCCCCTCTATCTTGCCTAGTACAACAGTTTTTCGAAGTTATCTGGATGCTTACGGGCGATATGGCCAAATAGCTGTAATGTGTGCTAATATACTTAATATAATACAATGCATAGATATATTTCTTTTAGTATACTTAGAATACGACTAGAACTCCCTGAACAAATATCTGCAGATCGTACAAACATTTGTCCCGAGGCGGGAATCGAATAACGTCCTTTAAGGTACCTAACTTTGGTTTTAATGCAAGTAAGAGACACAACCGAGACCGTGGTGGATGGCACAAACTGAGGCAGGCCTATACCCAGCAGTGAGTAAAATCCGGCTGCGGATGATGATGATGATGAAGACACACGCTTTTGTTTCACATCATAAGGTAAAAATATTAAGGGCTATTTTTGTTTTAGTGATTCAATACAAAAATAATATGCAGGAAAATAATGCTGTTTTTCCTAATATTCCATATCAACACTAATGATATAAAGAGGAAATATTTGTATTTTGTATGTAACGAATAAACTTAAATCTATTGGCCCTATTTCAAAAATTCTTCATTAGAAAACTTACTTTTCAGGGAGTGACATAGGCTATGTATATTTTACGGAACGGAAACTACGCGGGTGAAACAGCGAGGCTCTGCTAGTCCTATATATATATTTACTTAGTAAATAACGTAAGTATTTAGTGGTGATCTTAAACAAATAGCGCGTTTTAGTAATTAAAGTTATCAAGTGCGGATTTCTGTTATCTACTGTAAGGGCGAATAGAAACCTTTTGAAAATGAACTAGCGTTTCTAACCGCCCAAAGGGGACCCCCCATTGTTGTATTGTTCAAAACCTTTTCGAATAAACAGATGGAAAGTGACGGAAATGTATTCTGTCGTGAATAGCTGAAAGAAAGTCTTAAGGCACTAAATCGAAGTTGCCATTGGTGACCACCAAAATCTATTTTCGTATCTCTGCCTAAACTAAATAGAATAAAACTATTACAGAGGCATTCAAAAATAGCTTATCAGAGGTATCACAAACTGTGCGATGGAATTTTGAAATTTCCTTTGTTAAACGAAATAACAAGATTAATTAGGTGGCGGCGCGGCGCCACTTTGGGTGGAGTATGCGCCTTAAGGGGCCTCTTCCTAGGCAGTTTTCTGAAAAGGATATCTCAATTTTGATAAATATTTTCCTTTTTCTCCCTAACAATAATTATGACTTACTGACTTGATTTTCATATTGAAAAATAAAGCAAAGGCAGGGTAACAGATTCGCCAAAATAAATATTTGATTACTTGAACCGTATACTCTTTTAATTAGAAGGAATCTTGATTTTTGCACTTGATTTTTTGCACACGCGTTATATAAACGTGAAATCCTATGCCTATCCTTTTCACACAATGGCGTCGTACGGTAAAAAAAAAGACGGCGAAATAAATCGAACGGGTACCTATTCATTTGCCAGACCACAACAAATAACAAGGAATATTTAAGCAAGCTACCCTTATATGCGCGAAAATATGTCGGTGATCGGGTTACCAGCTTTACCAGCAAGGCATCGGATAAAAATGCGGGCGACATTGACGAATCGTCATGCCTAGATCAATCAACATAGCGGTTTTAATGTGTTGGTTTTGCATTTATCTTTAGACTGTTTTTTTCTTTTGGTTTCATTGTAATTTAGTCATTGGCTTTTGAATTCAGTAACAATCATTGGCTTTTGAATTCAGTAACAATCATTGGCTTTTGAATTCAGTAACAATCATTGGCTTTTGAATTCAGTAACAATTCAGAAAATTGTATGTACCTAATCGTGTTTTCGAAACACTAGCGTTCTAGCATCAATCCTGAACTATAACATAAATTAATATCAAAGTAAATGCTTTAGTATTATGGATTATATAAGGTTAATAATAAACTACTAAGATATTGATAAAAAGTATTTTAGGGTTATATTGACATTATATTATATATTGCATTTGGGTAATATTTGGGATTTACTGATTTTTTTTTCATATATTATTATCACTACTCCATATAGCCAATGTAACATGTGTACATTACTTATTTGGATATTTTATAAATGCACCGTAATCCACCGAATAATTGCGCTTTCGTAAGTCTTCCATAACACTTGGCCAGCATGTTTCTGCTGACAAAAAACACGAAAGTCTTGACCCCATATGGGTAACCAGTATTTTTTGCTAACACAGAAACAGTAGGTACCATTAATTTGCTTCGAATATCCTGAGGGACTATAACATTAGAGTCGATTTCGTTTGTTTATTAATGAAAGGTGTCGACGTAAAAGTTGTCTGATATTTCTTAATCAATGCCGAGTTAAACGATTTCGGAGGTTACATTTTAAATGTTGAAAAAACGTATATCGTGCATGTAATGTGTTGCATGCACCATCTGGAATATTATAGACCTATGACGCCATTTTGTTATAAGAATTGCCTATCCCTTTTTATAAAATGGCGTTAATTTATGCTGAATACTTCTTGGGAGGCTAAGAAAAAACGCCCCTATGTTGTTGAAGTAACTCTCTCTAGTCTTTCTCTTTTTGGGCTTTATTTTTAGTACATCATCATCATCATCAGCCTGCATCAGTCCACTGCTGGACATAGGCCTCCCCTAATGAGCGCCATAGCGCCCTGTCTTCAGCTTGCCGCATCCAGCATCTGCCAGCAGTCTTTCGCAAATCGTCATCCCACCTGGTCGGAGGGCGTCCTACACTACGTTTGCCGAGTCGCGGTCTCCACTCAAGGACAAGTTTACCCCAGCGGTTGTATTATTTTTAGTACACTTAGCTAAAACTTAACATGATTCCAAGCAGCGCGGGTTAAATTGTCTATGATTCCAAGGCACAAAACAGTGAATAGAAAATACAAAACAAAAGAAAAAAGCAAAGAAACTAAAAGTCCTAAATCCTTGTACTAACAGCCAGTTTGCGAAATTTAATAAAATAATAAGTTGCCCAATGATCTAACAACCACCTCTGGGACTTATCTCTGACCCTTACAATATGAGTTCAGTTTAAAGAATTTATTTTCTCCTTTTAATTCCTATAACTTCAACTTCTTATTTATGGCAACGCTTGCTTTTGCCGCGACTCTGCCAGTGTATGTGTCAGAGAGTATTTAAAGAACCACAAAATGACGATTAACAAGAAATTTTGATTATTGATAAATGATTTGACGGAATAGATAACTTATCTCTGATGGAAATCAACCCAATAAGACTTCGAAAAGGATTTCACCAGATTTCACCAATATGATGGTATGTGAGAGGCTTCTCACTTCTTCCAATAATAGTGATCTCAAAAATTAAGTAAAAGAATCAATAAACACTCTATTTTTTTGTAAGCAAAAGCTAAAGATTTTTTTTTGTTTGGTTGATTCGCTGTATACTTACGCGGGTTGCTAATGCACGAAAAGTTTTCTATTTATTTGAGGATATCTATTAATGAATTCTTATCATAATTTAACAATTTGTACAACGAAATGGTCGTTCGCCGTATAGTAATGAGGGCACAGATAATATTTATAATATTTCGCATAGATAACGTATCATCAGTGGGTGTAACTATTGACGTAGTCATTTAACTAACTTTGTTTTTAACTGTAGAGAAAAAAAAATCTGCAGTTATTGACATAAAATGTGTAGAGAATTTGTTGTCGTGTGACGAGTCCTACGTATAGGACCTAGGACTTAAGGGTCCACTGCTGGACGCATCCCTCCCTGTGAACATCGCCTTATTGGCTTTTATCTCATGATGTGGTGGTAATACCCATGACCCACGCTGGGCATGAAAGTTGGAGATATCTCAGTTCGGTGGCAGATCCGTTCTGCAGGAGACGCTACTGCCCGCCCCCCGGTGTATGTCCCTTAGTCGCCTCTTACGACACCCACTGGAAGAGTTGAGAGTTCAGTTGAGTTGGGAGTCGGGGTTGGGAGCTCGAAGGCCTTTTTTTTTTTTTTTTTTTGGGGTGGGAAAATGCCTTCGCACTATCCCTTCGCCACGGGGGTGCCGAAGGGGGTGTGTGGGGCTTGAACCCACTAAAAACCCACCCGTGAACAGTCCTCCGCCGTGATGGAGCAAGATCGGGTCGCGCTAGCATTCACAATCTTGCCCCGGCGGTATGCCCGTAAGTTCATGGGCCTCGGCCTTTGGAGAGATAACCCCGTTCACTAGAGTCATCCCTCAGACATATAGAGCCGTGCGAGCCGGCCGAGAGTACCCCGTCTCTCAACCAGTGACCCCACTACGGAGAATGGAGGAGACGGGCGAACCGCCTCCTCCGTCCTCCCGGTCGTCTGCGCCGGATTGGATCAGATTGGGTGTCATCCTCTCTGATCCGTTCCGCAGCCTCCTTCTGCGCCATAACTGCCTCGCAGAAAGAGACCATTGCGTCCCACAACCTCTCGCGACCGAGCATGGCATTTACCACGCTTGGTAGAGAGAGGTCCCGACCTATAATCGCCGTGAGTTCATGCCGCTGCGGGCCCCATGCGGCACATTGCTCCAGCGTGTGCAGCGCTGTATCCACCGGCGACCCACACTCGTGGCAAGCCGGTGTCGGTTCTCGTCTCGCTATTTGGTGCAGATACTTCCCGAAACAACCGTGTCCAGAAAGCACCTGCACCAATCGGAAGGTCAATGACCCGAACCGCCGCCTCATCCATTTCCCAAGGACCGGACGGATGGCCTCCACCGTCCATTGCCCAGGGACCGGCGAGGCCAGGTCTTCCATCCATCGTTCCAGCAAGACATCCCGCGCTCGACGCCGCATGCGCATGATCTCTTCCCACGCTGGGGGCTCCCCCTGAGACCTCCTTTCCGACACAAAGTGGTAAACTTCGGCAAGGATCTCCGCTTGGAGCTCCCAGGGGGGGTCACCAGCCAGCACACACCCTGCAGTCCAGGACACCGTCCGGTATCCGCGTATCGCTCTCGTCGTGATAACCCGCTGCGGTCGTCGCAGTAGGTTCTTATTGCCGCGATCGAGGGCGTCCACCCAAACCGGGGCCCCATAGAGTGCCATACTTCGGATTACCCCAGTGTACAGTCGGCGACAGATTACGTTAGGGCCACCAACGTTTGGCAGCAGTCTACCCAAAGCAGCTGCGGCTCCCACAACTCTTGGTGCCAGTTGGGAGAAATGTATCCTAAAGGTCCACCTGCCATCTAGGATAAGACCCAGATATTTCATCTGGTTCTCAACACGTACTGGAACCCCGTCAAGAACAACCCGTGTTCCTGGAGGGGGTGCTCCCCGTGGCCCATGGAACAGAATGGCCGCAGTTTTGGAGAGGGCTACTTCTAAACCCAGGGCACGTATGCGGTCTACTACGAGGGTTGTACCCACCTCAGCCAGTCGTACCGCCTCCCTGAGGTCCTTTCCCCTTACTACGACAAGTGTATCATCCGCGTAACACGCGACCCGTATACTTGCAGGAAGCGTACCGCGGAGCACCCAGTCATAGCCCACGTTCCACAGTAATGGTCCCAGTACCGACCCTTGTGGGACCCCGCAGGAGACGCGACGGCGGCTCAAGCCATCGCGTCCTTCCACCAGAATCTCACGATCCTGTAGGTAGTCTGCCAACAACCTCCGCAAATACAGGGGAACACCATGATAGCGAAGAGCCTCATGTATGGTTGCATGCGGTAAGCTGTTGAAGGCGTTGGCAATGTCAAGCGAGACAGCCAGCGCCTTTTCCCGCTCTCTGACCGCTTCTTTCGTCCATTCTTTGAGCCAGAGAAGAGCGTCTATTGAGGACCGTCTCGCTCTGAACCCATATTGGGTCTCTGAAAGCCCAGGTCCAGGCCCTTCCAGGTGCCGGATGACGCGAGAAGCCACTACCCTCTCTAAAAGCTTACCCGTATCATCCAGCAGCACTATGGGCCTGTATGCCGAAGGCGAGTCGATGGGTCGGCCTTCCTTCCGCAACAGACACAATCGACCGTCTTTCCACAGTTTGGGAAAACGTCCCGACTTAAGACATGTGTCGAACAGCTTTCGAAGCCGGTCACCCATCTCTTTAAGGGCGATCCTTAGGACCCTACCAGGTATCCCATCAGGACCTGGCGCCGTCCTTTTGCCACGCAGGCGACCGACTGCCACCATCATTTCTACCTCCGATACCGCAGAAATGGAGTCTGGGTCCAGGTCCTCCTCCAGAACGAGCGGAGCCATCATTGGAGGGATGTGCTGTTCACTGTCGGGAAAAAGGCCCTCCATCACCCTACTCAGAAGCTCTGGCTCCAAAGACTGCGCAACTGGGGGCGTCTGTCCCCGAAACTTTTTACGGGCGGCTTTGTACGGACGACCCCAAGGGTCTCTGTCAAGTTCCGCTAGGGCCTTGTTGAAGGCCGCTGATTTGGCCCGGCCTATGGCAAACTTCAACTCCTTTTTGGCCTCTAGGTACAAGCTGTACAGCTGGTGCTCAGCCGCCAGGGGAGCTCGAAGGCCTAACCTAACGAAATCTGTTTTGTCACAGTTGATTAAATAAACTTTATTTTTGTAACATTTTGTTTACCAGACATCTAATTTCTGCTTTCTGACCTGAACATCTTAATCAAATAATAAACTTTGGGGAAAAGAAAGCAAAAAGTACGCGATAAATAATCTTAAATATCTAAGTTCTGCTTTCTTTCTATTCACTTTTGCGCAATCAAGAGGGTTTGAAGTGCAATAAAAAAGGACCCCTTAGGTGGTCGAGTAAAAATCTTATTTTATGTAGTTTGATATGTGTGGGTTACACGTACATAGATGCTTCAATTACTTTGACCTAGATATATAGACCTAAGTGATAGGTTGGAATCCAGACAGGCTTAATGAATTACCCGTTCCGTGAATGCTATTAAGTAAATAATGAAATTAAGTTGTAAAGTTAAACCGCTAGAGCATGGGACATGCGAGACTTGACGCACTAGTAGAGTAGGTATATTAAGGCGTGGATATTGTGTGAATTGACGTGAATTGGATTCTGTTAAAACCTTTTTTCTCCGTTATCTTTATCGAAAAAGTTCGAAAAAATACATAATCTATTGGATACAAGGCATACCAGATAATCACCAGCTCTCGGTTTGCTTTATTCATAAAGTAAGTTACACTGAAATAATGACTGAAACTCAGTTTGGGAAATTTTTAATAAATAAAAATTCGCTCGAGTACTGTCATTTTCTGTTTTAGAAAATGCAAATATGCCGAGGTTCTATCCCATTCAGATGCGGAATTAGTCGATATAGTTTTTTCTAGCCACCACGATCGGCGTGGTAACCTTAGACTCCGCAACTGCGTATCGCAAGTAGGAATGTGTGTCTGTAATGCTGGTGAGAAGCCCTCCCACGGTCCACATACACGTGAACTGATTAGCCGACCCTAATGACCTTGAAATTGTTTTTGTTCTGGCCTTTTGATGTAGTTGTTGTGTAGACTTGATTTTGTAACGGAAATGACAATACTCTTTTAGCTTCTGAAGTCTCGATAGACGAGGTAAATTTAGGTATGCAAGAAGTGAAGAAGAAATTTCAAAATTCAATTCAAAAGTGTTCAGTTCAAAGATCTTTATTTTCTCATTTACAACAACCATGTTACTTACATGAGAAACTTATGCTAAGTCTTATAATTATGTTTTTTTTTTCAAAAGTGAAATTCAATATTCAAAAGTGTTCAGTTCTTTTAATCTATTTTTTAAGCCATGAAATATTACCCGCAATGTTATTACGTCATACATCAGCAACCTGATGTTGCTGATGCATTTGTTTAGGTACCTACACAGCCAACTGACCACAGACCAATATGGTAACCGCGTCCAGCGTTTTCGTCAAAATAAGTGCGAAACTTGAAAATATAAATTCTAAATGTATTTCTATGGAAGTTATCGATAGAATAAAAGAAGCAAAGAACGGTATTTTTACCTATATGATTTATAGCTTTATAGAATGCAATGAGACATTTCCGAAAATTGGTGTCATAATCATATTGTTATATTTATGACTAATTTTTTAAGTCTACCAAATCTATACCTATATATAAAATGAAGTAGTGTTAGTTATACTCAAGATATATAACTTATATATAGATTAGATTTCTCTTAGTCCGGAATAGGATAAGAAGTACTAATAACATTTGAAAATTGACGAAAAAATAACAATCCGTGCGAAGCCGGGGCGGACCACCAGTCCCTTGATAAAAATTCCCTTCACCGAAGGTTACACTCAAATAAATTGCCCATCAAGTTAATTTGCATCAATTGATTGCTAACGTACTATCAATTTCATATAGAAAATGCTATGCTTCACCAATAGACCTTCAATATCGTTTAGGGCCGAACCGGAGCACTTATGGTCAGTCTACATTTTGGACGAGTCATCACACCACCCAACCCAACCCACACCAGGCTTAAACCATACTCCCAAAATAGGCGCTGTTCTAGTGCGCTACTAATAAGGTAGCAGTAGAATCCACCAAAGCGGAGATTTATTTCCTGTAGACCTTACAGGGCATTATCTTGTCCGCTCGTCTCGTCTCCGCTTTGGCGGAGTCTGGCTCTTAGACGACGTAAGAATCGACCCCTCCAACTCAGCCCGTGAATGTCGTAAGAGTCGACTAAGGGAAGGGAATAAGCAGCTTCCTTCTGTGTATTTGAATTACCTACATAAAATCCACGGGGGTTGATTCTTACGCCGCGACCGCCATGGCCTCTAATCAACACACCAATCTAAACATTCAAATAGCTTTTCCATTCATTCGGAAACTCGTTAGATCCCAATCAAACAAACTTTCACCTTTTGTAACGGAAGAATCTACAAATATGGTGATTGAACAAATTGATTCGTCTCATCTTTGCAAATATATCACGATGGTAAATCAATCAAAAAATATGAACGTGCCGTTATTTCCATAACACCAAAAACCAAATAAGTAAAGAACCTGTAAATTACAGAAACAAATAAAATCAATGGCACTCGGCCCACGCTTCGATTTACTTGCTGATGTGGGTAGCCCGATAATCGAATTTGAATTTGGAAGGTGAATCTGTCAGTCGTGCGTTGGCGGTGAAGATGGCTAGACGTTTTTATGAGAGCGCTTATGGATTTATTGATTAGCAATTCCAAATGAAGAGTTCGTTTCGAAATACATTCTCTGAATCGGACTATGATTGCTTCACTTTTGAATCTGAGAGATGTTTGTAGGCGGATGGTAGACATGTATCACATACTTTCAATCTGAAAGTCTCGGCTTCGGTCATGCCACGGTTCATTGACTCGCGCATTTTGTGACAGTAAATAGAATACCTATACTTTCCTTCACGTGGACTATGGCCTCTCCTCTGCCCTATTACTCATCCTTCTTTCTGTAATGTGATCGGATTTGATTTGTCCTATAATATCGGATCGGATGTCTTACCTGTCCACGACAACTTACGCTGAGGGGATTTTTTTTCCGACGACTTTACAGAATTCTCTCTTAATCTTAGAGACCACATTAAAAGTCAAGTAGAAACTATCCGCTCGATGCAGCCGTCTAGACATTGTAGGTGGACTGGGCTAGACTTTCGATTTATACACTGTAGTCGACAGTTCAGGTTATGTTAGTTGTATATATTTCAGTAACAGACTTACAGGATTTTTGACGACCTCAGTGGCGCAGCGGGCGAGAGTCTGCCTGCGACGCAAGAGGTTGCTGGTTCGATCCCCGCCTCGGAACAAATTTGTGTACGATCTGAATAAAAGAATAAATAGAATAAGAATAAAGAATAAAATAACTTTATTTGTTCAATTAGACATATACATATTTCTTAATTTTAAAAGAACATAAAAATATTATTAACTGTATAAGCCTAAAAGAAACAAAATGGCGTCTGCCTAAGCATAGGTTGGTTGCTAGCAAGCTAGCAGCCAACGCTGGTCTTCCGTCAGAGCCTTTTTTGTTGGCATTACGGACAATCTGTTCACAAAATATACAAATGTAACATAATATTTAGAACATGATCTAATTTTAATATTAAAAGAAAACAAAAACAGGTAAAATAGATGAAAACAAAACAAAATACAAAGTTGGATAACAAGTTGGAGAATCGAGGTCTGTTGGCATGACAGAGTTCTAAAATCTCCCGCTTTGCAGATGGAACTTCTTAAACCCATTTAGAACAGCAGATGTTCAGCTTATGTAACACTTAACCATCTTCCGTAATCGAATCCGCTCACGAAAGCTATGAGAGAGTCAGTGGCGGAGTGGGCGAGTCACTCCGCCACTGAATTTGTCAGTCTGAAGTATAGTTTTTAACCGCAACGTAATCACAATACCCTTTTCAAAGCTTCTGGATTACCAACTGCCACGTTTTCCCGGAAAATTTTCAAAAATTTATTTATCGACATTTAGGTAAGAGGACGTCAAAAAAAATTGTAAACCTTCCATTCCCAGATCAGTTGCAAGCTTCGATATAATTGCTCCCACTTCTGCCTTGTACCGTTATCCGACAACAATGGATGTTTTTTCCCATAGTTTCGTTGGTCACGCTGGATTCTTGAGACTGGCATGTTGGATAAAGTAAATTACTTTATCATTGTCTATGATTCTTTATCAGAGTCTCGATATAAGTATTCGCCGCAACGCCCGCAACGTAATATGTGTCGGGGTTTTTGGAAGAAATTGTAGGAAAATCAGGCCTTTTCTTTGGAAAACACAATATGTGTTATCCCAAGCTAAAGAAAAGGCTTGCTTTTCCAATTTCTTCTTAAAATCCCTATTTAATTAAATGCAAGAACTTAATATGTATACATATGTCTGACGACCTCTATGGCGCGGTGGCGCAGCGCCTCGCAGTTTCTTCCGCGTAGTTCCCGTTCCCGTGGGAATTCTCAGATAAAACATAGCCTATGTCACTCCCTGAAAAGTAAGCTTTCTAATGGTGAAATAATTTTTGAAATCGGTCCAGTGGTTTTTAAGTTTATTCGTTACGTACCAAAATACATGCATTTCGTCTTTATAATATTACTTACTATAATAATTTCAGCTCGTAACTTGCTTATTAGGCCTTTGTGTCAGAAGTACCATTGATTTGTACAATTAATGGTACAAGTGACAACTATTTAGGATCAGTAGTACCATCATAAAAATTGATGTATCGCTACCATGAATGGTACAACTTAAACATTGATCTTTTATGACGTGCACAAATTCGGATTTCAAATTTAAAAATTCTTTTAGAAGTTTGGCGTATTTTTAATGATTTGTATGACCGGCTCCTCACACCGAACGCTCTGTAACTTTAGACACGCTGGATTCCAGAACTGCTATCCAACCTGTGGTTAAAAGACAAGGTATCGCGTCTAGGCAGTAGGCATCAAGGACGCTATTCAATCAACATTCCGGTGAAATAGGCTCTGTCGAAAACTTCTATTGTATTGTTCATCGGTTGCGGTGAAATAGAATATGTCGACAAATTTATATGGATACCTTCTGACTTTGAAGCGTCTTGGCGACATGACCTCCGAATAATTAGTTAAATTTTTCTCCTTGTATTACTTGAATATTTAAACTATTATATGTACGGACGGATGTATTACTAGCGGTCCGCCCCGGCTTCGCACGGGTATATTCTATAGCCTATGTTCATCAGAGATAATGGATTCTAATGATGGCGAAAGATTTTTTCAAATCGGCTTATTGATTGCGGTGCCTATTTAATTCAAACAAACAAACAAATCTCTCCTCTTTCAAATATTATTATATAATAGACTAGCGGCTCGTCCCGGCTTCGTACGGGTACATTCTATCGCCTATCATAGATAGTGCAGGATTCTAATGGTTAAAGAATTTTTTAAATTAGTCCAGTAGTAAAGTTACGTAGCCTATTCAAAGTCAAACAAACAAATCTTTCCTCTTTATAATATTATTATAGTGAAAAATAGACTCGCCCCGGCTTCGCACGGGTAGATTCTATCGCCTATGTTCACCAGGGATAATGTAGGATTCTAATGGTGAAGGATTTTTTTAAATCAGTCCAGTAGTTTCGGAACCTATTCAATTCAAACAAACCAACAATTCCTCTTTATAATTTATTGTAGAAGTATGAAGTGTTAGGATATGATTACCACCTACCACAGAGCTCTATTAAACAAGTACTCAGGGAATATTCTATATGCAATGACAGTTGTTTATTGTACGATTCAAATCGACCCTCTCGACCGTCTCTGGTATAAAATTTATATTTGATGAGGCGTATCAAAACAACAGGAGAACCGTAGTATTTTATCATCATCATCAGCCTACATCAGTCCACTGCTGGACATAGGCCTCCCCTAATGAGCGCCATAGCGCCCTGTCTTCAGCTTGCCGCATCCAGCATCTGCCAGCAGTCTTTCGCAAATCGTCGCTCCACCTGGTCGGAGGGCCGTAGTATTTAGTTCTAGCTATTTCGCGCTGGTAAAAGACGCACAGGCGGATTTATTTAAATTTTGCATCTGGTGCTAATGACAGCCAACGCAAAAAAAAACCTCATTTATGATTATCGCAGCTAAGAATAAAAAAAAAGTTTGTGAAATATTAAAAGCTTTATTTTAATGCCTCTGTAATATTTTAATTTTGTATAGTTTAGGCAGATATACGAATTTGCACTTTGTGGCCATCTAACTCTGTTTCCGAAAAATGAAAATAAAAATATTACAAAGGCATTAAAAAAAGATTATAATAGGTATCACAAACTGCCCATTGAACATTTTGAAATTACCTTTGTTTAACGAAACAATAATATAAAAAAGGTGGCAGCGCTAGTTGGCTCGGGGAACCGTCTTAAGTCACCGATATTACGAATTCCACCGACTTGTATAATGGAGATCAATACCAGTTATACCTACTCCGATTAAAAAACTGCATATTTTTTCTATATATGGGGGTTACAAAACACTCTCTCGTTATATAATAATATAATTGGCTGTACATGTGTGATTTATTATGCATTGTTGTGGTTTTTAGTTATTTTAATACTGATTGATAACCTTGCCGTTTGTACCTTGTTGTTTTCTGGTTTTCATTTATAAATCTCATTGTTGAAATAAACTATTATGGATTCTAAATCGTTTATTTTCGGCAAACCGATCATATTCTGCTAATGAAGTTTATGACACTGACACATACTCTGGCAAAGTCGCGGCGAAAAGCAAGCGGTCCCAAATATAAGAAGTTGAAGTTATAAAATCAATCAAAGTTGAAAACAAGGAATATAATACTCTCAAGGCCCTTGAAAATAACCAATGTACTCGTAATGACAGAAGACCGTACCATATCTCAATTAACAATTTCTCCAAGGCGTGAACAAGTTATTTCCAACACTGAACAAACTAATTCAACAATTAGATACACGAAGATGATTTCCAAAGGAAAGTGTGGACACGTATCATTTAACTTTGTGCCTTGATGGGTATAGCATGGGTATAGCTTGTTACACCCTATTACATCATGGAATTTGTGTACCTAATTGCGTTGAGAAATTATGGCTATTCGACCGAAAATCAAGTATTTAGCTTCATCATCGGCCTATACTGGTCCACTGCTGGACATAGGCCTCCCCTAATGAGCGCCATAGCGCCGTCTTCAGCTTGCCGCATCCAGCATCTGCCAGCAGTCTTTCGCAAATCGTCATCCCACCTGGTCGGAGGGTATTTAGCTTATTATCTATTAATTAGGAGATTATTTGAAAACCCGAAACATAAAAAATGTTCAGTAGACTTAGTTCTATTACAATGCTTATTCTCAAGATCTTAACTTCTGTATTTATTGAGAAATTAAGGTTTTAGTAAAAATTTAGAGGTAACTTTGCGATTTTTTTCTATCGAGTAAATTTTATGGAATCGTTCGGAAGATATGATCGATGGAGTATGTACTGAAATGTTTCATAGTTTGGAAGATATTTCGATATAACTGTGTTGATTTGAGGTAGTATGGAAGATCATAAGTTTAAGCCTAGTAGTCGTATTTTGTAGATCTCTTAAACGTTGAAGACAACGGAATGTGTGAAGAGGAAACCATGCCTTATTTGCAGAGGTGTCCTATGTCACTCCAAGAAATATCGCTTGACATTTGACACGCGTGACGTTATTAACTGAAAGGGTTTGCGCCAATAACATTACTTATTTTATCATAGTTTTTTTTCCTCTTATTTTAAGAATAGAGATTTTTGTTCATTGGTAAAATATCATTGGTGTATTTTTTCATGTTTTACCGGTCATATTATTATATTAAACCCGCCACCATTCCATGACTATGAAATTTCCTTGAACTAGACACTGGCAGAAAAGTGACAAACCAGACACATATTGCCAAAAATAAAGAAGTCAAGTCATCAACATCATGCTTTATTTGTTTGTCGCATTGTTCCAAAACTTAAACCCGTCCTTTGGGATTAAGGAAAGCTCCATTGCTCAACTATTCGCAGTTGAACAATCTCAGTTGGGCAAAAGGGAACTCACGGGGATTCGGCTTAGGCGAGAAACGGAGTTCAAAATAATACTCTTCATAAACAAAAAAGCTTGATTCTCGGGATGCACATTATTCATCGTTGACGACCTCTGTGGCGCAGCGGGAGGAGGATTGACCTCGTCCCTACGACGTGGTTAGTTGCTGGTTCGATTCTCGCCTTTGTACAAATGTTTGAACCATCTGCAGATATTTTTCCGGGTGCTCTGGGTGTTCGATAACTATATGGCGTTTGAAAAACTGTAATATGCATTGAGTAAATTTTATCAGATTTGTCTACTTGTTATGAAAAACAACTCGGTTCTTAAATTCATTCTTTGCCACAGAGTCAGGGCCGTGAATCGGCTCGCTCTGTTAGGCCGAAGCGGCGCTAATTATGAAAAACATGACATAATGCCTTGTTCGATGATGCGTCAGGTTCACTGACTTGATACCCAGTTCAGATTTGACTTTTCCACATAAATGGTAGGGCTGGTCCACCAGTTTAAAGTCGCTCAGCGAGCTATGGAGAGAGCTATGCTCGGAGTTTCTCTGAAGGATAGGATTCGCAACGAATACATCCGACAGAGAACCAAGGTTATCGACATAGCTCAAAGGATTAGCAAGCTGAAGTGGCAGTGGGCTGGCCATATCTCGAGAAGAACCGACAACCGCTGGGGTAAACGTGTTCTTGAGTGGAGACCGCGACTCGGCAAACGTAGTGTAGGACGCCCTCCGACCAGGTGGGATGACGATTTGCGAAAGACTGCTGGCAGATGCTGGATGCGGCAAGCTGAAGACAGGGCGCTATGGCGCTCATTAGGGGAGGCCTATGTCCAGCAGTGGACTGAAAAAGGCTGATGATGATGATGATGATGATGACATAAATGGTGTAACAGAAATATCTTCCATCCAGCCTTCGATTTAGTAAACAAATCAATTCGTTTTTCTTGTTCACTGACCCAGTTCAGATTTGAATTTTCCACGTAAATGGTGTGTCAGAAATATCTTCTATCCAAAACCTTCGATTTAGTAAAAAAAAAAATTTACATTAAGTACACACACACTAGTGAGAATTCTTGTTCAAAAAATAATGTGTTAGCTTGAGATGCCTCAAATCACGGAACAGCAAAATAAAAGGCTAGTATTCCCCTACAATGTTCGGACAGCAGAATCGCTCTTCAGTTATAGAATACCATCAACATTCAACAAAAACAAGAACATGCATTTATTTAACACATTAACTGCCCAGCCTAGGTCAATCGCAGGGGCGCACGCCACGTTGGTCCCGAAAGAGATGTGCGTCGCGGGCCATGAAAGTGTTAAGCACGAATCTAACAAACCTAAACACCTAAAGTCGATTTTAAATCTTTCAAAATGTGCAATAAAACTTTTAAAAACTGAAACTGTGCCGAAATATTGGAAAACTCAAAAATCGAATCATGGTAAATATACCGTTCTAAATGACTCAAAATGTGCAATACCTACAACATTTTAAGCATCTATGACGGTCTTTTTCTTTAAAAAAATGCTGAAATGTTGATCTTTCTTTTCAGTACGTTAAAACTTCAATTATCCTAGCTCTGTCTCTTTGTTATCACATACCTCCCCCCCGTATAAAGAAAACCTCCCCATTCATAGCAATAATGAATCGACCACGTGGCTCGTCTAAAGCTTTATCCTCAGATATCGATTTTCTTCCCCCTCTTTCCTTCTGATTCCAACAACCCACCTAACTGTAGAATACTCTAGATTCTACAGTTAGATGTAGACAGATACATACATCTTTGTCTAGATTAATACCAAGATTGCTAAAAGGCGCCATCTGTTGAATGGTTGTGCATTCAAGTCGTGCAGATTGCATTTTAAACCCTCGTTTAAACCCGGACAACAGTTTACACCCCAAACAAAATAAGCTAACGCCATCTAGGATGAATTTATGGTTCAGACAGTTTAGAGTTGCATTCGCAAGGAATGCACAATTTTATAGCAACACCTAGTGGTTAACGCTATTCCCAAGGGTACTTTTAGCTTTGAGCCATTAAATATTTGCAAGATGGAATGGAATGAAATTTTGAATAGCGCCACCAAGGAAAACAATTGATCTAGTTTTAAAACCATGGGTAGTTCCGGTATTCGTTTTGCACCACTGAGTTACACGGTGCGTGGTTCTAGGGTTAAAATTTTCGTAGTAACGCCATCTAGCTGCAACTCAATCAACTTAGGAGTTCAACTTTTGCTGCAGTTTGGTTACAGAGTGCAAGCAAGAGGGTTGGGGTTCTGATTTTAAAACTGTCAGGAGATTACAACAACGCCATCTTCCGACAGTTTTTTGTAGCATTCGGCGCTTGTTGCAAGGCATTTTGCAATGAAACTTTTGAATTGCATGCAGGTAACCATTTAGGTACCTAGTTATAATTTGTGAATCGTACTACAGGTGGCTCTCGGGTCCCGTTAGTGTCCCCTAGACCTATCTAGTGTCTCTTTCCGGGGCGTAACCAAGTGTATTGATTTTATTCCTAAACTTGGAGGTGACAAAAGAATGAATTGGAAAAGGACAGCCATATTTAAACTACTTTTAACAGCGTGTTATCTGAAAATACTACAGAGCATTATCATCAAATATATTCTTTATGCACAAAGAAATTATAGAAAGAATTAAAGGAAAATCAAATTAGAACTCGTATTTACAATTGAAACAGTTGAGCTAACTGTAGACTGTTGCAAACAATCTTTAGGAGGGAGCTAAACTGATCCAATATCAATATAGCAATCGGAAGCGTGAAATATATCCAGGCGGTACAAAAAAAGCTGTCAACAGCAATAGGTCGATTCGATTGCAAAAAATATATAAATCATTCTGACTCAAGCGGAAATGATACCACTTTTTACTCTCAGATTCCCAGTCCGCTAAGCAAAGCTGTGTCAATGGCTTAAAACAATTATACACAGGAAACCGAACTGCTCTGGACACAGGAAGTGGGTAATCTTGACGCCTAGGTAGGATGGGTTGTGTAGGTTGTGTGATGAGGGGAGAGCTAGGGTAAACTCGACCTCAATAACTTTATTTCTTTAGGCTACCACAATAGATGATGATTTATTTATTCAACAAAATCAACAGCTCTTAATATCTAAAATTGACATACTTACTCAATACTCAATCATTTATTGCATGCTATAGGTGTACAGAGGTGCTTAAAATCTAGATATTTAGTGTCACTTTAGACCCTACTGGGGCACACAATATATTATGGAGACAGAGGAGGACGTCATTGTTACTAAGTTAGATATATTTTAGTAGGTAGTTTGTATTTTTCTTATTTTTCGTTTAAATATTCGTCAACTGTGTAGTATGCTTTAAGCTTTAATTGTTTTATAAAGATTTTGTCATTATTCTAATTTTTCAACACATTAGGTAGTTTTTTATCTTATTGACCAAACATAAAGCCAACATGATAAAGAATAGAAATGATTTTTTTACATTCTATTGTCGGTCGGTACGGAACTGCGCGACATCTGGCCAAGCATTAAAATCATTGATGTAATCATCTATGGAGTAAAAGGCTTGATAAGATTTCGTTATATGTATTTACTTGTATGTATACGAACAGGAAACTGAGTTGCTTCAGATGGAAGCTTAAGAAGCGCACGCAACTGCATATAATTGGTTTACCTACCTTTCGTAATCTATATATTGGGATGTGTTTGTTTTGTTTTTGTGCATGTTACAATATAGGGTGGATTTTTCGGACGAGGAAGAAAAGGTAGGTAGCGGTGTCTTTACAGGACAATGCTCATAGAAGACTAAAAACTTTTGGGAAATTGTAAATAGTATTTTGCACAATCAAACTTTTAATATTCCAACCTAATTTGGTTATATGTATATTCTATTATATTATATTATATGTATACGTTTTTTCTTCGGTCGTTTTTTAAAGATACAGGGTCGATTAGCATCAGAAAAAAAATCGTTTGATACAGATTTCTTTAGATTGGCATCAGAAATACTCGTAGTTTACGTGTGATCTTGCTAACTGTATTTTTTTAATGAGAGAATTAATTGCTGGACAGAAATGTCACTAATCATTTAGCTTGCATGTTATTTTTATTTTTGACTAGCTTGTACTCGCATCTCCTCACCAACTTTGCCGGAATAATAAGAAAGCCTGTCTCCTATCTCTTTCTCCGGAATATTATCAATCTCCCAGCAATCAAAACCAGACAGAATCAACTACCATTTCACCATGGACATCCATGTTAATTAGCGTCCAATGGAAGATTGTCGACTTCCGCCCAGCTTGGTTTCCGGCTTGTAAATTGTCTGGCGGAACTGCTTATTGACTTTCTAGTTGTACTTGTCTGGTATTTAGATGATATTGGGATATTCGACCTGGTTAAATTAAAAGTAAGTCACTATGTAGGTACATATTCTTGGTTGAAGAATACTAAACATTTTTTTGTAAACATAGTGGTTAAAAAACTAAAGTAATATTTGGTGGAAAATAATAATATCACGACGCTGGCCGATCACCGTAGACTTTATTTGACTTCTTTGTATAGGCAATATGTGTATGGTATGCCAATTTTCTGCCAGTGTCCAGTTCATGGTAGATTAACTGGAAAGTATTACCAGATAAATAAATAATATTATAAACGAATATGCAAGTTCTAACATAGATTGTAAAAAAAAACTTCAAGTGCTAGTTGGACTCGCACATCTAGGATTCCGGCACAAACTTGTACTCGGAAGCAAAGAAGTCGACCCAGAAAGGATAAAAAAACGGTTTCAGATTTGTTCTATTACTTGTGCTATAAGACCTTGCTTCTTACCAAATTTCATGATTCTAGGTCAACGAAAAGTGCCCTATAGGTTATGTTATGTGCATGTGATTCCCTTGGAAAATTCAAAGAAATCGGTCATAAACGGCTGTTACTTTTGATTGCGTTGACTTAGAAGTTTGATTTATATCGCGGCTCCAAGAGGTTACGAAACTGAGTATATGATGTGAATTTCAACTCGATTACCTCCACGACACAGACGGACAACAAAATGATCCTAAAACCGTTCCTTTTGAGGTACGGAACCCTAAAAACTTCATACAGTACTCAGTCCTTATCATGTTGCCACATTTGATTTCCGCTTGTTATGTTATGATAACATAAAAATATGTGACACGACATTGCATACAAATTATTTTCAAATTTAATAACACATTATCCTGTTCTTACTTCATACAGTTTATACCTAGATGCATCTTAGGTATATCTGAAATACTTGAGTAAACAATGAGAATAACATTAAAGAAAATAACAACCAAATAACAAATTTAAATTAAAACTAGTATTTACAATAGAAACAATTAAGCTATCTGCAAACTGTTGCAAACAATCTACAGGTAGCTCAACTGATCCATATCAATACCAGTTGGAAGCGTGCCTAAGACACTGGCTGCATTGCCCCGCTGTATAGCAATGCTGATGCGCTGTGCCAGATACTCACCAGCTCTCGGGTCACGCGTCGCTTCGACCAGACGCTCAGATAATTTTTTGAAAACCCGGAGAGCCTCGGTACCCCACGAACCTAGGGTCTCGACTCCAAGGGGAGCAAATGTGTAGGCTCTGTCGAGACCTGCATATTTGCGCCTCTTGAGATCTTCGGCTAAATCTGCCGCCGCACCAGCCCTCACGGAAGTCCTAGGAAGATGGGAAGGCGCGAGTGTGTCGACACATGTAGCGTCCCACACAATAGGCCTCCCCAACTCCCATGGGACTAGAGTAAAAATTAGACATTAAAGTCATTTATAACGGGATATTTACCATGATTCGATTTTTGAGTATTCCAATATTTCGGCACAGTTTCATGCGCCAATCATGGTAAATATCCCGTTATAAATTACTTTAATGTTGATAACCATGATAGTTTTAAATATAATGAGAATTACAATTAAATAAAAGAAGCAGACATTTGTTAGGGGTGGTCTGGTCGTTTTCTATGTATCATAAAATATCTATGTAATGTATTGTATTATGTAAGTATATGAGTTATCTAGTATCCTTAACACAAGCTCTGCTTAGCTTGGGGATAGATAATGCTGTGTGAAACATTTTTCACATTAATTTAAACATGTTTTAAATTCGTACAATTTGTGAAATGTTTACACAACGTTCCGTATTGAATTATCTTTATCTCGATTCTATTGGAATAAAATATACGGAACTTACGATAAAGCTCTGATTCATAAAAATATCGATCGCTATTTATGATTCACCATCGACTCTTAATAATGATGACGAGGTTTCTCAGAAATAGTAATATTGTCAAGGAAATACAATTAAGAGTGCGTATATTGCAAAAATATGACGTTGCCCTGTTCTGACCCGCTCCTATGAACGCGAAATCCTATGCCTATCCTTTTCACAAAACGGCCTGGTATGAGACCCCTTTACCGCAAGTGCGAGTCGACTCGCGTATTGAGGGTTCCGTACCATTGTACATAATTATTTCGCTTTAAAAGGCACCCTAATACTTTCAATACGATTTTTAAACAAAAATGTAGTAATCAGAATGCTGGACAATTCACACAGCATTATTATATCATAGATAGATCTTTTTTACATAGAAACCACCAGAACACGGAGCAAAGATCAGCAGTTCGTACAAATATTTGTCCTGAGGCGGCAATAGAACCCGCAACCTCCTGCGTCACAGGCTGACCTTCGCCCACCGCGCCACAGAGGTCGTCTCTTAATAGAATTATTTATGAATAAAGATAATGAATTAGGCAGTGGTCTGCCATCTATATCTCTATAATATAAAACAGAATCGTGTTAGTAATACAATTTATAACTCAAGAACGACGGGACCGAAATTCATGGTTTTTGATTTGTTGCATTTCTCTTAGTACGGACGGAATAGGATAAGAAGTATTAAAAACATTGGAAAACTGACGAAAAAATAACTACCCGTGCGAAGCCGGGGCAGACGGCTTGTAGCCTGATAAGATAACGAATCTTTTATCACTATCTATCTACCCATAAGTCTGTAAAACGATCAAGCCGAGATCATCACGAAATGCCCCCATTAATTCCACTATCAGCTGCATCAAGCCGCTTGCCTAATTGGCGTAGATCAGAACACTTGGCTTGATCAAGAAGGCTCATGCAGACTGATTTAGATGAGTAGATTGCGTGAAAGTTTCTATGCCGAAGACGCCTTTTCTTTCTTTCTTTCATATTATATTACTACACATAGAAATACCCAGAGCACACAGAAAAAATACTTGCAGAACGTACAAAAAATTGTCACAAGGCGGGAATGTAACCCACAACCTCATGTGTCGCAGGCGGACCTGCGCCCGCCACACCACGTCAGTCATTTAAATAATATGAAGAGAAATTTCGTTGTCGTTGAAATCTAATTAATTAATCAACTATAAGGTTTTCAAAAAGTTTTCATAGAAATCTGTTAAAAATTCGGTGCCGCTCGCCACTGAAAAAACAATCGCTTCTCAGGTGATAGATAAAACTCAGTATTTCCGAACAGTCCTTGCCCATGTTTAAAATATCTTACGGCATGCATAAAGTATTTCAATTCAAAAATAGCTATAGCTTGTAAAACTTAAAAAGATCCAATATCCTTTCCCTTGTTTCAGTAGGTAGCAATTAAAATAAAATAAATAAATAAATAATGATGGACAATTCACACAGCATTATCTAGCCCCAAGCTAAGCAGAGCTTGTGTTATGGGTACTAGATAACTGATATACATAATATAATACAATACATAGATAGATATTTTTATTATATATAGAAAACGACCAGAACACCCTGAACAAATGTCTGCAAATCGTACACACATTTGTCCCGAGGCGGGAATCGAACCCGCAACCTTCTGCGTCGCAGGCAGACCTTCGCTCACCGCGCCACATCGGTCGTCATTTCAATTCAACCCAAACAAAACTTTCTCAGAAAACGGTCATCGAATAGCAAAATTACGCGAAACTAATCTCTAATCCGTTGCAACATGATTCACAGAACAGCATAACTAGCAAATTGCAACCGATCCGTCATTGTCCCTTTAAACGACTCTATTACTAAAGATGAAAAAGCCTTTATGTACTGTGTCGTAAGGTTCACAATGCGCCTTTGTATCGCCTGTCAAGTGAAAGATAACGGAGCATCAAGGCTGCCTTCTGTCTTTCAAAGAGTGATAAAAACCGTACCATTCGCGCTGCGTACGCGCACGCGCTCAGTTGTGTTAATGCGTCAAACCGTGGGTGGCAGGAAAACACCATATCTGTAGTGTTCATTTTGTGTTTGAAATAACAAGGAAACTAACAGATTGTGGGATGTTTTCTGTGAATACTGTTAAATCATTTCAAATCAAATCATTTGATATATGCAAATACAGTGTTTGATTTTGTTGTTTGGTCAAGAACCCGTCAGTAAAATCAGTGTCTGTGATAGCTCAAGTGATCTGTGATAGCGAAATTCCAAAATGCGTCGCTCAAAATTAAACATAGACCCCGATCTTGGAGATTTGGAGGAAATGCTAGCCAACGTGCAAACCCAACTTGAGTACGAAATTGATATGGAGAAGGACAACAAAATGCCTTCACTGACCAGCGTCCGTGAATCCCCAAAACTACCCAAACGGAACAAAGCTGATACCTTCTCCTACCGTCCGAAGAACCGTCCACCGCTGATAATGAACGATGACCACCACTACGCGAACAGCTACAGCGAATACCAGCAGCCGATGATCAATCTCCGTGGTTCGCAAAGCAGTTTGCAATCTGATGAGGTTGGATCACAGTGCAGTCTGCAGTCCTTCCGCTCGGAACCTGCTCGGAATGTGGAGAGATTGTCTATGGCCAGTATGCCGGAGAAGCGAGGGTCAGTCTCTTCGCTAAATGGAAGGTCGAGGACTGCAACGTTGCCGAGGGGATACGGCTCTAGTAAGAAGCAGGAAGAGCCGAAGAAGAGCTGGGAGGATTATTGGGCCAAGTAAGTGCTAGATGTAAGAATCTAAGGAATGTCAAGCACACTAGTGTCTCTAGGGTGCTTCTCCACGAGAGCCAACCAATAACATTTGGGTATTTTGATTAGGCAGTTATGACGAAATAGGTTCGCTTTTTCGAGACAAGGACGAGCGAACGCCGCGCGGTGAAGGCGAGAAATTCACGCAAGAACCGGCCCGCGCAATTTCACTGGTTTTTATTTATAAATTTGGTATTGCTCTAAAATATTACTCCTTCGAAATAAAATAAAACCATAACCGTCGAAAGTATATAGTTAAGTATTTTTAGACGACATTTCAACTAGCAAATGAAACTGCTTTTTCGTATTAAACTATGAGGAAACTTTGCAATTTTTTTGTATTGAGTCAAGTTGGGTTTATCGTGTTTCGACTCCCATTAACTTACTAACTAAAATGCTAAATTTTTGAAGCTCATCAAAATATTAAAAAAAATACTTAGTAGCCTTAAAATTGATTTTCCCTAAAGTCAAAACGTGGGTTTTGGGACTCAATAAAAGTAATATTCTTTCAAGACAGTTAAAGGTGAAAACCTTAAACTGTCTTGAAAGAATTTTATATTATTAATATATATAATATTCTAGAATTTTATTTACTCGTACTTACTTGCACCCTCAATACATAAAACAAAAACACTAAAGTACCTACCTTACCTACTAGAAAACTCAGAGCAAACATGCATGCAACTTTAAAATGCTATCAATAAAACGATAAACCATGAGCATGATTCATGTCACACGTTCTTCTAGTACCCCATGTGGCCAAGGGCGTTAAAAGTCAAAAAAATACAATTAATATTAAATTGATTAATAACTATTGGTCCGCCCCGGCTTCGCACGGGTATATTCTGTCGCCTATGTTCCTCAGAGATAATGTAGGATTCTAATAGTGCAAGTTTTTTTCAAATCAGTCCAGTACTTTCGGAGCATAACGCAAGATCAGCTTAGCTTGGAGCTAGATAATGCTGTGTGAATTGTCCGGCATTATTTATTTTTCTATTATATTGTGCAGCTAACATTGCTCTTGAATATATTGCTATAAATAATATAAAACAGGAAAATAAAAGTACCTAACAATTCCGGTGATATTAATATCTTGCGTAAAAATAACAAACAATGAAAAGTAAATATTATAAATGGTAGTCTAGCAAAGCCATAAAATAGAATAGAATGCAATAGAATATTTTGACGACCTCTGTGGCGCGGTGGGCGAAAGTCCGCCTGCGAAACAGGAGGTTGAGGGTTCGATTCCCGCCTTGTGACAAATATTTGTACGATCTGCAGGTACATAATTCTTCTGGGTGTCCATTTCTATGTATAACTAATTGAATTTTTTTATCCATGCAAATGCATTGTATTATGTGTAATGTGTATCAGTTATCTAGTAGGTACCCATAACACAAGCTCTGCTTAGCTTCGGGTTAGATAATGCTGTGTGAATTTCCCAGCATTATTTATTGCTAATATGGCTTTAGGCTTAGGTAAGGAAGGTACATAGGCTTTAGGTAAGGTTTAAGGTAAATAACCTGGACACTAAAAAAATTACAAATATAGAAATAGATTTATATTATCAAAATTTCTCTGCAGAAATGCAATTTGTAAAATTTGTAACTAAAATATTTGATAGTAGCTGCTGTCTGCAGCTTCACTCGCACTTTACCGTGATAAAAAGTAACATAATTGTCCCCGGGATACCGTCAACTCCCCTAAAAAATTTCATAAAGAAGCTACCTACCGTACGACGCCATTTTATGAAAAGGATAGGCATAGGATTTCGCGTTCATAGAAGTGGGACAGAGCAGAACACGTGTGCAAAAATCAAGATTTCTTCTATTTAAAAGAGTACTTTTAAAGTAATCAAATATTATCAAAAAACTATCTTGATGCTTTTGTACAAAATGAAATGGAATATTAGGTATAGGAGAAAGAATCCTAGATTTCATATTTGAACAGCAGTAATTTTGAAATCGACTATCGAAATAACAGCCTTAAGAGCGGGCCTAATGCAAAAAATTGTGAAAAGGATAGGCATAGGATTTCGCGTTCATAGGAGCGGGACAGAGTAAAACAATGTCAGTGCAAAAATCAAGTTTTTGCTTCTTTTCTATTAATGATTCAAAATTTGAGCATTAAATAGAAAAACTAAACAATTACTTAAATAAAACAGTAGTCTGGCTATGTAATTCGTAAAAAATAATATGGTGTTGTCGCTGATACCTTAGAGCATTTCAATTAAAACAGTTTTTTTAAAGCGATTTTTGTATAATTTTTTGTAAAGAATCCAGTTTATTTTTCAAAATTCTATTCGATTACTCGACTTCTATGGGTTTTTCCCCTACCTATCGTATTGTTTTAATTAGAATATTTAAGTTCGTTACCATAGATGTAAGGGTTTAAAAATACACAATTTGCTTGATTTTTGCATTAGGCGCACTCTTAAGATCCGTTCAGCCAAAGGATTAGACGTGAAAAAACAGACAGACAGTTACTTTCGCATTTTTAATATTAATAATGGTTATCTCTTGATTATCTGCTATCCACATGGTTTATCTTACTTTATCTTGAGTGATCTGAGGCCTAACTGTTCAATTTATCTCGTTCGAACTAACCTTGTAATAGTTGTAATCGATTTAAATGTTGAGCCAAATATGGCTCAAGTCCGATCCAATCCAAGGCGACATTGTAAATAAACAATTATTGTATAAGTGTTATTGACAAAGAAAAACAACAAATTAGAACTTGTATTAACAATAGAGACATGCAGTTGTGCTAACTGCACTGTTGCAAATAATCTACAGGTAGCTCAACTGATCCATATCAATACCAGTCGCGCGCGTGCCCAAGACGCTGGCTGCCACGCTGTATGGCAATGCTGATGCTCTGTGCCAGATAGATACTCCTCAAATCAACTCCATCAGATCTCTATATCCTAAAAACTACTAAATATTTAAATTTGAAATATAAATGGTAATGTTCAGGACTTATTCTATCGATCATAATATGTTTCGAAAACACAATTCCATAAAATTTTCTCGACAGAAAAAAGTCGCAAACTTGCCTCTAAATTTCTACTAAAACCTTTAATTTCTCAATAAATACAGAAGATCCGCCATCCTATAGTAATCTCCATGTTCACTGGTGGCCTGGAAGAAATCGTTTTAAGCGATAAGGCCGCCAATTCCATGTCTTTGTTTAGGATAAGTATTTTTTAATGTAATTTATGTGTTCTTTGTTAATGGGCTATGAAATAAAGCATTATCTATCTATCTATCTAAAATAAGATCTTGAGAATAATCATGATAATAGAACTAAATATAAAATAACATTTTATTATGTATGTTTCGGTTTTTTCAAATAATGTGTTAATTATAAATACTATTTATATAACGGGTATTTATTGTATTTATAATTAAATGTTCAGATCGCGTAAGTTTAAAAATATTTAATGTCTTAATTAATAGATACTAAAACTTTATTTTTGGGCTTCCGTTGCTATGCCCTTTCCCGCTCCTATGAACGCGAAATCTTATGTCTATCCTTTTCACATAAATTTGAGGTTGTTAAGGCCCTTACAGCCGAACCGATTTAATTGAATTATTCTGGGGACGGACTAAGTAAGTGGCTTACTCTAAGCCACTTGAAAAGCGCGCTCGAACCGCTTGATAAATAAGATGGCCTAGCGAATACAATTTAGCAGCGCGAGCAGCTTGTTGTATTACATAAAGATAAAGATATATTTATTTGGCAAACAGGTACAGGTATGTACAGGTTTACAGCAATATTAATAAATAGTTAACGATTCCATTGACCCAACCTCTCAGAAGAAAAATGGTACAGAGCGCGCAATGAAACCGTCGACAAGCAAAAGCGTATCAAAATTATTGTAAAGAGAATTTTTTTATGGTAGGTATGCTTTTCTACATTATACCTCAACAACCCTACAAGTACCTAGGTACATTTACATACAAATGTATTTTGTATTTACACAAAAAGGTACATAAATTGTATTCGCTATGCCATCTAATCTATCAATCAACAAAGTCTATCAGCTTACTGCAGCCTGTTTAGAATGTGAGCTGCGAGTTTGTTAAACATCTACGTCTCATGTTTACATAGCTAAGACCTATCACTATCACTATTGGAGGAGATCATTTCATAACAGTATTGTCTCCAGTTATGCCTCTATTCTACCCTAAGCCGTATTGAGTTGGTCTATCATACTTGAGATGCTGGATAAGGATAATCTACTTTATACAAATGTACAGGTTGACCACTTTTATAAGTCGCATCGGCAATATTCGTCTGCACAGAAGAGAACATTAAAACCCGATTGAATACGAATGCCAGCGCCGTTGAAATAACAGAGGCTCATGCTATCTCGCTCACAAAAACAGAGGCTCAAGCTATCTCGCTCATAGTATATGTATACGGGAGACATAAAAGGACTAACGTATTTTCATATGCATCCCACTCAAAATACGACTCGCGAATGTCGAGATCGCGAAGCCGTCTCGCGCATAGCCATCACCCAATATAGCAACTACACATGTTTCGCGCGTATAGGCAGAGCGCCATAACGCTCTGCCATAGGCTAGGATTTTTTCGCGCCTTCCAAAATTAAGACCTCTGCGTTTTAGCTTCTTTTCCCAACAATTTAATAAGTGTAAATTTCCCACTGGAGAAATTTACACATATTAAATTATACATGATTAAATTATCGTAGACATTAAACGTTGCAGATTGCGTGTTCTCATAAATGAAATAAGTTGCACAATATTTAGATTTTGGCGGGACTTGAACCCCCACCCTCAGTACGGGTGTGCTCTAACCATCTAAGCCACAAAATCACTTCCCATCAACAGCCTATGCTAGTCCACTGCTGGACATAGGCCTCCTCAAATGAGCAATTATTAATCACTTCCCGTTGACTTGAAAATCTCGGAATTCTTACGGACTGTAGCGCCGGTAGCCGTTCTACAGGGGAAACATTGAAGTTTATCCAAACCTGTTGAAAGACTAAAGTTACATTTAGTTCCTTTGACGAGAGGTGTTGCCGTTGCTCGATTCTAAGGTTTTTTATAATAGTGCTACCCACACTCAGATTATCTCCCTTCCAAAGATGCTTCCAAATCACTTTTTTTTGTGAATTTTTTTCATTTCTTAGAGATACCCAGACTTCGGGATAAGCACTATACCAAAAAAACCTGATTTGTCTAGTTTTGCATCACATAATTGATTAGATTTAATATAATATTTTTTTGTTTGTTTATGTCCTTTATAAATAGCAACTAATATTTAACATTATAGTTACTTTTGTAAACAGGTTTTCCTTAACACAAGCTTGCGTCGTGCAAGGCCGCTAGTAATATGATAAGATATTTAGCAAATAAATAATTTTGTATTTCTTATACTCCTTAGAGTTTAGTATGATCAAGCGAATAACACCTCCACTACTGTGACAAAGTTTCAATAGATAGATATGTTTTTAGGGTTTCAAACATCGGTTTTGAAACCCTTATGGTCTCGCTCTGTCCGTCCCCGCTCTTTCTTGAATATCTCAGTAACTACTGCAGCTATTAACTTGAAATTTAAAATAATGATACATTTCGTGCGCCATTACTGATTTCAAGAAAAAAATATATAAATAAATGATAATGAATAATTTCAGTACAAATTTTGATGTTGAAATTTCAAGAGACCTAGGAAGGCAAATGGGGTATCAAATGAAAGGTATCGTTTTGTACATTTCAAAACACTTTTTGAAATTTCTGTAAGTTTCATACTTTATAAAATATTTCAGAAAATTGATTGTCCAAATAATTGGCAAATGTTTGAAACCCTCGGCGCGCGAGTTACACTCGCACTTGGCGGATCTTGTTTTAAATAGTCTATATACCTTAGTTTGACTACAATCTCACCTGATGGAAATTGAAGATGTGACCGACGAAGGTCTAAAAGATACCAATTCCCTCTTGTCTTGAAGAGATCCAGGTTGTATTTGACGGGAAAAACAGCAGCAGGAGCGTGTTCCGAACCCCAGCGGTACAAATGAAGGTGGAGGAAGCTTAGTGCGAGTGGACGTTATATCCAGCAAGTAGGGGTGGTAATGCGCTGGGCGTCTGCTTGTCCTGGAGTGGAAGGGGGATGGTGGAATACTAGAGAATATTAATACCTCGGGAATATGTTTTTTATGGGGCCAGCTCGTGATAATCTTTCATACAACTGCAGAATAATCTATCCAAATCAGTCCGTAAATGACGGAGAAATCGACTAGCATTCATACATACAGGCGATCTTACCTCTTCTTATTCCGTTTAACAAAGGAATTTTCAAAAATCCATTGTCCAGTTTGTGCTTAGCTTTTTTTTATGCCTCTGTAATAGATTTATCTATTTAGTTTAGGCAGAGATACGAAAATAGATTTTGGTGGCCATTAAGGGCAACTTCGTATCTCTGCCTAAACTAAATAGAATAAAACTATGCGATGGATTTTTGTAAAGTCCTTTGTTAAACAGAATAATAACAAAGTAGGTGGCGGCGCTAGTTTGGGTGGGGTATGCGCCTTAATAGAGAATTCATTCATTCATTCATAAAAGTTGTCCTATTCTAACTATGATTAAGTAATATTCAATTCTATTCTATGAATAACACGTTACAGTCAATGGTCACAAAGTCGCAACATGAAACTTATTGTCTTTGAAGACGTGAGCTAAATGACAATTGAGTTTATCATGCTTTTGACCTCTAAACCGGAACACGCTAATTTAAAGTTTATCGTTTGTTACTTGTACTTTTTAGGTTTCCGTAACCAGAGGAAAAACGGGGCCCTATTTCTAAGACGGCTATCCGTCCGTCTGTCCGTCTGTCACCAGGCTGTATCTCATGAATCGTGATAGTTTTGTAGATAGACAGACGAAATTTTCACAGATAATGTATTTATGCTGCCGCTATAACAACAAATACTAAAAAACAGAATAAAATAAATACCTATTCAAGGGGTATTCCATACAATGATTTTTTTGCCGTTTTTATAGATCATGGTTCGGAACGCTTCGTGCGCGAGTCCGCCTCGCACTTGGCCGGTTTTTAAGTAATAAGTAAAACTGCGTTCACGGAATAAAAAAAAATCTCTTATTTGGTAATCGAACACACTAAATAAAAAAATAACATGTTTTTTGTGCCACCGATCGGTAGAGTCAATCATATCGGAGACAATAATTAGTACTAAAATATTATAACTATACATAATAAACAACAGAAAAACTATTAATTTTACGAATAACTGAAAAGACAAAGCACTGTTTATGGCTCTCATACTCAAGTTAACTACATGCGCCGTTTTGCAATCCGCCGCCATTCTACAAACGAACGAATTCTACGATCCGGCTGAAAATTCTTTTGTGTACGGACTGTACGGAGTAATAACAAAAAGAATTATCTTATTATAACGAAAAAATAAATTAAAAATGAGGTGCTAGTTTGAGTCGATGTATCGCCCTTAAAGGACCAGGAATGGAAAAGAACCAGCTTTTGTACCGGCAGCCATTAACAACTATTGAACTGAGGGTCTCAATTAGGAAGGGATCAAAGGCGGTACTTTGCTCAAAGGCACTTTAGTACCTGTTCATTATGGATGTAAGCGGGTTAACAACGAACCTTATTTGTGTTGGAATGTTGGAAGAACACCAACGTTTTATCCCTCAACGAGGGACTTCATCGTTTTCCATTCACACATACTGAAACTGTGTAAACTTCAAGTTATTTTTATACGTTTGCAATTTTTTACTTTATTAAATACTAGAGGTCCGCCTCGGCTACGCACGGGTATATTCTATAAACCTATGTTCATCACGGATAATCATCATCTTCAGCCTATATTTGTCCACTGCTGGACATAGGCCTCCCCAAACATATACAAATAATCAAAAAGCTATCTTGGCGCTTTTGTACAGAATGAAATTGAATATTAAGGTAGGAGTCTAAGAATGCTAGATTTCATATTGGAACAGCAGTAGGATGTCAGAGATCATGGAAATGTTGATTTTCTTTCGAAACACCAGCCTTATTAGGTACGCGAGATTTACCATACAGCGCCACCTACTATTAGAACATCTTCGTAACACTCCGAGAGTAGGATGTTTCGTCTTCGTATGCTTGTTTGTAGTTTACGCAGGTAATAAATAAATTTTATAGATGGCGGTAATGCTAACGTACGTCTCTGATTTTTGAGTAGTAAAAAAGGACTATTGATTATGAAATAAACAAAAGTAACTTTTATATCCTAACTACCGGTCCGCCCCGGCTTCGCGCGGGTATTTTCTATCTATTTTATTTCCTATATCATCAGATCATCAGCTATAATGTAAGATTCTAATGGAGAAATAATTTTATTATTTGTTATTTATTTTTAATTTCAGAGCGCCTATTCAATTGAAACAAAATTTCCTCTTTATAATATTATTAGTATAGAAAAAGCAATTATTGGCCAGGAGTTTTTCATTTATGTCCGTAAGGACGAGGGTGGTGTAAACCACCCTTCGTTCCAACATCAAAGGACAACAAACATACAAAAAGAGCGGGACAGGAGATCAAATTAGTCCCGTCTAGACGTATTGATCGGCCTCGGGATGACTGGTTTTGGAAGTTCCTTTCCATCGTTAAAATATCGTCGTGTAATAATCTATTGGTACCTGAGATACCTGAATTTTATTAGACGGGTGCTGGTCGATGTTACGTAGATATGCCGGAAAAAATCTGTAGAATAGAAAAGAATAAAATATATTTTTATTTCATACAAAACTTACATACAGTAGTTAAACTAAGAAATAGAACTAAAAAAATGAAATAAATACAATAGCTTTGAGCTCTGGGCTATATTTTTGGCCCGGTAGACTTAATTCACCTGGGGTAAATCACCTGGGTGCATTAAGTGCTACGCAGAGTAGACTTAGTGCACCTGGGTGAAATAAGCACAGCTTTCCATAAAGCAGCGGGTTTAGGTGGGATTTTATTTAAATATTCAAAATATAAGCATGAAATAGATAAAATAAACGATAACTCAAATAAAACATTAGCCTGGCTATGTGCGAAATTTGTATTTTTTTTATTAAAGAATAGAATAAAAAGTATAATTTCATAAATTCTGTTCGATTACTCTGCTTCTACAGCTGTTTTTCTATCGTATTTTTTTTTTAGCCAATAAGGTTTTCGGTCGTGAATTTCGACAGTTTTTGTATGAAAATTTGTCAAAAAAATCGTCACCTGTTTCAATCTAATTTTATTTGAGGAAACAGACGGTTTATATTATGAAATAACATAATTTTTCTATTTTCCTGGGTCACATGAAATAGATGTAGACGATTTGCCTGGCCGTCTTGTTAAATAGTTAATCTCACCGTGCAATAATATTTAATTCATCATATCGAGGCCCATGGCGCCATGCAATAAATCAATAGGCTGCATTCATGCGCCGTAGGTACTCCTTTGGCAGAGCTTTAGTGTTGCCAACAAACGGATTTTTGGCTAGATCTGAGAAAACGTACGGTTTAACGTAGTCGTGTGATTCATTGGGAAATATTGTGTATTTTCTTTATTAACACAGAAAATTACTTTCATAATCAAATAATAGAAACAAATTAGACATATTATTTACAACTGAAACAATAGAGCTAACTACAGACTGTTGCAAACAATCTTACAGTTTTCTCAACTCTCCTTTGATTAATACAAATTTGCTGAGAGTTTTTGTAAGGTTTCTCCAATGGTATCAGTCAATACCTGATACCGTACCCAAGTTGGATACGTACATATCCCTACTGCTAAGAAATAAAATAACTAGACAAGTTAGGTGCCTATAATTATTTTAATACAAATATTCAAATTGACTCATAAAATTTTCTTTTTCTAGTGTACAATAAAGTATTTTTGTATTTGTATAAAATTCTCAATCCATAGGAAAATAAAAAATAGTAAACTTTTTAGCAAGAATGAATGAATGAATATATTACTGTACGTACATTACATTGTACTTGACATTTACATAAATAAAGAAATCTTTTATCTAAATCAATAATAAACAGTACAAAAGGCGGCCTCATGATGGCGGATGCCATGCCAGATGTAGCGACTACTGGAACCCGCTAGCTGGAAACTCAGCCGCCCCAATTTCAGTACACCCCCGCTACGAGTCGGCAGCGCGCGCGTTTTGCCAACCAGCATGTGGACTGAAAATATCAAACCTCTATTTTTAAAAACAATTTCTATATCTACATACATTAAAAAGAGCGCTAGTTCAGTGTTACAAATCGGTTTTGATTTGCGCAGAGTGGTTATACACTAAGAATGGAATTTGCGCATAGAGTGGTGGAAAATTAACAATTGAAACGTGTTTAGGTTTCGAAAACTATGCTCTAAGATGGATATCAAGCAATACATTTTAAAAAGATCTAAATCTGAATCCGACTTCGAATGTCCTCTTTTAGAAAGAACAAATTCTGCTCCGAATCTCACATGCCTGAGTGCTAGTGAAGCATTATTGACGGGCGAAGAGAATACTGGGAATCGTTTGGGGCGTTTTACGAGTGACGTCAGATCACCCCGGGTTCCCTTTAGTTCACGTTTTACTTATCTGAGTGATACTGATGAATTATTGAATATCACAGACGAAGAAAATTCTGCGATTTGGTTAGGACGTTTTGTTGGTGACGACGGATCATCCTCACATTTTCCACTTCCTCATGTGAGTGTGGATGATGGTGTAAGATCGTGGAACATTACAGACGAAGTGAATTATGCGACTTGGTTTGGACGTTTTACGGGTGACGACGGATCATTCGAATGTTCACGTTTTCCATTGCCTTGTCGGAGAACTAGAGAAAATTTATTGAGTATCACAAACCAAGTGAATTCTGCGCTTTGGTTTGTACGTTTTTCGGTTGAGGACAGATTGTTAGGTTACCATACACCGTGCCCTTATCCTATTGCTAGTGAAGTTTTATTGCATGTCATAATAGAAGACACTTCTGCGAACTGGTTTGGAACGTCATTTTTGTATGACCACGTATTATACGAAACTACACATTTTCCAGTCCCATATCCAGAGCATCCAAACGACTTTGTCAGTGAGTTGAGGCCGGTGTACGGTAATGTTGTGTCTCGTGGTACCATCCGTGTTTTCCGCCCTCGAAGAAGACCGGTCAGGACTAGATCTGCAGCCGAAGTCAAAGCGGAGGAAGCAAAAAAAAAAGCGTCTTATAAAAAGACATATCGCTTTGTCATAGCCCCCTGGGTGATTCTGTCGATGAGGATAATAGATCCGGATAACCCACCATCGGGGAATTTGACGGGACCAACACAAAATGGCGGACGTCGCGAGGAAAATGGCGGACGTCGTGAGGCCACTGGACTATCACGTTGCATTTGCGTGAGTTTAATAAATTATTTTAGAAAAAAGTAAAAGCCTTAAAGAACATTAATAGAATATTATATAATTTTTCTATATGATCGCCCGCTGTGGTTGCGGTTTCCGCCGTTCATGGGGACAACGTACCATCGTTTACGTGCTATTAGAGGCGTATTCTCTTCCAATAGTAATTATTTGTATGCTTGCAATCAATCACTACAAACGTGTGGTAAAGTTACCTATCGGTAAAACTAAGAACTTCTTTCATGATCCTATGATCTCTGATTTATGATATGTTTTAACTCGGAATTCGCCACTAATAGGTTATTACAAAAGTATTAGTTATCTATTGTTGGGCCTTTTTAACTTTTCTAGTTCTTACTCATTTTATATTTCAGTTTTTTTTTTGCCGTGATTTTGATACCTATCTATCTATATCTATCTATCTAAACTTCAAGGTCACACACGAAATTTTCGCTTTTTTTTATTGTGTTATCTGATTACATCAAATATTATGTACCTACCTGCGTCAATTCATATATGTATGGTGCGTTTTCCGTGTTTCGGACTCCTGTCCTTGTTAAGTTTCCGTCCGAAACTGGCGGCCATCTTGTTTGAACCTGCATAAATCAATCACCTGATGCATGCGCGTTACAGCTCTCTCCGGGAGTCTAGATAACCCATTACGGTGCCTACTACCCTATCATATAGACAGGAGAACAGACGTTATATTTTTACAATGTTTTTTTTATACACTCGGAGTCCCGCTCGACAGTTGTGTCATTGTTCACCTCACCTTTTTGGTAACGCTGACATATCGGATTTTAATAACAACACATTTCCTGTAAGTATTTTTTTTTTTGTGTGTGTATATTTTTCGGTAAATTTTACATTGTAGATTGTCTAGCATGTTTGTCTGTAATATTGCCGTGGAATGCCAACAGCAAATGCTTTTTATTCTCTGTTAGCTTCGAAGTTGTTTTGACCGTTGGTATTGTTTTTTTTACCTTTGCTATACACCTGGGCAAAGTTGTGTTTTTGTTGTCATGTTCTTGTATAATGTCCCTAATATCTGAACTGAAGCAAGGAGTGATCTTGAAAAATTGGTATATATGGTAAAAAACAAAAAGACATCGAACATGCTTAAATCTAAGCCATAGTCGAAAAACAGTGCTTGCTGCCGAAACCCTTATTCTCATTTGAAGCCTGATTAGGGCTCGGTTCCTCGACTACGGTAGACTCGCATCAACCCTGCTCAGTGTTGGAAGATCATCGTTGGTTGCTAGCCTGCTAGTCAACCAACTTATGCTGAGTCAGATCAGAACCAAATTTGTTACTTAGCTTACACTTCGTTTTAAGACTCCATTGTTTCACTTATTTTAATATATTTTATTTGTTTAAGTTCTATTTCTTAGTTTAACATCCGTATTCTGTGTAAGTTTTGTAAGAAATAAAATATATTCTATTCTAGTCTACTAGAGTCGTGAAACGGCCAAACGAGTGTAGGCTTATTTAAAATTAACTGCTTTTCAACTTTAAACTGTTGAATCTCAATTCTCAACGCGTTGTCGCAAGTTGGGCAACTCGGAGAGTAGTAAAGGGAAAGATGGTTGGGTGTAGGTCTGCTTTCGCGTCTGACTTAAGGCACACTTTCCGCTTGTATTCACACAAAAAACCTTGGCTTACCTTAGCGGGGGAGGGTCGTGTTTTCGAGTTTGGTAGGTAAAATTAATTTCCTAATTTCAATTCTTTTTTATTTCTTTTAATTTTGACGCTGATCTTTTTTCATTGAGATCATAAATCATGAACTCCTCTACCTACTCTCTATCTTGTACTCTTTTTCAAGTTTGAATAGATATTGATAGATTTTGATTACATAATTTAGATATAGACAATACAGATTTTCCGCTGCAGCGGGACATGTGCTGAAATAAATAAAATTAATTTCTATAATCCAACGAACTGAAGTCAAATTAAATGAAAATCGACAAATGTGTCTTTTGATATATGTAGGTACTTTGAAAAAAAAAACTTCAAATCAACGCCATTACCTTCTTTCTTTCTTTTTGAGGTGGAAGTGGGTGGCCAAATCCGAAACTATGAAGTTCGGATTTTTTATTCTTTTACAAAACGCCAAAACAAAGCCTTAGTTTTATTTTCCTATATCCTATTATCCTAAAAATTAGTCGAAACAACTAGAAAATTCTAATTCACACATATATTTTTATTAAAACAAAACAAAAAACCAACTATACTGTAAAATTCAATAAAATAAAATTTGTATCCTAGATTCTACATTCTCAAAATTCATAATCGTTGATATGCTTGAGCAGGGCGCTGACAAAGTCTTATATTTTCAAGCTCTGCTATTTTCTTTATGTGTTGACGATGCTTACGACGACGCGACGTTAAATCCGACTGTGCCGTTAATAACATTGATAAGATTATAGCTGCTTATTGCTCGAAACAACTTAGCCCGAGCGGGACGTTACAGACGGGGGAGGGGAAATCAAAAGCTAGCAAGGTAGGTCCATCAACAGGGAACCTAAAAGGTCACAGGGGAAAAGGGCCTGGGAGACCTAACTGCGCGATGACAGATGCGCACAAATCAATGCTGCAGATATATATTCCGAGAAATATCTGATTGCCTCGGGCGGGATGTTGCAGGCGAGCGGGGGAAATCAGAAGCTTTGACTAGGCAGGTTCATCCACAGGGAGCCTATTAGGTCACAGGGGAAAAGGGTCTGGGGGGAGCTAACTGCGCGTTACCAGATGCGCATAAATCAATATTGCAGGTAGAAATAACTGATGGTCCCGGACGGGACGTGAAGGGAGAAAGGTAGCTAGGGACTCATGCGATAACCAATAATGCGGATGTCTATTCTGGGAAAGTACCGAAGCAGGAAATCCGATGGGTGAGCATAGCTAAGGTAAACGGGGTTCTCATAGCATCAGTTTCGGTATTGTTGGAGTGGGAAGATGAAAGGGATGGCACATTTGGCCCAGGTTTTCGGGGTTCTCACGTTCTAAATGAAAGCTCAGGTTTTATTGACCAGAGTAAACGAGATAGATGTCCTACGTCAGAAGCACGCGCATCATACAGATGCCTTTTCTCCGAATTTGATACAGCATTGCGGGGCGTAGCTGGGAACGTGGAAACCGATTATGGTGCGATCAGAGAGCTGAGGGGTAGGGTGAACTGACCGGGGGGGACAGGTGCGAGAGAGGTAGAGGCGATGAAGGGAGCCCTAGATATCTGAGCGAAACGGTCTCGAATAAATCAAACAGGGATACATGCGAGAGAGAAAGAGCTGAAAGCTCCATAGAAACATCAGTATCTAGGGTGCGGTTGGAGGGCTTGAGGGGAGAGCGGGGGAAGGGAGATGGTATATTGAAAAGTTTCGAGAGTAGGTAAACAAGACATGCATATTCAACCTACGTCATCTGCGCGCGCATAAAATCTTGTTGCAGATTGCAGATGTCAATTCCAGGAATTTCTTGAAAGCACGGGGAGATACTGGCAGGTCTTACAAAAGGTCAGAGACGTGGGGGGGGATGGAAGTTCGGGTGGGTCGGTTTAAGGCTAGAGGAAGTGGGTAGTTTAGTTAGAGTGCAACAGGCGCTCAGTTTCGCGTGTTACGCAAAGGATAGCAGTTTTTGTCCGATGGTTGTTTGATAGCTTGTCTTAAACAATTATAATTGTCATACTCAGTATTAGTTTTCAAATCATACCTTATTGTAAGTGAATAAAATGTCTATATATTTTAAAGTTCTTGTTGGTTATGTGAGGCAGTTAAGGAAAGTTGTAGCGACGAGGAGAGACACAAGAGTATTTAAAGTTATTGTAAGTATCCCAGAAAAAAAAGGAACTTTCGCGTTGCCCATCGGAAAGTTCGAGAAGGCATGTGAAAGGGATGGCAGATATTGCTCGGGCTTTCGGGGTTCTCGCGTACTAAAAGGAAGCTCTATATAGGACATGCGGGGCAGGGTGGGCGAAAGGGGTAGTGGGCGGAAATTTTCTCGCCCGGGCTTTCGGCAGGCAACAGGGCACAGTCTTCACCGCCGCTTGCGCAAGACTACCCGCGTTTTACTTTAAAACCGTTTGTATAGCTATTTTAAGATAAAAAAAAACTTTCATAATGGATTTTGAAGAAATTCTTGTGTTTGTGGTATCTATTAATCCGCGGGATTATATCATCGTGATATTGGTATACCCGAAGGGCTCTTCCGAAACATCCCGTTCTTTTAACTTTAATCAGTTTACAAAAGGTCGTAACGTTTCATAGATCTAAAAGTGCTATAGCAATAAAAACAAAAAAAAAACGCCTTTGTTAAAACTAACAAAAGCTTATTGTAGCAATCATCACATTATGAGAAACACAACAATTATCGTGCAATTATTTAAAGAAAAAATTACAACCTAAAATATATTTAAAAAAAACAGAACTCATCCGAGTCTCGAAGTCCGAGGGCGCAGGGGAGGGTATTATTAAGCCAGCTTTAGAAGAGCGCTATTAGACGTGCGCGCCGCTTTTGTGTTGAAATATGTTAGTATTACCTTAAATTTTATCTCTTGTTGTTGATTTTCGTGATACAATGCGGGCGAGCTTAATCTACATTAAGGTAAGTCGTTAATTTATTATAACATCGCTTTCATACGATACACCATTTTAACAAAAAAACAATCAATCGAATTCACTCGCTAATGTCATTCCTTAAAAACGTCACCAAATTTTGATTAATTGACAGAAATTTTTTTTCTGTTGTACGTTTTCTATAAAATACTAAAATAATATATTCTCTTGCGTCTCTATAAATATAATTTTGTCTAATTTAAAGACAAATTAATTTACAAATTTCTATTAATCTCCGTGCGAGCGGAAAGAACTGCATACGATGCAATCAATACTCCCCCCGCCGCGCCGCCCTTACCCCTCCACCCTTACCTATCCGCGCTCCGCGGACGTCATAGGGCGGGGGCCCTATGACGACCTTTGTATATATGCATCTATTCTGAAATTGCTCTTGTCTAATATCAAATGCAGCTTCGCGTCGCGTTCTAGGAAGGTAGTGGGAAGTTAAGTTTTCGGTAGTAGGTCATATGCCACCGGGGAGGTAAAGGGTAGGAAGGTAGATGGGTAGTGAACATGGTTGGGGTAGTATATCATATTATTTACTAGTGTAGCTCCATTTTGTGTAAATATATTGGGGTAGAATCGGGTAGTACTGACTACAGGTAGGGGTAGCGGAGTAGGGTAGTTTGTGTCGCTTAGCAATAACTAGAAACGGGAATGTTACATGTTCATATCATAAATCTGTGGCCCAGGTTTTAACGTTATAATTATAACCCAATTTTCACAGTGATCACAGATTGTTCATGTTCATACATTGGTTAAGTTCGTACCCTACTTTGTACCCTACCGTGGTATCTGTCTAGTTTTATATCTCTAAGGCTGCTTCAATTCCCAATCTCTAATATTTTGCATGTAATATTTTCTAACTCTGCCGGGTACAAAAGTAAATAAAAGCGGGGTAGGGTTCTGGAAGTATATTGGGGTATAGTAACACTATCCGGTTGTATTAAATACTACCCGATTCTATACCCTAAATTTTAATCTTTTATTTATAATTGATTTTTATATATATAGATTATATAATTACATGTTGTAATTGATTTTCAATAAATTGAGAATGTCATTTGAGTATTATATTTTACTTTCTTCTTAATTTTTTCTTTCTAGAAAAATAGCCATGTGTCATCGTAACAGCCAGTTTTTTAAAGATTCCATAGAGTCATAAAGTAGTTATGTGCTTTAACTCCACATAGCTTGTATTTGTGACTCAAATAAATAACTCTGTGTCAAATTTGCCTATTATGTTTTATATTGGAATTATTAATAATGTTATCTATCCAAAAGTAATCTACAACTACGTAAATTTGTTATAAATATTGAAGTAAAAATTAATTATTTTAATACTCTTACGGTATTTATCTAGAAAATCAGTTTTTGTGTCTCCTGTAAAGTGTGTGTGTACAAAGCACATAGAGACTTTTGCACGCGCAACGACGATTTGAGAATCTTGTCGCGATATACCTATCACTAAAGCTTGATGACTCGCGACTCGACAAACGTAGTGTAGGACGCCCTCCGACCACGTGGAATGACGATTTGCGAAAGACTGCTGGCAGATGCTGGATGCGGCAAGCTGAAGACAGGGCGCTATGGCGCTCTATAGGGGAGGCCTATGTCCAGCAGTAGACTAATATAGGCTTGTTCATACTTAATTTATGTGTCCCTTCATGTTCATACACGATATTTATAGGTCCGTCTTTATGTTCATACGTCTATCGGCTTTTAGTTCATACTCCAACGCCGGTCTCTCTAGTAATACGTCTCTTAGGTTGCTGCAACGCAAACTCTGATGTTAAAATCGTGTTGGCAAATTGAAATACGCCCTTTGCAATTCGACGGTAAATCAAGCGGGGAGTATTTTGATGTAGAACGGGGAGTACAGGGTAGTGCTTGTGTTATAACACTGGGAGTTTTCTCGGGGTAGTACTGACTTATGACGATTTTGTGGAAGTATAACGGGGTAGTGCAGGTAGTATCTATATACTGCCTGCACTACCCCGTTATACTTCACACTACCTGTACCATTACCCAAGTACAACCCTATGGTTGTACTTGGGTAATGGTACAGGTAGTGTTGAGATTCGCGAGGTAGTATCGGGACACGGGATTAATGTAAAGCTCTATTAATAGAGTTGTTTGTCGAAGACTGTGGTAGAAAGTTGGGTAGTTATGGGTAGTCGGGTAGTCCTTTCAGGTTGTACGGGATGTTGATAGTTGGTAAAGCTTTATTTCAATATGAGCTTGCAGTTTATTGAGTTGTTTGAAGGATTGTTTGTTTGTTGTGTGGATAGAAGATTCTGTGTTTGCAGTTAGGCAGATGAAAAAACTTTTCTATTTGATCAATGGAGGTTTTTACCAAAGCTTTTAAAGGCTTGTTTGAGTTTTCTGTATTACTCAAATAGGAATAGCGAACCATTTTGATCATAACTTGTTTGACTTGGAAGTCTTGGAACCATGTTTCAAGCACCTCGCGGTTTCACCCTCGTAGTTCCCTTTTCCGTTTGAATTTCGGGATAAAATATAGTCTATGTCACTCCCTGAAAAGCAAGCTTTCTAATGGTGAAAGAATTTTTGAAATCGGTTTAGTAGTTTTAAGTTTATTCGTTACATACTAAAGTACAAATCTTTACTCTTTATAATATTGGCACAGATAATATAATACTATACTAGATATCAGTATAGATTACAAAAATTTTACTCTGTGTCTTAAATTTTGACACAAATCTGCTCTTGTCAGTTTCAAGCTAGATTTCTTATTAGTTCTCATCTTAACTTTTTTGATAGTTATCGTGTTTTATGTATTTATAAAGTGGGTGTTAGACGTGCGAACTTGAAGTACGCGGTTTTTAAGATCACAAACTTACTCTGCTCGACGTCAGTGACACACGTAAAGCTTTCACGTGTGTCACTCACTTTGCATTGCGATGTCGTCGACAGAAGAAGCTTTTTGTTGTTCAGGAATTATTACGTATTACATTTTTAAAACTAAAAAAAAAGACGTAGTCGAACGTTCTGGCGAAACAAAATGGCGGCTCGTGGATTGCAGTGCTGCCACACATACGCGGGTTGAGGCGGGGCGGGTTGCGAACAAAATTTCAAACTTGTCGGATCGCCAACGACGTTACTCGGCGGTTTTAAAGTTCGTGTACTTAGGACACACCAGCGAACAAGGTCGTCGAGCCACAAGTTCGCGAACTTACTCGCACGTCTATCACCCACTTAAGATATCCTGTCGGCTTTTTTTTTATCTGTGACGTAGATGACCAAGCTTTCATAATACGGGCTGTAGAGGTCTTATGACCGATATTGAATCCCATTAGATGAACACTGGCTCGCTACGCTACATCCACGTATTGCAAAGCAGCACACGACCCGCCAACGGTTCCCGAGCAACTGGCGTTCCCGTTCCCGCGCTACGGCCTTGCCTGACACGTCAGTTGACCACGTCAACTGACTTGTCTGTCACCCGTCAATGACGTATGACAGTGACAGCTTGCTTTGGCAATACATGGACCACGAGATAGTGTATGTTTGCATGGCATTTAGTTTCTGCAAACACTACACGGTCTTTACATCATACATCTATATCTATGACGTAGATTAAAGATGCGAAATGTATGACTGTAATGACTGTGAATGATTTCATTCGAATTCAGTTTCAGTTTAAAGAATTTTTATTTTCTCAAAAGAACAGAGTTCACTTAAATGAGATTGTATTAACATTATTTACATTATTCTTAAGCTTAGCACTATTCAAATGACTAGAACAAATTAGTAACTAATTTGGTTAGTAATCGTTACTAACCCCGAAACTAAGTTGGTTAGTAATCGTGAGTCGTTCGACTGCCCGAGTCGGTCTCTTTTCGTTTAGTAACTAATTCGCTTAGTAATCGCGAGTAGTTATGGATTCAATAAATTAGATGGATTCATAGATTTAAGTAGGTACTGTAGATTCGTTTCATATGATAAACAAGACTATACCCACCTTTATTTAATTTTATCGTCTCAATCAGACTTTCGATTTCGTTTCCAAATCCATTGTGGGCTGTCCAACCTACTTGGTCTTTCGTAAGCCATGGCGCCACGCGCGTGGGCCATACTTACATCTTGACTTATCGAACACCTACAATAACCTACATGTTTCTGCAATCTTTTAACCCACTTAAGGCGGTGGTATGCGTGAAACTAGCGCCGCCGCCGCCGCCACCTATTTTATTTCATTACAACGTTAAACAAAGGAACTTTTAAAAATTCCAACGCACAGTTTGTGATACCAATTGTAAGCTTTTTTAAGGCCTCTTCTAATAGTTTTATTTTATTTAGTTTATTTATCGAAAATAGACTGATATTGGTGGCCACCAAGGGCAACTTCGATATTCTACCTAAACCAAATAGAATAAAACTGATACAGAGGCCAAAAAAGAGATTATAATAGGTATCACAAACTGTACTGTTGATTTTTGAAATATCCTTTGTTCAACGTAGTAATAAAATAAATAGGTGGCGGCGCTAGCTGGTATCGATCATGTTTCGAAATTTTCGAAAACACGATTCCATAAAATTTTCTTTATAGAAAAAAAATCACAAAGTTATCTCTAAATTCTTACTAAAATCTTAACTTCTCAATAAATACAGAAGTTCAGATCTTGAGAATAAGCATGGTAATAAAGCTAAGCATTAAAAACAAAATGTTTCAGTTTTTTCAAATAAAGTCCTAATTAATAGATAGTAAGCTAAAACTTGATTTTTGGGCTTGCGTTGCGTTGTTTTGGCATGCCCTGTCGCTCCTATGAACGCAAAATCCTATGATTATCCTTTTCACAAAAATTTTAGGTTGTATAGGCTCTTAAGAGTTTATAAATGAGCTGTCATCTCAAGGTACGTCGCGACCTACTACCGAAGGTCAATGTGTAAATAAGATATTCTCCAAAATCCATTATAATTACACTTACGTTATGATGATGAAGCCTATATAGGTAATATGCTTTTTGGACGTTCACGATGAGATGGCGAATTCCGTGGAAAATAGCCTCAGTAAAGATTCGGTTGTGCTGTCAATGCTGGTAATCGACAACATAATTGTGGATTACCTTTGAAGCCAATATTGCATGTGAAAAATTAACGACTAAGCAAACCTGACTCTGGTATGATTTGGAGGAGTAGGTATACGAGGCAACCCTCAGTTGAGTTTATGTGGAGGAATAATTGAGTAACTGTCTATAGATGGGTTTTAATATAATCGTACGAAGTGTTTTTATTAACTTAACCTTAAAAAAAAAAAATTAACACTTAGAGGATGTTTCGGCCTGTACAACTGTATTACATTATAACGCGAGGTTACGCTAAAACGTACGTTAATACCGCAAAGGTCAGGCGTTACTTAATATGTGAGTCGGCATCGCGTAACGTGAGTGTTTTAGTAACGATAGCGGAATTGATTCCGGTCAAACGATTTACGATTTACTATCAAGGACTAATGTAGCGAATACGTAAATTGCTACAGTGAAAAAGATCAGCCTGTGTTTTAGGGTCGCTACCGGGTTGTAGGTAGCTGTGTGGTGCCGGCTTAGATCTTGCACCACCCCAACTCTTCCCGCGGGTGTCGTAAGAAGCGACTACGGGACATACACCGGGGGGCGGGCAGCAGCGTCTCTTGCAGAATAGATCTACTACCGAACTGCGTTCCCCAAACCGCCAAACATTATGGATTACTGGCATTACCCACCATAAAATAAAAAAAATAGGGAGAGGCCTGGCGCCCAGCTGTGGACCATTGTAGGCTGAGGTTAAGGTATTAAAATAAAATTAATTCTGAAGGGGTTCTCCCATACAACAGACTTGTTTTTTTTTTGCTGTTATTATAGATAACTAGCGGTCCACCCCGGCTTCGCAATTTAAATTTAAAAAATTTTTCGTCAATTTTCCAATGTTTTTATTATTTATTTTATTTTTATTTAACACTTTATTGCACACAATTATAAAAAGTACACAATTGGTGGGCATAATGCCGATGGCATTTTCTGCCTGCCAACCACACAGGGTCAACATAAAAATATTATTAGGTAGGTACTTCTTATCCTATTCCGGAGTAAGAGAAATACAACAAATCAGAAACCATGAAAATCGGTCCTGCCGTTCTTGAGTTAAGTATAACTTATAAATTGTGTAACTAACAAACACGACTTTGTTTTATATACATTTTATATAGGTACGGAATAGTACCCTTCGGCGCGAGTCCTACTCGCACTTGGCCGTTTTTTTTCCCTTAGAGGTGCGGAACCCTAAAAAACCTATTACTGGCAGGACAGTACCGTAGTAAACTGAATATGTAACCAATTACGAAGTAGTTATGTGGGTAGATAAAAGTAGAAATTGCCTTGTTTTTCGGCCTAGTAACCGAGACAATCGCAAGTGAAGACCGGTGTGGTCGGGTTAAGTAGGCGTTTAACCCAAATCACATGAAAATGATGATGTCCGGCCGCAACCTTAACGAGCTTCGTTCCAGTGTTTGTAATACCGATTCTAGTTCCACTTACAGTTTGACACGGCTCTTTACATGTAAAAAGTATTTACCATTTTGTAGTATGAAGGTTTTTCATTTAATAAAACATGCATAAATAATAATGCTGAACGTTTCACACAGCATTATCTAGCCCCAAGTTAAGAGCTTGTGTTATGGGTAAGATAACTGAAATACATAATAAAATAATAATAATAATGCTGGACAATTCACACAGCAATATCTAGCCCCAAGGTAACAATACATTACATAAGTAAATATTTTTTATTAGACATAGAAAACGACCAGAACAAATATTTGCTGACCGTACAAACATTTTTACCGATGCAGGAATCGAACCCGCAACCTCCTACAACGCAGGCATACCTTCGCCCACCGCGCCACAGAGGTCGTCAACACATAGTTTTTATGTCGTTGGGTTTAAGTTAGGTTACTACTTTACTTCTTACTAGATTAAGTAAGTTAAAATTGTATTCAAAAAAAAGTAAAAATTATTTGGTTACCTTATCTTACCTATAAAGCAAATCTAACCGGTTTGTCAAACTAAGCCTAGATCTCAGTAGGTATTCATGGGAAAACCGTGGTAAAAAACTCGAATTACATAAAATTCAACACTCTTCAATTCCTCTTACGTGAAAACGTGATAGAGAAAGAAATTATGATACAAAAAATCATGAAAGTGCACCGTGTCGCATATAATTCGATCGACTTCTGAGGAGCACTGCGGTCTATTGAAATTCTTTTAAAATATGTGAAAGTGCGTTTGTTTTTTTGTCCATCCTTCACGCCCTAACAAAGCAACATCGACTTGAATTTTGGTATACTTAGATGGTTGAAAGGAGGGAGAGTAACACAGACTTTTTGTCCTGTCAATGTGTTACCCTCTCATCTTCAATCTCCCGCAGGAATTTGATGTTATACCAGAGTAAAACATCATATTTCCATGGGAAATTTTTTGAAACCTCTGGGAACAGTGACTTTTATTTATTCTTAGGTTATTAATGTTTTACTTGCAATAGAGCCTTAGCCGCACTCAAAGTTGACTGCATTTAAGACATTTTGTTCAACACGGTTGCAATATCTTTAAGTGAAAACTAAAATGTTCTCTCTTTGTCAACAGCGAGCAGTCCATCAGCAGTGCACGTGCCTCCGTGATGGTCTACGACGACGGACAGAAGCGATGGGTCCCATCGGGCAGCAGTTCGGGCCTGTCCAAGGTCCACATCTACCATCACACGCAGCACAACACCTTCCGCGTCGTCGGGCGGAAGCTGAACGATCACGAGGTAAAGATCCAGAAGATTCCAGAAGGGTCGACATGTTTCTGGAGTCTCTAGAGTGTTCTGCAGCTTAGGCCTGTCCAAGGTACACGCCTACATCACACATTCCGAGTCATCGGGCAGAAACTGAACGACCACGAGTTAAGGGCTCTAGAAACTTGCAGAAAGTTCGAGGCGATTCTGGTATGTTCTGCAGCATGGACCTGTCCAGGGTCCACATCTATCATCACACACAGTAAAATACCTTCTGCGTCGTCGGGCGGAAGCTGAACGACCACGAAATAAGGGATTTAGAAACGTCCAGAAGGTTTGAGAAGGTGCTCGGGCGTCGGCTCGGTGATGGTGTACGATGACGGACAGAAGCGATGGGCCCCGTCGGGTAGCAGCTCGGGCTTCTCCAAGGTCTACATCTACCATCACACGTAGAACAACACATTCCTCGTCGTCGGGCAGACATAAGGGCTCTAGAAACATACAGAAGAATCTTGAAGGTTCGAGATGCTTCTATGCCCTGTTGCGTAATGCGTTTGAGTATTCGCAGGCAAGAGCTTGACTTAATAAGTCGTGACGTCAATGGCCATTTGAGGCCACAAAAGGTCCTTATCAAGTAGAAATTATCGCTAGAGAAAAACTTGCCTATCCCTTAACAGTATAGTAAAGCTTTACTTCTTATTATATTATTATGTCCTCCTCAAGATGACAGCAAAAGAGAAACCCTGTTATTATTGTATCCAGGTAGTGATCAACTGCGGGATAATCCGCGGTCTGAAGTACAACCAGGCAACAGCGACATTTCACCAATGGCGAGACGCGAGGCACGTTTACGGTCTAAACTTCTCATGTCGCGAAGACGCAGACAGCTTTGCCAGGGCGATGATGCACACGCTCGAGGTAAGTGGACCTGAAGATTTTACTAGTAAAACATCGGCTCTGACAGCCTGGTTAAATCCAGTTACACACGTCACCAACTATCATCATCTTGATATAGATGGTCATACATACGATGATCAGGTCATACATACGATGATCAGGTCATACATACGATGATCAGGTCATACATACGATGTGACAACTAATGTTTGTCAAATCTAATCCACAATACTTTACCAAACGTAAGGAGATTATCACTCGACAGAAAAGAGCTAAATTCAATAATTTGTTATACAATCCACAATGCCATAAGCATATCTACAAGAAAAATGTTTTCAATCAGAATCAGAATCAATCGTTTATTTGCAGAATACAATAATTAGGTACATGCCAAGATCTTAAAGCTATGTGATGACATTGTATTCAACCCGCAAGCGGGTGTGCAAATATTAAATATTTCATTATAATAATTATTATTAGTTAGGTATAACTTATCGTATAAAATATCATTAAATAATGCTCTTAAAATTTAAGTATTCGTTTACACTATAAAAACAATTTGAAAGCAACCAAATATCTAACTGTTTCTTAAATAAGTTTCCATTCAAATCTTTCAATTTTTTTGGTAGCTTGTTAAAAATAATTATGCACATGTTAAAAACATTTTTCTTATAAATATCCTTACAACATTGAGGTTTGTAGAGCAAGTTCTGAAACTTGGCCCTTTTCTGTCGAATCATAACATCCTCACGTTTAGTAAAGTAAGCTGGGTAAGATTTGACAAATACACAGACTTCTCTAATGTACATGCATGGTAGAGGCAGGACTTTACAATTCACAAAGAGGGGTTTGCAAGTATCACGGAACCATGATTTGTTTATTACCCTGAGGCATCTTTTTTGTATTTTAAACACTCTTTCAACTTCTACTGAATTACCCCATATTAACAAACCATACCTCAAAACCGAAGCCACGTGACCGTGGTAATATGTGCATTATTATCTACAATAAATAATTAAAGACCTCAATGGCAATTTATTCAAACAAAAGTTAAATAACTGGCTCCTCGACAGAAGTTTTTATAGTGTTATGGAATATATTATTTTTAAGTAAAATAATTTATTTGACTCAATTAAGTATCTGTTTGTTAACTTCATTTTTTATTGTAGATTATTTTTATTATTGATTATTTTAACACTTATGTATATTCACCAACATTTATTTAAATATTTGCATACCTGCTTGCGGGTTGAATACATTGACTTCACTATAGTTATAAGATCTGACATGTCCTTTAATAATGTATTCAGCAAATAAACGATTTGATTTCATAATGTTATTGTATAACGATGTAAATTGCAGTGTCCAACAGGGTGTATGTACTAACTGAGTCTAAAGTTAAATCGTAAGCTACCAACCCATTTTATGTAAATGGGTAGCAATTATTAAATGAAAGGTCGACTTCAAAATACAACATTTTATAAATTTATATCATAAAATTTCATTTACATCCACACAATTTTATCCAAATCAGATCCTAATCTATCACTAGCATAGCCTTCAACTAAAAATTACTAATAACATCTATTTAGAGAAGATTCAAAAAGTGTTCCGACTTAATACGTTTAAGCCGTACCGATTTTGTATTGAAATCGGAAGCACTCTCGCCTGGATTTAATTGCCCCAAGGGCTTCTCACGTCCTGCGGTATTCTAATATACTGTAATTTTTCGTGAATGAATCAAGGCTTAGAGGCTTGGCAGGTACGGCGCTCAATGGGCTTAGGAATTTATTTAATATTCTCTTACAGATTCTGGCAAACAAACCGACGGGGAATGCAGCGCCGCCGCAGCCACCACAGCCGCCGAACCCTCCGGCTCCATTCAACGGCCACAACAACAACAACCAGCACTACGACGAAGACATGGGGTACAGGTAGGGATAGGGGTAGATGATTTATAGGAGATCAGGAGCCAGAAACGGCAGGTCATCGAGAACGAGGGAAGTCATCAGCGCTTTGGGCAATATGACGAAGACATCGGGTACAGGTAGAGTTTGGGGTACATGATATTTAGGAGGAGAGCTGGAAGTAACGAGATGGTAAGATGTTGGTAAACAAGAAGGCAATGCCGCCGCCGCTGTCGCCGAATCCTCCGGCGCCGTTCTACGGTCACAACAACAACCAATGACGAAGACATGGGTAGGGATAATAGATGATTTCAGTTCTAGAAGTATAAGGTGACCCTTGGCTCGCTTAGATTGTCCAGGCTGTCATAACTAACGACAAACTTGGGGATTCATCTACATCCATTGCAGCTTTAAGCGACTTAAGGCAACCAACATTGTGACGAGACGAAGACATGGAGTACAGGTAGGGATAGTGGTAGATGATACAGGCAGAAATCTGGAGTCAGGAACCTTAGGATGACAGGTCAACGAGATAAGACTTTAGCTGCGCATCATGCAGTCAGAGAAGACCATGAGGAACTAAATCTTCGAGATACCTACTACTTACTCATCATGAACTGAGTATGAAAAAAAAATCTTCGAACCTAAAACGGGTTTCTAAGGAATCCATCATCATCAGCCTGCAACCAGTCCACTGCTGGATATAGGCCTCCCCGAATGAGCGCCATAGCGCCCTGTCTTCAGGTTGCTGCATCCTTCTAAGGAATACCCCGGAGCTTTCTCTTCGTAGCGTTATTGGTAAACGATTATGTAAGTTTCAATAGAACGTTTGCTCGCCTCTCGCGATATCGACTTTGGAAGTGTCTCAAAATTCAGCCTGCCAACTGTTTCCAATTTCTCCATAAGTCTGTAAACGACGTAGGCGAGTAGATTCGCTTATTATGACACAAAGGCGTATTCTGCTGATCGTAAACACAGTGTTCAAGACGATGGTGGTTCGCGAGATTTTTCGACAGTATTCAATAGAACACTTCAAAAGAAAAAAGCTCTCCTGCCAAAAGAATCTATTTTGTTCAACGAAAATAAAACCAATGCGGCATAACCTGCAAAGATATTCATCTTAAATTATGTAAAGTTGTCTAGTTATCTAATAGTTTTTTTTTACACAGAACAATGACCAGGGAAGACGCCGCCATCCTCCAACAGCCACAATACCACGCGCCACAGCCACACCTTCAGCAATACCACGCTCCACACCCCCCGAGCCAGTACCACGCGCCCGTCCATCACCCGCAGCACCACCCGGTATGTTACCATTTGATCCATTCCAGATTGTGGTCATAATGCCTAACATAATATTTTACAGCGGTATTAAAACGTAGAGGTTTCCCTTTTTTAGTTCAATTAAATTTCCATTAACTTAGTTGGCGCAGTCGGCGAGGATTAACACATGCAAAATTTTAAATTTCATGTCTGGTAAGTAATATACCTTCTTTAAAAACTCCTGCCAATAGGTGCATAAGCGCAGCTGGTAGAAATTATACTTCACTCTACTTATACTTAACCCATCTACATTAGCTGAGATTTGTGATTAATAATGTTATGATAATGAAACTAGCGCAGCCGGTACGGATAATACAACTTTTAACTAAAATGGTATTTTTAAAGCAGCCCGCGCAGCAGCCGACGCCGCCCGCACCGCCACCCCACGGGATAGTTCACCACACACACACGCTTCCACATCAGCCGAGTCAGCCGACGCCCGGCCACCATCGCACTAATAGGTGAGTCAAGACAAGACAAACGTATTGTAGGACGCCCGATGGCCAGGTGGCATGACGACCTGCGACAAATTGCTAATAGATGCGACAAGCTGTGACATTTATTTCTGTCTTTGTATGACAAATATGGTTTTTCTTAGTTATGTATCGCAAAAGGTCAAGTTGGGCTTTGACTCTGTGATCTTGTGATGATCAGTGAGAGACTTCTGGACGTGGCAGATGACAGGACGCTATGTTCCTCGTTTATTTCAATGTTAGATTAGAACCGTGCACATGGTAAAAAGTAATTCTAGGTCCATTTAAGTAATAAGAATAGATCTAGCCTAGCATAGGTTTGTACTCGTATCGAACTCTGTGGAAAGTTTGCAGTCTTACTTGAGAGAAATGTCCAGACCAATGTCTTATAATGAGATCTTCAGTATACATATTTCATAAAACTATTTTTGGTAGTTCGACTGACAATCAAATAGTCATTGCCTTAATGCTTTACCGATTTGATTTATTTAAGATATTACATTTTTCTGACATTATATTACTATTTTGAATTTGTTAATAATAATTCTTACTAGTGTATTTTTTCTGTAAACATTTTATTTTTACTCCTGTTTCAAACGTCTGTAGTTCTAGTCACCTATACAAATACGATCCGATACAATTTTATAATTGTTTGTGAAATAATAAACGAAATGAACATGTCTAATCCTCTAATGGTCTCCTCTAATGGTCCCACTGCTGGACGCAGGCCTACCCCTGATAATCGCCTTATTGGCTTTTATCTCATTGATGGTAATGCCCATAATCCTCACGGGCATGCGCTTTGGAGATCGCAGTTCGGTGGTAGATCTATTCTGAAAGAGACGCTGGTGCCCGCCCTCCGGTGTATGTCCCTTAGTCGCCTCTTACGACACCCACGGAAAGAGTTGGAGTACTAGGGCTGTGTTACTTACACACAGCTTAATGTGGTTCCTGTGATTGTATTTCCAGTGCACCCATGGCGCCTAACATGACACTCTCCGCGGTGCCGCCCGCGCCTGCGCCGCCGCCCGTGCCCCCGCATCAGAATCTACCCGCACCTGCTAATGTAAGTACTTTGAAACTCTTTCTTTTTCATCTTTATTTTACCGACTTCAAGTTCTTCTGTTTGTTATTTAAGGTCTCCGTACCCAAAGTGTAAAACGGGACCCTATTACTAAGACTCCGCTGTCCGTCTGTCACCAGGCTGTATCTCATGAACCGTGATAGTTAGACAGTTGAAATTTTCACAGATGATGTATTTCTGTTGTCGCTATGACAACAAATAGTTGTCTTAAGGTTAGATTCTTGAGAAATTTATAATGTGCGCTGTAAAACTAATCTAAATCATCACTATATGATATTTTTCACAATCACTAAGTCTCATGGTTTCCATGGCAACGGGGACGACCGATCCTGGGCTGATGATTTTGTTAGGGTTTTGTACCGCAAAGGTTGGGCCCTTTGCGGTCCTATTACTAAGCCAGGAGGCTTAGTCTGTCTGTCCGTCCGTCTGTCAGCGGACTGTATTTTATAATTATTCAGGAATTTGAAGTCAGTTTATAGTTTTTTAAAACAGTGCTCGCGCTGATACTCCGCGAAAGCTGAACGCTTGGAATAGCACCATCTATCGGTAGGCTGAAGAAGCTGGACGTGCAATATAACCACTCAATAACATAATATAAAATATCGGTATCAACAATTCAATTTTCTGCAAGTGAGAAAGAATATTAGAATATTTTAATATAGAAGTTTTAGCGTTTGTTGTTAACAGCTTCCGTATGCACACGCGTCTTAAATACATCGAAAATATTTAAGATCGCGAGAATCGCTTCAAATACTGGTATTTTAGAGTAAAGTATCGGTACTTCAATTTATCGATACTCGAATATATAGAAAAGAAAATACCGGTCTTACCATTATTGTACCGATATTATTGGAACCGGTATCAAGCCCTGCTAGGTTGTAATAAAAGATCGTATTTACAGGGACCTATGGCGCCGCCGACGCCGCCGGCCGCGCCCCAGCCTCCGCCCATGGTAAGTTGTCTGTTATTTATATCAATAATTCCAATTCCTACAGATTTTCTGATTACTCTCTGATCCGACATTTTCCTGGTTATTTCCAACGTCTCACGTGAGATATGCTCATTCCCAACGTCTTACGAAAAGTATTAATTCTTTTTTTCTGATATAACGGAGATTTCCACTTTTATTTTACATTATTTTCACTGCTATCCTATGGTAATAATAATTTCCTCTGAACTTCTTTCCGGCCAATATAGGAGGGGGCCTCGGTAAATAGGCTTTACCTATTTACCCCGGCTTCAGCTCGAGGGGTGACGACCCATCAGTCCTGGGGTTTATGACAATTTTTTTTGTCTTTTTTCATTTTATTAGGGCTGCTTTTTAAGGGTATCTTTCTCCACAGCAACAACCACCGACCCCGCAGCCAGGCGGCCCGCCGCCCCCGCCGCTCCCGCCCGCTACCCCCGCAGCTCCTGCTGCCCCTGCGCCTCCCCCCGCCGTGGTGTCTCCCCCGCCGCCTCCCCCTCCGCCAGCGGCACCCCCAGACCTATCAGGTCTGGCGGCTCAGCTGCAGCAGGCTCGGTTGAAGAGACAAGCCAAGGTATAAGATGATCTTACATTTTCTATATGATTTGCCATTCTACGTAAAAATAGTTTAGTCCCAAAAAATTTCGATTTGACATTTTTATGTAAGGGTATCAAAACTAGATGTCGCTGCTAAATATGCCGGTGCTCTATGATCCTGTAAGAAAGCGAAATTGAAGAGACAGGGTGAGGTTAATAGGGGATTGATATGGACCAGTTGAGCTGCCTGTAGATTGTTTGGAACAGTGTATTTAGGTCAAATGTTTCTATAGGCATGATGACTGATTTTGAGAAACGGGTAGCTGGAGACAGGGCGTTATGGCGCTTATTAGGGGAGGCCTATGTCCAGTAGTGGACAAATATAGGCTGATGATAATGCCATTGAAACTAGATGGCGCTGCAAATTTTATACTACATACATCCGCAGTCCTATCTAAAGTTTCCGCACGTAGCAAAATTTGTACTAGTCATCATCATCATCAGCTGCTTGTTACTAGTCGTGCGCATTCATCTTCATTCATTTTTAGAGACTTGACTGTCGAAACAAGATGGCGGAGAAGTTTGTACTAGATTGCCGGCCGCTTCACCCCCTGGTTGTGGAACATGTTAGGTCAAAGAGCAATGCTAAGGTACTTAGTTCGATGTTATAGAGACTGTGCTTTTAACTGGAGGTAGTAACTGGATGTTATTGTGACTAACTTTAAGAAAGAAAGAAGTAGAAGAAGATTTTTTTTTATTGAACCTTGACCAGAAACACATAATATACAGGTGGACCCTCGGTAATCTGGCCCCTGTCTTATCCGACATGTCTTTTAGTATTGAATATGTTTTGACAATCTTCGCTAATGTCACTGAGTTGGTAATAATAATTCAATGGCCAATAACTAATAAGGTTACAACATGTACGCCCCACCAATATTGTACCCGACGCGTATGTATTGTTTTGGTGCTTCATATGATTCATAGTTTTTATTAGTAAAGATTATTTTAGTAAATTTGTACGTTGGGTTGGTACACAATAATTTCCTGATGTAAAATTATTATTTTTCGTACCTAAGTTTTATAGCTGACGTTAATTTTATAGTAAAACGTAAGCTCTCTATTGTAATGTTTAATTTACTAAATTCTATATACATAATGAAGTATGATTTGTACTTCAAAGTATAACTTAAAGAATCTTATCGTTGGATCTGTAATTTGTCGGATAACAACGTACTCTTTTGTAAAAAAAAACCGGTCGTAAGCAGTACTTACTCTAAAATTAGACAAATTTGATAGTTCGACACTGCCCTGCAAAACGTTTGTCGGATTATATTGGGTTCTGTGTAGTTTAGTTACATTACAAAAAACATGGGAAGAAAGGGACAAAAAACAAGTATATATAAAATAGGTACAAATAAGAAAAATACTTTACTTATTACATACATACATAGAAACAAAAATAAACATACCCCGGCGTCCAAAAAAGCCCTGTCTCAGCACTTTGACATCATCATGCCGCAGCGCCCTCTATCATTCGGGATTGGCGGCTCAGATGCAGAAAGCTAGGCTGAAGAAACACGCCAAGGTAGAAATTGACTATCAGTTTTTAAGCGGCAGTACTAGATGGCGCTGCTAAACTTGTACTAGATTGCATTCGTGGTGCGTTGTCCTTGGCTAATAAAACAGACAGACTTTTTACGTAGATGTTAAAGACAGTCGAATGTAGATGGCGCTGTTAAGTTTGAACTAGAGCGTGCTAACGTTAATGAGTGTCACTAATACATCTACATACGTGTGTTTCAGTTATCAACTATCTTTACGCCTTCTGGATTCGTAAATTGTATGTGTCAAAACTAGATGGCGTTGCTAAATCGGTGCTCAACTCAAACGATTGTAAAGCTAGAAACAGACTGAGACCGCGCCACCTACGCGACGCAATGTAGGAAACGTCGGATGGCGTTGCGTACGATAGTGTCTCTAGCTGGGCCATCTGTTTCATACAAATTTCGCAGCGTCCATATTTAATACGTCATTAAAAGAGTAAAAGTTAAAATTTGGAAGTATATTTTCAAAATTCAAACCAAAAAATTACATTAATAACTTAATTAGTAAGAACAAAAATGGCGACACTCAGCGGATACGTGGTTTGTTTACGTTGCATACGTGGTACCAGTGTGTTTCTAGCTTTAATCGACATACCTAATTGTTTTATTTTGCTGTTTTCGTATTTAACCCTATATTTCCCCCACAGCAAGCGACCCCCCAGCCGGCTCCCGAGGCAGCCTCTCCCGGGAACAGCTCTCTCCCCGGAGACGGGGCGCGGGGGGGCACGCTCAACTGCATGATGCACGAGATGCAGCGAACGCTGGCGCGGCGTCGCGCGCATCTCGACAAGGCGGAGGGACAGGTAATTAGTGAAACAAGCAGGTTGGGGGAGCCTTACAACGATGGAATCATCCAAATAGGGGGGTCGGTGCCCCTTTTTGATGGAAACAAGCCAACTGGGGGGCTGGAGTGTCAAGTGTCCCTCCTTAAGTTAGAAACAAGCAAATTGGGGGGTCGGTGCCACTTTTTGATGGAAACACGCCAACTAGGGGGTTTGAAGGTCAAGTGTCCCCCTTCAGCTGGAAACAAGTAAATGGGGAGGGGGCGGGGTTAGTTGGAGGGTTGGCCGTCAAAGAACTTTGATCAAATGTTGGACAAGGATATTGGATGAGTGAAATGGGTCCCTAAGCACCATAAAAACAAATAAAAAACATCTTTTCATCATCAGTAGTAAATTTTCTGATTTATTTATTCTTATTCCAGGAGTCATCGAACGACAGTTCTTCGAACAATACACCTTTGAAGACTTGGGAGCGATCCGCAACCTTGCCACATCGACTGCCCGCTGCTTCTTGTAATGGGAATAGCTGTAAGTTTACCTCGTGCATCCTCATCCATCCTTTACAAGCCTTCTACAAAATATTAGATACCTCGACCTCAATAGCCTATAATGGTCAGGCTTCCCCTGATTTATTTATCTCATAGGGCTAATGCCCAAAATCCCCACGCTGGGCGTGCGGGTTAGGGATCGCAATTCAGTGGCAGATCTATTCTGCAAGAGGCGCTGCTGCCGCCCCCGGTGTATGTCCCTTAGTCGCGTCGACACCCACGGGAAGAGTTGGGGTGGTGCAAATTCTAAGCAGGCACCACACGGCTGTTATTCATGGCATCACCATAATGATATAAAAGCCAATAAGGTGATTATCAGGGTGGGGCCTGCGTCCAGCAGTGAACCATTATAGTAATATTGAGGGGGGAGGGGAGATACGCTCATATTACAAATTATTTTGGTAGTACGTTTGAATAGGCATCATCTGCAGACCCCTTAAGGCGGCGATAGAAGTGATGTTTGGTTTACATTTAAACAATTTTTCTCTAGTCATCGTTATTATTTAATAATTATCTCACTTGACGACCTCAGTGGCGCAGCGGGCGAGAGTCTGCCTGCGACGCAAGAGGTTGCGGGTTCGATCCCTGCCTCGGAACAAATTTGTGTACGATCTGCAGAAATTTGTTCCGTTGGTCTGGGTGTTTTTCTATGTATAATAAAAAATATCTATCTATGTAATGTATAATATTACGTATATCAGTTATCTAGTACCCATAACACAAGCTCTGCTTACCTTGGGGCTAGATAATGGTGTGTGAATTGTCCAGCATTATTTATTATTTATTTATTTTATTTACTTTTTTATATTATATTATATTTTCATCACCATATGAATTACAAGAATACCCAGGGTACCTTATGCTTATTTTTGCAAACAAATGTCTTAATTTATAGATAATCAGCAAAAACTTAATTTTTGAGCATACGCCGCTCTGCCCTGTCCCGCTCCTTTAAACGCGAAATCCTATGCCTATCAATAATATATTTATTTATTATATTTCTTTATTATTATTTATTTATTTCAGCAAATTCCGAGTCCCCCGCGCAACCTCAGGCGCAGTCCCCGCGCTCTGTACGCAAGCGGTTCGGGTCTGCTAGCGAAGAGACTATCCTCAAGGTAACACCACTTTACTCTATTTTCCGGGATAAAATGTAGCCTGTGTCCGTCCTTGGAAAACCATCTACGTCCCTGCCGAATTTAATTGGGATTATTTCAGCCGTCTAGGAGTGACTGAAAAGGTTCAGTTAACAAGATAGGGTTACTTTGGAATTTATAATAATACTAGCTTCTGTTTCCGGCTTCGCTTGCAATTTTCCGGGATTATAAGTAGCCTGTCATTCCCCGGGATTCCTCGAAATTTCACTGAGATCCGTTCAGTCCTTAAGACGTGAAATGATAACAGACAGAGTTACTTTCCAATTCATAATAATAGAGTATGGCAGAAAAAACTTCCTGGCGCCCATGGGTTATTTATTTAGTTTTTTATTTTCCAAATAGGTGTAGTATAAAGCACTGTGTATAACTCGGAAGAAAATGCGATTCCCAACTCGTGTGTTACACCCTCTCGTCGGGAATCGGTCATTTTCATCCCTCGATTATACAATGTACTATTTTTATCTTCTAGCAAGTGAACGGCAGCACGGAAGGCTGCGTCTCAGCGGCGGAGTGGGAAATGTTTAAGCAGGACATGATGCGGGAAATGAGGCAGGAATTCACTAAGATGAAGAAGGAAATATTAGATGGTACGTACACTTAGCAGACTAGACGTAAAGTACATTGGGTATTGCATAATATCCTGTAGTAAGGGAACGGCAGCACAAGGCTGCGTCTGAGCGGCGGAGTGGGAAATGTTTAAGCAGGACATGAGGCAGGAATTCACTAAGATGAAGAAGGAAATATTAGACGGTACGTACACTTAGTAGACTAGACGTAAAGTACATTAGGTATTGCATAATATCCTGTAGTAAGTGAACGGCAGCGCGAAAGGGAAATGTTTAAGCAGGACATGATGCGGGAGATGAGGCAGGAATTCACTAAGATGAAGAAGGAAATATTAGACGGTACGTACACTTAGTAGACTAGACGTAAAGTACATTAGGTATTGCATAATATCCTGTAGTAAGTGAACGGCAGCGCGAAAGGGAAATGTTTAAGCAGGACATGATGCGGGAGATGAGGCAGGAATTCACTAAGATGAAGAAAGAAATATTAGATGGTACGTACACTTAGACTAGACGTAAAGTACGTAAGAGATCGCATCGTGTTTGTAATCGCATTGATTTTTAACAGTACAGTGATGTGTTCAGATCGCGTAAGTTTAAAAACATTTAGTACAGTGATGTCCAACATGATGCGGGAGATGATGATCAGCACACAAACGTCCACTGCTGAACGTGACTCCTCTAAACAAGAGGGGTTTAGATGACTACGGAGTCACCACGCTTAGCAGGCGGATCACACCGACAGTAGTATTTAAGGGAAATAATGTTAAGCTTAAGGATTTTTGTTACAGTGCTTACCCGCACTCTGGGCATCTCTAAGAAATGAAATAAGTTTCCAAAAATTTTCGGCGGGACTCGTACCCGCGTCCCACCCTTAGTACGGGTGTGCTCTAACCAACTAAGCCACAAAGTCTCTGTCGGTTCTCGTCGAAAATCTTTGGGACCTCTTACGGACTGTAGCGCCGGTGACTCCACCTACAGAGAAAACAATTAAAGTTTCCAATCCAAGAACCGACAGAGACTTCGTGGCTTAGTTGGTTAGAGCACACCCGTACCAAGGGTGGGACGCGGGTTCGAGTCCCGCCGAAGTCGAAAAATTTTTGGGAACTTATTTCTTTTCTTAATGTTAAGCTTAGTTAGTTTTATATAAATATTGACTTGTATCGAAATCAGATTATATTTAGACTTAGATATGCAAATATTGTATTAGTTTGTAAGTCATATATACACTTACTCGTGGTTTATTTTCCACTTCTTCCACTAGTGGACAAAAAATTGAAGTGGACAAAATCAATAACACCTTGTTTCTTATTTGATAATAATTACTATTTATAAACGTTATAGTATAAAATTTGACTTGTCTAAGTGCTTATTTTGTAAGCTTAAAGAAATAAACGTTATTGATATTTGATTAATGAACGCAGTGGTTATTTTAATAATACTAAGTTTTTTAAAAATTGCATTGTGTCAAGTTCTTTTTATGCTTTCAAGAAAGGTAAACAATTTTTGATTCGACTTTTCTTTTATTTCAGCTATCAAAACAGAATTCGCGCGTAGATAAGCGGCCGGTCATCGCAAGAGTGTCACTAGTCGACTGGACGATATTATGTAATTATATACTAATTAGTATTATTACCTAATATATTATGTAATTGTAAATGTATACTAGAAACCTAATATTAGGATCTAAGTAGCTTCTTCAGCTTGTCGAATCAGAGTTGATTTTGTAACATAAAACTGATCAAAATTAATACCGTTACTTATAAACGTTGTAAAACATAACAGATTCACTGCCCAGGTCACGAGGCAGTGCAGGTGGACGTGTGTCTTTTAGGCCATGTAAGTGTTAAGTATAAAAAATGCGATAGTTTTTCTTAGTTGATATTTTTAAATCAACAGAAAAATATAACTAAGTACTTTATATTACCTTTTATATTCTTAGGTTTACCTCAACGGACGTGGGCATCGCTGGCGGTATATATTTTGTGGCTCTTCTTGCCACAAAATTCTATAACAACTATGTATGAAAGTGTATATCCGACACTACTCAAAACTTAACATTGTAAACTAAGCTAAAAAATCATATGTAACATGAGGGTTATTCAAATATGTAACACTAGCGACCCGCCCCGGCTTCGCATGGGTTATATTATGCATGTATTATACATATAAATCTTCTTCTTGAATCACTCTATATATTAAAAACCGCATCAAAATCCGTTGCGTAGTTATAAATACCTAAGCATACATAGGGAGGGACAGACAGACAGCATGAAGCGACTTTGTTTTAGTGATGAGAACGAGATACATAATTGAATACTAATAAATAATAACCCCCTTTCTGACGCAGTTAAGTAATAATAAACTAAAAACTTGAGGACAAATCTATCAGTAACGCGTTGAGTGAATCTCGCTCGGCGATAGTTTGTAAAATTCGCCGCGAATGATCCGTCCGTGGAGGTAAATCCTAAGGCTAATACCACACTACAAAGAGCTTCGCTTACTGCTAAAAGCCAAGCGACTCGCTTTGTAACTGACCGTCATACAGGCACCTAGCTACGCGCGTCGCTGTGTGAACACCGCCATAGTATGCAATACGTTTGCTCGCTAGGATCAGTCAGAGTCGCTTGGCTTTTAGCAGTAAGTGAAGCTCTTCTTTGTTAGCTATAGGGACAGTTAACGAAAACTATATCAGTATAATTACTGCCATAATTTTCAGAATAACGGTACTTAAAAGTATATGTAAAAATTTATATAACCCCATTCTATACAGTTTTGTAGAGTAATCGAGCATTTTTTGCGAAAAACTCGACTTTTAGATACGTTTATGTAGTCAATATTGCTGTTTGTAAATTGTTAAGTGGAGTGTCAGAGTGACGTTGACAGAAGCGAACGTCAAAGTGACAGAAGTGAACGTTAGTCGTAATCGACGAAGATTGGAGGTGATTGTGTGTGGGGATCGATAATTCGATTCATTAAATTTATTCTATAGTATTAAATTGGACTAACGCACGAGAAATCGAAGCATAAAGTTGTGTTTTTTAAAATTTTATACATAATGAAAATACGTAAAGTACATAGGTGTGTAATTTGGCTTTGATATTTTTACATTGTAACTAGGTACCTACAGAAACTACTTACTGGTATTGTCTTTTTTTTTTTAAGAACAAACAGTGGGACTGCTTTATTAATATATATTATTGCTAAAATAATATTGTAAAATATTTTGATAAATTTACTTTCAAGTCATTGCCCAAACCTTTCTTTTACAACCAGTCAATCTTCATTAAATTGACAATAAACCCTTTTTATATATATATATTATGCATAAATTAGGCAATAAAAAATACTAAGTCCCCTTTTTCATGTTATAAAATAAGGGCTTATAATGTAAAAATCAAAAGCCAAAATCGATGTTGTTATTAAATGTAAAATGTAGTGAAAACTAGTATTTCTAGCTATTTATTACATATGTGTATGTTATTTACATATAAGCTACATAATAACGTGCTATGTAGAAAAATATCCTTTCATCATTTATATTTCATATTCATAAACGTTATGACATCTTAAAAAAACCAACCGAGCAAAAATCGTCAAGTCTTCCATAATTAATACAATATTCGTCAATGCGAGATAGGAAATGTGTAAATATACATATTAAACATAGTATAAAATAAAACATAATATACATTTTCATACATCGTATTATAATATACATTTTCATACAATCGTAAGTTTATTATAGTAGTGTTTGTGCCAATTGAACTCAAATGTTTGATGAAATAGTGATTTTATAAAGCGTTTTCCAAAAAATAACCCATAATAACGGAGAGGAGCGAGGTTTTCATAAGGATGTCATGTCATGTCCTAATAAAATAATAAGCACGGGCTAAGCCACTTTAATTTGAAAAGATCAACTGCGAGGAATATATACTTGAGTTTTATTATCACGGCCACTGAGATGAAGTCTGGAACCGTAAGGTTTTCGAAAAGTCATTTTAGGAATTACGTGTGGGGTTATAAAGAAATAAGTTCGAAATAAAATAGTCAAGAATTTTTTAGTTTTTCTGGATAAGTAAGTGAAATAGAGCAAAAGAGGATTTAATAGATTTCCTTACATATGGTCTGAAAAAATTTATTAAAGGTTGTACACCTTTAATGAATTCGTAAAGTTGAATTATAAATTTAATTGATGGAAATTCAACTTTGGGCACGTAGTCATCATAAAAAAATACTGTAAGATACAATCATTGTATTTTTTTTGAAACGTTTTAAATTTAACTTGGGCTTTTTCTCTTTGAGCCGTACCAAACGTTTAGTTAGTCGATTCATCTAAACAGCTGACGCTGGTGTGGACTATAACTATTGTGCCAGCTCCAAAAATGTTGCCATCCTTTTTATTTCGTTCGAAAAGAAAAGGACTTACATTTTTAGTGCTGTCAATTTAATTTTTATGACATCTAAATTGACACCATTGACTTACTAATTCGGCTAGAACTACGTATTCTGTCTTTAAGTTCTTCATTTCCACTGCTGGAAGGTACCTCAAGGCGACCATCGGAGCAATAATCGCTCAGCTATAAAAATTAATCGGCCATATTGTTTTTCACTGTCGCTTAGCTTCGTAGCATTCGAAAGGTACCTGAAGTATCATTGATTCTTAAAGTTTTCTCGACAAAACTTCGCTAATTAGCTAGGACGACTTTTTTTTTTTTTTTATTCTTTATTAAGGGCTTTGTCGCACTAGGACGACTTAGATTGGAAATAATTCAAAAGACCATCTTCACGCAGACCATTTTTACAGCCAGACCATTTTCACAGCCAGACCATTTTCACAGCCTGTCGTTTAAAAATTCGGACGTCAAACTAAATGATAATTATTAATAGCTCGGTTGGTTAATAATATACGTAACATTGTAACATTCACCAACAGAACCTTTATGTCCGAAATCTGACTCCCACAATTTAGTTTGTAATTTAGGAGTCGATTTTTGAAAACGATGTCATCTCACGCTGTTTCGTTCAGTTCGAATCCGATCTGAGCGGCACATACGTTATTCGCGGTCACCAATTGTGGTGTTTTATCAAATGTTAATAATGTTACGTAGTTGATTTGGAAAGTACAGTTGGCAATATCGATGCTCTATGCTGTGTTGGATGACCAGTGTTACCAGGAACGATTTGTCAGATCATTGTTAACTTTGCTGACATTGCTGCGAGAGGTGAGAAAACGCGTGTCCACAAAGTTTTTAATGGGTCCAACTTTAGTCCTGGTTTGTTTAGAACACAGAATAATCTAGGGAGTTTCGTTCGTTAACTTGTCAAAATTCTTTTTTAAATTGGTGTTTTATGACAGCTATTATGGACAGAGTCCTGAAGTAGACCGGTCTTAGCAGAGACCATAGTCGTCCCTTATTTAAGGACTTAGGATTATTTTATCGTGTAGTTTGAATGAAACTACGATGAATATCATCTTTATATTTGTTTTTAATATTAACCGGAAGTGCTGGGCCCATGTTCATTACCTAATGTTTTTTTTAAAGGAATCTTGCCAACTGTAATTTCACTGCATTAACGTTATTTTCGATAATTTCATTACCTACGTTTTTTTATCGTCTCATCGATCATTTGTGGAATTTGTATTTGAGTTCCATTCTTGATAATGTTCTTTGATTTAACTTTTTTTTTTGTTGAGGTTTGGTGTTGTCAATTAAAAATCGATAGTATTTTGAACTTGCAACTCCAGCCTTGGCAGATACATTGTACTGCCATAAGTTTTTTATTACATTTCGTATGGAACGAGATTGGAACTCAAATATTTAAGCAATCAACTATAATAAAAAAATTCTCAATATTAAAATAGTATATACAATAATTATATAATTTGTATTGTAATGAGTATTCCAGTAGTAAATGTATTAGGTTTGTCTTATTATTAAATCCCGAAAGTTTACAATACAAATAAACTTCTTAAAAGATCTCGTGTCGTTCTAAACTTCTTAAATCTTTATTTCGGGTTTCTTCTTAATGATAACTTAGCTGAATATTATAAAAAAATGTAGTTGGAATCATTTTTTGTACAAAAAAATGACTGAATTAACCATTCCTAGGTCTAAAAAGGCCTATTTTTTGCTACATTCTACAAAGTTGACTGATAATTGTGATGTTCTTTTTTGTCATCAAACAAAATCGTCTACAGAGAACGCACAATAATTCACATACATTCATCTCATTTCAAAAGAGAGAGAAATTTAGTACTTTACTGTCGCAAAAGCCTACTTGGCTTTTGCACAAGTAAAAAACTACAGTATCGCTAGAGGTCTTGTTTGTGCAAGATTTTTTATATTTTTTGTGCAGTCACTAAAACAGAGCTTTTCAATTTAACGTTTTAACCAACAAAAATAGGCTCGAGAGCAGGTTCACCTCTCAGCTTTTTAAAAACTGAAGTGAAGAGAAAATCAATGAACAATATTTTTTATTTGATAATAAAGTTTATACCTAGTGTAAAAAAAATCTGAACAAAAATAATTTGTAAGCCGAAAGAAATATTTTGACTTTTAATTTCTTTTTCGGTATACGGTCGATGAATTCGCTTCTTAAATAATAAATACAAAATCAAAATTTGTTGATCCAGTTTGCATTTCAAAAACAACCCTGTTCGAAACATTCCGTTTAAAACCGGCTGGTCGATTCAGGTGTATTGAAAGTATCATTATACCCGCCGCTCATTGGCTAAATTTGATTACGAATGAAAACAAAAGAAAATAAACAATGAGCGGCAAATTATCTTCAGATACTTTCTTAAATTTCATCTGATATTGCTGACGCTTCTACAACAAAACTCCTAGTGAGTTGCAAAATCTATCAGTAAATAAATTCAAACAAATTGTCAAAACCTTTCTGTGCAAAAAGGCTTACTACAAAATATCAGATTATCTAGAAGATAAAAAAGCTTGGGACGGGTTTTGCTCCAACTCGAAAAATAACAACTAACAGGTTTCTTCGTCGCTTCTTTACTTTAGTCTACATACCGAAGCGACCGAAATCAAAAATATCACTTTATTTCCGTGTCAATGTTTTATTTTAAGAATTTGACCTTTTCTAAGTGTACATTTTTGTATTTATGGAAATAAAGACTTTTTGATTTGATTGGGATTCAGGTGGTAGGGCCATGTGTGCAAAGCCCGCCTGGGGTGGTACCACCGCTTTGCCCTTTTCTGCCGTCGAGCAGTATGGTTTTTATTACTGCTCTGGCAGTAAGGCAGAGATGCCAGACTTCTGCACTAAGACTGTCCATCTAGTCTGTCTCTAGGTTTCAAGTATCGTGCCGGTTTTCAGGGAACCTTCTTCAGCCATAGTCACCTGTGGCAAGCAAGCGGCGGAGTGAGGCAGACGGTACGCGCACGCTGCCTGTAATTGTGTCGTTTCGCATTCCGCAGGGGACTTTGAGCTTTAAGGCAAGGACTAAAGCGTCAACGTATCATTTATTTACGAGCGGATTACTTATTAGTATTTTTTTGTTACATTATTTTTGCTAGCAGAACTACAAACAACAGTCTTTTGGTTCACGCGCAATTTTTTTTTATCACATATCAGCAGCACGAAGCGTTGAACGCTTGATCTCTCAACGATGCACCATGTATATCCTGCGTACTTAAATAACAGGATTGAGAATGGCGCCTTATCTCTCAGGCTGTCCTGCTCAGGTCGGATTCAAATTAGCATGAGAGATGACGTCATTTTGAAACCTATTCAGGTACACAGGTATTGTCTTTTGATTCATGACGCATTATTTACGCTTTTTCTCACATATCATCATGGAAAAATAGGTAAATAATATGACAAAAGTAAATAGTGAAATAAGTAAGGTTTATCCATTTCTTTTTGGTTTTATTTGTTATATTCCGTCGTATTCTTTTGACATGTTTTTTTGTGATATTTTCGGAATTATTTATTTATTTTCCTGAAATATAATTCGAGCCCCTTAATATTTATTATGAAAAGCGGGTGATTTTTACGGCAAATATTGCGGGCTATAGGCCGAATGTATTACTACTGAGAAGATCATCATAAATCCTCCTTAAAAGCCGTAGTACGCGCTCGGCGAGGATATCCGAGACTGACCGAGCACGAGTGTATAAATATGTACTGCACTTGTCTCACTAGATCCCAGGCAGGCTCTCGGTACCCCTGCCAGAGTTAGAGAGTTAGACGAGTGTGCATACACTATATACACACTCGTCTAACTAAACTGTTCAAGTTAGACGAGTGTGCATACACTATATACACACTCGTCTTACTAAACCGTTCATGTTAGACGAGTGTGTATATAGTGTATGCAGTATGCACACTCGTCTAACTTGAACAGTTTAGTAAGACGAGTGTGTATATAGTTTATACACACTCGTCTAACATGAACGGTTTAGTAAGACGAGTGTGTATATAGTGTATGCACACTCGTCTAACTTGAACAGTTTAGTTAGACGAGTGTGTATATAGTGTATGCACACTCGTCTAACTTGAACTCATTTCTAGTTAGATGAGTGTGTATATAGTTTATACACACTCGTCTTACTTAAACTCATTTCTAGTAAGACGAGTGTGTATATAGTTTATACACACTCGTCTAACTTGAACAGTTTAGTTAGACGAGTGAGTATATAGTGTGTACACTCTCGTCTAACTTGAACAGTTTAGTAAGACGAGTGTGTATATAGTGTATGCACACTCGTCTAACTTGAACTCATTTCCAGTTACACGAGTGTATATAGTGTATACACACTCGTCTAAACTGTTCAAGTTAGACGAGTGTGTATACAGGGTGTTTGGCACATGGACCGACATGATTTTTTGGGGGGTGAGGGGGTCACGTGCTATTTTTCCCCGTGAGACCCAATATCCTAAGTCTCACGGTAGTCTAGATATGTTTTTTTAAACCACCCGAAATCTTGCCTTTAAATCGTCCTAACTTTTTTGTTTGTGGTTATAATACCACAAAACAAAGTATTCTACACAATGTTTTCTATGTTACTATTCTAAATAAATCATTACATTCATATCCACAAAAAACTTCTGAGCTTTCAAAGTGGTAAATCGTTGTAAATGTTATGAAAAGTGACAAGAAACTTCTAAATTCATTGTTAAAAAAAGTAAAAGTTATTTAGAATTTAGCTTTCTTTTAAAAAGTTCTTTAGTTATTACCCTTTCCAACGATATGCTACATGACTGAAATATTTCATTAGGGGTCGACATGAGAGATACTTCGTTGCCTAGGGTCAAGATTATGAAAATACGTTTGTTTAATGTTATGTTGTTTTTATTTCATTTATATTACAAAATTTGCTCAAATTGGCCACCTCCACACCTTATGCATGCACGACACCTTTTTCTAATTTCTGAGGTTGTGGTTAGAAGCCGCATTTCCTCTTGATTTTTAACGTATGCGGTGTTGATTCGTTCCACTAAAATATCTTTTGTACCTCTGTTGCCATAACCTAATTCTTTTGCACGTCCCCATACGTAGAAATCCAGGGGTATCAGATCTGGGGACCGTGCTGGCCATGGAATAGGGCCAGCTCTACCAATCCACGAGTTGGGAAATGCATAACCACTAACCACAACCTCAGAAATTAGAAAAAAGTGTCGTGCATGCATAAGGTGTGGAGGCGACCAATTTGAGCAAGTTTTGTAATTTAAATGTAATAAAAACAATATAACATAAAAAACGTATTTTCATAATCTTGACCCTAGGCAACGAAATATCTCTTATTTCGACCCCTGAATTATTTCTGTTATGTGGCATATCGTTGGAAAGGGTAATAACTAAAGAACTTTTTAAAGAAAGCTAAATTCTAAATGACTTTTACTTTTTTTAACAATGAATATAGAAGTTGTCACTTTTCATAACATTTTACCACTTTGAAAACTCAGAAGTTTTTTGTGGATATGAATAGTAACAAGTAATGACTTATTTACAATAAGAAAACATTGTAGAATACAAGCATACTTTGTTTTGTGGTATTATAACCACAAACAAAAAAGTTAGTACGATTTGGAGGCAAGATTTCGGATGGTTTAAAAAAAACATCTAGGCTAAGGTGAGACTTAGGATATTGGGCTCACGGGAAAAAATAGCAGACCCCCACCCCCCAAAAAATCATGTCAGTCCATGTGCCAAACACCCTGTATAGTGTATACTCACTTGTCTAACTTGAACAGTTTAGTTAGACGAGTGTGTATACACTATATACACATTCGCACATTCGTCTAACTAGAGTTGAGTTCAAATTTAGTTGACGAGTGTGTATATTAGTATATACACACTTGTCTAACTAAACTGTTCAAGTTAGACAAGCGAGTATACACTCGTCTAACTAGAGTTGAGTTCAAGTTTAGTTAGACGAGTGTGTATATTAGTGTATACATACTCGTCTAACTAAAGTTGAGTTCAAGTTAGACGAGTGTGTATATAGCGTATACACACTCGTCTAACTTGAACAGTTTAGTTAGAAGAGTGTGTATAGTGTGTACACACTCGTCTAACTTGAACTCTGGCAGGGGTACCGAGAGCCTGCCTGGGATCTAGCGAGACAAGTGCAGTACATATTTATACACTCGTGCTCGGTCAGTCTCGGATATCCTCGCCGAGCGCGTACTACGGCTTTTACGGAGGGTTTATCTTCTCAGTAGTAATACATTCGGCCTATATTGTAGCCCACAATATTTGCCGTAAAAATCACCTCCTTTTCATAACAAATTTTAAGAACTATTTAGGGACTTTAATTATATTTCAGGAATACCTAAATAAATAAATAATTCCGAAAAGGTCACAAAAAAACATGTTAAAAGAATACGACGGGATATAACAACAAATAAGAGAAAAAATTGATAAACATTACTAATTTCACTATTTACTTTTGTCATGTTTTCCTATTTTTCCATGCTGATATGTGAGAAAAAGCGTAAATAATGCGTCATGAATCAAAAGACAATACCTGTGTACCTGAATAGGTTTGAAAATGACGTCATCTCATATGTTTAGTTTTGAATTCGACCTGAGCAGGATAGCCTGAGAGCCATTCTCAATCCTGTTATCTAAGTACGCAGGAAATAAATGGTGCCTCGTTGAACAAGCGTCCGCCATCGAACGCTTCGTCTCTGCGAGTGTGTACTGCCGGCATAACCTGCTTCATCAATCACGATATATGAAACCAGAGCATTCGTGTCGAATTTTATTACAATACTGGTATTGTAAGAGCAGGGATGGATAACGCGTTATTATGTTCTTATGATTTCCAAGCGCGCCATCTTTTGGGGAAATTTGACACGGTTAGTTACGTTTGTTTGAGTTTCTTTTTATCGATACCTCCAGACATTTATGTTTTTCGTTTCTAAATAACAATATTGCAAACAACCGGTTAAATTTGGATATTTGCTAAGATATTTATCTTTACCCTGTTACCTATTTTGGGATATTGTTGTTAGTTTCGTTGTTTTTTTTTGTAAAATATTTTATCGTTTTTTGCTAATATTATTTTCGCATTATACGCTGTATTAAGCTTGAGTTATTTTCGGAAATGCATAGTTTTATTAATTGGAAGGATTTAGTTGTCTAAATTCCCTTGACTAAAACATTCCTCTAAATAAAACTTTTACGAATTATTTGCTGACTGTGAAATTGTGAACTAGGGCTCAAGTTCATTAAAGAAGCGGTTAAATTTTTTATATTTAATTTTGTTCTAAAAATTTCTTTGCTGCATAAAATTATTTCAACACTTGATCTATTATGTTATTTTTTTAAATCATTATTATTTTAAATTATGTCTGGTGGTGTCAGAGATACCTTTTTTCAAGAAAAGGTACTCAAAGTTTTATAAATCACAATGAGGTTCTTTCCTATAAAACTATAATATAAACAAATAATAACATTTAAATTAATGTTATTCATAAACTAAAATTCGATACAAACCGAAACGGTTTAGTTAGAGTGTCCATATCCCAAAAAATACCTCAGGTATTATTGTACCTACAGTAAATGTATTAATATAATAATACGAACTGTTTTAGTGACTGTACCATAAAATATCATCATCATCATCAGCCTATACCAGTCCACTGCTGGACATAGGCCTCCCCTAATGAGCGCCATAGCGCCCTGTCGTCAGCTTGCCGCATCCAGCATCTGCCAGCAGTCTTTCGCAAATCGTCATCCCACCTGATCGGAGGGCGTCCTACACTACGTTTTCCGAGTCGCGGTCTCCACTCAAGAACACGTTTATCCCAGCGGTTGTCGGTTCTTCTTGAAATATGGCCAGCCCACTGCCACTTTAGCTTGCTAATCCTATGAGCTATGTCGATAACCTTGGTTCTCTGTCGGATGTATTCGTTGCGAATCCTATCCTTCAGAGAAACTCCGAGCATAGCTCTCTCCATAGCTCGCTGGGCGACTTTAAACTGGTGGACCAGCCCTACCGTGAGTGTCCACGTCTCAGCTCCGTAGGTCATGACGGGTAGGACGCACTGATAAAATATAAGGAAAGCGAAACATAAACTGAAAATTAAAACAGTACATATCCCTTTTTTGTAATACTTTTTTGTATATTGATGAAATATAAATATGATTCCATATTGCATTAATACGTATGAAATAACTACATTAGCCTAATTGTAAATATTTGAGTTGATCTTTATAATGTATATGTTACGGCTAAAGGTAGGTGAACATAAACTTAAGATTAGCCGGCTAAACCTAGGTTTATCTTCGACGAGGTGTTAATGTTAGTTTCTTCTATCTTTAGCCGGCTAAACTTAAGTGTAACTGCAGGCCCTTGGCTAAAAATGTAGAAGGAAATGGAAAAGGAAACAATGTAATAGTATTTACTATTTTGACACGAAAACTTTATTAAAAAATAATCACTTTCATTACACATACTTTTATGTACCTATGTAGGTATTTAAAATTACAATTATTACAATTACAAAATATTAATTACTTAAAACAATATCTACCTAATCATTAAAATAAAATAATAAGGAACCATTTGGTCATTACAGAATCTTCTGCAGGTATTTAAAATTACAATTATTACAATTACAAAATATTAATTACTTAAAACAATATCTACCTAATCATTAAAATAAAATAATAAGGAACCATTTGGTCATTACAGAATCTTCTGCAGGTATTTAAAATTACAATTATTACAATTACAAAATATTAATTACTTAAAACAATATCTACCTAATCATTAAAATAAAATAATAAGGAACCATTTGGTCATTACAGAATCTTCTGCAGGTATTTAAAATTACAAAATAAATCAAAATTACAAAATAAAACTTCTTCAGTGTTAATTACGGCCTGGCGCGCTCATCGAATACATTTTTAGCCGTTTCGTTTCGGTTAATGTGCACATTAACCGGCTAAAGATGGAATATCACGACGCAAACTAACATGTTATCGAACTTTAGCTGCTTCTCGAAGATAAACCTAAGTTTAGCCGGCTAATCTTAAGTTTATGTTCACACCTACCTTTAGCCGTAACATATACACAAACTTTAATTTAATTTAATATTTATATTTCAGTCGACAAATAAGCTATGAAGTGATTAATATTAGTGATACTATTAATAAATAGTATATGTTACTGAATGGCGTAATAAATATACTAACTAACCAAATTTAGAATAATGAATAAGAGTTGGTCTCAGTACGACAAAGAATGTAGAACGTATTTGGATTCTATGCCTCATTATAAGTGCATTATTATAAGTCATAGAATTGGATGTATTTATTATAAGCATAGGTAAACTTTTATAACATTTGTATAAGGTATAAAAATGACTGCAACATGAATGAATTTGGCAGTAGTATCGTGTGATTATGAGAACCAATTCTCATAGTATCTATTAATTATAATGTATAATTATATTAATGTTATTTATAGTAGTATCTACCCTAATAATATATAATAGATGTGGTATATTTAACGGAAAAATTAACTCGTAAAAAGGTGCGATTATGTATATTATTAGCACAGGTCGCAGATTAAAACGTGTTATACTATTATTTTTTTATTTTACAATAGGCCTAAAAAGTTCTCGGTAATTTTTCACAGAATGTACAATTTTTATTTATTATAATGTTTGTAGTAAACTTTAGAATTTAGGGTTACCACACATCTACTTATAATTATAAAACATAGACAACTGTACATATTTTTCGAATTATATTTTGTGGACGTGTTAATTTTGTTAATTATCCTTTTATGGTTTTATTACAATCAGTTTTTACGCTGCTTTGTGCTTATAATTTTTGAATTGCGGGTCTTTTGTATGTGAGTGAGATATGAATGTGCTTTCAATTAAAATACATTAAATAGATGTTTAATGTACTGGAATGGCTGTTTGGATATATTATAAACTTAATAAAATTGTAGATATAAGTCGAAGCGTTGTCTGTGTCGCGGAAGCAATCTTTTTTTTAATAAATTCAACAACTTTAATATAAATTTTAATGGCCTGTTGTAATTTATTTCCTATTGTTATAACAATAATAATCGACCTATTATTCAACTAAGTGTCAACAACAGGTATCGGTAGATTCTTAAATGTAATATGAAATAAGTCGTTTATGTAATTTTGCATGAAAACAGCTTTGTGTAATAATTGTACAGTTTAACAAGTGAATAAAAAAATAAATGTGACTGGTTGGTTTTATTGTACAGCGTCATTTAATAGATAATATTATTAAATACATATTTTTTATATTATTAGATAAAAAATATATAATTAGTATTATAGGTATATAGTATAGTGAGTTTACCTTGTACCGCGTTGGAGCGCTATTTACAATTTCCTGGGGTAAATTATAACATCCCTAAAGTAGTAAGGGGCCTCTTCCCAGGCCATTTTGTGAAAAGGATAGGCATAGGATTTCATAGGAGCGGGACAGAGCAGAAAGCGAAAAATCAAGTACAATATTAAAGATTTCTTCTTATTAAAAGAATACGGTTCAAGTACCTAATCAAATATTTTGGCGAATCTGTTAAATTGCCTTTGCTTTATTTTTCAATATACTTAACAATCAAGTTAGTAACTGATATTTTTTGGGAGATGAAGGCAAATATACATATTTGTCAAAATTGAGATATTTTAGTTTTTTTTTTCATCAAACTTAATCAAGTAATCAAAAAACAATCTTGGATCTTTTGTACTGAATGAAATGGAATATTAGGTGTAGGAGTCTAAGCCCCACTTGCACAACAATATTTAAATGTCTAATTTTGATTAACTTTGACGTATTTGTATGGTTTGACAACTCACTAATCAAAATTAAGAAAGTTATTTATCGTTGTGCAAGCGGCACTTAGTGCCGCTTGCACAACGATAATTAACTTTCTTAATTTTGCTGAGAATCCTAGATTTCAGTTTTCAGTTAGCTAGTTATTTCAGCCTTAATTTATTATTTAATTACGTACCTTATTTGCATGAAATTTACGCAGCTTTGAAGGCAACCTGCTGTGCCGCGACCCGCTGGCGTACCTACACTACCTTCGCAGTCGGCTGCTCGCGGCTACTGTCGCGACATGGGACATGGTAACACCAATGAAGTATTATTCATTTCATATCAAGCGTGTTTTTTATTTTCGCTCTCATGTTTACGTTTTTGTTTTTTTTGAAAAAGTTAAACGGTGCGGTGCAAACATGGGTATTTCTTGTATTTCTTATCTTATTGCAAATTTTTTTTATAATCGGGGACGGTTTCCAAATGAATCGGAAAAAAGGTATTTACTTACGTTTGTATGGGGAAATTCACACCTACAGACCAAAAGACATACCTACACACTCATACATTACACACTCTAATATACCTTCTACCTTGTGGGTACTTGATACTAGCCAAATGCTTTGAGAAATTGAAACAAATTAAGTAGGTAAGGTACCTATTAATGTATATTCGGTATATTATACTTAGTCATATAAAAGTTGAAACATTATTCCTTAATTCCCGTAATTTCCTGGGAAATAATTTACCTACGATTTTCCGGTTCTCAATTCTACCAAAATTAAAAAAAAAACCCTAGATAATTAGAACCGGGAATTCCCGAGACCAAAAGGTACCTTAGTAATATCCTAGTGCAATAAACAAAATATAATATAAATGTGTTACCAACGATCGTTTCACTTATTATGAGCTTCCCTATCTGCATATTATAGTAGGTTCGCCAGAAACGCCAGATACGAAAAGAGAGACCTAAGCCCTCCTACACGTACACCTATAACTCCGCGGGCCAACTCTACTGCCATACATGTCGTAGAGTATTCAAGACCAAGTTCGGTCTAGCGAGCCATATTAGGGCTCATGATAGAAATAATAATCCTTAATGTCTAGGGTCGCCGTCATCGAAATCGATGAGGAGGCCTATATATATATATTATAGTAGGTTAACAAATAAAACAAGAACTTAATAAGGCTTTTTTTATTAAAAAGAAGGAAATAAAATTACAAACACATCGCGCAACATTAATATAAATAAATAATAAAATTATAACCGTACAGAACCACATAAAAATATGCGTCAACAATTCTTAGTATAAGAGTACAAATATTATTTACTTGTCATGTAATATTATTAGAACCATTATTTTAAAATGCTACAAAAAAAATATCTAACTTTCTGTGACAGTGAAAATCATCCTACAGGGTTAAAATGTTGCCCGTTTAGATTTCAATTTTTGTAGCATTTCATTGGGTACTTGTGTCAGTTACACACTTACAAATACGTTCATTTCTTAGAACAACATTGCTTATAAATACAATTTAAATTAAATTATCTACGGTGGTCCATCGAAAATGGCCGTTAACCCTAGAATAGTAAAATTTTGAAAGCTCTAAGCGCGTGTGATTAAATATAGATATTGCACGTAATATTATTAGATCACAATGTGCAAAAGCACTTAGATAAAAATAAATATTCGAGTCAATTCCATTAAACAACAATAAAAAGGTAACTAAAGTAAAGTTGGTAACTTTTTCTAACTTTGAAGTGAGGTAGGTATTCCTCAGTAATTTGGCTGACAATATTTAAAGTATGTTATGTATTAAAAAAAACTGGCTTCAAAATGGTGGGATCTAGCGATACCTAAACTATTTTACTACACCAATGCTATCTGTAAAAAGCGAGTATAATTTTAGAAAGTCAGCAAGAACATCTAAGTCTTAAAACTAGTGTATTTTTAAGTAAAAAGCCTACATTTTGTATATCATGCAGTCAGATGGATACATTGTACTTAGAGAGAATATTTGTATATATTTAACAATATTATAATAATATTATAGTAGACATTCAAAGATGCACCGGGTTTTATTTTGTGCTCGATCAAAGCGTATTATATCTTTATAATTTTATTTTATTGCACTATGATTAAAGGTAGAAATATTCTTACCAGTATGGTATGTAATTACCTACAACAGTGTAACATTACTTAATCTGTGGTTATACGCTTTTATAATTTATACGTATTGCAAAAAAATAGTTTTTTTTTCTGCACAATAAATATATTAAGTATATGTTCAAAAGAATTTACCACAGGTTTTTTACCATTCATATCTTTTACAACATTGTCCAGCATGATTTATTTTATAGATCACATTTTTTTAAGAATGTGCCACAAAATATGTATTACCATGTTGATAGGGCTTAGTCCCGACCTCAACTTTTTACTCGGCAAGTGCTATATTATATTTTTGTACATTAATTCCGGTAATAAATTAAATATTGTTTTGTAAAAAACCGGTTGTAATCCTTCTGATATTAAGTTGGTAACGTCTAGCGAGATTTATACAAACACAAGCTCACAAGCGACTTAAAATACAGGCACTGAACGGAATCACAGCATCCTTATGTTCTTGTCGCTGAATGGTGACGAAATATAACTCCTGGAAAAAAAAAAGAAAAATATAATTAGCAATAAGGAAGAAACCGTACGTGAATTTTAGCACAGGCAAGCACGATTATCCTTTAGTCGCCTTTTTTATTTTTGTTCATTATTTTAAATCAAAAACAAAAATCACTGAACAAGTAAACAAGCGCAAATACGCCATGTTAATAAAAAAAATATTTGTCTTTCCTTACATATTATTATTTTTTATAAATTATTTATGTGTTAGTACCTTTTAATAAGGGAATTTTATGGTTAAATTGACGTCCTTAAATCGAAATAAAATCACGTATAAATGCTTGTGGAAGATTGTTGTCCAGTTTGATTGATTGTTCAGTGATTTATGTCGTTGATTTAACAAGTTTTTTTTACACTAAAACGAGACATCGGCGTGTTAAAGGTTAAATGTTAGGATTCTATTTTTTTTTTTTTTTTTTTTTGTGCGCTAAAATAATAGTTCGTGCTCTTCTTGTCAACTCTAAACTAATACAAAGCAAGTAATTATCGCAATACACAGATCCCTTACACTTAAATGAATTAAATCATAACTTTTTCGTCATATGGAAAAGTTAATTAATAATAACCAAACCAATAAGTAGTTACCTATCCAAAAACATTCAAAATTCGTGGGTTATCGGCGTGCATTTCTATACCTAGAAAATCTTTGTAAATGCGAAACACCTATAAAAATGCGGCTTATTTATATCACAAACAAAACTGCTACTGCATTCAACAGTATCAAATTATAATTAGGCATGCAAATACCGAAAATATTATAAAAAGCTGTGCTTTTCTAAGTTTTAGTAAAAAAAGTGGACAACCAAAACGGCAAATCTATAAAAAGACGACTACAAACTTTATAATTTTGAAAGAACCTGAATGGATTGTTTTATTTTGTATTTTATTTTCTTGCAGTCTTCTGGTTATGCTTCACTATTCGTTTAACACTGGGAGCATCGATCTAGAAAATAATATAATGTTAAATGTTAATAATTAATATGTATAATACTTAGAATAATATTATTTTATAAAAATACGATATTACCTAACTATGATTTGCTATGATTTTATTATGCTAAATGGTGTTTGCATGTTTAGAGATAAAAGTACGATTTGCAAGACCTGAAGCAAAGCCATAGGTGGAGCATCATACATATTATAATAAATACTAGGAAAATAAGATTTTAATTTTAAGCGGGATGGCAAAAACAATTTAGTAATGTTCTATATGGCAAAAATATAATTTTAATAGTAGCTTATTATTGATATATAGAAAAGAACTCTCTTTAAGTAAGTTCGTTTCACACATTAGTGATGTCAATGTAAAATATTTTTCCTCCATTTTTGGGAATTTATTTTATATCTTTATTATTATACGATGCAAAAAACTCCTTTCTTTTTCTGTTCATAAAATGAATAACTTAATTATTCTAAGAAAATAATGGGCTAAATACCTTCCATTTCCAAAGCTATGGGAATGGGACCTTGGCAGCGTAAAAATATACGAATAAGCGTTAAATAGCATAAAATAAGATTTATTTAATATATTCAAAGTAGTCTTGAGGTTTATTTTAATTATAAGACCTTGTTTCATTTCTTATAAGGTGGATCTTTTCATGTTGGCGCGAGATTTTTTTGTGGTTTGGCATGTAAAATTAACCAAAGGATTAAGTAATTTGCCGCAAATCGTAAACCATTTTTTATGAACGCGGTTTACTTTTACTTGAATATTTCGGGACCATTTGGGAATATAAGAGAATTTGGATAGAAATCAACATATTCCCAAATGGTCCCATTAGAGAATATGGTCTAGAAATCAACATAGGTATTCCCAAGTGGGACCATTAACTCTCCACCTGTACCTACCAGTGAAACGAAGTTCGTTTTTTTATATTTAAGTTATTATAAAATGATTTACGATTTGCTGCAAGTCACTTTTACACTAGTTGGATTACTTTTTAACACAGAAAAAAAACGCAGAAAAGGTATTGAAAACCACAAAATAGTATTGATTTCGCATCAACACGACATGATCAACCATAACAAAGAGGTGTACTTAGGACTTGTGTAAAGTAAAGCTCCAACAATAACACTTTAGAAGTTCAATTAATTATTGGAAAAAGTAGTTACAAAGGTCGATTACAATATATTATTCAGCTTATAATTTAGCGAGATACAAAATTGATTAAATTATGAAAGCTAACCTACGCTAGCCTTTACTACTAGATCTAATAATGTTTACCTACGTGACATTATTAAAATTGCAACACTTTGATTGTTTATTTAAAAGTAAGAAAAAAAACATTTAGTTGGCATAATAATATGTAAAATTATCCCCATAAAATTAAAAAGTCAGGTTACTACCACAGACAAATATGTCTGTGTTTTTTTATTTAATTCGCAGTAACCACAGACATGTTTGTCTGTTGGGTAAAAAACTAAATACAAAGCGTTGTAATTTATTGAATTGAAATATAGGAATGCAAAATAATTCAAAATTACCTACTTTATGCGGCATATACATAATCTGCATTTAAAGCTGCATGGTTAGGTATAATGTACTTATATTTAAAAAAATATTACTCAGCGATGATAATTTGTATGTCAATGCTAGTGGGTTCTTCGTGAACCCGTCTGGTGTTACACAGCGAGCCATCATGCATTCATTATTACGGGAAAGAAGGCGCTTGCAACGACCAACGAGACGGATTTTAGTGTAACGAATTTATGATCGCTGCGATTCGAAATTAACGGGGCGTTACAGTGTGTAGGTACATTACGCACGGTTCATTCAACAAGGCCTCTTTTTCTTCGGAGGGTTGTCGTTTATCGATGATTCTCCGATGATGGATGCAGCTGCCTGATATATTCTGGTACCAATCCGTATACTCGGTAGTGAAGAGCAGTCATAATTACTATTGATTTATTTTCTTTCGTTTTATTGGTAATAGTCAAAATGCAGCCTAGGCCAGAGAAAATAGCATCAAAAATACACCTGATTTGACCAGACAGCAGCTATGCTGCGCTCTCAGCAATTATCATGGCGGTCAGCAACCTACCCATTACTGACTGCATCAATAATATACCCTACATAAATACAGTGTATCCCAGGATATAGTGCAACCCCAAAAGGGGATGAAAATAGATCAAAAATTATCAACAAAAAATGATATATGTATTAGGTAGGCTAACTGTATGAATGAATGCTAGCAAAATTGTGTTCCAAACATTTCCCTGCCTTTCGTTTTACCTTTCGTTGCCTGGACGATATACTTTAGTGATGAATTATTATTTTTTACTAGTCAATAATAAATAAATGATGACTCTATTTATAAAAAAATGATTTCTCATAAATTAGTGGGTCTATTTTATTACATTAAAAACCACAATCATATCAAATATATGGTAGTGACGATTAAATAACAAATAACTTACAAACAAGTGGCTATTGTGACTCTTGCTATTTTTTTAATCTCAATGCTATTTTTTTAGATATTTTTGCGCATATATATAATAGGTAGAGTAAATCCCCTATTGCCTAAGCCTTATCCGGAATTCTATCTAGAGAGCATATGCTTTAATACTTAATACTAACAGCTAGGTTAATTCTTGTTTTATTTTTATGTGCTACTAACACTATGGATCCTAAGTACCTAGTCCGAAATAAACATTTTTTATTTATTTATTTATTTATTGAGCAGCTATTCCCTCCTATCCTGAATCAATTACTTCAAAACGTGTGTAACTACTACTTTAGCTGGTACTCACAAAGAAGTAGCCAAAGTAATAGTGGCATTATGGCACTATGGCGCTATGGCACTATGGCGCTCATTAGGGGAGTCCTATCCATGTGGACTAAAATACACGCGATGATGATGACGAGGTACTCACAGCTCCATGTTTTGAACAGACGACTGAGGGCAGTTCTGTGGCACTCGCACATGGCAGTGCTTATGGCACTTCAACTGACAGTCGCGGCACTCATAACCCTGCTTGCCGAGCCGCCGCGCTATCGTCTTAGCGCAGACTTCGCAGGTCGTGCCGCTGGAAGAAGGAAAACAAACTTATAGATAGATAGATATTTGGTTCACAAACGAAAAATAAATCAAGATATTAGGTACAATAGTCAGGTAGGGATATAATAAATAATGCTGGACAATTCACACAGCATTATCTAGTCCCAAGCTAAGCAGAGCTTGTTATGGTTACTAGATAATTGATATACATAATACAATACGTTATATAGATAGATATTTTTTATTATACATAGAAAACGACCAGAACACCCGGAACAAATACCAGCAGATCGTACAAATATTTGTCCCAAGGCGGAATCGAACCCGCTACCTCCTGCGTCGCATGCGGGCCTTCGCCCACCGCGCCACAGAGGTCGTCTTTGGTCGTAATAGCATCTTAAGAAGGTACCCCGAGCCAAACTAGCGCCGCCACCTTATTATTTCGTTGAACAAAGGTAATTTATAAATTGTCAATGGGCAGTTTGTGATATCTATTATAAGCTATTTAATGCCACTAGTTTATTGATGAATTAAAATTTTTGCTATTCACTCTATTTACAAAGAAGTTATTTCTCCCAAAGTAGTGGGTCTAGTGCAAAAATCAAGCAAAATGTGTATTTTTAATTTGTGGTAACGGACGTAAATAAAAGTGAAGGGAAAAAACTGTAGAAGTCGAGTGGGTAATCGAATAGTATTTTCGAAAATGAACTCGTTTAAACAAAATTCGCCTAAAAAAACTGTTTTACTCAGTTGAAATGCTCTATTCTATATTATCAGCGACAACACCACACTATTTTTTATGAATTAGTTACATAGCCAGTCTAATGTTTTGTTTGAATAATCGCGTACAGGGACGAGAATGGAATTTCTCTCGTCCCTGATCGCGTATAGATATTTTGAATCATCATCATCAAGGAAGGAGGCTAAAAGAAGGATCCAGCTAGGTTGGGCAGCGTTCGGGAAACTACGTCGAGTCTTCTCGTCATCCATTCCGCAATGTTTGAATTGAAAACGAAAGTGTTTAATCAGTGCGTCCTACCCGTCATGACCTACGGAGCTGAGACGTGACTCACGGTAGAGCTGGTCCACCAGTTTAAAGTCGCCCAGCGAGCTATGGAGAGATCTATGCTCGGAGTTTCTCTGAAGGATAGGATTCGCAACGAATACATCCGACAGAGAACCAAGGTTATCGACATATTTTGAATAATTAATAGAAAATAGAGAAAAAACTTTGATTTTTGCACGTTGCTTTGCACTGACATTGCTTTACTTTGTCCCGCTCCTGGGAACGCGAAATCCTATGCCTATCCTTTTTAAAAAAAATTGCATTAGGGCAGGGCCCGCTCGTAAATTAAATAAATTTACACTTACCCGCTCAGATGTTTTGCAATAAACGTGTGCTCATTATAAATGTGAAGTTTGACGCCCTTTCGCCGCCATCTTGATCTCTGAGCTATCGTCAGCGGCACGAGGTAGTGTTTCTTGATCCCAGCCTCAATGGTCTCGAGAACCAGGGTCGATGCTTCGTGAATGAAGGTCCTGGCTGATGCTGTACTGAATCCGGATACCTCGCTGAGAGAGGACCTGATTGGTTAATATTTTTTCGAAGATTTTGGACGGAGAGATGGGGAAAATTATAGAATATTGGAGGGAAGTATGGGTTTTATAAAAGAAAGGAAATATAGATTTGAGAATAGAAAATATATGATTTTGATATATTTGTTAATTAAATTGGTGCAAGGAGGTTAGTAAAAATATAAATAATAGTTCGTGCATATAAAATGGTACGCAAAAGCATGCAAAAGCGAATATATTAAATTCATGATAAAAATAATGCATGCATTCGTAATTGTAAAGATATAGGAGTTTTAGTTTGAAATACCAGTGTTACCAGATTGTAGAGTGCCATTACCCCCAGCGCAAGTGAGTGTTGCCAAATGAAAAAGAAAAAATTCCACCTTTAGTGCCGGTATTGCCATTTTACAAATTCTTCTCAAAATTTGAGAAAAAATGTTTAAATGGTAATAATTTTGCATTAAAAAGCTGAAAAATTAATTTTCTGTTTGAAGTTAGTATTTTAAGTCATAAATATTGTGTTTTTTAATATTAAAAAGCTTGTTAATGCAAATTGCCACACGATACTTTTGGAAAAATTCATGATTGAGTAGAATTATTTTCACATAAGATTGAAATCAGAAACTTGTCAATAAGAAAAATAATCTGACAAACCATTTCAGTTTTTTAACCGATAACTACCATGAAGTATTTTACTATAAAAACTACATCCGAAATCTTACAATGGTAATAAATACAATGGAGTATTTGTTGTTCTCCATGTAGGTTACTGTTGAACTTTTGAACGATTTGTTCAAAAGTTGTAAGAAAGTGTACGTACTGTAAACTTTCACAAAACTATAAAATTTTCAATTTTAAATTAGTTTAGTAGGTGCATAACGGGAATTAACAGAATAATTATACCTTCTTGAAGTCCTGGACTCGTCTCCGGATTGCGCGGGCGACGCCCCGGCGGAGTATACGTTTCTATTGGGGACGGCTAGAGCTTTATCTGTAAATTTAAATGCAGGTTACTCAAGGTTCATTCTTCCCTACATAATCCATGCTAAAAAAAATATCTGAGCGTCTGGTCGAAGCGAAGCGTGACCCGAGAGCTGGTGAGTATCTGGCGCAGAGCATCAGCATTGCCATACAGCGTGGCAGCCAGCGTCTTGGTCACGCGCGCGACTTGTATTGATATGGATCAGTTGAGCTACCTCTATTTTTTTCTTCTATTTGTTAATTTTTTGTAATTCTAAAGTATACCTACGTAAAGTGATGTTGAATCTCGTTAAAGTCAATAACATTATTTCTTTAGGCTTCCAAAATAAGCACTTAGACAAGTCTAATTTAATACTACAAATAGGTTTATAAATAGTCATTATTATCAAATAAGAAAAAGGTGTTATTGATTTTATTCGCTTAAATTTTTTGTCCACTTGTGGAAGAAGCGAAAAATAAACCACTAGTAAGTATAATAAAACTTAAAATTAATACATTATCACAGTCTAAATATAATCTTATATAAGTCAATATTTATATAAAACTATCTAAGTCATTATTTTCCTTTTATACTATTGTCGGTGCGGAACTGGGCGACATCTGGCCAAGCATTTACATCATTGATGTAATGTGCGTCAATATGTGTTTGTACCTTGACTGTTTCTCTCGGCGCTGATGCTGCGGATCCTGTGGTTCTCAGCCTCGGAGTCCGTTAGTTCCATGGAAGCGCCTCGCGTGCGGGACCGACCCAGTCTGTGAAACAAAATGCTTACTGCATGTAAAATTGTTCAGTTTGAACTCAAGTTCTTTGTTGGTAACTATTGTAGGGTGCGTGGTGTGCCTCCCACAATCCTATAAGTGGTTGGTGTTTGAGAGTTAAGAGTTTTGTAAAGTTTCATGGTTTAATCGTACGTTATGTTAAAGGTTTTGCTAAGGACGATAAATATATTACCTATATATATAAATATACCAAAATTTCAAGTAAAACACTTTTTTTATAACAAATTCGGATTATTATTATTATTATTATACGATAGAAAATTAATTTAAAACAAAATAAATTGTCAATTTTTAAGGTAAAGTAAAGAAGCTAACAAGAAACCTTTACCTTGTTAAAATGTTAGTTTTCGAGTTGGAGCAAAACTCGACCCAAGCTTTTTTACCCTCTAGAATCCAGAGGGTAAAAATGGCTTACTATAAAATATCAGAATATCTAGAGATATTCTGATATTTTATAGTAAGCCATACTAACGATATGTTTGACAATTAGTTTGAATTTATTTATTGATAATTTTTGCAACTAACTTGGAGTTTTGTTGTATAAGCGTATGCATTTCCCTTTAAAAGATACATTAATCTTGAGTAGCCTAGCACAGCAAGTTAATTCTTATTTCTGATTTAAATTATTACATCGCTATTTTTGGGGAACCGTGTTTACATCGACATGACGTCATCCCAAGATCTAGGTGATTCCGTTTGTCCAAGCTGGTCCAAGCCACGGAATACAAGGTAATTAATATAAGTTAAGTTAATCTCTACGTATATCACGGATATTTCATCTGTGATACAGGCACCATCAGTGGTGGAAGTAGGTAGAGATTAAAATTTAACAGAAAATAGCAAACAAAAAATTGCAAATGTAAATCGTTGAATATTAAAAACGTACCTTCTTTTAATGGTCCCAAAGAAGTCTCTCTTACGTTTCCGCGGCACGGGCTCTGGCGGTGAATTCTCGCTGTTCAGTTTGTTTACGTAGTCACCCTGCTGGAAAACGGACAAAGTTAGATAAATACTTGACAAATAAGAAGTAGATACCTAATTTTTGATAGAAGGAAACTAGGTGTTTGATAATTCTGGAATAGACGCAACAGGAACTCGTTAGCAGGCCGAATATTTTCTTTTTAACCTAGGGTACCCACAACAGGGCAGCTAGTCTTTTCCGCATAAAGTATTTAGGTTTTACAAAACGCTACAGTACCTATACTATATACACTCAACAGCCTATTATGGTCCACTGCTGGACGCAGGCCTCCTCCTGATTCTATTATCTCATTGGGTGTAATGCCCATAATCCCCACGCTAGGCATGCGGGTTGGGGATCGCAGTTCGGTGGTAGATCTATTCTGCAAGAGGCGCTGCTGCCCACCAGTGCCGGTTTTAGCACTACCAGCGCCCTGGGCGAGATTTGTACGGCGCCCCCTAACTGCAATTCAAACCCATATGAAAAAAGGAAAAAAATATAATGAAATTACCATTCACATATTAAAAGGAATAACCATTTATTTAAAAAAAACGAATAAAACTTGACTTTTCTAGCCTTTCTGTCGGCGAACTCTTTTATTATTTTATCAAAATCGAAGTTTTCAGCAATTTCATTCTCGATTGACAAAGTTGCCAAGTTTGTCAATCGGGATTGCGATATTATCGATCGCAGATAGGTTTTTATCAGCTTAAGCTTAGAAAAACTCCTCTCCCCACTAGCAACCGTTACAGGTATAGTTAATAATATGCGCATTGCTATCCATAGATTTGGATACAGTTCTTGTAAGTTGCGATATGCCGTGTGGTGCCGGCCTATAGAATAGCACCCCAACTCTTCCCGTGGGTGTCGTAGGAGGCGACTAAAGGACACAAACCGGGGGGTGGGCAGCAGCGCCCCTGCAGAACAATCCGACCAGTGAACTGCGATCCTCAACCCGCATGCCCAGCGTGGGCATTATGGGCATTACCCCTAAATGATGCAAGGAACCAAAAAATGGCCCCCAGTTCCCGGCCGCCTCGCTATTCCTGGCCATGGCAGCGGCCATGGTAACGGCGGGGCAAGGGGTGCTAGGAATCACCGGGCTACCTCAGGCTGCCAACAACAACTGACCCTGGCAACGTACAACGGACGAACTCTGAGGCTTGACCAACATCTAGCGCAGTTGGAAGTGGAGTTAGAGAACATTAAATGGCATATTCTGGGGTTATGTGAAGTCCGCAGAGAGGGGGAGGACACCGTAAGCCTAGACTCGGGCCATCTTCTCTACTTTCGCGAGGGTGATAAAACATCCCAGGGTGGCGTAGGTTTCCTCGTCAATAAGGCCCTCTCTAACAACGTCCAAGAAATCTCCAGTGTGTCGACCAGGGTAGTGTACCTGATCCTTCGGCTATCCAAACGGTATAGCATGAAAGTAATTCAGGTCTACGCACCGACCTCGGCACACTCGGATGATGAAGTGGAGGATATGTATGAAGACATATCCAAAGCCTTGCATAACACCACTAAGGCCCACTTCAACGTTGTTATGGGGGACTTTAACGGCAAGGTGGGAAACAGAATGGCAACGAATCCCGAATAGGCCCGCATGGTTATGGAGTTAGGAATCACAGGGGGCAAATGCTTGTCAACTTCCTTGAGAAAGAGGAGCTGTTCTTAATGAACTCTTTCTTTAAGAAGCAGCCTCAAAGGAAGTGGACATGGCGAAGCCCCGACGCTGTGACTAAAAATGAGATTGACTTCATCATGACGAATAGCAAGCACATATTCAGAGATGTCTCAGTGATCAACAGGTTCAATACCGGATCTGATCACCGACTCCTCCTCCGAGGCTCTCTGAATATCAACCTGAAGCTTGAAAGAAACCGTCTGATGAAGTCCACGCTCCGACCTAACCCAATCCAAATCATGACGGGCACCGAGAAGTTCCAGCAGCTTCTCGGGGATAGATTTGTTGCCTTGGAACCCACTGATGACGCTGACGAGACCCTGCACAAACTGGTCGAAACGCTGAGGCACGAAGGCATCAAGCTTTGTAAAAAGCAGCGTACTGGGAAATCCAAACTCTCGGACGAGACTCTCGGTTTGATGACAAGAAGACGGGAAACCACCCAGGCGACTTCGTCAGAGAGGTCAGACCTGAACAAGCGAATTGCGAAGATGGTACGGCGCGACCTGCGGAGCTCCAACACACGCTTCATTGAAGAGACAATAGAGCGAAACCGAGGGTCCAAAGTATTCACTCAGCAGCTTGGCAGGAGCCACCTGACGAAGATTAAAACGCACGATGGGAGGAACGTATTGTCGAAGCCGGAGATCTCTGCTGAGATAGAGGATTTCTATGGCCGTTTATAAGCTGCACATGCCCCTCGTGCCCAACGGGACGACCACGATTCACGAGCCACCCTGACACGCCACTACACCGACGAACTGCCAGACATCAGTCAAGACGAGATCGGGATTGCTCTGAGACAGCTAAAAAATGGAAAAGCCCCCGGTGAAGACGGCATTACTTCAGAGCTTCTGAAGGCAGGAGGAGCCCCTGTTTTGCAGGAGCTTCAGAGCCTATTTAACGCCGTTCTTCACAGTGGGATAACTCCAAAGGCGTGGAGCGGGAGTTTGGTGGTGCTCTTTTTTAAGACGGGAGATAATACCCTTCTTAAAAACTACAGACCCATCACACTCTTGAGCCACGTCTATAAGCTTTTCTCACGAGTGGTCACGAATCGTCTCGCCAGGAGAGAACATAACGATTTTTTCGCTAAATTTAGGGAATTTACGAGTAAGTAGGCCTCGCTCAATGAGCGAGAGGAAATAAAGGGGCGCCTGCGGCGCCCCTTTATATCCGGCGCCCTGGGCGGTCGCCCAACCGCGCCCCACCCTAACGCCGCTACTGCTGCCCACCCCCCGGTGTATGTTCCTTAGACGACTATTACGACTCCCGTGGTTAGAGTTGGGGTGGTGCAAGTTCTAAGCCGGCACCTCACGGCTATATACACTACGGGATACTATTTACCTGCCTGCAAATTTATAAAGATCTGTTCAGCCATTAAGGCGTAAAAAAGGGAACTGACAGAAAGAGTTACTTTCGAGTTTACATTTATAGTATTGAATGGTGGCTGCTTATTTCGAAAATACGGCATTTTGTAGCCCCAGAGCACCAAGCCTGAAGTGATAAGTTCTAGACACGCCCTTTTTCTAGTTTTTTCAAACATTCTCGGAATTTTTAGATCTTTTTAAAATAAAAACAGTTCGAAAAGTGCATAAGATAACGGAACCAGTGTGCGAAGAAAGTGTGAAGGATTACTTTTTGAAAGAACATAAGAGTATTTTAAATAACAGGAAAGAGTGCCTTTCAGTAACTCTACACGGTGCCTGAAAAAATTCGTAACAACATACAATGCAAAACTCTAAAAACAGTTAAAGAAATTAGTAAAAATCCACACAAAACCTTACCTCGCTATCTCCGTTCATTTTGGCGCCATTTTCTTTTATCCTCACAGTTTTTCCCGGGGACTGACTTGGTGATGCAGTAATAGACTTTGCAATCTCACTTTTCATGCTCTCATCATTGTCTATGGTGCTCTGGTCTGTATCTTCCTTTTGTTCTTCATTGTCTTTGACAGTTCCGTTGCTAGTGACATTTCCGTTTCCATTCTCGACTGGTTTGTCTGTCGCCTCGCGTTCCACTTCGATGAATTTTCCGGAGTCAGTTAGTTCCACCTTTTTTGGGAGGTTTTGTTAGTGTGGCAACACGGCAAACAGGAATTTTGGGAGAAATTTTGAAAAAATGATTGTTTTGTAAATTCCCGCGGTTTTACCGGTGATATGTTAGTACGTATCACATAGATAGATAAAATGCTTATTGATTATGGAAACAATTTTTTTAATAACTGATTCGTTTTTATCAAAACTTCTCCCATCATGCAAATGAAATATTTACACAAATCGATTTCATTCTAAAAACAGATTAGCTAAAGTAAACTTTACAAAACTTTGTTCTAACAAGCTTTATATTACCTAATCAAATATAAAGTTAAACATACCTTGATGGATTTCTTGGGCTCCTAGGGTTTGTGAAATCACACCACACGCAGGCAATGGAAGGGAAAAACCAAACATGTTAGCAACATTGGACTATTTTTCATAACAGCAAAACAGAACATTACAACCAGCAACGAAAGTAGCTGTACACAATTTTGATTCCAAAAACGACTACGACGGGCTTAGAAATATAATAAAATAAGTAGTATGTAGGCACGGTACCAAAAGCAAAAATAGCTGATCAAGGTCAATCTAGAAAGATGCTGTGACATTTTAAAAAACAATACATTGGTCAGCAGTTTATTGCTGTAGGTACCTTATGGAAAGAAACACCGTTCGGGTAATATTAAAACAAATTTGTGTTACTTCGTTCGTTACTGACTGTATATTATGCGAGTACTTGAGAAAAGAAACAAATTGAACACAATAACATATTAAAGAGACTCATTACTGAGATCAAAATTACTATAATTTTTTTTAATTATACGCAATCACTGGGGAGGGACGAAAACGTATGTCAAATACATTATAAAATAGGAAAGATAAATAACTTACCCTTTGTACAGAATGGATGATGAGTGTAGACTTGTTCGCAGCGGATTGTGGACTCAGCTCCAACTCGCGAAGGGCGGATTCTGTCAGTTCAGAGTTTTCAAGACCTTGAAGAGCATACGTAGAATCAAGGATATAGTAACGATGAGGTTAAGGTGGATGGTGACAATGTTACAGCTGTTACAAGGTAGGACGAAGATGATGATGTTGGTAAAGGCGAGGATAAATATGAGGCAGCAGGAAACAATAGTGAAAGAAATACAGGGGATACTGTTAAAAAAATGTGGTTAAAAATGTTCATAAATGTTAGGAAAACATGATATATATATCATCTTCCTATATAATATATAATATAGATATGATAATCCTATAGATGATATAATATAATCATATTTTCCTAACATTTATGAATTGACATTTATGATTTAATATATCATCTTTTACTAATGTATAAAAAAAATTAATTATGTTATTGAACATAAATAGTGACTAAACACTGTTTTACATCTCTGATCAAATAAAACTACGAAGCTAAAAGCTCACTACGAGGAAAAAAACCTAAAACTTTACACATTGTTTGATGATTTATTTGTGCAATGACATATATTGCATTTTTTTTTATAAAATAGTATGTAGCGCTATTTTCGATCACGAAAGCAACTAAGACAATAAAATCATCAATAATGATTGCATCACATTCTCACCATTTTGCTTGAAGATAGTCTTAGTAGTAGTAGTAACGCCTTGAGGAGAAAGTGTGCGCAGGCTCTCTTTGATCTTGACGGGCCGAGAGCCAAGGTCCGGGATGTCAGCACCCTCGATGAAAAGGAACTGAAAGATGAAAAGAAACATTGAATAAACTCAAAAAAGAAATAACAAACACTAAAGTAGCGAAAATGTAAAATTAAAATTACTTAAAATTGAAGCATAAGACAAAGACGCGTAGGATTCAAACATTTAGGAACCAGAGAAGAAATGTGTTTTTCAACTTATATGATTGGTAGAAATGTACTCAGTTCCGCTAAGTCTGAGAATTTTATTTCTCATTCTGAGACAGAAATGCAGCGTGCAGTAACCATAAGAATGCACATTTTTAAAGAAACATCTTGGTGTAAAAACAAACAAATGATGTGTCATTCATTTGTCTTCTTAGGAATGTGACAAAATATAAATAAATAATGCTGGACAATTCACACAGCATTATCTAGCTCCAAGCTAAGCAGAGCTTGTGTTATGGGTACTAGTTAACTGATATACATAATATAATACAATACATAGATAGATATTTTTTATTATATATAGATATTCTTCTGGGCATATGCTGAGCGATGACCCCCTTTTCTTTGTCACTTATTTTTCTTTGTTTGTCTTTTCTTTTTAATTTGTGTTATTGTGACAAAAATAAAACCTTTTTACTTTACTTTACTTTACTTTACTTAGAAAACGACCAGAACACCCTGAACAAATGTCTGCAGATCATACACACTTTTGTCCCGAGGCGGGAATCGAACCCGCAACCTTCTGCGTCGCAGGCAGACCTTCACCCACCTCGCCACATCGGTTGTCGAGACAAAAGATATAATAATGAACTCATCTACCTAACAATCAAACCAGTTGATTTTGCCGAGTTGGTATTGGTAGGGACTTACAAAACGGGACTCAATAGATTCCAATAGCGAAATTCAGGTTCAATTATGCTAGATTTAATTGTGAAGACTAACCTCGACAGTTAGCGTGCCGCTAACATCGTGCTCTTCCATGGGGCGAGTCTGCAAGGCGATCTGCTGACGCTGTGATGGAGCGGCCAGGAGTTCGTCTATGCCAACTAGACCAAGACCTAGGAATCTGTAAAGGAACATTTAATTGCTGTGTGAATTTTTATGTAACTTAGTAATCAAAGACAGGTTTTTTTTTACTCAAAAATAATCGGTCAGTTAGCAACTTCGTCTGGTAACTTTGAGTATAATGCATGAGAAAAGTTTTCATACCGTCAAAGTTTCATTAAATACAATTCCCCGAAGAAAGCATCTTAGTCATTTCAATCATTAGTACTACAAACAAGCTTTATGCTGTTTGCTGACAAAGTGACAAAAATGGCAATAGAAGCAACACTTTTGATATGGAACAAAATGTATGTTTTTATTTTTCCTTCTTACTGAACTGAACTGAATCTTCAGTCAACAGAAATGAACTATCGAAAGCAGCAACCTCTTGTATCTATATCGATAAATACACATTAAATCATCATTATAAAGCTATAGTTAGTTACCTGTGTTGGCCTGGTCCACCGCTGGGCGAAGCCGGGGCAGTACGGTCATATACCTCGAACAGAAGCTCAGCAGTTTGAGGTGAAAGATCACTGAAAAAAATAAATCTTATATAATCATATTGGTTTATTACTCTGAATCATCTCATGTAATCTATAAAATCTATTGTATATCTAATATTTTAACTTTTGCACATATTCATTACTACGATTTAGGAATTAAATAAGTGCGGCTAGCAATTAACGACTTTCTAGTCTAAAGAAAGGCTTTCTCAGCCTATTGATATTCCGTTTACGAAATTTAACATAAAGGTCCCATCATCGGTCCCTGACCCATCCCACAACAAACATGCAAACAACTCACAATAAGAAGTGTTCCTCCCACTGCGGACTGTTGGTGTCCTTCTTGAAAGCGGTCTGATTCTTCTGCGGAGGCTCGTCCATCTCAACCACGCAGTACGGTGCCATGCAGCCGGACTTGCCTGTGTCAGAAGCATAGGTTGAATTTGAGAAACGTGTCGCAATAATAATGTAACCATTGGTTTGAGAATTGTTCGTAACTTAACAGTGGATTTTCTTCTCAGAAACAACGCTCCTTTTACCCGACTCCGCAAGAAAAGTCCACTGCTCTTAAATAGGTACCTACTTTATGACATGCTTATAATACTCACAATGATCACAAGAACTGTTTATTTCCCAAAATTAATAATAAAATTAAATAAAATAAAACTTAGAACTAATCAATGATCAAATCTCATGCAACGTAATTTTTTGTGTGTGAAAATGTGGCAAGAGAAATAACTATTTCAGAAGAGATTTGACCATTGATAAAATATCGTTAGACAACCAACCGTCTTTAAGCTATGTATTTACCTCCCAAGTCCTTCGCAGCCACCACTTTGACCAGCAGTCTCTTCTCCCCGAGAAGGTGAACACTGCCGGCTGTAGAGTTTGGAGTTGACGTGTACAGGTGTCTTTCGTTCTGTAACTGTACATTGATAACATAAAAACATTAAACGTTTATTTCAAAAAATATGTGTAACAAAGCAGTTTGAGCGCTGTCTTTTGTGTTACAGGAGAACAGCTTCTTCCTTTAGGTATTTGATTTAACATATTTATCATTATGTTAATTTGGCAGCGAAGTTGTTAAGACAAGAAAAAATAGTTGGTATATCTATGCAACCCATAGTTCAATGAAGAAGCCTGACAATCCAAATGTGGTTAATGGGGCGTAAACTAAACAGTCTAGCGATTTAAGATTATAACATTTTTCTTAAATCTTTCTCTTGCAATCACATTGTATTAAGTTTCATACATAACATAACCGTTCAAATTGAATAAAAGTCATTAATATGGTCCGTGCATAACTAGATTGAGTCATCACAAGTCGTTTATTTTATTCGAATTGTCAACCTGTACAAGCTAAGCATAAGCCCTTCCGCGCACTAGGTGGCCGAAATATTTGAGGGGAGTAAGTGGTTGCTTATTGCTCGGGGTTTCGGCTTCCATACACCGTCATATGTTCGACTGGCTGCCGCAGCCTGGATGCCAAATTGCAAATAATGCACGCTAGCTCGAATCAACTCTACCAACTTGACTGTCAAAATTTCACTGCGAAAAAGAGTTTCGTCGAGTTTGCTTCTTACAGGAACCATAATTCCTTTGTTTATTTAAATCTACCCACCATTAATAATGCAGCGCCAGTGCGAAGGCGTCTCTGCATAGCTGCAAAGGCGTTCACAGGTCGGGTACCCACGATACTTTCCAATGTGTTCACTACTATGTCACTGGAAGAGACTACCTGGCTATAAGACTCACCATAGAGTCATAATGCAGCGGCAGCCGTGGCGCGGGCGTCTCTACGTAGCGGCGCAGGCGCGGACATGTCGGGTACACCGAAAGGTTGAACTGGAGACTGCTGCTTCTCAGTGCGTTCACTACTATGTCGCTGGAAGAGAGAAGAGTACTTTTAGATTTGAGGTAAAGTATGTTGGTAGATATTTGGATGATTCTGAAATGTTGAAATGAAATCTTCGTCTACCTTGATCTATGGACGTGGAATCGGCTCAGAAACGGAGCTGAGTCCTATCTTTTTTTTTTTTATTCTCCACACAATAAAAGGCTTTGTCGCTGAGCGACCACATCGCCTGATTGGTGCGTATTTACAGAATCAATATAAGATAGAAATGAAAACTAAAAACAAAATAAGGTTGGAGTCCTATCTTAATGTTACAGCTTGGCCACAAGCAAGATCCATCTTAACTACAAGCATGCCTGCATTAACCATTTTGTGTAGACAAAACGGAATATGTGGCCGGCCGGGCTAATTGAAACAAATAAAATCTAAAGACACTGCTAAACAACGGTGCTATGGCGCGAGTTAGGCGAGGCTTACTCGCCTCACTCGCGCCATAGCATCCTGTCTTTAGCCTCACTCAGCATTGCCAACAGTATCTCGCAGGTCGTCATCACACCTGGCCAAACTACATTTACCGGGTCGCCGAATAAACTTAAAAAAACTACCTCAACAGCCTATAATGGTCCACTGCTGGACGCAGGCTGATGGCAGATATATTCTGAAAGAGGCGCTGCTGCCCGCTCCCGGTGTATGCCCCTTAGTCGGGTGCAAGTTCTAAGCCGGCACCACACGGCTAAGAGCCAACTATTACTATGTATGTGATGAGAGAAGATTCTAGCGTCAGGTCGAGCTTTTTCTCTACAATTCGACTTACATGTGTTGGATGTACCTAATGAGGAGTCAGTAAAGATATTATGACCATAGTTATATCGATTCTTTGGAAGATGTATCCGGCCAACCGTCACAACCTGTTAGTTCATTGAGATTGACGAAATTGTTTCGCCGATAGTTCGTTGCGAATATCTACTATTGTCTACCTACTACTGCCAGTGTATCTATTATGCTGGTGTTGCCTTACCAACAGTTTGATGACCTTCAAAAGGTTCCTACCTGACAGTTTGTTGCAGAGGGGTCTCAGTCGAGTTGGGTCTTAGGGCGCCCACCGGGGCAAGAGCCACCTTCACTTCTGGCCAGCCGTCGCATTTCAACTCTCCTGTCAGCTTGTCCGTTATGCAGATTATGTTGAGGCGGGCGCGGAACCTGGAAAACAAGGGTATTGGATAATTGATTGGATAAGCATTTGTTGACGTATTGTTTAGTTAGTAGTAACGATAGTTAACTAAACTACAGTTTCAACGAGATATGGAACCTTCGATCGAAGACTTGTATTTAGGGCACCGAAAAATCTTCTTTGTATAAGTACCTATGTATATTTTTATAGTTTCTGCCCGCGGCTTCACCTCTTCGCCTACGTGTTTACGTAGAGATGGCAATGGCTTCCGTGACTACGTAAATTTATTTGAAGATTATGTGCCTACAAACTAACAAACACCATTTTTCGGAGTAGGTAACATTTCGTGGTTGTGGATAAAATAAATAATAGTCTTTTCTTGTTAACATTGATTTTGTAGTGACTGACTTCCATCCAATCCCCTCGCAAACTAAAAGTCTTTAGTACTATAAATCTGTGCTAAAAGTTTTCAGTTGGAAGTCTTCCCTAAAGTACCAGGGTATCATAAAGTTACGAGAGTAAGTAGATCCGTACTTGATAACATTGCCTCTGTAGTGGCTGAATTCCACCTTCTTTCTTCGCTAGCTGATAGCTTTCAATTGGTAGTCTTCTACACTACAGTACCAGGATAACATAAACTGATGAAGAGAGACTGAGAATAAGCAGTCCTTAATTGTTAACATTGACTCTGTAGTGGATGAATTCCACCTTCTCCTCTCGCTGGTTAAAAGCTTTCAGTTGGAAGACTTCTACAGTACCAGGATAACATAAACTGATGAGAATAAGCAGGCCTTACTTGTTAACATTGACTCTGTAGTGGCTGACTTCTACCTTCTCCCCTCGCTGACTGAAAGCTTTCAGTTGGAAGGCGGGCGTGGCGTCGCAGTCACATGTGATGGTCTAAAAGAAAATGTCAACATAATAAGTAAGTAGATTTACTTACATCCAAGGTTATATTTTGCTTACAAGTAGGTTGATTCTTATCTACTTCGGAGAATGAGATTACCATAATTATGTTGGGCAACCTTATTTTAGTACCTACGCTGACTCATCAATCGTGTGTTGTACAAAAATAAAAGAGATTTGTATAAAACGTTGGTTCTTACGTAGTGGAAACGATTTTTCTACTCTTTTGTTAGATATATTGCTGATATCAAACTTTCAATGACGACCTCTGTGGCGCGGTGGACGACGCGACGGTCCGCCTGCCACGCAGGGGTTACGGGTTCGATTCCCGCTTTTGATAATGTAATTTATATTGATATGCTAAAGAAAAAGACCCTGTTTACGATCCTGCTGCCTGAGACTCATAATGGCATGCCAGGATGTTTGCTTTCACTCACCACATCATCCTTGGAGTCACACTCGCAGAAGACGTTGGACACCGTCGGTGGGTGGCTGTCGAGAGCTCGGACCAGCTCCACGCCTATGCCTTGCTGGAACAATGGATATCACTGTTAGGAAAATGATAGTTATGTTTTTTTATATCAAAGCATCTGCTCGAAGTGACGCATGACCCGAGAGCTGGTGAGTATCTGCCTATCTGGCACAGCCACGGAACAGAAAAAACAAGTAGAAGTGCACGACTGAGATCAGTTGAGAGTAACAACGCATAACTCTAGCAGGGTACACGACGTGCAGGTTAGGTTGGCTTGGGAGACAAGATCTTGGAGTCTCCCTTGTACACCCCTACGTCATACGAAGACTTGACTTGACTTCTTTATTTTTGGCAATGTGTCTGGTTTGTCACTTCGCTGCCAGTGTCCAGTTTAAGGAAATTTTATAGTAATGGAATGAAGGTTTAAAATAATAATATGACCAGTAAAATATGAAATACACCAATGAGATTTTACCATTGAACAAAATATCCAGGTATTCTTGAAAAAAAGGGGAAAAAAACTGTCTATAAGAAAAAAACTGCTTAGACAATTTAACAAGATAATAAGTATTAATAAGGCGTAAATAAAACGTACGTAAATAAAAGAACACAACCTCCAAGTTGGTCTCTACGAACAGCGGTTTAGACTGTTGATCCGTCAGTCAGTCATTCAGGACAGCATTTTATATGTATAGATTATTATATATTCACAAATTTTACCTCTTTATAAAATTAAAAAAGATAATTACAATCAACTAATAGAATTAAAGTAACACGAGTATTTACAATAGAAACAATTGAGCTATCTGCAAACGGTTGCAAACAATCTACAGGTAGCTCAAGTGATCCATATAAATACCAGTCGGAAGCGTGCCCAAGACACTGGCTGCATTGCCCCGCTGTATGGCATAGCATTAATATTAAATAGTATTTTATTATAGATTAATGAACTCTAATTAGCTACAAATACAGTACTTAAAGCCGATAACTTTTTAAACGATGATATCATGCTTTATGTAGAAGGTTATGTCGATTCACACGTTATCAAAAGAACTTTGTTTTGCGGTTAAACATAGGTTGTACGTTCAAACAAGGTTATGGGATCTTAATTAAACAGTACAACCGCGTTTGGCAAACTACGTCAAGTCTTCTCGTCATCCATACCGCAATGCTTGAAAATTAAAGCTTTCAATCAGTGCGTCCTACCCGTCATGACCTACGGAGCTGAGACGTAGACACTCACGGTAGAGCTGGTGCACCAGTTTAAAGTCGCCCAGCGAGCTATGGAGAGAGCTATGCTTGGAGTTTCTCTGATGGATAGGATTCGCAACGAATACATCCGACAGAGAACTAATGTTATCGACATAGCTCAAAGGATTAGCAACCTGAAGTGGCAGGGGCTGGCCATATGTCGAGAAGAACCGACAACCGCTGGGGTAAACGTGTCCTTGAGTGGAGACCGCGACTCCGCAAACGTAGTGTATGTTGGACGCCCTCCGACCAGGTGGGATGACGATTTGCTAAAGACTACAGGCAGTTGCTGGATGCGGCAAGCTGAAGACAGGGCGCTATGGCGCTCATTAGGGGAGGCCTATGTCCAGCAATGGACTGATATAGGCTGGTGATGATGATGAATTAAACTAGAATTAATTATCTGAGCGTCTGGTCGAAGCGACGCGTGACCCGAGAGCTGGTGAGTATCTGGCACAGCGCATCAGCATTGCTATACAGCGGGGCAATGCAGCCAGTGTTATAGGCACGCTTCCAACTGGTATTGATATGGATCAGTTGAGCTACCTGTAGATTGTTTGCAACAGTTTGCAGATAGCTTAATTGTTTCTATTGTAATTACTAGTTTTAATTTAAATTTGTTATTTGATTGTTATTTTCTTTCTGAATATATTAAACTAGAAGCCAATGGATATGTGTATTTACTAGTTGAGGGGGTTTAAAAGGACCCCGGGGACTTAATTTACTGATTGTTTACCTACAGTTTTAGTCAAAATCATAACATTATGTATAATTCAGCATCATAATGAGGCTGAATTGTTCACGTTAACGAAGGATGAGGTATGTTCGATGTGTCATATTTTTAGGTATTTTTAGTCGTCTCGATTTCGAAACCCATAAGGACTCGTTCAGTCCGTTCTCAATCTTTCTTGAATATCTCAGTAACTACTGCAGCTATTAACTTGATTGGTACATTTAGTGCGCCATTACTGATTTAAAGAAAAACAAGATCCGTCAAGTGCGAGTGTACCTCGCGCGCCGAGGGTTTCAAACATTTGCCAATTATTTGGACAATCAATTTTCCGTCTTTTTTCGATTGGCAATATTTTGATAAGTATGAAACCTACAGCTATTTCGAAAACTGTTTTTATATTTACAAAACAATGCCTTTCATTTGATACCCAAATAGGTAGGTAGACTCCCTTTCGATAAAAAATATCCCCCTTTTCGACCTTTCTCAGTATGTTTGTTTTTTTTTCAAAAATGTTTATTTTTACAGACTTCTCTATATTTTTCAGCAGGTAAGTACAAATTTTGATGTTGAAATTTCAAAAGTTACCAACGGGGAAGTTACTAAAGGTATTTTTGTATATATCCGTCTATGTACAGTAAAACAAAATATATCTAAAAATCTCTGTTCGTCTGAAGCACTTCGAGTCTGGCTAAGTTGGTGGCGTGTGGATTGTCATCTATTTTAATTTCCTTCTAATCTGTATTGTATTGTGTTGCAGTATATTATTTCTGCTTAGGAACTAAAAGCAATTATCCATCACATCCATTTGATTCGACATGACATTGACGAAGCTGCATATCTCTGGTTCTGAACATATTTGTCAGTCGCGTGTCTGCCAATAACCTCGAGTTGGCAACACACCACTTTTTCATAAATTTGTTGTCTAGCTAGTCTAGTGATTAAATGATATCTCATAATTTTTTATCTGTCTCATATTTATTTGGTCACATTAAGAAATAACCTATTTTTTTCCGATCATCTGTCCATGTTAAACAAGATTCGCCAAGTGCGAGTGTAACTCGCGCGCCGAGGGTTTCAAACATTTGCCAATTATTTGGACAATCAATTTTCTAAAATATTTTAAAAAGTATGAAACTTACAGAAATATAAAAAAGTGTTTTAAAAAGGCCGAAACGATACCTTTCATTTGGTACCCCACATAGGCAGGTACCCCTCCTTTTGAAAAATAAATCCCCCCCCCCCCCTTTCTGACCATTTTTCAAAAGCTATTATTATTACAGACTTCTCTATATTTTTCCTGTAAAATATAGATTGATATCTACAAACGCCTAATACATTGTACATGGATCGGTCTGCAATCTTCGGAGCTAGGGGGGGGGGGGGGGGGGGGGAATGGTCAATTTTTCGCCTTTTTTTTAAATATTTCAAAAAGTATGAAATTTACAGAAATTTCAAAAAGTGTTTTGAAATGTACAAAACGATACCTTTCATTTGATACCCCATTTGCCTTCCTAGGTCTCTTTTGAAATTTCAACATCAAAATTTGTACTGAAAATATTCATTTTCATTTTTCATTTATTTATATATTTTTTTCTTAAAATCAGTAATGGCGCACGAAATGTATCATTATTTCAAATTTCAAGTTAGCTGCAGTAGTTACTGAGATATTCAAGAAAGAGCGGGGACGGACAGAGCGAGACCATAAGGGTTTCAATTTCAAAACCGATCTTTGAAACCCTAAAAATGGAAATTAAAATATTTAGCAGGTAAGTACAAATTTTGATGTTGAAATTTAAAAGTTACCAACGGGGACTAAAGGTATTTTCGTATATATCCGTCTATGTACAGTAAAACAAAATATCTAAAAATCTCTGTTCGTCTGAAGCACTTAGAGTCTGGCTAAGTTGGTGGCGTGTGGATTGTCATCTATTTTAATTTCCTTCTAATCTGTATTGTATTGTGTTGCAGTATATTATTTCTGCTTAGGAACTAAAAGCAATCATCCATCACATCCATTTGATTCGACATGACATTGACGAAGCTGCATATCTCTGGTTCTGAACATATTTGTCAGTCGCGTGTCTGCCAATAACCTCGAGTTGGCAACACACCACTTTTTCATAAATTTGTTGTCTAGCTAGTCTAGTGATTAAATGATATCTCATAAGTTACGGGATCCAATAAAGTGCCAGTGTTATATGAAGGAAGTGCTTGCAACCAATGTCCTGACTCCCATTTAGAAACGGCTAGAAGACGGGCACGATCTGCAGAGCTGGAGCACGTTTGTAACAAACAATTCCGTGACAACTCACACAGAGGCCCGTCCCATTGCCGTTGGGACAAAAGAGATTTTGGGGGAGCAGCATCGGGGCAAGCACTATGCCAAGCAGATCGAGCTTCGTCTAAAAATGAAATTTTGAATGAAATTCCAGGTATAACCAAATGAGAGGGCTTTAAAATTTTTTCAACTAAGGAACTAGTGCTGTAGATATAACACATAGCTTGTTGTGAAATATATCGACATGCTGGAACTCTATATAACTTTTATATTTTCTGGTCTTAATATTTCGAGGGATCTTATGGCCGGATATAAAACATATTTATAGAAAACACGCGTGTGAGTGATGATAATATAATAGTATCAATTTATAGGTTCTTATAAGCAATGATGTGTGAAATCATTAAACAAAAGAGTGTAGATACTATGTTTACTTTACCCTAAAGGTGCTCTCACACTGAGCGGAACTGCACTGAAACGGAACTGCGCGATACGGCGCGGTCAGTTATTCTTGTATGAAATCTTATGGGACTGGTCACACTACGCGTCAGCGGAACTGCACGGCCTTTCTGGTTATTTGTTCTTACCGTATCATTGCCGCAGCTGTCTTTTGCATTGACTACCGCAAAATGTGCGTTTTAAATAGAGTTTACCTTCCTGAGCCTTGTTCATATCATAGAAATATAAAAGTCAAGTAAAGACTTATTGCTGCAACTGTACTAAAGTAATAATAATTTGCCTATACAAAACCCTTGGGCCGAATGTGGAGCGGAAAGGTGGGACGAAATAAGATTTTCTGAAATAAAAAATATTATGGGCCGAATACGGCATACAATGTGGGACGAAAACAGATTTTCTCATGTGGGCCGAACTTCCTAGGGACGAATATGGCATAAATCTATTTGCTTCCGCTTATTTAGTTCCGCTGTCGCGTAGTTTGACGGAACCTTTAGCTGAATATATCCTTCAGTGATTAACTTTTCAACTTATTATACCACTAGTTGTTGCCCGCGACTTCACACGCGCTTTTCAAGTAGCCTATGTTCGTCTCCGGGATACCATTTACCTATCTGCCAAATTTTATTTAGATCCTTATTTTTTATTAATAAAGATCTAATCTAAGTAGGTACACTAATATTAAAAAGAGGAAAGATTTGTATTTTTGTATGTAACGAATAAACTTAAAAACTACTGGAACAATTTTAAAAATTCTTTTGCCCTTTTTACAAAATGGCGTCATATGTTACCCCCTAAGTTTCAAGGGTCGATGCTCATGCCGCCGCGTCCCTCACGGTTCTGTCACAGAATATCTACCAGCAAATGCCTACGTCATCGAATACCACACAGCAGCTAGGGACTCACACTTGGCCAGCTGCCAAGCGTGTCTATGGCTACATAGATATTGCTATTATATCTCATCTTATTGTCTGTTTCTTACATGTATAGCATATTAACTGCAGACTCATCATCAGCCTATACCAGTCCACTGCTGGACATAGGCCTCCCCTAATGAGCGCCATAGCGCCCTGTCTTCAGCTTGCCTCATCCAGCATCTGCCAGCAGTCTTTCGCAAATCGTCATCCCACCTGCTCGGAGGGCGTCCTACACTACGTTTGCAGAGTCGCGGTCTCCAGCTCCACCCAAGAACACGTTTACACCAGCGGTTGTCGGTTCTTCTCGAGATATGGCCAGCCCACTGCCACTTCAGCTTGCTAATCGTTTGAGCTATGTCGATAACCTTGGTGCCGTGCCGACTACTAGTTAGGAAACTCAGTCTTAAGGCGTGGATGTTTGTGAATTGACGTGAAAAGGGCATCGAGTTAGAATTCTAAATCGATGGAATTGGGTTACGTTAAAGGCTTTTTTCCTTCGTTATCTTTATCGAAAAAGCTTCGAATAAAACACAAATACATAATAATCTATGGATACAAGGCAGATCCTATTTGTTTCAAAAATTAAAAAAAAACTATTTTAAATATCGGTAATAGTTGTGCAACTTTAAGAAAGTAGCTGGTCCAGAATGGTTACGCATAGCAAAGGACAGAGAAGAGTGGAAAGCCTTAGAGGAGGCCTTTGTCGAAAGACAAGCTGGAAAGAGGAAAGGAAAATAAGCGCCGAGAGCATCAATAGTAGTTTAAGTTTTTTTTTAAGTAAATATCTTTTTTAATAATTGAAACCCTGTTAACCAGCAATAAAGGCTTATCTTATCTTATCTTAATAGTTGTGCAAAGTACCATCTGTTTTCTTAGTTATTACTGTTTTCTCATAAACTATCAATCACAAGATTTTTTATATTGTCCAGTGAATCCGGTGATGACAATAAAAATCTGGAGAAAGATTCCCTTGGTATTCTATTAAATAATAGTAAACCGAGGGCTTTTTGGCAAATAAATGTCATAATTCATAGATAATAATTAGCAAAAACTTGAATTTTGAGTAACGCCGCTCTGCTCTATAAACGCGAAATCCTATGCCTATCCTTTTCACAAAATAGCTTCATAGAGCTTCATAGCCCCCTGTTTGTAATATTATGTCGTCGCCGCCGGATCGTTTAATCAGCCCGTTTGTAGAATAACTAGGCCAAATGCAAAACGCAGATTGCAAAACGTCTTTCGGAAAACCTTATTAATTTCAGTCGACGAGATGGCTATGTAACTTTTAGGAATATAGTTGAACATTTTAAAATCAGCATAGGCAATTAATTGAAATGCGCTGTTTTACAATCAGCCTAGGCAACTATTTTACAAATGGGCTGATTCATCGATCCGGGTGGCGCCGAAATACTGATACAGTGTCAGTTAGGTAGGTACCTTAGATACGAAGAAGTCCCTGTTTTGGTTTGAATATTAAAACGGATGGTTGGTCTATCACAAATTCAATAAAATACAAAAATAAATTTATGTACCTACACCAGAAAAAGAACATTAAGTACATGAGACAAGTACAATAAGCGATAAACCAAGCTGTTGGGTCATTTCGGAAACAGTGTCAACTTGGTCCACTTTTGTTTGAATTTGTATGTACCTAAGTACTTATGTTTATTCAGTGTAAGTCTTTATGTCAAGGTGTAAAAAAGTCAAATACTTGGCAAGTAACAGATCAATCCGTCTGGATCCGACTAAGCCCCAACTGGCCCCGAATTTCAAGTCACTATTAATGGACAACAATTTATTGTACGGCCGAATAATGTATTGAAAATCCGTGTCAAAACCTATTAAAATTGGAAGCCATGACACGGATTATCAGGGTGTACATTATTCGGCCGTACTATAAATTGTCGTGCATTATAGTGACCCCGAATTTCCATTACTGTTCGAGCAAGTGAATATTTATAGACATGAGAAAAAACCGCAATTTAATAAATAAATCATAATATTGTTAGCATAAAAAAATATAAACCGTTTTATTATGCAATATGTATAAATTATCGCCAGTGAAATAGTTTTGTAAATTATACTTTGAGCTGTCAAATGTCACTGTCGGTCGATACGTCACGTGGAAATAGAGAGCCAGCCCGGCGACGGGCGAAATTGTTGAAAAACTTGTTATTATAAATTATATAAAAACTAGATCTTAAGAGGGTACCCCGAGTCAAACTAGCGCCGCCTCCTATTTTAACTTATTATTTCGTTGAACAAAAGTAATTTCAAAATTTTTATTATAAGCTATTTTTAATGGCTCTTTCATACTTTTGTTTTGTATAGTTTAGAAGGAGATGCAATAATTGACTTTGGTGGCCACAAAGTGCAACATCGTATCTAATCCTTAACTATCCAAAATAAAACTATGATAAGGGCATTAAAAAAAAGCTTCTAGGTATCACAAACTCCCCATTGAAAATTTTAAAATTACCTTTGTTAAACGAAATAATAAAATACGGCGGTGGCGGCGCTAGATTCGCTCGGAGAACGCAGGATAATCACTACATAGTATAAAACAAAGTCGCTTCCCGCTGTCTATCTGTCCCTATGTATGCTTAGATCTTTGAAACTACGCAACGGATTTTGATACGGTTTTTTAAGTAAATAGCACTCTATTTACTAGTGGTTCAAGAGGATGGTTATAATGTACAATACATACATACAATGTATAATACATACCTAATAATAATAATAATGCTGGACAATTCACACAGCATTATCTAGCCCCAAGGTAAGCAGAGCTTGTGTTATGGGTACTAGATAACTGATATACGTAATATTATACATTACATTACATAGATAGATATTTTTTATTATACATAGAAAACACCCAGACCAACGTGCAACGGAACAAATTTCTGCAGATCGTACACAAATTTGTTCCGAGGCGGGGATCGAACCCGCAACCTCTTGCATCGCAGGCGTCTGCCTGCGATGCAAGAGGTTGCGGGTCTCGCCCGCTGCGCCACTGAGGTCGTCAATAATAAATATAATAAATAACCTAATAAATATAGGACCCGTGCGAAGCCGGGGCGGATCGCTTGTAAATTATAAAATAAGGCATTATTGTACGGTAAACGTATACATAATCATTAAAACTATTTTATATTATTTGATATTTGGTGTTTCAACTGAATAATCTACATGATTAGCAAACGATATAGCGGAGGTCAATCGGTGACATTTCATTTCATAGGACGTTGATTAAAATACCGATGACATCGTCTGGTTACGAACGGAATGTAAATTAGGTGAATATATGTTGTAACTCGTACATGTAATAGATATGTATGTTAAATTGTTACAAAGAATTGAGTGGGTCGTTGTATTTGTTGGAACTAAGTTCCTTATCGCGCGTTGTGAAAGGGGCTGGACGGAAAAAATTCTCACGAAAAGTTGTAACATCACTTTTTGCTATAGTAAGCTATTGTAAGCCGTGCGGCGTGCGCATGTTTCTCTGTCTGTCTCTCTCTCTCTCTTATAGAAAGGAACTTCGTTCCATCCGGGTGTCCCTTGACACCTCTCAACTTTTTTAAGTTTTAAAGGTAAATCTTTATTAACAAAGAAAATTACATTACAATCAAATAATTAAATTAAAATTTGAAATTAAAAATTTAATTTAATTGAACTTTGGAATTGAAACATTGAGCTAACTGGAGACTGTAGCAAACAATCTACAGGTAGCTCAACTGATCCATATCAAATATATATATCTAATAAAACGTCAAGTTCGAATTGTACTCGCGCATCAAGGGTTCCGTACAAACCTGTTTTCGTAAGCAAAGAAATCGACGCAGCAGCATAGTTTACAAAAAAACTGATTTGGTCACAATTACATAAAGGATTTATAAAAAAAATACGATATTTTCCTTTACTTGTGCTAAAAGAACATGCTTCTTTCCACGTCAAAGGGAAGTACCCTATAGGTTTTGTGTGCATGTGGAAAATTCAAAAAAATTGCGCATAAACGGCTGTAACCTTTGATTGCGCTAACTTAGAAGTTTCATTTATATCGCGGCTCTAAGAGGTTACGAACCTGAGTTTATGATGTGAATTTTACCAGAATGCCTCGACGCATTTCTAAGAAAAGAGGGTTGGCAGACGGACAGACGGACTACAAAGTGATTTTACAAGGGTTTCTTTTTTCATTTTGAAATTCAAAATTCAAAGTGCTTTATTTCCTTTAGACCTTACAGGACTCTTGGACACGTCACAAAAACTCAGATTACATAAGTAAAACTAGGAAATAAAGTGATCATTTTGATTTTTTGTCCACTTCAATCTTTTTAAGGTAAAGTAAAGAAGCGAACAAGAAACCTTTACCTTGTTAGAATGTTAGTTTTCGAGTTGGAGCAAAACTCGTCCCAAGCTTTTTTATCGTCTAGATAATCTGATATTTTATAGAAAGCCTTTTTACAAAGGATATGTTTGACAATTTGTTTGAATTTATTTATTGATAATTTTTGCAACTCACTTGGAGTTTTGTTGTAGAAGCGTTGAGCGTTGAGCGTTTGAGATACGGAAGCCTAATAAAAACACTAAGCCAATGCCTGATAAATTACATAGCTTACAGAAGGTCAAGACTAGTAAGTAGTAATTGTACTCATCAATCACTCAGACATTCAATGACATATGATAGTAGTGATAATGATAACCTATAACTTAAGCTTACTATACAGGGTGTCTTTTTACGAGTGCTCCTAGTGTTAAAATCAAGCAAAATGTGTATTTTTAAACACGTGCATTTAGGGCAGTGGTTCCTAACCTTTTGTTGACCAGGGATCACTTTCATTTCTTTTTTGTCAGCAGGCACCACGACGATGTACAAGAAAAAAAAACGAATCAATCCGAAAATAAACTTTAATCAAAAAATCAATGGTATCATGCATTAACAATATTATTATCATAGAAAATATAACATTTCAGTAGAAGAAACCCAAATCAATTTTGAATCAATGTGATTTTCGAGCTTATGCCAAATGAAAATCATTAGGACGATTTCCTGCAAAAGTTAAAGATTAAAAAATCTAAATAATGCAGTTTATGTTGTCTCATAAATTGAAGTCATGAGTTTTCTCTAACTCCCATCATGGTTACCCACGGATTTGGATATCCACTCCCATCTCAAAAAGCCACACTGTATGCTTATTTACCTACACTAATAAATTATGTTCCCACACAGTAACATTACTATACAATTGTGTAGTAAGTACTTTACTTAGGTAGTTAGGTAACATACATTTAATCCTATTATTAATTTGGGAGTTAGGGAGGCCTATTGAGTGGGACGCTATATGCGACGACACAATCGCCCCTTCCCTATCTTCCTTGGACTTCCGTGAGGGCTGGTGCTGCGGCAGATTTGGCCGAAGATCTCAAGAGGCGAAAATATAGCAGGTCTTGACAGAGCCCACGCATTTGCTCCCCTTGGAGTCGAGACCCTAGGTCCTAGGAGTACCGAGGCACTCCGGGTTTCCAAAAAATTATCTGAGCGTCTGGTCTATGCGACGCGTGACCCGAGAGCTGGTGAGTATCTGGCACAGCGCATCATCATTGCCATACAGCGGGGCAAAGCAGCCAGCGTCTCGGGCACGCGCGCGACTGGTATTGATATGGATCAGTTGAGCTTCCGGTAGATTGTTTGCAACAGTCTGCAGTTAGCACACAATAGCGAAATAATTTTCTAAATGTCCATAACTGACAGAGAAACCGACGAACATACATATGCCAATAAAAACATACAGCCAAACATAGAACCTTTTTTGAAGTCGACCTTTCCTTTAAACTCAAGCTATTTTTAAATGCACTTACCATGCACATTGCAGTCAAATTAGATTTTTATCGATCGACTTGTTTATGTCCGCGACATTACTCGCGTGGTACGGTACCATTATAAAACCAATCCTCTAAGACGACTTATTCTCCAGCTACCATGCACGTAAAAATTTCACCACTTCTAATTCTACTTATTCTAATTCTAAGTGGGTTAACTGGGTTCACTGACATCTCGGATGGGAGTGTATTGTGCATTTTTCTACAGCCCTGCATAATCAGCCCCTTACCAGCCCAGCCGAGCAATTTCTGTAAAATATCGCATTCAATGGATCGCCATCCGGGGAAGACGGGGTGTACCTAAGCTATTACGGTTGATAACATGTATGTTACAAAAACAAATACATAAAATTTTTGACAAATTGCTGACGAAGCTGTCAACATAAAAAATAGATTCAGGCGTTACTTTGCGAAAATCCATTGCAAAATATAAAGATGAAAATATTTAGTAACAATTCCGCGCAAGACCTTCTCCGATAAGTTCTAACAAAATGTAATCAGCGTCGTAGGAGAAAAAACACACCAACTACAAAATGAAAAGAAATCTATCAAAGCAAGACGTCAACTAGTTTCGTCTCTCCACGAATTGTTACTAAATATTTTCATCTATATATTTTGAAGCTGTCAACGTCAAAATATCACAATTGTCAAACTCAATTGTAATGTTTTTATTTTTAATTTTAAAATTACTGAACGATAAACCTCATAGATACTAATGCTAATCATACTTGACTTTGTTTTGCTCGACTATGTTTAATTACTGTATGTATCGCTTCTGGGCATATGCTGAGCGATGCCCCCTTTTTTGTCACTTATTTTTCTTTTTCTTTGTTTGTCTTTTCTTTTTAATTTGTCTTATTGTGACAAAAAAAACCTTTTTACTTTACTTACTTACTGCAATGTACTATCTGTTTGTAAATTTGAATCAGAATTGCTGAAATCGAATAAAAAAGGGCAAGTGTGAGTAATCTAACAATTGAATTTTATTGAGGTTACATCTTGATGTTAACGTTAAAAATTCCGTTATCGATCGATTCCATCCCGCCAGAAAGTTATATGCATTTTTAGTACCATATTGGCGACCGAAATCGTTTATGACCATCCTCCTCAGATGGCCTATTCAATGGGGATATTTTACCGTAATAGCACTGCAGAGGTCCTTGAAGTACCGCCACTAGACGCAAATCTCGCCACTTATTGGTGAAAAAAATTCAGAATATGAATTGTGATTCCTGACATTATTCAACACAAACCATTTTTTTTACATAGTTGTTTCATTTGCAGAACTCATTCGTAAAAACGAAACGATTTTCTCCGATCATTCATGCATTAGTTCCGATGATAGCTCAGCATGCAAGATCCGTATGATGACTCATACACGTTCATACAATGTTGGTATGTGTTGTAGGTACACCCATGTTTACATCATCGCATGCAGACCAGATTCATGCAAACTATATTGGGAATGGAAAAGGTGAAGTAGACTGGATATTAACATTTCTTTTCCTTGTTAGGAAATTCTTTCTTCACATTTCATGTTTTAAAATCTTTAGCGTTAAGTTAAATTCACATGAACTCCTCTACTTGCTCGGAAATTCGTGCTTTTTTTCTTTAACGGATTTTTTTTACCTTCCAGTCTTTGTAATGTAATGATTGATATTTTTTTACACTGAAAATAAACGAATTAAAACGTCTGCCTACCTCGCCCCGAACGTGGCCAATGCGACTCAACCGTAGTCACCAAACGCGCCCCGATCGGGGCAATAAAGTAAAAAAAATATCAAGTATTAAATTTATTTCCTTCAGGGACGAGGGAAGTTTCCCTCGTCCCTGATTTCCTTTATACTTTACAAGACTCTTGGACATAAAATTTAAATTACACGAGTAAAACTAAAAAAACAAAAGAGGTTAAAAAGATTTGTTATTTTTATGTCTTCAATTCACGGTACAAAGGATCTTATATATAAAATTTTGGCCAAATGTTCACAAAATTGTCAAATAACAGGTTTCGAGCAAGCATTAGCGTCTTGGAAAATAGCCTGTCCTGAAACTAATCTGCCCAAAGTCCTCTCTTCTCAGAGACTGTGGGATGAGCCGCTATGTGAGTTGGTACGGAAAAATCTTATTAATACGTCTACCAGCTCATCAGAACGCGCTCGTCTACTCGCTGTTTCCGAGTGGGAATCAGGACTTTGGTTATATGTTTTGCCTTCCAAAAATTTAGGTACCCTTTTAGACAATAACTCATTTCGGGTGGCTACCTCTTTGCGTTTAGGTTCTCCTTGCCTAGTGCCACACCGTTGCCAGTGCGGTGAAACCGTTGATAAGTTCGGTCACCATGCACTGGCATGTGTCTCTAGTGCAGGACGTGTGTCCCGCCATGGTTCAATTAATGACATCATTCGTCGGGCTTTTACCAGCGTCAGTGTGCCAGCTACTCTCGAACCACGTGGCCTAATGCGAGATGATGGTAAAAGGCCTGACGGTATGACTCTGATTCCTTGGAAGATGGGTCAGCCTTTAGTTTGGGATGCTACGTGTGTAGATACCCTAGCACCTTCTCATCTTGCAGGGACATCAGTAAGGGCAGGCTCCGCAGCAACATCAGCGGAGTTCCTCAAACGGCGAAAATACGCTAGTCTTGACAGAGGTTACCTATTTGAGCCGTTTGGGGTGGAAACCCTAGGTCCTTGGGGTCCTGGGGCACACGTTATCTATAAAGATCTTACAAAACTACTAATAGAGTCCACAGGTGATCGGAATGCTGGTTTTTATTTCGGTCAACGAATTAGCATTGCCATTCAACGTGGCAATGCTGCCAGCATTCTGGGCACTCTGCCTTCTGGTGACGGCTTAGATTTTTAGTAAATAGATGTAAGTGTAAATATTAGTTGTAATTATTTAAACATTTCCATGATCTTTGAGATTGAAAAAAAAAAAAAAAAAAAACGAATCATGGTAAATATCCCGTTTTAAATGACTTTAATGTTAATAACCATGATAGTTTTAAAAGTTTTTTTGTTTACTTTAATATATTTGAGTTACATAAAACTAAAGAAGCCTAAGTAACACTTATGGGGGGTTATCTATTATTAATTTATTATAAAGAGAAAAGATTTGTTTGAATTGAATGGGCTCCGAAACTACTGGAACTATTTGAAAAATCCTTTCACCATTAGAATCCTACATTATCTCTGATGAACATACATAGGCGATAGAATACCCGTGCGAAGCCGGGGCGGACCGCTAGTAAGTTATAGTATATAAATATGTACGCGATAGTTTGTGGTTCCTCTTGGGTCACTATAGTGCACGACAATTTATTGTACGGCCGAGTACACCTTGATAATCCGTGTCAAAACCTACTAAAATTGGAAGCCATGACACGGATTATCAAGGTGTAGGTACATTATTCGGCCGTACAATAAATTGTCGTGCATTATAGAGACCCGTTCCTCTTTACGCCAAATCTTCTGAAATTTTGCATAGATGTTGTTTTGGACTCTAGAACAACATCTATGCCAAATTTCAGTAAGTAGGTTCCTCTTGAATCTAGAGTCCGACTTACTTCTGCCCAGCACGGGGATTATTCTCTAGGGTAGAATAGACAATAATGACATAACAACGTCATACATTGCGTACATTATTGAAATTAAAGGAATTAATTTTAAACAATTTACGCATTAGATGACAAAGTGACGTAATTTTTGTCTTTTCTACCTTAGACAAAAATTCCCGTGCTTGCCTTACTGCTTGCTTTTTTCTACACGAGACGGTCTCTTCTATATCTCAATAATACAAATGATGTTTATTAAAAGGTGTCACGTATTTGGTATACATACCGAAAGGGTCATTATGTACTGGGGTACATAATGACCCTTTCGGAGGACCAACTATCGCGCTACAATTTTTAAGATTTATCATTTTAAAAGCAGTCTTAGCGGAATTCCCTCAGATGTGGTCTTGATCTCTTATCCCCCTCTCTTATCCCCTCGTACAAAGAAGGTATTCACAAAGCCGTATCAAGGACATTCGGGAACAAACTGTTCGCTATTGAATGAGCTTTTAATGGCTTATAACGTGTTAGCTTTTTTGGTCCCTTTCTTGGTCGCTCACGTGTCTCTTGAATAATAATTAAACTTTACCATGGATTCAATTCAATTTTGTTATTTAAGGCTGATCGTTTCGAGTTGCCGCGAGAAATAAATTATTTTGTGCTGTTCCTTATTTTTTTATTCGATGAAACTAACGGTACAGTAATATGCCGCAAATCTTAAAGCATTACTTAATTTATAAAAAAGATAACTTCGATTCAGTGGTATTGTTGTAGCATTTGAGAAGTATGAGATTTTGGACTAAACAGCGACTCTTGAATCATATTTTTTTTTTACCATTGAATCGGTTTTATCATGGATTCATAAAAATGTTTTACTATTTGCGGCCAATTACTTTCTGTTACTTGTCTTCCTTGTGGAAAGCAGATAGAACTAAAACACACAAAAAAATGAATTTTGCGCCGAACAAAAGCGATTACTGCTAGTTAGAAATGACAATAACCTAAGCACTACTTAATTACGAAGAACTATGAGTAGGATAATGTTCGACGCTAAGCTACGGAACGAACTGTTAAATATTTTTTATTGATTGATTAGTTCCAAGGTTTTTCCTTTACAAACAAACTTAAAAACATCTTGTTAAATATTATCTACTAGAACAACAAAAAAAACCATTAGCCTACCTAATAAATAAATTATTATAGTTAACAGGTTTTCACCTTTGTAAAACGAAAGGTAGAAACACTTCAGTTCAGTGTTAGCAATATATATTTATTCTGTGGTTCAGTAACATAAAAATGTATTTGACATTGCCAGCTCACCTTTTCATTTGACATTCGAATTTCGAACCCAACTAGTCACTCAGTCAGGGTTACCAGTTGACCTGACGAGTTACCCTTTTAGTATAATTGAATCGTTGTAATGATTATGAGTGACAATTATGTGTTTTGGAGGGCATGAGTCAGGCCTTGTGTTGGCAATGATTTGAATCTCAGGGTTACCACTTCCTTTCTCTATCGAGTTTTTATCTAAATGTATTGTGTAATGTATTTAAGATGTAGGTGATTCCCATTGCAGGGCGAAGACCTTATTATTTAGTATAATACTTATAGCTACATTATTATTCAATTCAGTTATTAGAAACAAACGGATCACTAACAAAAATGTATATATTCCTATTCTATTGTCTAGTATGTTATGTCTTATTTGAATCTTCAAAATTATTTTCAATAAACGGATATGTAATGGAATAAGTACCTATTATTACAATAATTATTCTCGTTATTTGAGAGCTCAACATTTAATTAAATAATAATAACAATATGAGTATTTTATTTTAATTAATGGAGACACAGTAGGTAAATAAGGAAAGCGCTTTCCTTATTTACTTAACAATACAGTAAATAAGAAATAGTGAACTAAAGAAGCAAAAAAACCAAGTAGGAAATGAAAAATCATATTTTATGCAGTTACTAAACAAATAAAGACTGTAGGTAAAACCTTAAATTGCTAGTTTTCCTTAACATAAATGCGAAGTTTGTGGTAACCCTGATATTATTTTTAAAACAGGCGAGGCATCATACACCGCTGTCTGACTATGGATGACATCACTGTGAGTGAACTTGTGACGTCACTGTGACATCATACTTCCCAAAGTTCTTGCTCTAAGTATTTTTAATTATGATTATATGACCCCTTGAGCTTTGTTTCACCTACTATATTTCCCATAGTTTCTTATTACACAAACCACGTAGGTATTACAGCAAACTAAACAAAAAAAATATTCAAATCGGTCATACCTTTTTAAGACGTGTTAGCGAGACTAACGAAAAGCAATTGATTTGTAACATACATAATGTATGTGTTTAGATTAAATATGTTTTAAATATTGTTACATATTATGGTACTATCGGGCAGTCAAATGAAACTAAAAAAAAGATAAAATAAATGGTGCTAATTAAACTCATAATAATTACTTAGGTACTTACATAATTTAAATATTTATGCATAGAATCGATCGACAAAGAAAACTGGAAGAAAAGGAACGGGAAATTTGATAAGCAGTAGGATCAATGCGATTTTAAAGTCAAAAGTCAAAGTCAATAACTTTATTTCTTTAGGCTTAAAGCACCTAAACAAGTCAAATTTAATAGGTACTATAAACCGGTTTATAAATAGTGATTTATCAAATAAAAACATGACAAAATAAAATTAGACAACATATAATAATATATATTATGATGACAAGATAAAATTGTTAAACACGTATTATTTTATAATTACGTACCTACCTAATACAGTAAACTGCAAAGCTTACATGAACCTTCTTTACCTTTAAATTATAAAAGAAGATATAAAACCTTAACTTTCTGTAAAATTTGTAGGTAACTAGTTATAAATTACTTCAAGTTAAACCAAATTACTTCATATTTTACCTGCAATCTTCGTAGAAATGCAATTCAGGGCAAGACAAGGTAACCCAGAATACGTTATGTTCATGTTTCATTCAGAGACACCAAATATCACCCCAGCAACAACTAGTAAGGATGCATTATTTATTAGTAAGCATCCCTGTATACATCCAAAATATAAACTAAATCTACTTCTACATACATACATTATTCGAATGCATTTAAAAACCATTTTCTATTCATTGATTGTTTTGTTACTTACTGTCCATTCGTTATTTTGTTTTCGTAAACGCAAGTATTAATTTTTTTACTATGCATCACCTGTACTGGTGCACCTTTTACAAAATGGTGAAATTAGGTCGGCATATTGCAGATAAAATGCGAAAACCATAAATTCTTCCATCGTAAACATTTTTGATGGACTAGTTTTACGCGAGGAAGCTATGATTTGAAATGGCTACCACTCAAGAGAGATTTTAGTTTTGAAGATAGAGAACTCTATCAAGTTAAACAATAGGTACGTAAACAATAAAAACTAACAGAATGCAAAAAAAGTGGTACCTCTGTGGTTTTTTGGGTGTTATTATTAGTTTTATTTTTGATACCTAATCTTTAAGGTGAAATAGGTCCCAAAACTCAGGTTTTGCCTAGACGGAAAATCAATTTTAAGGCAAGAAAACACAATTTTTTAAAATCTCTTTTGATGAGCATCGAAAGTTTAGGATTTTTGTTAGTAAGTTATGGGAGCCGAAACACGATTGACTCAACTTGACTCGATAGAAAAAAATCGCAAAGTTTCCTCTAAATTTTGCATTTTTACTACGGAAAACCAGTTTCATTTGCTAGTTACTTAACATATTTGCATGAAATATCTTCTAAAATCTTTAGAGGATTATGGTTTTCGTTTTTTGCGAAAGAGTATTATTTTAGAGCAATAACAAATTTATAAACAAAAAACAGTGAAATTGCGCGCGGGCCGGCTCTTGTCTCCCTTTCTCGCTTTCACTGCGCGGTGTTCGCTCGTCCTTGTCTCGAAAAAGCGAACGTACTTCGCCTTAAGTTGATAATAAAAAAAAGGTAAAGATTTTGTGCTCAGCACTTAGTGTGGTTGAGAATCCGAATTAAGAATCCTTTAAAAAATTACAATACCTATCCAGTAAAGCCACATACACATAGACACATATTAAAGATTATTTATCAGGTAATTTTCGCGTACCTCTTTGCTCTCTTTTCCCCAACTTCGCCCCGTGACCACGATTGCTGTAATGCGGTTGAAACGTTGGGGGAAAAGAAAGTAAAAGGTACTCGATAAATACCCGATAAATAATATTTAATATGTGTACAAATCGCGAAAGTTTAACTTTTTTACATATACCTACACATTCCAACACAAATATGGTTCGTAGTTAACCCACTTACATCCGTAATGAATTGTCAAACTACGATAGTTTTTATAGTAAAAAAGCCACATAGTTTTACTTGATTTTCGCGAGCCAAGCCGCCGGCTTATATTTGTACATAACTAATGCATTTCTGGTTCTACCACGAAACGTTGCATAATAAAACAAATACACGAAGAGCTAGCGTGTTTGCCAAAATAGTAAAACTATTTACAGAAGCATAGCAAACTGTTTATTTTGAGTTTATTTTTAGGATTGCTTGCCAAAATGTTAATGGATTTATAGCTTAGCTCATTTATTGTTTTTAAAGCATGCTATGCAATGGTGCTGTGGTTTTAGATTATTATTTCATTAAATCTTATTTTGTATGCAGTCTAAGGAATCTATTTAGTCAGTTATAACAATTACCTACTATTTATTAGATGAATATTGAGTTAAGACGTTTTAGTATAGTTATTTTAAAAACAATAGGGCCAATGAAAAATAACCTGTCATATTTTTCCTGGATATTTCCTAGTTTGGATTGAGTGAGAGAGGGCGACCTAAACTACGAAATATCCAGGAAAACTAAGAGTACATACACCCTAGGACGAATAGAGGACAAATTTGGGGGAAAGTCAGACAAAAGTTCATCTATAGTCGAGATAAAGGGCATTGAACTCGTATATAAGATTGATGCCACGCAGTTGAAAGATAATATTATGTATAACATACTTTAATTGATGTCTGTCTCACAGGTCACTGGTGTGAAATTGAGAAATAAATTAAATATATATAATTATTAATAAATTAAATATATTAATACATATAATATAGATAATTGGCATTTAAGGTGGTCTCAGGTTGGCACGAGGCTAATTTTTTTGAAGTTTTTTTTTCTGCATCTCTCAAGCAATAAAACTGGTGGTAAAGTAATTTGTCGCAAATCGTTATCATTCTCTATTAACTCATGACAAAACCAACTTTGATTCATTTGTATTTAAGAAAATGATGTTTTTTAGCACAAAATATCTTATTTTCCCAAATGCTCCAAAAATACCAAACGAATTAAAGTTGGTTTAACCGTAAATTTCAGATAATGTACAAGTTATTTCGCGACGTGGTCTGGTCGCCCGCCACTCTGTCTGTCTGTAGGATATTGATCTAAAATTTTATTGGAGTCGGGCGGGGTTAAAACTTATAACTTCGAAAGAGCTAGGAATTCTTAAAGTTGTAAATGCTCTAGAGATCGTCTAGAATAAAAAGGTAGATAGATATTGATTAAGGGTCTCCACTAGGTACCTAGAGGAAAAAAGAATTCGAAGACATAAAAACACATACTTTTATTAGGGACTTTGTAGAATCAAAGAATAAGCTTTTTTATAAAACTGGGTAATAAGAATGTTATTTACAACACCTGCTTGAATTTTACTAGGTACATGTGCACCACCGCATCATAAGAAACAGAAAAAAAGTCCAAACATCAGTCAGACAACAGAAACATTGGCAATTATCGCCAAAACTTGTATTGCTAGTCCTTAATTTATTTTTAATTGCAAGCTGTATTTAGATCACAAATTACTGAGACTGTGACTTATTTGTTTATTTATTAACCGACCTTGCAGACTAACGAAACGTTGTTTGTTTACTTACGTCGGCCATTCTTCATGGCCATAGCTAGGTAACCTACCAAGATATTTATGCACTAAAGATTATCGCTCAATCGACCTACTCTAATCGGTTCAGTCATACGTTCATTATTATATACTTAGATAAGTTTTCACACCTCTGCTAGCGATTGACGTGTCAGCAACTAAGCTGATGGCAGATTCGTTTTTATTAATTTTACTTACGCATATCATAGGACTATCATTTTGATTTTGAACTTATAAAGTAACCAAACTGTTACATAATAGATTCAATGGAGTAAAAGCCTTATATTGCTTTTATAAGATTTTTTTGTAGGGTTTTAAATTGGACTAAATAAAAAAACAGACCAAATCAAATATAAATTAAATTGCGGGGTACGAATCACCCCCCAATCGACAAGGACACATATTTTGTAGCACCTTGTACATTTAATATTGAGTTTAGATAACTCAATACTTTTTAAAAACGGTCAAGTAAACTTTTTAAAAATTCAAATGCAGGTATTAAAATAATAATCAATAAAATGTATTAATTGATTTAAAATGCAATGAGAACTAAAGTGGGACGCGTCTGTGAATAAATTCTTTTTTGTTATACGTTGCATTGCATCTATGAGTCACAGGAAATGCTTGAACAAGACAGATGATTTTTGACTCAAAGTTCTGATTCATAGAGTTCGCTTAACCTTGGCAACTGGAATTAAGAGTACAGTCAAAAACATAATCAAGTCGGTTTTATTTTGACACTTCTAAGATTTTTTAATGTTTTGTATTGCTCTAAAAATCTTTTGAAAGTTAAAAGGATGATTCACACAAAATACGAAACAAATCGATTATCAATATTGAGAGGTAGTTCTAGGACTGGGAGTCGTGGGAGTACGAAAGGCGGCCTTATCAACACGAGGAATCTCCCAGGCTAATAATAGTCTACACAGAACTATACAGACGGAATAGATAGATAAAACGTTTCTTAATTAATTCAGCAGTGTTGAAAATAGAGTTGTGTACATTAACCTAATTTGTGACGATAAAAATTATAAAGGCGTCTTCCCAATGAAAAACGAATGAATATCACCGTTTCTAAGGCCAGCTTCCGCTAAATCTAGGCATTGTATAAATCACGTCAGATGTCACATTGACAAGATTCTATCGACCATAACGACATCTGCAGTCAAAACCCAACATATTGTTTACGGAAACCGACCTTACCCCAATAATAATAAAGCACACTCACCTCCTCGACAGATTTCTTCGAAAACTCGTTCATGGACACAATCCATTGCTGGACCAGCTCGTTCACGATCACCAGATCGTTATATAACCAAGCAAGGAGCTCGTTCACCCACTGGACGGACGGCGGATCAGACCCAGTGCAGACAGGGATGACCAAAGACTGGTGCTTCTTAGGGTTCAGCTGCTCAGGTCCAGGTGACATACGACCTAACCTCTTCTTGTTTGGAGGAGTCGGAGGCACGAAAGAGGATGGCTTCGAAGCCTTCAGTGTTGCACTCCTAACTTTAGCACTAGTGGCCAACACACTGTCTGCGCTTGCGACGATCTCAGTCGCGGGTTTTTTTGTTACAGTTTCATCGATAACTTTCACTTCTGACTTTTTCACAAATCTACCGTACGCCCACTTCGCGATACCAAGCAACACTAGGGAGAAAAGGATCCATATAAAAATCAACATGACTAAGTTATCCATAGCTGTGTCCATGTAGTCAAAGCTGCATATAAAATCGTCAACTGCCTCAGCTAAATCCGCCATTATATTCCATGGTGTCCGCGGCGGGCCGGACGCCGGTTCGTTTTGTACTGGCATTATGTATCTTTTTCTATTTTCGTGTGGACTATTTCGGGAAAGCAGCTCTGTCTCGCTCTTACGACCGTGACGGTTGCATGAGTCTTCAAGGAGGTGTTGTCTCGCTCTGTTGCGTTCAGTTTTCAGGAGGTTTGATTTTGCCGCCGATTTTCCACCAACTTCGTTTTTAGCTTAACGTTAAAATGCGTTCAGATTTATATTTTCAGTGCTCAAAGTCTTTCTACCGATGTCTCTATATTTTACACTGTACAAATATCAAAACGTGCTTATTATATTATCATGTGCAGCTTTTTCCTTTATTCGGTATTTTTATTTTCCCTTGCGCTATATTTACAATAAAATGCGTTCTTTGTGCGGGATTGGAGGGAAAATCACTTAACTCAGTCGTTCTTATCGTTTTCATGAGATTCGTTCGTTCGTGTTATTCGTAATTTTAGTGCTCTGTGTGTTTATTCTATCCATTCAGCAGTGTATCTTCGAAAACCTGTAACAACAGAAAAACACGGTTATCGACGTAATGTTTTTAGACAAAAAATTCAAAAATTGGTATTTTTTTACTATAACTCAAAAAATCTTTTGAGTGCGTTGAGCGCACTTAATAGTTTTTTATTCAGATCGTTGGTTTTTTTTTAATTCTATACAACTCCATTTGTTGGATTGATTTTGTAGTTATGCTCAATTTATTAACTTTTCAAAGTAGGTAATTCCGATAATCCCCATCACGGTAAAGGTGAAATCGAATACCCACAAATACCGCATTGGACATTACGAGACTCATATCGGTAGGTAGGTATAGATTTCTCAGCACAGAATATTAAGTCGAACATTAATTCGGGAGAATATTGCTGTCCTGAGAAGCGTGACCGACCAGACTCAATAACGCATGAAGTTACCGAACAAAACACACTGCGGTATCAATAAAAACAACAATCTGATTTTAAGTTCCCCAAAGTAACCCTGATGAAAAAATATGCTTTATTGTACCGCCTAAATTTGTTTTCTGTTTTATTTTATGATAATAATTATAAAATAAGTAACACTATCTGTTTATATAATAATAAAAATATTTAGAAAATCAAAATACAGAAAAGTTTACCCTCACAGGGTCAAGCATGACCCCAATTCGAATTATTACACGTATTCTGAGTCACCTCGTATATTCTTATCTGTCGAATACATTGCACTCTTCAAAAAGGATAAAATTATAATTAGGTACCAAAGTTATCTGCTTCCTACACAGGTAATAATTAATACGTACCGAAAATTTGGATTTTAGTCCGTTACGCCAAAACTATGTAGGTCTTACCTATCTCTACAATCATAATTTATAGGAAGAAATATTTAAAAAAATAGTGACTGTATTATTCTCCTACTACCAAAAGTTTAACTGAAGAGAAAATCAATTACCGTTATATTTCTTATTTGAAAATAATTTATATTAATTTAATATTTGACTTTTCTAAAAGGTTATTTTGGCCTAAGGAAATAAAAGTTTTTGATTTATGATTCCTCATCATAATTCATTAGTAGGTACTTTGAAGATGACAAAATGCGTCCCTAGTAAAATTACCAATATAGAATTTTATATAAAATTTATATTATTAAGTCATAGGTTACTTATTAAGTTTAGCGTACCTACCTACCTTACATAACAGAAATCACTGTCGTTCTTATGAAATAAAATTACAATCTAATAATAGAATAAAATTAAAACTAGTATTTACAATATAAACAATTGAGCTAACTGCAGACTGTTGCAAACAATCTACAGGTAGCTCAACTAATCCATATCAATAGCAGTCGGAAGCGTGTCCAAGATGCCAGTGGGCCAGTGCAGCCAGGGCGCTGCATTGCCGAATAGAATATAAAATAGAGTCTAAAATAGAATATATAATAGAATATAAAACAGAATATATAGAATAGAATCACCAATAAACTACGAAACCTATCAACAACCAATGTATAGATCTTCGGGTTAAATTTGGGGCCTAAGATCATGAAGGTCAACAACTGCTGCCTAGCCTACATCTAGGTCATCGCGTCTAGACATTACATCATGACAGTGCATGACCTAAGCTTGTTATGCCTATGTTTTTAATTACCTACATACTTAAGGTGAAATGAGTCCCAAAACCTAAGTTTTGACTGTACGGCAATTCAATTCAAGAAAACACAATTTCATTAAATATTTTTTTGATAATCATCAAAAGAAAGTTTAGGATTTTAGTTAGTAACTTATGATGGGAGTCGAAACACGATTGACTCAACTTGACTCGATAGAAAAAAATCGCAAAGTTTCCTCTAAATTTTAATTTTTACTACGGAAAACCAGTTTCATTTTGCTAGTTAACTAACATATTTTAATGAAATGCCGTCTAAAAAATACTTAACTAAACATTAGACGATAATGGTTTTATTTTTTGCTAAAGAGTATTAATATAGAGCAATAACAAATTTATAAATAAAAAGCAGTGAAATTGCGCGCGGGCCGGTTCTTGCCTCCCTTTCTCGCCTTCACCGCGCGGTGTTCGCGTCCTTTTCTCGAAAAAGCGAACCTACTTCGCCTTAACTTATGTCTACATAGGTGTAGAGTTGACAGTTCGCATACCTACGAGTACATGAGAGGATTGTTTATTTATTTGGTACTCACATTTTCACCACTACTTGTAATTCCGAGGGCAAGAACTAACCTCCTGATGAGAAAATCCCCGTTCACAGGGGCATAGGGCTTATACTCATCATCATCATCAGCCTATATTTGTCCACTGCTGGACATAGGCCTCCCCTAATGATCGCCATAGCGCCCTGTCTTCAGCTTGCCGCATCCAGCATCTGCCAGCAGTCTTTCGCAAATCGTCATCCCACCTGGTTGGAGGGCGTCCTACACTACGTTTGTCGAGTCGCGGTCTCCACTCAAGAACACGTTTACCCCAGCTGTTGTCGGTTCTTCTCGAGATATGGCCAGCCCACTGCCACTTCAGCTTGCTAATCCATTGAGCTATGTCGATAACCTCGGTTCTCTGTCGGATGTATTCGTTCGGGCTTATATTACCTCAAATCAATTCCGTCAGTTCTCCATATCTTCCAAAGTGCTATATATTTAACTTTAAAATTTATTGGCAAAGTTCAGAAGTTACTCTATCGATCATATAATTCGAAAACACGATTTCATAAAATTCAAAAAAATCGCAAAGTTACACACAGTTAGAGATTATGGGCATCTTTCTTTCGTTTTCATTGTTTATGTTTGTGTGCTTACTAACCCAACATGGATCCAAGATATCCGAAATAAAAAGATTTTATTTTGATTTACTTATTTTATTTTTTATTTATTACTCCTCATGAGATAAAAAAATCAGGGGGAGGCCTGCGTCCAGCAGTGGACCATTATAGGCTGCTGAGGTTGAGGATACAGTAATAGAAGCGTGTGTAACGTAAACGTAACAAACTTTCATCGATCCAAACTTCCACATTTATAATGTTTTGTGTAGACCTAGTCTGTGGCGCGGTGGGCGAAGGTCTGCTTTCGACGCAGGAGGTTGCGGGTTCGATTCCCGCCTTGGGACAAATGTGTATACTATCTGCAGACATTTGATCAGGGTGTTCCGGTCATTTTCTATATATAATAAAAAATATCTATCCGTGTATTGTATTATGTATATCATTTATTTAGTACCCATAACACAAGCTCTGCTTACCTTGGGGCTAGATAATGCTGTGTGAATTGTCCATTCCAGCATTTTTTTAGAGATATTACATTATAAACATGTTATTTTACAAATTAGCATTGCCATTCAACGTGGCAATGCCGCGCCGCCAGCATTCTGGGCACTATTCCTTATATAATATTTAATTAATTATTTAATATTTGTTGTAATTATTTTTAGCTGTTAAATAAATAATGTATTCTTTTTTACAAATGCCTTGAGTTTCTAAAGAACAGAAACAAATTAGTTGCGTTCTACAAACAGCGTGTTCTACAGTGCGTGAAGAAACAAGAGGCCTAATAATTCTCTTGAATACGTAATCGTTTGTTTCGTTTTTTTGTGAAAATTGGTACTTTAGTGGTGGTGGTTTTCGCCGCGACCACGATTGGAGACCGAGACCATTTTGTATATGACGCAATTTTGTAAAAATTATTGGCATAGGATTTCGCTTTTGTAGATGCGGGCAGAGCAGAGCGGCGTAAGCACAAAAATCAAGTTTTTGCTGATTATTTAAAAAAAGCTGAAGGTTCCCTTGGTATTCTATTAAAAAAAACATAAAAATATATTTATTTTCAGCAAAAACACATTAGGTACAGTAGGTATTTAACTTAATGAGTAGGTAGGTAGAGTTTCATTATATCGTGATACAATGGCCTGTTAAACTGATAGAGGTTATTGCTGAGGGTTTGGAGACAATGTTTTTTACTTATAGATCTCACACTAGGCGGAGCCTGTAGCCTAAGTTCAATTTATAATCAGTTAAGATCTTATCTAAGTTTTCACTAGTTTTAAAACCTTTGTATTATAGATAGTTAACGTTTTGGACTAAGTAGTCTGTAAGTTAATTATTAAGCTTGAATAAATAAATAAATCCTGAGATCTAATATTATTATGTAATAAGGCGATGACAAAAAAAATCTTGTGATTGATAGTTTAGGAAAACGGTATTAACTAAGAAAACAGATGGTACTTTGCACAATTATTAAGGGTTAAGCTCGCTTTTGTACATAACCTATTAGTTAAGTACTTTTTATGTATTTTTTTGTGTACGATATAGAATTACAGAATTATTTCTGATATTTAAAATAGTTTATATTCATTTTGATGATGGCTTAGGTTTTTAAAAAATAGATGTAAGTGTGAATATTTGTTGTAATCTTTATGAATAAATACTCCATCAATCTTCATATTTGAAACAAAAAGGATTGGCCTTGTATCCCATGGATTATTATGTATTTTTTTCGAAGCTTAAAGATTAAGAGAAAAAAGTTTTTACATAACCCAATTCACGTCAATATTTCCATGGGCGCAGTACCGGTTTTTACGGATCCATAGCTACTGGAAACAATCGTTTAATGATTTATTTATTTAGACGCACAAAAAATAAAATAATCACAGAATATAACAAAACTTAAATAATATGTGTATAGAACTTGATCATTTCACAAATTGTGTGTATACAGAGAATTATACGAACAAAACATGTAGAGCAACAAATTGAAAATACAAAAACACAAAAATATAATAAAAGGAAAAGTACCTAAATCCAATTAACTACTATGATTCCTAAAAACTATCGGGTGAGCGGGAACTCGCTCCTAAAAGTACACAGGACTTCACGAAACGGATCCTGTAAAACGGATGCTGTGGAAATGCGTATGCCAGTTCGTACCGCGGGGGTTTGGAAAATGCTCCCTGCTGCTGTTTTTTCCGTCAATTACAACCTGGGTCTCTTCAAGGCAAGACTGAATAGGTATCTTCTAGACCTTCGTGATACATTATCGGCCACATCTTCACTTTACATCAGCAGAGTTTGTGGTCAATAAAAGGTCTAAAAATTATAAAACAAGAGTTGACCGAATCGAAACACGCAATTATTATATACCTAATGTATTAAGAACTAAAATAGGCCTCCAGTTGCAAAAATTAACAATGTACTTACCTTAACTTACTTAGTTTTATAATCTGTAATAAAATAAACCATGCGTGACTTGGTGACGTCATCAAGTACCCAGTACCTAAGCCTAATTGAAGGTCACATAGTAGGTATCGACTTTTCAACTGTTTCCACTAAATAGAGTGAAAATATTTGAACTCGACATTATTATAGTTAAATGAAGCTATAGTTTGTACATAGGTACCTAATATCTCCTAACATGGCTGAGCCATCTTATCTCGTTTTTATTGTTAGGAGAAGTTTATAGATGGGAGGGTTTACTCTTTTTTCTTTTAATTCTTTTTTTTTTTTCTTTCCATTATTCTATTGACAGGCAAGTACTTCCATTAGGTTATTTAGTTAATATCAATTTGGGTTACTTACTTCAGTTTGTAAAAAGGAAAGCTTTATTTTAAAGTTTTACTTCAAATATATATATTTTTTCTCTTTAAGTATAATTAGTATATTTAATTTCAATCTCCGTTAATTTCGACGATTGTTTAAAAAATATTTTTTTTTCAATTTCCTATCCGATTGCATAGCGTATTTGTCACTCAATCTGTAATTTAGCCGTGAAGGCCATTTATTAGCTTTTCTGTTGCTAGGTTCATGTAACTCATTTTGTATAGATATAAGCTGTAGGCCTTCCTTAAAATTAAATAAATAAATAGACATAGACATATCATTTATTTGTGTGTTATATTATGTTTAACAGTTATCTAGTACCCATAACACAAGCTCTGCTTAGCTTGGGGCTAGGTAATGCTGTGTGAATTGCCCAGTATTATTTATTTATTTGACACTAATGACACAAAATAATTATAAACTAGTTTACTACCATTCAAAGTTTTGGAAACTGATATATTTATGGGATTAAAAGTAACCCGTGTTTTATTCCAGATCTATCTACATGTATATGAAAAAACTAAATTTCCGCCCGATCCGTCCATGTAAATAGGCGTGAAGAAGTAACAAGTACCTAATCAAACAGAAATCGTCGGTAGGCGAGGCCTCAAGGCGGCGATCTTAGACAATTTAACCCGCGCGGCGATAGATGTGAAATGAGCAAATTTGGGTTACATTAAAACAATTTTCTCTGTCATCTTTATGGATAAAGCTTTGAAAAAAAAATCTAATAAGCTATGGGATACAAGGCAGATTTCGAAAATGAAAAAAAAAACTATTTTAAATACAAGAAATAATTGTGCAAAGTCGTATGTTTTCTTAGTTTTTTAAATTTTCTTCTAAACTATCATCACAACAATCACAAGGTTTTTTATATTCATTGCCATATTAAATTGAAGAATACCCAGGGCACCTTTGGCTTATTTTTGCAAATAAATGTCTTAATTAATAAATAATCAGCAAAAACAATTGATTTTTATTACTTATTAAACGCGGAATCCTATGCCATTAGCTATTCACAAAATGGAGATATATATCGCCCCCTAATATATGCTATCTCATCGATATAGTTAGGCTACCCGCGTGCTAGAATGAAATGCACATTCCCAAACAGACCACGTAAAAAAATATAAATGTGATCAAACTTTTACAATTATTATCAAAAAACTATTTAGCGTATCTTAACAAAATAAATTATTTTCAACTTATAATTAACTAAACTATAACGACACGGTCATAATTATTACTTAAGTTTTCTTTCTTCGTCATTTACGAAGAAAGAAAACTAGCCTAAGTTAGCCCAAGTTTGGGTGAAATTAAATAATATCATTTAATTTCGCCCAAACTTGGGCTAAAATTAGACTTGAAATACGAAAGTTTGTAAGCTTGGATTTTTCATATGTTTACTTTTTAACGGTTTTGGGTGTATTCAATCAAACATAGATAACAACTAAATAAATTTATAATATTCTTAGTTTTGGATAGATATTTGTTCTGTGGTAGTTAACCCACGTTTGTATGGAAAGATGAGCGACTCGTGTAACCTTAATGTTAGGTATAGTGTAATGTGAAAGTCGGTATCCGGGTGGATTCAAGATTACAGGACTCTTATACACGTCGTCACAAAACTCAGATTACAAAAGTAAAACTAGGAAATAAAGTGTTATAATTTAGATTTTTTTCAATCTTTTTAAGGTAAATTAAAGAAGCGAATAAGAACCCTTTAACTTGTTAGAATGTTAGTTTTCTAGTTGGAGCAAAACTCGTCCCAAGCTTTATTATTCTCTAGCTAAGCAATTGGTGTAAAATAAGCTTTTCAAAAGCTTTGCTGAATATAGGCAATACTGATATCGGTCTAAAGGTAGTGGGGTCAGATCTACTACCAGATTTAAATAATGGGATTATTTTACTATGTTTCATTAGATCAGGAAATATATGCTCAATATAAAAGCTAGATCTGATGCGATTGTATCAATCAATGGTTTATTAATTCTAACAGAAATGCTCCAAAGGTCTGCAGTTTTTTATTTAAAAGGCTTTTTCATCGGTTGAAATTAAATTAACTTTTGCATTATTGTACATTTTCTAATAAATGACTAGCGATTACTTGAGAAGATGATGTGTGTAGGTTACTTCTTCACGTTTTACCTCGACTGTAACCTTTATCATTAACACAATAATATTAATACCTATCATCCTACAGTCGTGTTACATTTTAAGCGATGACTTTAATAAACAAAATCGTGCATGACCTCACTTACTTGTTTTGAATGCAAGCTTGAGCTGTCTGTATCATTCTCAAACAGTTGTATGACGTAACTTAGGTTAGAGTACAATAGAATTAAGAACAATAAGATCCTTTGATTGAATCCTTGTAACTAATAAATACCTAATGACTGTAATAAGTGTGAAGTTTGGTTAATTAGAGATCCAATAATAAGATGAAGCTGAGACTTCGACCTCGACAGCCTATAATGGTCCACTGCTGGACGCAGGCCTCCCCCTAATTTTTTTATCTCATGGAGGATAATGCCCGTAATCCCCACGACATGCGGGCTGGGGATCGCAGTTCGGTGGTAGATATATTCTGCAAGAGGCGCTGCTACCCCGATGTCCCTTAGTCCTTTTACGACACCCACGGATAGAGTTGGGGGTGGTGCAAATTCGTTCGGTTTCGGTGTTCGGTTATATGCTAAGAGAGGTTCGAAATAAGCGAGATGCCGTACAAATTTTCAATTTATTAATACCTAAAAGACATGTAGGTAAATCTGTAACTGACAAAACTTATAAATTAATTGAACGAATGAATTCTTTATTAATGTCAACATGTCTGGTTAGACAGTTCTGCCAGTGTCAAGTGAATTTAAGGCCCATACCGGACCCAAAGTGGCGCCACCACCTAATTTATGTTATTATTCCGTTTAACAAAGGAATTTTCAAAAATCCATCTTCCAGTTTGTGATACCTATCATAAGCTTTTTTTTAATGCCTCTGTAATAGTTTTATTCTATTTAGTTTAGGAAGAGATACGAAGTTGCACTTGGTGGCCACCAAAATCTATTTTCGTATCTCTTCCTAAACTAAATAGAATAAAACTATTACAGAGGCATTAAAAAAAAGCTTATGATAGGTATCACAAACTGGAAGAAGGATTTTTGAAAATTCCTTTGTTAAACGGAATAATAAGACAAATTAGGTGGCGGCGCCACTTTCGGTGCTGTATGCGCCTTAATTATAAATTGTATGATTTAACAACTTATGAAGATATTTTAACGATATTTTAACTAGGGCCTTGTTCGTTATCCACGTGCAGGTTAGGTTGGCTTGGGAGAAGAGATGTTGGAGTCTCCCTTGTATTGTACCCCTACTTATAAATTGCATCAAGCACTAATCAAGTCTTCTGACACTGAAACTGTCAAATTCGCTCCGGTCTGACTGATCAGCAGTGAGACCAGGAGCTAATGTGACAGGTTACAAAAGGAAAGCTTGCATGAAGTGCTTGCCTCTTGCTATTCCCGAACTTTTAATATTGACATACATGTGTCAAAATCTCCCTTAAATTTAAAATACCGACGAAATAACATAAATATTTAATGATAAATGAAAACAAACTAACATTATTAAATATTATTTAGGTGGGATTGTCCAGAATTATTATTTATTATAATGATATATAAATATGCAGTTATGCAGGTCTCGACAGGGCCTATCCTCATTTGATTCCCATGGAGACGAGATCCTAGGTTCGTGGGGTATTGAGGTTCTCCGGGTTTTTAAAAATTATCTGAGCGTCTGGTCGAAGCGACGCGTGACCCAAGAGCTGGTGAGTATCTGGCACAGCGCATCAGCATTGCCATACAGCGGGGCAATGCAGCCATTGTCTTGGACACGCGCGCGACTGGTATTGATATGGATCAGTTGAGCTAGGTACCTGTAGATTGTCTGCAACAGTCTACAGTTAGCTCTATTATTTCAATTGTAAATACAAATTCTAATTTGTTTCTATTATTTGATTGTAATTCTCTTTGCTAATAAAGATAGTAGTAATGTGTGTTTGACAAGTATTTTACTCTAATAAGAGATTTTTTTTTATTGAAATTGGTAAACAAAAAAAAAACAGACGCAAAACTTGAAAAATTCGATTGAATATTATTTTTTTGCATTTTAATGTGGTTTATTGGCACTATAGAACCTTATTAAGACACTTCAAATTGGGTGAAATACCGTATTTCATATATATTTCAAATATTTTGACCTAAAAACCCCAACTAACTGTGTGTAGCTAAACCAAAACATTTTCCGTCATGTTAACAAAACCTTATCAGCAAATAGGTAGTTTGTTATCGTGGCTGGACTGGTTTTACTACCTGTTACTACCTACAATACTTGATCAGACGCGAGACAGGTTTGTGTACATTTTTGTCAATGACATAATGTTAACCGACCGATTACTGGACTGATGATGGTTAAATTGAAAGAAATATTGGAGAAAATTTAAAATGACCTTGGACTAATCACACTATTTATACTAATATTAGGTATGAATTCGAAAGTAACTCTGTCTGTCTGTCTGATACTTCACGCCTAATCGGCTGAATGGATTTTAATTAAAATTTAGCAAGAAATGGTATCCCGAGGATGAACAGAGGCTACTTGAAAAACGCCTACGAAAAGCGATTAATTAGATAAAAATACTTAGGTACCTACTTAAGGAAGGATCACCTCTATGGGCGTATGCATCGCTCACGATAGTTTAGTCTTGTACCCACATTCATTCTCAACGATTTTCTGTGTTGTCAGTTCCTAATAATATAATCTAACGCTTTCATAATAAATTAAGTGTAAAAGGTCGTGTAAAAGTATGCTTAATTTAATAATTATTAAAAAAATTGACCAGAAAATCGCTTGACCAAGATTAGCGAAATTGCATCTGCAAAAAAAATGTTTTAGCGGAAAAAAAACTCACATTAGATCAATCTTTTCTAAATCACATCACTAACACGACACAACTTAAAATGTCCAAATGTATATTTTTTACTAAAATACCGATTTTTTCCCTAAAAAACACCGAATTTTTTACCAAAAGCATGTCCACAACACTAAACGCTCAAGCGCGCACTGATAAACATTCAGTATAAATTGTAGATTTACTTTTTGTTCGTGTTTTTTGCAAGGTTACATTTAGAGGAGAGGAAATAAGACACAGTGTATGAAAGGTATGAACCATTTTATTTTTCAAAAGTCAAAAGTCAAATAAATACAAATTGTACACTTAGAAAAGGTCAAATACTTAAAATAAAACATTGACACGGAAATAAAGTGATATTTTTGATTTCTGTCGCTTTGATATGTAGACTAAAGTAAAGAAGCAACGATGAAACCTAAGTTGTTATTTTTCGAGTTGGAGCAAAACCCGCCCCAAGCTTTTTTATCTTCTAGATAATCTGATATTTTGTAGTAAGCCTTTTTGCACTGAAAGGTTATGACAATTTGTTTGAATTTATTTACTGATAGATTTTGCATCTCTATATGAGTTTTGTTGTAGAAGCGTATACATATATTGCCCTAATGCTTGCTACTAGCTTAAAAGATACTACTTAAAAAAATCGACAATGTCACCACATTTTCAGTATCGTTCGAAAAACGGGAAATGTTCTTCAAAATTAAGTGAATATAAATATATGAATACCTCCGGCCGGACATCACGTTTGATACTTACCTTACTCATTCACCAAAATCGGTTTTGCCATTTTAGTGCCTTTGAGGTACATGTTCAGAGCCAATTAGCTTATATAAGGACGCGTAATCATCTATGTACCTACCCTAAATTGTGTGTAAACAAGCTTCTACATAATAACAAGTCTTTAATTAAATGAAGCTAAGGCGCTCCGCAAACGTACACTTTTGTGTCTTGTGTCAGACACAAGCTACTGATGAATATTTGATTTCTATAGAACCAGTAGAAAATCCTCCACTCCCTGCGCATACGTGTGTTCAGTTGTTCCCACTTAACACATATTCATTGACGATCAAAAAGTGTTCGCTGTCGGTAACTGGAAACTAAAAATCGTCAGTTGAAGACACAAGCAACAAACAAATTTCCTTACAACTGTACTGAGCTGCGAATTGTATCAGTGGTCAGAAGTAGCGAGGGGTAACTGTGTCCGATCACAGCACAGGACACACCAACTACGGTTCTATGTGATGGTGTGCCATGTCAGCAACACGTTTGCGCAGCTCCTGAAGGATTAATTACACGTGTTATCTTTAGAAAATTAAACTATTCTAACGTTTTAAACTTACAAAGGATATGTATATTTTGTACATTATGCGACTTTTGTAATCATGTTATTATAAAACAATGAATTTGTTTATTTTTTTTTGTCAAAAAACATTTTTGAAGAATTTTTTAACGTTTTATAATTGAAGAGTGCGTAAAATAGAACACGAATCTTAGAGTCCAGTACCAGATGAAAGGCAGCAGCTATTTTTTATGATTTAAACACCAACTGCGTACCCAAACCACATTCCAAGCCTGTGAATTTCGGCATTACATTTTATTGATGATGTAGAAACCACCTTTCAGTGGCCTGTGTCCAGCAGTTGACTAGTGTAGGCAAGCTAAAATTCTAAAGCATTATTATGACTACCACAAGCAGTAATAACAGCTATTGCTCAAAAATTGTTAATGAGCCCAAATTATACCAAGTTCTAGCTAATCAAATCTAAAAACCATTGGTCCTTCGATCCGGATATTTTCTGATAATCATTCTAATTACCCAGGCCTGTAAAATTAGGCTATGTTAATAGGCAAGGTCTTCTTAGCATTTAGCTATTATTTTGTGCTAGTATCTGCCCGTGGTTTCGGACACATTGTTTATATGGAAACGATTAGGTAGGTTGAATAACAGATTTAAAGAAAAAATAGCCTATGTTTTATTCCAGGCCTAGAATTACCTTATGCTAATTTCAAGCCGATCATTTCAGTAGTTTGACGTGAAGAATAACCACCATCCATCACAATACAATCAAATCAAAGTCCGTTTGCCATTTTTTACCACTTTCATGGCCCTAGACGAACGTTTCCGTGTGGTCCACCGCTGGTCCGCCAAGGCTTGGCAGTGAAGGCGTTAACTGACGAAACGAAAAACAAAAAGCGAGGAGGTTCCATGTTCTACGTTGTCGGAGAACACAGAACCTCCTTTTCTTTTGTACGAAGATAAAAAAAACATACAGCCGAATATACAAATCATCTCCATTTTTCGAAGCCGTTTAATAATACTAGCAAATAACAGCAACCATTGTCCCGTGGCGGGTATCGATCCCACAACCTTCTGCGTAGAAGTCGGACGTTCACCCAACACGCCGCAATAGTCATCATAGGCCACTGACCTATGTTTTTTTATGACGTCACTCGTAACTTTTTTACATCGCTGTAAGTAAAATAGCTTCTACAAATCCTCAAGTATTTTTTGTGGTACCGAGTCCAGTCTAATTCGTTTTGACTTTTATAAAAAGTTGTAGAATTTGTTACTTGGCAATTTGGCGTGTAGTACGTAGATGAAATACTCATGAGGAGAGACCTCAGTTGGCCGTCTCGTGGAACGAAATTAATTAAGTTTTTCCAACAAAATCGAAAATGCTTATTTCCATAAATACAAAAATGTACACCTAGAAAACGTCAAATTCTTAAAATAAAACACTGACCCAGAAATAAAGTGATATTTTTGATTTCTGTCGCTTCGGTATGTAGACTAAAGTTTAGAAGCGACGAAGAAACCTTCCTGTTAGTTGTTATTTTTCGAGTTAGAGCAAAACCCGTCCCAAGCTTTTCTATCTTCTAGATAATCTGATATTTTGTAGTAAGCCTTTTTGCACAGAAAGGTTTTGGCAACTTGTTTGAATTTATTTACTGATAGATTTTGCAACTAACTAGGAGTTTGCCTTTTCGACTTTTTGATTTGATTTGATATCTTTTTAAATCTGCCGCTCTTTTTTGTTGTCGTACTCTTATACGGATAAGGGTAGAAATAGAAACCACAGAGCTATAGTTTATAAAATAATAATAATAATAATAATAATCATTTATTTCAGACCATAGAAAAGTTACAGATCTTATTTAACTTATTCTACAGTCCATAGTAATATATACCTACATAGTTCTGTGGTGGAATCTTATGGTCCTTGGGGTCCTGCGGATAGATCTACCATCTCATGGAGTCCATCGAATCGGATTGCTGGCTTTTATTTCGATCAACGAATTAACATACCATTCAACGTGGCGAAAGCGGTTTTGCCTTATCAGAGCGTTTTAGTGTTAGCAAAAAAATGCTTTTTTTGACCTTTGACCTTGATAGTTTAGTATTATTTAATCTGTGACCTTGGAATATCTGTAGTCGAAGACACCCTACGATGTAGGTCCAGAGACAAGTTTTAGGGTGCCAAATTTATAGCTGACTATCTCATAATTCGAGATACTTGCCATTTGATTAATTTTCGGACTATTAAGATGTAATTGTCGTGTACAACTACTTCGTGTCCATCCCAAGGTTGTCTGAAAGAGATCGCTCTTAGCGATAAGGCCGTCCATTGTGTGTGTCCATTATTATTTTCTATGTTTTCTTGGTGTGCAATAAAGTGTATTGTATTGTAAGCAATCCTACTTATATTATAAAGGCGAAAGTTTGTGCCGTTGTGCCGTTGTCCGGGGTAAACGAGAAAACTACTGAATGGATCAAGTTTTTTTTTTATGTAAGTATGTAGAAAATTTACTTTTTTTTTGTAGAATTTGGACTACTGAAAAGGCCTAACGTCACAACTGGAACTAAACGCCAAGATTTCAAGGCAGTGAATGCGTTAAAAAAATTCTTAAGCAATATAATTTTTTTAACGCATTCACTGGCTTTGACGTTTTGAAGAGGTTGTGCGATTAAAGTTAGTAAAATTCCCTCGCTAACGAAGTAGCGGGTAAAAGCTAGTATTTATGTATATATGGAGAAATGATGTCGAAATTGCACTTAAGCGGCAACAGTATGAATTTTAGGTTATTGGGCAGTTTGTTTACAAAAATTCTACAAGGCGTTTGGCTAAGGTATATTTAGGTATTGTTATGTATACCTATTCTTACGTAAGATAAAGATACGTGAGAAAGTCTTATCTTTGTGTGGCTTATCAGTATAACATGAACGCTGCACTCTTTCACATCACATCACTCATCTAGAAATAGTTAACGTTAACAAAGAGAAATAGACTCGGGTAATTCACCTTTCCAAGCGAGACCGTGTAATTGAGAAGTTTTCGTTCAATTTGTGGGGCGATATAAATATTATGACGCCATTTTGGATGTCGTGTTTCTAGAAGCGGGACATAGCAGTGCGGCGTAAACTCAAAAATCTACAAAGCTCAAAAGTTATTGCCGAGTACCTATTAATTAAGAACATTTGTTTGCAAAAGTAAGCCGAAGGTGCCCTGGTTATTCTTTTATTTAATATGGTGATGAAACAAAACAATCTTGTTATGGATAGTTTAGGAGAAAAATTGTAAAAACTAAGAAAACAGATGGAACTTTGCACAATATTTCTGGTATTTTAAATAGTTTTTTTTTTTCATTTTTAAATCGAAGGGGATCTGCCTTGTATATCATAGATTATTAGGTTTTTTTTCAAAGCTTTATTTATAGAGATGACGGAAAAAAATGTTTTAATGTAACCCAAATTTGCCCATTTCACATCTATTGCCGCCTTGCCTATGAGGATGAAAATATTTAGTAAAAATTCTGCAACTCTTGAATTCGTTTTCATTAGAGTTGCTATCTTTTATTGTATCTGACAGAAAGTTCTCGATTATTTCATAGGATTTGGATTTAGTTCTTTATAATTTAAATTAGAAAAATCAAACTTGTTGAGTAGTATATGAATATTACAAAAACAGCAATGTAGTTTATAATCTACATGTCCTGGCCCCGATATAGTCCGATTTATTTATTTTAATTTATTTATAAATAACTACTGCCTGTACACCTTACACTTACCTTACATGCGCTTTTCAAATAGCCTATGTCAGCCTCCGGAATACATTTTTACCTCCCTGCCAAATTTTATTAAGATCTGTTTAAGTATGTAAGACAGATAGACAGACAGAGTTACTTTCGAATTTATAATATTAGTAAGATATAGTATTATTATGTATAAGACAACCCACTAGAGGTAACACAAGATTAAAAATATTAATACAATAATATCTTATAAAGTGCACTCAATATTACAAGTACAACATCATCATCAGCCTATATTAGACCACAGCTGGACATAGGCCTCCCCTAATGAGCGCCATAGCGCCCTGTCTTCAGCTTGTCGCATCCAGCATCTACCAGCATTATTTCGCTTATCGTCATCCCACCTATGGCGTTCTACACTACGTTTGAAGAGTCGCGGTCTCCACTCAAGAACACGTTTACCCCAGCAGTTGTCGGTTCTTCTCGAGTTATGACCAGCCCACTGCCACTTCACAACATAAACAAAAATTAATAATTATTTGCGCCTGCACATATAATTAAATAAAATTGAATTGTATCGAAAAACACAAGCTTATGTATTTACTTAGTCTCGAGAAAACTTGAGAAGGAAGTTCGCCATGACCCTAAGTACATAGTAACTATTTACAGAATATAATGTTCGTCCATTGTCCTTCAACATAATGTGTGCAACTCAATACCTATTGGTAAATAACATACTTTATATACCTAACTACATACTTATTTTTATTATTATGCAAAATGTTATTTTGTATGTTTTTCCTGTTTAATAGGAAGTTGTCAAAAGGGACGAAGTAGGTACATTAGTGTAAATAATAACACTAATTTAAGGTCACTTTAGTATACAAAACTACTAACAAAACAAATTATGGATCATGTAGTCCGAAATAAAAGAATTTAATTTTTTTTTTTTACTTATAACAGCTACTTAAAATAAATAATAATAAAAATGCTGGACAAATCACACAGCATTATCTAGCCCCAAGCTAAGCAGAGCTTGTGTTATGGGTACTAGATAACTGATATACAGAATATAACACAATACATAGACAGATATTTATTATAGGTACATAGAAAACAACCAGAACACCCGGAACAAATGTCTGCAGATCGTACACACATTTGTTCCGAGGCGGGAATCGAATCCGCAACCTCCTGCGTCGAGGGCGGACCTTCGCCCACCGCGCCACAGAGGTCGTCATAATAGATAGGTTTAAGGCCCAGATAGGTGTGAATTGAGTGAATTTGGGTTACATTAAAATAATTTTTCTCCGTTATCTTCATCGAAAAAACTTTGAAATAAATACACAGTAATCTATGGGATATAAGGCAGATTCCCTTCAGCTCGAAAATTAAAAAAAAAACTATTTTTGCAAGTAAGAGTGATCGGCCGGGCTTTACTACAGACTTAGTTTACGTTGGAAAAACACCCAACAACTAACTAACTAAGTCTGAAGTAAACTCTCTCACCAAAAACCTTAACATTTCAACTGGTTACATAATTCTTTCACGAGTCAGAGGTCAGCTAGTCCGGTTCTACTCACGGCAGACAAGTGGACTCGTACCGAACTGGTTTAAATCTGGTGAAAAATAACTAGGTATGTATGCGGTGTAGTGCTTAGAACAACTTATAATCTCTAGCAAAGAATAAAAAGAATATTTCTCGCAAGAAATTTTTTTACTTGCTGTCTTGAGTCACTAAGGTTATTGACATAGCTTAAAGGATTAGCAAGCTGAAGTGGCAATGGGCTGGCCATATCTCGAGAAGAACCGACAACCGCTGGGGTAAACGTGTTCTTGAGTGGAGATCGCGAGTCGGCAAACGTAGTGTAGGACGCCCTCCGACCAGGTGGGATGACGATTTGCGAAAGACTGCTGGCAGATGCTGGATGCGGCAAGCTGAAGACAGGCCGCTATAGCGCTTATTAGGGAAGGCATGTCCAGCAGTGAACTAGTATAAGCTGATGATGATGATAAATAATATACGTGGTAATATAAGTGCTTAGAATAAATTATAATCATCATTAGCGAAAAATAAAAGGAGTATTTACTGGCAAGAAAATATTCAGTCCGGAGCGGAGTTAAGAAGTTGGCGCTGTTACACTATATTACCCCGAAGAAAATCCTTCAGTTCCTAGCAGCTGCATGGGTAAGTGGCGAATTCTGAGCGCTTCCGCTATAGGGGTAAACACAAAAAGTGGCGATCACAATAGGCCTACTAAGACCGCAAAAAAACAAAAGCCACCTTGAGCAAATAAAAAAAATACACTCGATCCACGGAAAGCACGTTAGACTAATTTCCCACTTCCATTTACAAATTGGTATGTATGAATCTGAGTGAAACGGAACGTCGTAGAAATTACTTGTCTATGGTCTATCTAGAGCAAAAAAAAGCTTTAGTGCCGTGAGCTTTGACAAAATAACCAAGGTTAAATTGTCTAAAGTCGTGAGGGATGCTAGAGGATTTTTACTCACGGGTTAAGAGCCTATACAAGCTCAAATTAATTAAAAAATCAAAAAAACATTTTTAAATTACCTTTGTTCAACGAAATAATAAGAGGAAATAGGTGTCTTATAGACATTCGTGATACATCGTCGGCCACATCTTCACTTTGCATTAGGTGAGAATGTGGTCAAAGATCTATTCATGATAAAAAATATATGCTACGAATATATACAGTGATCGTAGCAAGAAAATGCTACACCGAGAAAAATATACGACGTAGCTGTTAAGATAAGTTATAAAAAAAAAATACGGTTTCGCTCGCTACGATAACGCTACGAGTATAGAGGCTACGAAGTCTCGAGTATGCTACAAACGCGCTACGTCAATGGTAGTCAAATGTTTGACAAATGTAAAACGTTTGACTACAAATACCCATAAGTATGCTGCGAAAACGCTATGATTGTAGCGGTTACATTTCGCTACGACCACGCTACGAATTGTAGTTGGTCGTAGCTTAGCTACGAATACTCTACGAAGCGCTACAAAAGCGCTACGCTAGCATTGAAATAAAATAGCATCTACAAACTATAAAATTACATACTTAGGAACTTAACTCATCATCATTAGCCTATATTAGTCCAGTGTGCTGGACATAGACCTTCCCTAATGAGTGCCATAGCGCCCTGTCTGCTGGCCGTATCCAGAATCTGCATGCAGTCTTTCGCAGGTCGTCATCCCATCTGATCGGAGGTCGTCTTACACTACGTTTGCCTCAAAAACACGTTTATCCCAATATTCGATTCTTCTCGAGATATGGCCAGCCCACTGCCACTTCAGCTTGCTAATCCTTTGAGCTATGTCGATAAACTTGGTTCTCTGTCGGATGTATTCGTTGCGAATCCTTCAGAGAAACTCCGAGCATAGCTCTCTCCATAGCTCGCTGGGCGACTTTAAACTGGTGGAACAGTTAAAAATATTTAAAAAAACTTCAGGATGTGAACAGAGAAAGCTAGAGGAGACCCAGCAGTGACCAAGAAGTCCCAGAAGTGATGATTATGAAATTAATTAATGGTTTTTTCTCGTATTTATCAACAAGTCAGAATCTCCATTAGATTTGAGCTCACCATCAAAATTAACGATGTCTAATTTTGTTGTTGAAGAATTCACAGTGAAGTAACTATGGTTTTTGTTGGGTGAGTTAGTAAAAACTTTTCAAGGCTTTGCGTGTCATGTAATTATTATTATTACAAACTCCTACTTATGTTATTTATGGGGAAATAAAGTTTATTGTTAGTTATCATGACATAATTAGAATATCTAAAAACTAAGTAGGAATGTTTTTTTTTTAACTCATTAAGTAAAACAGCTTCCGTATTATACACGTTTTTTAGTAAAAAGTCTGTCAGTATTTACACACGGTATTATTAATACCTACCTAACCTAGGCAAGTATTATAAAATAAAAATAAAATAAAATAAATAATGCTGGACAATTCACACAGCATTATCTAGCCCCAAGGTAAGCAGAACTTGTGTTATGGGTACTAGATAACTGATATACGTAATATTATACATTACATAGATAGATATTTTTTATTATACATAGAAAACACCCAGACCAACGGAACAAATTTCTGCAGATCGTACACAAATTTGTTCCGAGGCGGGGATCGAACCCGCAACCTCTTGCGTCGCAGGCAGACTCTCGCCCGCTGCGCCACTGAGGTCGTCTACTTATGCATCTATTAACATCCATTCCTGCGAATCACCATACATAATTAGATGATTTTACATAAATATAAGACGTCTGTCTGTCTCGAAGCAATTTTATATCATTAAATTTGCTAAAAAGGTGGTCTTTTACAAAGTAGAGTTACTTATTTTCTTTTTTGGCTAGTTATTTTATAAGTCGGTCGGTACATATTGTACCTAACGAATAGATTATTTATAAAAATAAAGTTGCAGATATTATATAGAAAATAAATGATTTTGAATAGGAAATGGCATACTCATTCATAATCATAATAACAACTGCTCTGGTCTACGTAAGAACCTATACCCCGGTCAAATTCTAAATACAATGTTTGTAAACTGTTTCTGTTTGATCTTTTAGGTATATAATATATATTCAGTGTTTCAAATTATAACTTTCCTAAGTTATTATCTAGATTAAGTTAATCACCTTTAGTAGATGAAACATTCTCAGCCCCACTTGCACAACAATATTTAAATGTCTAATTTTGATTAACTTTGACGTATTTGTATGGTTTGACAACTCACTAATCAAAATTAAGAAAGTTAATTATCGTTGTGCAAGCGGCACTACTTTACCTACTTAGTAATACCATAGACCAAGAAAGGTAATTACTAATTAGTCTCTAATAATGTAATACCATAGACTAGTAATACTATAACTTGCCTGCGTAGGTACCTCTAAGTTTTAAGGTATGTTGCACTTACCACATATACCTACCTAGTAATTATTAGGTAGGTAAGGTATTTCTAATTTGTAATTTAAGTAGGTACCTGTAAAAAATACAAACATTTGTACGATCTGCAGATATTTGTTCCGGATGTTCTAGATATCTTCTTCTCACCTCACCAGTCCATAATGATCCATTGCTGGACACAGACTTCCCCTGATAATCGCCTTATTGGCTTTTATCTAAACGTTATGGGCATTAGCCCATAACCCCCGCACTGGGCATGCGGTTCGAGGACCGCAGTTTGGTGGTTCTTTCTATTCTGCAAGAGGCGCTGCTGCCAGCCCCCCGGTGTATGTCCCTTAGTCGCCTCCTACGACACCCACGGGAAGAGTTGGGGTGGTGCAAATTCTAAACCGACACCACACGGCTTTAACACTGATGTCTTCTTATGTTTAATAAAACATATCGATCTTTGTTATAGGTACCTTACCTACCTACCTACCCATAACACAAGTTCTGCTTAGCTTGGGGCCAGATAATGCTGTGTGCATTATTTTTTATATATTATTATTATTATTTTGAATTTTATATAATATATACGTAACTTAGGCTGTATTTTTGATTACCTCTTTATAAGTACCTACCTAACTACTTACCTCTCATTTTATTTACATCAAAAACCCTTCTAACAAATTAGCTGTTATTCTAAACAACAGAGCAATCACCAAGAACCTAAAAGAATCAATAAAATTCACATTAATTCGACATACGAGACATCAATACACAAAAAGCCGTAAAATGAATAAATCTCACCTTAATTTCACATCCAAAATATCTCAAAAACAAACACAGATTTTAAAACCACGATAACCCGCGAACTAGTGATGTGACACGTTATTAGTCAAGCTTTTTTAGTAAAAAACATTACAATAACATATTGCCTGAATAGATCGATAATGGAACGAGGGAGAACGTCTCTCTGGTACAAAAGTCGGTGCCGCACTGTAGACGGAAAATAAAATGGCGTTGGAATGGAGTTTGCGCAATAGATTTCCGCAAGACACGAGTTACAAGTTTTTTTATGGGTGATTATTATCTAAAATAATGAGTCTCTGGACTTTATTATTGGACTTGTAAACCTAAGAAACATGAATACCTACCTACCTGCTTATAATTTTGTGGTGGTAATGATAAATAACGCAAAGTAAATTTGTAGAGAGGTTTTGTTAAGTCTTTTGTACAGTAGGTACAATGTTTCTTTTGTAATCTGACTGAAAGATATTTAGCAGGCACCTTTTGTTATGTTATGATGCAGTCACGATGTCGTTGACCTCTTGATTACCTATCGCTAGAGGTATTTTATTGTTTTATCGAAGTTGCTGTCATAGTTAGTTTAAAAACACAACACAAGAAGGTGCGTTTTTATTAAGGTTGTAATGAACCTACTTTTACAGTACACGCTTTACAGCAGTTAGGTCCTAGGTAGGTAGGTACCTACTTACACAAATGTTTACAGCCATGCTTATTATTTATCTGAAAGTTTTGATTAAAATTACAGCTATGGCTACGCTACCTAAAGTTATTACCGTTTTTAGTTCTAAGTTCCGTACACGTTCCATTACGTATGTCATGTACCTACTTACTACCATAAGAATAAATTATTATTTATTCAAAAGCTACTACCACTACTACTAACTTTAGCTAGGTAGGTAGGTACCTATACAGCCAGGTCCTTTACAGCTATAAAGCTGTAAAGGACTTTACTTTAAAGTTACATATCTGTTCATAAATGGTTCATAACATAAGCACAGATTATTTAGTAAATGTTACTTTGGTTTATGTAGGTATGTGTGATAGGTTGATTATTAAGTATGTTTTTTTTTCTTAGCCCAAACATCACAAATGATACGAAGTAACATTACTAAATCTGTGACATTATCTTACTTTGGTGTAGTACCTACGTACGCGTACCTACTACGTTAGGATTAGGTATTACACAAATTGTCTGTCCGTCCGTAGTAGTCCGTACGAAAAGGAATAATTTATTGTAAAATTGTGTGAATCATAGTTAGTTACATGACGGTCTTTTAACGAAATTATAGTAAGTATCAATAACAGTATCCTATTGATTTATTGATTATACTATATCTTCATTGCACCATCAGTAAATTTACAGAAAATAGTTAAAAATAAACTTAATAGGTACCTATAAACCCAACTACATCTAGGGGCACAATCGGAAATACAAGAATATTTTTTTAAATTAAATTACGTAGGTTCAATGTTATACCTACATCTTATTTTCTAGTTATTAGTATCGTAAGAATCAATCATAATTTTATTAGGAAGTGTAGGTAAGTAAGGTAGCTCCACGAAGACGACGACGACGACGCGCGACAATGTAGACAACGCTCTACATTTTCCCAGCTCTACATCATGCTGCGTGATTCATGCGCAATAACTTCTCGAGAAGGGAGTGTAATAATTAGATTGGATTGAAAAAACTTTAGTCTTTTTGCGAATTGAAGTTATTTATATACCTACTAGGTAGTAGAACTAGTGTTCTACTACCTAGTAACTAGGTATAAGTAAAACCATAGACATAGAATTTTTTCACTAAGCCCTCAGAGCAATAACTACAGCATAGAGGGACCGCGAAATTTAAGTCTAGTTATACTCTTCACACTTATAACACAATCAGTGTGAAAAAAGAGGATAGGTATATAGATATATGGGTTGCTTATGGCAATGCTGTCCACTTTTTTCATCTCGGTAGTGATGTGCCGATTTTGCAGAAGTATCGATATTAATTTATTTTTAAAAGATAATTTAACTATTGAATTGAATGTTCATACGTTATTGTCATGTCTTTAGAAGGTTATCGATTCGATATGTATGTATGTATGTAACATTGTTGGAATTTCACAATATTCACATAATGTTACTCTATGTGGGTTTCTAAACACGTGTGACAAATTTTATAAGTTTTTGTATGTATGTTACTATACGCATTTCTCTGAAACACGTAATTGGATTGTAAGCATTCTTTCTTTGTTGGATTAGGTATCTCTTAACTTAGGGAACAGTACAATTTATCAAAATCAGTTCAGCAGTTTTCATGATACGAAATGAAATAAAAACAATCGGATCAAAACGATATTTTTAATTTGTTAAGAGCTGACCCGCCCCGGCTTCGCCCGTATGGATATTTCCATATTCTCTCACATTAAAATATTCTCTGGGCAAATATTTCAAAGGCTCCCGTCCTGGATTTGGGTGTAGATTCTCATCATCATCATTATCCTGAAACAATGAAAGCTTAGTAAAAAAATACTACCTGGCTTTAACCTTAATAAAAGTTCAATCTGCAGGCATAAAAAAATCACTGATATGCTACACTGTTTAGAACATATTCGGCTATGCTTAGTTCAATTAATTCTGGCTCTCGGAATCGCTTTACACCAGTTCTCTTTCTCATTTGGAGGCATACTAAAAAAGAAAACGATACCTTCTTCAATTTATCGGCATAACTTTATCGTATCGATAAAAAGTACCTATCTACATCACTAGTATAGAATTACCTTACAAATTATCATTTTTTAATTTGTAAATTATTTCGCGATTACAACATAATTTGTAATAAATATGGTTTGAGGGATCAATAGCAATCTATAATATGTATGGTTTTAGTGATCACATCCAAATATATCGCGGGATTTTGTATGAAAACTGCAAAAAAACACTTACCGGTGAAAGCTTACAAATTCATAGTTTTCTTTCCTTGATGAATGTGATTTACATGATAACACAAAACAAGCCATGTTATAAGCTTATGCATCTGTCCTTTGCACCTTTTTTTTAACAGATTTATGCACAAAATCTATTATTTTTTAGTAAAATAATGACCCAGCTCATGTATTTTTACATTCACGACGTAATAAGCAACTAAATCAAATACTTTGTACGGTTAACCGTGTACTAAGCACTATTGTGCTGTTTTGAATTGGTCGTGTAATAAGATACCAAGTGTGACCATTTGACATCTTCGGAATGCCCATTTAGCTTTAAGCCTACATGATAGATATGCGTTTGTCTCATAAACCAGCACAATCTGCGCTATAAGAGAGAAGAGCTTAGATATATCGTAATTTCTTCGCTCTCTCTATGCTGTAGTTATTGCTCTGAGACTAAGCCTATGAGGAGCCTATGAGTAAAACCATAGACATAGAATTTTCTCACTACGTTCTAAGCCTATGTATGAGTAAAACTGACTTTAAAATCATATTTTCACTGTTTTTCGTCTGCGGGACAAATAAGAATCCCTTGGAATTCTCGAGAGACAGAACTCAAACTTATTATGTTTATTTATAGGTAGGTAGTGATTGATAGGTAGGGACTATGTTGTTTATTAATTGTAATACAGTATATAAAGTCTTTTGTATAAAAAACAGTTCCTAACCCGCCACTACACTAAGCACTACAAAAGTTAGAGGAAAAGTAGGTACTAAACGACAAAAGATCTCGGTATCATTTTCTATGAAAGTGAAAGTATCATTAAAATCGGGGGCCAATACTAAAAAAAATAGCAAAGTTAACTCTAAATTAATTTTACTAAAACCTTAATTTCTCAATAAATACAGAACTTGAGAATAGGCATGGTAATAGAACTAAGTACCTATAATGAACATTCATGTTTTTGGTTTTTGAAATGATTAAATGAATTAATAAATAATAAGCTAAAACTTGATTTTTGGCTTGCGTTGCTCTGCCCTGTCTCGCTCCTATGAACGCAAAATCCTACGTCGGTCCTTTTCACATAAAATTGAGGTTGTCTAAGCAGGCCCATTTACTGCCGAACATAGAACATCCTCATTTTCTGAAAAGGATGATTTTCTCCGTCCACCCATTGGCGCGAGTCGTACGTAAAAGCCATGCAGTTCAATAAAATGTCATTGTCATCCGCCAACCCTTCAACTGTCACTGATTTGCAATCGCTCGGTATCGCCAGAGTTGCCAGATCTACTGATTTAGCAGTAGATCTTACTGATTTTTAAAGCTCAGGGAGCTTTAAAAACTTAAAATTCGTGAAATCTTAGTTAATGAGTGACTTTGATTAATGATTTCTTGCATGATGTTCCTCACGAGCCCAGGAAAGTAAGTAAGTACACTACTTAATTAAACCATCCGATTTTACAAAATTTTAGAGAAATGTAAATTTTACTTTGTAACTTGGGTACATAGTCATGGGTACATAGTAAAACAAACACGCTAGTTTAACTAAAGTAAATTATAATCGGTTTATCCGTTCAGAAACTATATTGGGACAAAATAATGTACAGAATAACACTTGAACACGCGTTTCTCGTGTCTGGGGCAATTTTTTTCTAAATCTGTTTTTTTTCTGCAATATATTATTTACTCGACTTTCTACTTACTTTGCCAAATTCGATCTGGCAGCACTGGGGGCGCCTTAAGAAAAGAAGTTGAACCTATAGTCGATAAGTCGACTTGCTGTCTTGTTTGTTGCTGTCACACACACGGTTTCGTAAACTTCGTTTAGTTTTTTAAAATAAAACAATACCCTCTCATGTTTTTACGCAAAAATCCTAAAAAATAACAGAAAATGGCTGAAAAACTCGAGGACTTAAATCTTCCGCAAACCGTCGTCGCTAGAATAGTCAAAGAAGCTTTACCTGAAGGAATATCGTTATCGAAAGAGGCCCGCACAGGTCTCGCGAAAGCTGCATCAGTTTTTGTTCTTTACGTGACTTCTGCATCAACAAATATTGTGAAAAATAAGAAGAGAAAGGCTCTGACGGGTCAGGATGTGCTGGACGCTATCCGAGATATAGAATTCGATAGATTTGTGGAACCATTAGGCGAGGCCTTCGAAGTGTACAAACAGATGACTTCGGCGCGAAAATCCGGCGCCGGTAAGAAAAAAGACGATGCAGAGGAACCGGAAGTTATTGAAGATGAATAGTGTGATATTAGACTGTGTAAGATAAGTTTTTGTAAGTTATTTGTTAATAAACTAATAATTAAAGCTGTGTACCTTTTGTACCCTTATCGTATGCATTTTATTTTAGTAATAACATGACGTAAAGGGTAGGTGAGGGCATTGAAACAAAGATGTTTAGATATTGGCCTAATAGTAGGTATTAATGCATCACTGCCCATTCTCAACTTGACCACCTTCATGGTGCAGCTTGTGAAGGTCCAGCTGTGGGCTATCAACAAGGGCCATCTCCTGTTTGATGTTTACTGGTGTTCAACTTCTGAGATTTTTTTGTGTGATTTGCAGGTATATTTTTTGGGGTTTTCTATGCATAACAAAAATATCTGTTTTTGTAATGAATTAAAAGTAAATCATTTACCCCCGAATACTCAAACGCATCTCAGGTTTAAGTACGTCCTCAAGTGACGATTTTTTGACACATTTTCATTAAATTATGTCAAAAAACAGTGATTTAAGATGCGCTTAAATGTAAGTTGCATTTGAGTATTCGGGGGATAGTTTCAAGTTTTCAGTGACTATAAATACCATTATCTTGTACCCTTAGAACAATCTCTGCTCATTTTTAGATCATGCTATGGATAGTTTATTTAACTTATCTCCGACTCAGGATGACATTACTGGAGGAGTATCAGCAGTAGGCAGAATCAAATATAAGATACTACTAGGATGACTGGGGCTGTGACCATCCTCTTAATCTCCGGCTCTGGCTTCCTCTAGTCAAATTATTGCAGTTATTAAGGTATTTTTGGATATTTTTTCCAAATTTGAACTATTTAATGCTGTAGTGTTTGTAGGCAATAGCTTAATTTTTTTTTATTATTATAACAAATTTGAAAATAGAAAAAATAATAACGGAGTGGACCAATCCCTGCCGCAGCTGAAAAAATTGATAAGAAACTAATACAAATTAGGTATTAGTGGCTGGAGTGAGACTCTCCCCTCCCCTGTTTGATTTTAGGGGGCAATTTGCCTACCTCTGCACTGCACCCTATTTCCGTAGCCCTTCAGATCATAAAATAATACAAAAATATCATTATCATCACTTTATTCAGGAATTAAATCTGTTCTTCAACTGATGAATGAGCTATTACAGAATAAAATTCTATATCTACCTACCTATCCTATTAACATACTCTGATGTACCCTTTCCAATACCAATACTGAAAATAAATATTCTTCCGATTATTTTTTTATAACTCTTATTTTAATTTTTAGAGAATTATTGGAAAGACTTAATCTTGCACAAACACTGTTCAGGCAACAAAGCACACTTCTTAAAGTAGGTTCCATACAGACTTGTGAAATGATTGATTGGAAATCAAACTAGGTAGGTACTACTTTAATGAAACAAAGATTTTTTTATTCTACGTGACACTAAAAGAAATTAGTTTATTATGGCAAGTATGTATCCTACATAGACAATTAAATAAACGCCTACTTAAGTGGCCAAAAAGGTCCCTCAATCCTCATCTTATAATAAGGTAAAAGAAACATGTACATGGAGAATGAATTGGACAATGTGTTACATGGGTCCAAAAGGGTCCTTGTCTCAGCATTGTTAATATTGTTATAGGTAGGTACCATGAGTACGAGTATTGCTTGCTGTCATGAACACTGCTATTAAGTTAGTGAAAAATTAGTTGTTAGTTGGGTCAATATCATGCACATTGCACGGCCGAATAATGTACACCCTGATAATCCAAGATCTAATATTTATATCAAGATTAGAATCATGGCAATCTGTAACAAAATCTTTGTACTATTTTATTATTGAATTATTGCATTTATTAATGAAGACGTCACAATTCTTTTATAACTGTAACATCTCGTAGGGGAGCACAGCTGCCTATATTACAGACTTTTCAGTCTAGGCATCTGAGGCTAATGCATAATTTGTTTTGAACAAGAATATATTTTTATGTGTATTTTCATAATGTCAGACAAACTGTTGTAATTATTTGTAATAATTCTTTTTGCAATAAACATCTTATCTAAATTGGAAGACATGCCACGGATTATCAAGGTGTAGGTACATTATTCGGCCGTGCAATAAATTGTCGTGCATTATAGTGACCCGAATTAGTTTACCTAATCTGAGTATCATATCAGCTGATAAAAAAATAGACAATTTTACAATGACATTCTCAGTTCCCAGCTTGCTTACAGGCAGGGATGAGAAAAATCTCATCCCTGTTTACAGGTACGTACATATTTAAGATTATTTATCGCGTACCTTTTGCTTTCTTCGATCGCTGTAACGCGGTTGAAACGTTGGAGAAAGGAAAGCAAAAGGTACGCGATAAATACCCGATAAATAATCTTAAGTATATAAATATGTTATCAAATCGCGAAAGTTTAAAAAGTTTTAGGTACGTAGGTACATCTTTTTTGCTCTACAGTTACGCATTCTTTCAATAATATCTGTTATTGCCTGAACAGGATAGTGTGCTAGTAGCATTAATCCTAGTAAAATCTACAGAAATTCTAGCGATTAGATTAAATTGAATGTAAGTTTAATACAAGAGACTTGTTGTGCCTACGTGTGTTCTTGACAAATATTATTTAAACAGGCCTTAATAAGTTTCTTGAAAAATAAATAGGTATCAACAGATTTTTTAAGCTTAATATTAGATGTACCTAAGAAAAGAAGGTAAAAACAGGTAAAAAATTAAACAAAAACCTATTTTTACTTTCATCTAAGGTTGTTAGTAGTTATGTGTTGCAAGATAGGCCGTAGGCAGTGTAAACAGTCTATTGTATTAAATTTAATTGAATAGCAACAAAAATTACAGCTTACAGACAGACTGACACAATTTACAAGTACATACAACACTCATTCTGACACAGATTGCTTACGACATAGTTCACATAACTTCCAAAATAAATTTATTGGCAGTATCAAAGTTCTAAATAAAATGTTAATATCGGAGGTAATTGTAGCACTTTGGCGTTCCTGTTACCCAAGTGTGGGTAGGTACCATTTCGACTTTGCCACATGCGCACTGTAGGATGGTTGGTGGCAGCCAGGTTAGCTGGTTGCTTCGATGGTCGCTAGGCGAGTTGCTAAGTCTAATTAGAGTTCAAAATCCGAAAAAACCGCTGCCATCGATTCGCTACATCTGGGCGACTGGATAAGCTAGACCTACCTACCTACTCAGATTAAAAAACCTGAATCTTACTAAACCTAAGGAATATTGGTAGAAAATATATTTTAACGACATTGGTATCATCCAAGCAAAGCACTGAAGCTTGAAACAATTTTTGGATTTGTAAGTTTTTATTAGGTAGGTAATCATTTTACTGTTCTCTCGTTCATTTTCGATTTCGACTTTTAACATTTTTCGCTGTAGGTACATGTGAATTTTTGCTTGTTTTAGTTTTTAGTTACCTTGTTGTTTTCTGTTATCTATTGTTATCAGTTTTTGTTAAGTTTTCATTCGCTGTTTGTTGACAATAAATATCTTCGATTCTAAATCGGAGCATAGGCGCTGCTTGCAATGTAGCCGGTCTTATACATTTTCATAAATAATGTTTCCGTCCACCAAGCTATCAACTTGCCGGTACCTACCTACGGCCGCGGCTTAAAAATTTAGGAACAGCTGCTCGCAACTTGAATTCGTAAATTATTGCGTTCCGTAATACCAAAAATGATGACTGGTTTTTCGACATTGTGGCTATTCTGTAACTAGACAATGTAAGCTATGTTCCTTAACAAACAAAACGTAAGATATAAGTACCTAATTATTTTTAATACAAAACCAATAGGACAAAAACATGTCAATTAACACGTAAAGTTAAAAAGCAAAAATATGTAAAATGCAATTGCTTAGGTACATTTTATTAAGAAAAACTAAAGAAACCTAGATAATTAATACTATTCGAATAGGTACGAAAAACAACATGATATAGTGGACATTATGCTCGAATTTCAAATAATTTTGGTAGCACGTTTGTATGGGCAAATCATCACCTGCGCAGGCCTCTAAATTTTTTATCATAGTTGTTACAGCGCGCGTCTTCGCTCAGGTGGTAGGTACTTGGATCCTTACAGCGTAGCCCGCTGCAGTCAGCGATAAATGGAGCCTCCATCACCAAAATATTTTGTTAAACAGACCAGTAGTTTCAGGAGGCCTATTTTAATAGGGTACCTTTCTTATACAACGATATAGTGTGAAATATAAAGGACAGCGACAGTTTTAAAGCTTCCAGATTTAGTGGCAAAATCAGAATCGACCTATTTTATAAATTCTGATAATTATTAGGTGTTTATTCTTGGTAGCTATCGATTATAACCATAACCCTAAAGCCGGCGGTGTTACGGGGCGTAATGTACCATTACAACGCTGGTCATCTTTTAAAGGTCAATGTATACGCTTCTACAACAAAACTCCTAGTGAGTTGCAAAATCTATCAGCAAATAAACTCAAACAAATTGTCAAAACTTTTCTGTGCAAAAAGGCGTACCTACACTACAAAATATCAGATTTTCTAGAAGATAAAAAAGCTTGGGACGGTTTTGCTCCAACTCGAAAAATAACAACTAACAGGTTAAAGGTTTTTTCGTCGCTTCTTTACTACATACCGAAGCGACAGAAATAAAAAATAACATTTATTTCCGTGTCAGTGTTTTATTTTAAGGATTTGACGTTTTTTAAGTGGTTCATTTTTGTATTTATGGAAATAAAGCATTTTTTACTTGATTTGATTTGCAGCGAGCATGATACATTACGCCTTCTGCTAGAATCCATCTCGTTGCTTGTTGCAAGCGCTTTCTTTCGCCGTGCTGACTGCACGAACGCTGTGCAACTCGCTGTGTAATGTTACATTACAACCTGTTACGCTGGTCAGTACAGTTGAGTAGGTAATGTTGCTCCTTATGGCTGGTATTTCGAAAAATCTACATTTCCATGATCTTTAACCTCTTAAAAAGAATGTGATAATGGAATCATACTGTAATGAGCTATACAATGTCATTGGAGTAAGACTGATGTAGGTATACAAGTTTTATATTTCAACTTAACTTTAACGCATTCTCTGCCCAGCGAATATTATTAGGTATTAGTATGTATTATTGGAGAATAAATCAAATCAAATCAAAGTCTTTATTTCCATAAATACAAAAATGTACACTAAGTGTACATTAATAAAAGGTCAAATTCTTAAAATAAAACATTGACATGGAAATAAAGTGATATTTTTGATTTCGGTCGCTTCGGTATGTAGACTAAAGTAAAGAAGCGACGAAGAAACCTTTAGCCTGTTAGTTGTTATTTTTCGAGTTGGAGCAAAACCCGTCCCAAGCTTTTTTGTCTTCTAGATAATCTAATATTTTGTAATAAGCATTTTTGCACGGAAAGGTTTTTACAACTTGTTTGAATTTATTTACTGATGGATTTTGCAACTCACTAGGAATTTTGTTGTAGAAGCGTATACATTGCCCTTTAAAAGATACATTAATTTTGTGAAGCCTAGTTGTGGGCACAGCAAGTTTATGTTTATTTCTAGTATTTATATTATGTATATCGCTATTTAATACATATGAATACCTATCTATAGAGTCTACATTTATAAACCAGACAAAAATAGGTGAGTACCTGCTACCTAAAATAAACACCCACACTATATTTTATTTTAATATTAATCCTAATCAAATGAAATAGCATTATATGCTGCTAAACCTCATAATATTTCTTTATTTGATAAAAGTTTGATGCCAGACTTATTATTAAATCTTTGAATCTAAAGGGCAGATCATATATTATCATTTTCTTAATTTATTTGTAAACTACTTTGCGGCATTTAAATCTTTAGAAATGTCACAAATTATTTAAAATACTGGTGTTCTGGTATTATCATAATTTAAATCTAAATAACTTATGTAACTATTATATATGATTTTTAAAGACATACCTACAAGATGTTTTAAACTTACTTAGCTTTTGATTGTTAACAGCCATTTTCAGTCCGATTGCCAAGGTAGCAATGATCAAGATTTCTTTTTAAAGGTAAGACAGCATACCAAATCCATTCTCAATGTTAAATTTTAAAGACAATATGCTCGCTTTTTTTTTATTGAATATACTTTTCATCGCATGTCACGAGTGACTTGATTTTAGATCTTCAATCTTCCTAATGATTTTTAGCATTATATTAGAAAAACAAAATCATAAAACAAGAAAACATAATATAATAATAAAAATTGTTTATAAAAACTTAGTAATGCCAGCAAAACATTAAGAAAATTATATTGAAGTTTAGTTAACAGGTTAACTTAGGTAGAGTAAAAACCAAAAATTGTACAAAATAAACATTTATTGGGATATAAATAAAAATACACAATGAATTAAACGAAACAGTTAACGTTCTATAAAATGGTTAATATTTACAAATTAAAGATATATTTGAAGATAGCAGATTATTTTAGTATTATTTTTTTGTTTATTTCATTATTCTCGCAGTCAAACTATATTGACTGTACAGTGTACAGTCATCTAGTAAAAGGTGTTTCAGTTTTACATTTTACGTAATTATGTCTCTACTTCTAAATGGGTAAATTTGTTATGGTTTTAAAGAAGGTGAATAAAGGTATGTTGTTAATAAGTATTAATAAATAAATGAGCAAGCTCAGCACGAGAGTACTAACCTATTAACATTCAAAAATTGGTATCATAAGCCAAATAAACTGTTAAATGTAACATATTTATGACACCAACTTAAAGATGATTTCTCAAAACTTTTAGAATATTAAAAAATAATAAATACATTTTTATTTCATTAATACTAACACGATAATTATAATACAATTGACTATCACTAACTGGAATAATTAAATTATTTACAAAAAATATTAAATTTTAATACACAAGCGAGCTTTTCACTAAGTCTATATTACTTTTATTTAAATCGATAATTGTCTTTTCAAATATATTTTATTGTTAAACCAAACTAATCACATTTTGGTTTTGTAAATATTTTGTAAAATTCTAAGAATATTTATTTTTTTAAATTTAAATTATTGTTGTGAAGTACATGGTCGTTCTTTAGTATTTTCGAAATTTGTAGAATTTTAAACTTTACCTTACTATTTGTATAGTTAATATTATTGAAATATGAGACACGCAATGATTTTGAAAATTGACCGATTGAGGTTTTTGGTCATAATATTTTCTTCTAATATTATTTTCACAATTTGACAAGACACCTAGTACTGATCGCGACGATACTAGAACAAGAATCTATAAACTACTTTTAATCAAGGTACGATATTTCATGTTATATTTATTATTTATTTATTTTATTAATACAGTTAATGGGTATTTTAAATATAACCCCAAATACTTTAGGTTATACTCAAATAATACAAAATTATACAAGATGTTAGGGTTCACATCCACAACCTGTATGCCTACATTAACAGGGTGTGCCAAAACTACTTTATAATTATATACGTTGTAAATTAACGAAAATTCGCTGTATATTTATTGCTTTAGGATAAATTGGAATGGTCAATTCAAAATGGCAGTGGATTTTTTGTATCTACGGGGTTTACTTATTTAATTTAATATTTAGCATTAATCCTCTTATTACGAATATTCACCACAAATTCATAGAACCAATTGTTTTAAATTTCATAACGCAGTTTCAACTATTTACTATATTAAATTTAATTAATTTGTTATAAAAAAATTAACATTTAGTAAGGGTCTTGGCGGTAAAACACAATCTTCTAAGTTTAAGGTACCTAATTAGCAGTAACACTTTGTAGTTATGCTAAATTGCTGACACAAGCCATTGGGGTATTAACTGATCTATAGGTAAAAGTTCCAAATAAGGTGCCAATACAGGTTATTCACCTTCACTACAAAACCGCAAAATGCATTAACTTGTATCTGCTATTCTGTTGCGTTCAATACCAATCTATAGCGATACGAGTGTCGCTAGAGTATATTGGTACAAGGGTACTGGGAAGCAAAAGACAAACAACACAACCTGAAATATACGAAATCGGCAAAAATTATTGACTTTTTAAACTTTTGAATTCACGTATTTTAATAATGTTTTTGTATTATAGTGCGTAAGCCTTTGTACTCTGGGTAATCTCTAAGAAATTAAATAAGTTCCCAAAAAATTTCGATTTCGGCAGGACTCGAACCTACGCCCAACCCTCAGTACCATAGCATAACAGTTGCGTAAATAGGGGTGTTATCAGTTCTATAGGGTGTCACGTAACTTGTGCACAAAACCGAAAGGGGCCATTCTGGACCCAGAGGGGATCAACTTGTATTTTTCTTTTCATTCGTGTACTTTTGCAATATTTAACAGTAAGAAATAAGAACTTGATTTGCTCAAAAGAGTTGGCTTTTTTATTTCCGACTATTCCTACTTATACTCAATTATGTAAATAGTGAGATTTAATATTTCCATAGTAAAAAAGTCAGGTTTATTTAAATCAAGTCAATGGGGTGAAAATTCCCATCCACCCCATTGACTTTTGTAATGGGGTGGATGGGAATTTTTTTTCCCAACCACCCCATTGATGGGGAAGTCAATGGGGTGGTTGGGAATATATCATATTTTTTAATGTTTTTCGCTTGTCTTTATTCATTTACTTTTAGGGAAACCATCAGCACACTATACTTAATTAGATGACACAATAGTAGTTGAAGGGCTATTGACAGGAGTCCACTGATAGTTACACAATAATGATGTTCCTTAAAGGTACCTTTAAAATGTAAATATAATGTCTGTAAATGTTTTTTCAGCAAAACCAATGTCTTAACATGAAATTCAAAAAAATATAAAAAATATTTTGTATTACAAAAAGTCGTCTGTTATTTCAAAACAGTAACTGAAATGTAGGAATACACGTTTAAAAACTTAAATATGCAGAAAAAATAATGCTCTTATTCCGAAAATGTAAAAATAAAAACTAAACTAACAAAATCATAGAACAAAAGTTGATCCCAGGGGGTCCAGAATCAGCCGAGAGGGGTCGGTTTGGTACATGTTTCGGGGCACCTTGTATAACTACTTATGTGTTTTCGCCATTGTATTTATTTTCATATTTTTTTATGGAGGTCATAACTACTATAACACCTTCAATAGGCCTAAATTGTAAATAACCATAATACTTTACAAAGTTTCATAAAGATTCATGACATTTTGCATGAATAAAGTAAACAGTACACAGTAATTACTTTTATAACCTGAGCAAGTAACATGGCATTCAGTATGACGTCATCTGTGTTGCTATCTCGCTCACTTCTAATCCGATCAGAGTAAGACGGCATAGAGCATAGAAACCTATGCTGTGTGTTTGACACAGCATAGGTTTCGAACGTCATGAGAGATGACGTCATTCTTAAATAACACTGTAAAGATGCATTCCGAAAAACGATCACAGCGCTGTTAGCGATTACAACGATATTTTGTGTTCCAAATTAGATATCGCGATATTGACAGTTGATTGCTATCATCAATTTGGAACACTCGTGAGCGCGCTCACGAGTCGCGGTGACAATGTCATTACAATATTATATTCTGGGTACGCTAAAAGCGATATCAATTCGCTCACAAGCGTTCCAAATTACCGTGAGCGCGAAAAGAACCGTTGATGTCTATCAGTCATCAATATAGCCAAATGTCACTTTTGACAGAGGCGTTCAATGATTTTGTTTTGTAGCGTGGTCGGTGAATGCGCAAAATAGCGCGTGTAATGCCGTCATCTATGACGTCACATAGGATATCGTTGTCGCTCTCACAGTAATACGGAACGCTTGTGAGCGCGTTAATATCGATTTTAGCGTAATTCGGCATGCACCGAAACACTGTATTTATATTTTGTTTTAAGATAATATAACTTGTGTTTGTTACTCAAAATGTATCTTGCAAAGTCTTTACAAACATTAACTACAGAGGTTTCTTCTTAAGTTTTATAAATGTAGGTGTTACCAGCTCAATTCGTTCAGTGTTACTAGCTATCCATTCAGTAAGAAGCGTTATGCCCGCCTATAAGTAGAGATATCATCCATTAGTGGTGTTACCAGCTAAAAACCTTTTTTAATGTCCAATTACCTTGTATTTATTTATTTTAGTATTATTTGCAACTTTTACTCGATTTATACATTCGATTTTTTATCTAAAGAGGTTAAAATATAATAGCATTGTTGTATAGTGGTTTAAGTATCTTGTCTATGGTGTCTCAAGACAATTTGCAATAGACGGTCGTGGTACTACCTCTATCCGTCCAGTTTTACCAGCTATCCGTTCAGTGTTACCAGCTATCAGTTACGTGTTACCAGCTCCGCTCAGTAGGACGCCTCGTGCCCCGCCAATATGTAGAGATCATTGCCATCTTCGCCGGTCAACGTGTTCGTTTGTAGCGAGTGCGATTCTAGGACTACCACCCTGGAAACACGGTTTTTTGTTAATAATTTCTATTGAACTAGGTAATTAAATAAAAAAATTTCGTCTGCAGTTAGCTCAATTGTTTCAATAGTAAATATTAGATTTAAAATGGAACAATTGGGTTTGTTTCTATTATTTGATTGTTTTTATACATTATGTTATAATATAAATAACTTCTTTTTGATTATATTCTGGCTACGTTTTAAGATTACCACTGTTACATTCAATAGACGTAATTCAATAAGTAAGAGAGACATAGATAGACGAGCCGCTCTTTTCATATTTACCGTTCATTGGTTCTTTTTTGCGCGTATTCAGAATGTAGCCAATGAGCGTCAGGAATAGTGTAAACTTAGTCGCCATCCTGACGAATACAGCGAACCACGATGCTTAACAATACGCCATGCTAACATACTGTTGGCTATACTCATTTGTCGTGCGGCAACAGTCTATAACTGCGGCTGCGGTCCGTAATCTCCTGCGTGACGTCGGCATTACGCAGCGACCGGCCTTGCACGCCGTGACGGTGGAACGCTAGCACGCTGTCTATAGACATACTGCCATACTGTCTGTTGGCTACAATACTAACATACTGTTGGCTATAATACTCACTTGTCGTGCGGCAACAGTCTATAACTGCGGCTGCGGTCCGTAATCTCCTGCGTGACGTCGGCGTTACGCAGCGACCGACCTTGCACGCAGTGACGGTGGAACGCTAGCACGCTGTCTATAGACATACTGCCATACTGTCTGTTGGCTACAATACTAACATACTGTTGGCTATAATACTCACTTGTCGTGCGGCAACAGTCTATAACTGCGGCTGCGGTCCGTAATCTCCTGCGTGACGTCGGCGTTACGCAGCGACCGACCTTGCACGCAGTGACGGTGGAACGCTAGCACGCTGTCTATAGACATACTGCCATACTGTCTGTTGGCTACAATACTAACATACTGTTGGCTATAATACTCACTTGTCGTGCGGCAACAGTCTATAACTGCGGCTGCGGTCCGTAATCTCCTGCGTGACGTCGGCGTTACGCAGCGACCGACCTTGCACGCCATGACGGTGGAAAGCTAGCACGCTGTCTTGCAGACATACTGGAATAGACAGACAGACATTATGCTGGGCCAACATAATATTTCACTTTAAAAGGTTAGTGCCTATGAACCCCAGGCGTTGTCTGTTGCTCAAACGATTAAAAAACTGGTGCTCAAGAGTACCTTATCATACCCAGGCATAAACACATACACCTACTACCTATACTGCAATATATGCCACAAAGCAGCTGAAGGAAGTTAGACTTTATTGTGTATGTTTTAGTTTAATAGTTATTTAAATAAAATAACACTTCAATTGGGGTTTTTGCTTTATAGTAAATAACTCGCACTGGGGCGATTTTCTACGAAAATTTAATAATGTCCCAAAGAATTTCGATTTCGGCAGGATTCGCACCCTCAGTACGGGTGCGCTCTAACCAACTAAGCAACGAAATCGACAAAGATCTCTGGGATCTCTTACGACTGTATCGTCGTTAGCTCCACCTACAGAGGAAACATAGAAGTTATCCAAACCTGCTCAGTGACTAAAGATACGTTTAGTACGATTAACGTCGCATTAAGTGTCGCATTGCTTTAAATTTCGGGTTACGTACTATAAAGCAAAAACCTATATATAGCATAGTTTTATGTAAATGTTCCTAAGTATGTATCCATATTTAAAAATTAAAAAACCCGATGAACTTAAACTCCAATAGCAGCCATCACCAGTTTTCGTTTAGCACTCATATTGTACCGCGCTCTAAAGAATATTATTTACTCACATATGCTATCGATATTGAAGTTGAACTGTATATGTGAGACTAGCCGCCCCCTCCGGCTTTCCTCCTCGCTCGCCGTGCGATAGCGGCCGTCAAATGACGGCGGCAGCACTGGAATTATGTCTACTACGTTTTCGTGGCAGACTAGCACCTGTAACAATATTACATGTAAGTAGATATTTAGTATATATTTTTATAGGTTAGGTATGTATGTATTTTTTTTAATTGTAGTATATTATAATATAGGTATGTGTTTATATTATATATTTTTAAGTAGTACCATAGAGTCACACACATTTTATTTTTAAGTAGTACCGTAGAGTGCACAGAGGTCTTACCCCATGTATATCCAAACTCAATAATACATGAAACTAACAATAGAAAAAGTCAAACTCAATCTTTTATATCTTTAGGCTTACAAAATAAGCACTTAGACAAGTCAAATTTAATACATAAAAAGCTGTATAGACAGTCATTATTATCAAATAAGAAATAAGATGTTTTTGATTTTATTCGCCTAAATTTTTTATCCACTCGTGGAAGCGTAAAATAAACCACTAGTAAGTTTATCATCGCCATCATCATCATCAACCTACTAGTCCACAGCTGGACATACGCCTTCCCTAGTGAGCGCCATAGCGCCGTTTAATGTAAGTTTATATAAAACTAAAATTAATACATTACCTATCAAAGTCTAAATATAATCAGATTTCGATACAAGTCAACATTATTTTTTACTTCACCATCACATTAAAATTTGCTCTAAGATGAATCGCTTTAAGCGATAAGGCCGCCGAATCCATTGCTGTTCTATTTTATATGTTAAATCTAAAATAATCTATTATTATAATCTATTATTTTTCTTAATTGGTGATGTATACAGTATTCTCTATCTATCTATCTCGATCTAACCCTTTGGTAACACAGGCGTCCAATTAAATAGTTTTTAATTTGTGGCTTACCGCATCTTTGTTCAGTTGATGCACAGCCCTTAGAGTGTGTAATCTCTCAGGCCGCGGGAGCACAGTGTTGGAGCCCCCCACACTCGCGTCCAGCTCCTCCGAGTGAAACCATGTTGTACCTACAACGAAATGAATAGATAGATAAAAAAAAAGCTGGACAATTCAAACAGCATTATCTAGCCCCAAGCTAAGCAGAGCTTGTAGAGATAGATAGAGATAGAGAAACATTTATTGACAAAACTCAGTTACAGCACAGACAAAAATGTTACTACATATAAAAGAAAATAACATTAAAGAATTATAATCTAAAATACAACAATGATATATACCTACCTATACAATAAAAATCAGTAAGGTAACAAGAACGAAAACAGGTAGGCTCAATGCTGTAACGGAGTTGATCAAAGGGTTCCACCTCAGCTTAATGCTTGTGTTATGGGTACTAGATAACTGATATACATAATACAATATATTGCATAGATAGCTTTTTTTTATTATACATAGTAAACGACCAGAACACCCAGAACAAATATCTGCAGATCGTACAAATATTAGTCCCAAGGCGGGAATCGAACCCGCAACCTCTTGCGTTGCAGGCGGACCTTCGCCCGCCGCGCCACAGAGGTCGTCAACGGATCGGTCGGATTATAGTACATTATGGTACAAGTGTGTAATGTTGGTGATTACCGCTGAGGCGCATACTAAGGCAAAAACAAGAAAATTAGGTGTTTTCGAACCCGTTTTCCGACGAAAATATTCACTGTGGAGCTCTGAAATTTATATATCCTGTAACACACATCCTGAAAGGTCCCTTGGAGGTTCCAAATATTTGCTGTTAATCATAGTGTAGTTGTTATACTGTTAGTTATAGTGTATGTGTAGCGGCTTCGAACCCACTTTTTATCGGCGTCTCAAATTCGATTAGTACCAAATTCAGTATAGTGATTCACATAGTTCATACCTACCGCTTGGAGGTCCATTAGCTTCGAAAAGCAGTCAAATTAATGAAATCAAACGTAAAAACGTATTTGCACCTACAAAATCTGTGATTCAAACCTGACCAGTTACACGTCGCCCAACCGCAGAGGATCCTATTATTTGGTTGATTATGGCACTACATAGTATGCTGAACCGAAAACAAGCACTCTTTGCTGCAGAAAGGCGCGCAGAAAGGTCCAAGGTCATTTGCCTTACTATTCGTCTTAAGAGAGCCGAGGACGGTAATCACCAATACACACGTGTATCATACGACGTTTTTCAACACACTTGTGAATAAAATAATCATTTTATTTAATAAATAAAAAGTTTATTTGTACTATTGAACACGATCTTTTTTGTATCGAAGCTTTTTAAAGGACAAAGCAACTCAACCAATAAAATTGATAAAACCTTTTTTCTCTTTTTTTTTTCAACCTATAACTCACTTCTGAATAACAGTAATGAAAAAGTCGCAGTTTGATTACAGATGTCACTTTTTAAAGAAAAAAGCAACTCAACCAATAAAATTAAAAAAACCTATAACTCACTTGTGAAGATGGATTTTTGAAAATTCCTTTGTTAAACGGAGTAATAACATAAAGTAGGTGGCGGCGCTAGTTTGGGTGGGGTATGCGCCTTAAACTTGAGATGCGTTTGAGTATTCGGGGGTAAGTCTACTTCTAAGTTAAATTAGATGTATATACCCACCTTAAACCAATTGTGTTTATCCATGTAAAAAAATAAATGGAAAATAAATAAATAATAATAATTCATTATTATTATTAGTGATTCTAAATGTTATTACTCTGTTGACGAATTTTTTAATGATAAATCTCATCATCGGCCTATACCAGTCCACTGCTGGACATAGGCCTCCCGTAATGAGCGCCATAGCGCCCTGTCTTTAGCTTGCCGCATCCAGCATCTGCCAGCAGTCTTTCGCAAATCGTCATCCCACCTGGTCGGAGGGCGTCCTACACTACGTTTGCCGTACGTTTTTAATGATTTATGTGTATGCAATAAATAAATGAAATGATGTATCTTACCACTGTTGCCAGAGTTGATGTTAATAAGCTGCAGCCGCAGTGGTTTGCGAGTAGCGCCCACACACAGTAACGGATACTCCAGTTCAGGCGTTATAACTAGCTCGAAAACCAGCAGTGGAGTTGGTAACACGCATTCTATGTTCTGTGGACACATTAATAGATATATAAATAAATAATGATGGACAATTCACACAGCATTATCTAGCCCCAAGCTAAGCAGAGCTTGTGTTATGGGTACTAGATAACTGATATACATAATATAATACAATAGATAGATAGATATTTTTTTATATACATAGAAAACGACCAGAACACCCTGAACAAATTTCTGCAGATCGTACACACATTTGTCCCGAGGCGGGAATCGAACCCGCAACCTCCTGCGTCGCAGGCAGACCTTCGCCTACCGCGCCACAGAGGTCGTCGTATATAATTAATTGACATGAGTTTAGTAAGAGTTGCAAATTAATGTGTGTTGTAAAGATTGTTTAATTTTTAGACTAAGTAGGTACATCTCTAAGAAATGAAATAAGTTCCCAAAAATTTTCGACTTCGGCGGGACTCGAACCCGCGCCCCTCCCTTAGTACGGTTGTGCTCTAACCAACTAAGCCACGAAGTCTAAAAAGCGTACAAAGCCTCCCCACCTTCCCCTAACTGATATATACAGGATACAATACCATTACATAGATAGATATTTTTTATTATACATATAAAACAACCAGAAAAAATACCTACAGTTCGTACAAATATTTGACTTAAGGCGGGAATCGAACCCGCAACCTCTTGCGTCGCAGGCGGACCTTCGCCCACCGCGCCACAGAGGTCGTAAATAAAACAAAAAATGAGTTTACCTTTAACAGCATAAATTTCCTGAGTGGATCGTACCACTGCATCAGAAACAGTCCAGCCGGCGTAGCGCCGCATAGATACTTGTATCCGTTGTATGGATTTCGACCCACCGCGCACACCGTACAACCTGGAACAGCAAATTATGGTTAACTAGCTGCGGCATGCGGCTTCACACGCGCTTTTGAATTAACCTATGTCTGTCTCCTGTTTATGTGGTGGGTTTTTAGTTTCGTGAAATTTGTTTGGTCGTGAAGGACGAATTTTTGTAGAAAAATGATGTTTTACAGGACAAAAAGCCTATGTTACTCTCTATCCTTTCAACTAACTCTATGCCAAAAATCAAGTCGATTGGATGCTTAGGGCGTGAAGGAAGGACAAACAAACAAACAAACTTTCACATTTATAATATTAGTTTTGATTATTTGGATTTTGTAAATTCAGTGGCGTCTTAGGTTACAATGGCCTCTTAGGTTATAATGACCTCTTAGGTTACAATGGCCTCTAAGGTTACAATAGCCTCTTGTTTACAATGGCCTCTTAGGTTACAATGGCCTCTTGTTTACAATGGCCTCTTGTTTACAATGGCCTTTTAGGTTACAATAGCCTCTTGTTTACAATGGCCTCTTAGGTTACAATGGCCTCTTGTTTACAATGGCCTCTTAGGTTACAATGGCCTCTTGGGATACAGCTGTTTGTGTTGTTAGTGTTCCGAACATAAAGGGCAAAACGGGACCCAATTACTAAGACTCCGCTGTCCGTCTGTCACCAGGCTGTATCTCATGAACCGTGATAGTTAGACAATTGAAATTTACACAGATGATGTGTTTCCGTTGCCGCTATAACAACCAATTCTAAAAAACAGAAAAATCATATTTTAGGGGGCTCCTATACAACAAACGTGACATTTTAGGTCGTTTTTGCTCGATGTTGATAACGGCAACAGGTATGGTAAGGAATGTATTGAGATTATTTATCGGGTATTTATCGCGTACCTTTAAATACAAAATAAATAATCTTAAATACATAGTTATCAAATCGCGAAAGTTTAAAAAGTTTTAGAATATTTATTTGTCGGAGAAGTTGATCAATTGACTACACAGACACGCTATTGACTTCGTGGTACTACGTCGTACTAGTTGATTGCAACGCAAGCGCCACCTCGCGGCGCTGGGCAGAGTCTGCCTATTAGCGATAAGGCCGCCAAATCCATTGCTATTCTATTTTATATGTCAAATTTTATATAATCTCTTTTTTTTTAATAATTGGTGATGAATAAAGTATTATCTATCTATCTATCTACCTCTTCGAGTCGGCGGGACGGACTGGCAGTCTTCGTTCAGCCGTCGCACTAATAAGTAGTGGAAACTGTCTCGCGTTCAGTGACGTGTTAATATACCAAGTGAAACCTAGTACTTTATTGGTTATCTTTATTGCTGTGTTAAAAAAACTACTCTAAATAAGTTGGCAAATAAACGTTTGTGATTTTGAAAATAACAGTGTACTTTCTTTGAACCGACACTCTTCCATACCCTGACCGACCGGAAGATAAGCCATGGCGGACGTGGACGCTATCGACGACCCTCTTCCGTCATATTTATACATTCACTTTAAAAGTAAGTAATTAAATTGTTTTTTTTTTTTGCCGTTTTTATAGATAATAGTACGAAACTCTTCGTGCGCGAGTTCGACTCACACTTGGCCAGTTTCATTATAGTTACCTCTGGTATCAGGCACGCGTGTGGTGAGCGCGAACCGCCTCGGAAGTAATCTCGGAGGCAGGACCCTCAGAGACTTGTTGCCGCGAGCGCTGAGCAAGGCCTGCAGCTCGTGTCGGTACAGCGATGGGGTTTTTCCTGGGGAATAGAAAAAAATATCAAGACAACAGAAACGACAGGTTATGGGTCCGATAACAGGGGAGTAAAGGTTCTCGAGTGGCGGCCGCGATACAACGCGAAACGGAGTGTTGGGAGACCAGCAACTCAATGGATTGACGACATCGTAGCGGTCGCAGGGAGTCGATGGATGGAGGCGGCTCGACGTCTTCGACATTCATGAGCTGAGTTGAAGGAGTCGCTATTCCACGAAATGACCCAGAAGTAAAAAGGTGGATTCATCCAGATTTTTTCTTCTCTACTTTTGTGTTGAATGTTTAAAAAAAAATTTTGAAGCACTAATTAATCATAATCCTGGACTGAAATTTGTTAGCCAACCCATATGCAATATATTTATTGACATTTAATTTAAAGATAAAATACGTTTCATCAAATAAACATCTCGGTGAAGGTCGTTGTATAGCGGGATCTTAGACTAAGCTTATTTATACTAGAATGAGTGTAGAACCTACTTTTTTTTTTTTATTGTTAGGTTCACAAAACTGGTTGTTACACAGGACAGAAAACTAAAGATAACATAAGCGTATTTATACTAGAATGAGTGTAGAACCTACTCGTTGTGAACACAGCTTGCTTAGAGTATGATCTATGTTATGTTATATATGTTATGTCTATGTTATATATGATCTGGATGAACGCGCTTGGATACATTTCCCGTGTGTTGGACTGCGCTTGTTTTCAATACAAACGAAGATACTTGCAAGCAACATTAGAAAACGCATTCACGCAACATGCAGCGTGGTGCGTTGCAGTGTTGATCGCCAGACGTACGTACCGGATAAAGACATGAGCACATCTTTGATGACGTGCAGCCAGATGGTGCGGCGCGGACAGAGCTGGTCCATCGCTGTCTCGTGCAGCTCGTTAAGGTTTAGTGTGTAGATGCCTTCCTCGGCGCCTGAAATAAATAAATAAATAATAATAATTATAATCTAGCGTTTTGTAATTTTTTTTATTTTTTAACAGGATTTAATAGAAACGAAGTGATAATAATTTATGCTGGACAATTCACACAGCATTATCCAGCCCCAAGGTAAGCAGAGCTTGTGTTATGCGTACTAGATAACTGATATACATACTATAATACATTACATAGATAGATATATTTTATTATATATATAGGAAACGACCAGAACACCCTGAACAAATGTCTGCAGATCGTACACACATTTGTCCCGGGGCGGTAATCAAACCCGCAACCTTGTGCCGTCGTAGGCAGACCTTCGTCCACCGCGCCACAGAGGTCTTCGAATTTATTTATTGAACTCACCTATTAGTATATGCTGGTCCCTCGTGTCCGGATGTATCCAAGATGCTGTGCAATTTATCCTTAGAGGACATCCATTGAATACCTGTATATAAAGTCCTATTAGGATTGGCAGACATGAGGAGTTAGACGAAGAGTTAAAGGGTTGACCTAGAATCATGAAATTTGGCAAGAAACAAGGTCTTATAGCACAAGGAAAAAATCTCAGAACTGTTATTTATTTTAAAATTCTTTATGTACCTTAACCCTCAACCTCGACAGCCTTTAACGGTCCACTGCTGGACGCAGGCCTCCCCCTGATAATCGCTATTTTGGCTTTTATCTCATGGGGGGTAATACCCATAATCCCGTAGCTGGGCAGGCGGGTTGGGGATCGCAGTTCGATGGTAGATCTATTTTGCAAGAGGCGCTGCTGCCCGCCTCCCGTATGTCCCGTAGTCGCCTCTTACGACACCCACGGAAAGAGTTTGGGTGGTCCAAATTCTAAGCTAAAAACTAAAGACTATAATTTATGTAATTGTGAATTTACATGATCAATTCTCATTTCGCATGTTAGTTTTGTGTCTCATTCTGTAAGCCCGACCATGGTATACTAATGATACCAGAAATTCGATGAAGATCAATTTAAGACTTAAGTATTTCTTACCTTAGAGAAACAAGCCCCCATATGCACTTTGGGCGTGGGCGGCAGACCGTTGGGCGCGGCACGCAGCGGGCTGCGCACGCGACGTCCACGCCCACGCCTGGGCGGGACCACCGGGGTCATGGAGGCTAGACGATAAATAGCATATTAGAATATGTCTGTTAGAATCAATTACAGTCGTACAAATAAATGCATACAAATTGTCAAAATCTCTCTATACAAAAAGGCATACTAGAAAATATCAAATTATCTAGCTAGAAGATAAAATAGCTTGGGACGGGTTTTGCTCCAACTCGAAACATAACAACTAACAGGCTAAAGGTTTCTTTGTCGCTTCTTTACTTTAGTCTACATACCGAAGCGGCAGAAATAAAAATATCACTTTATTTCCGTGTCAGTGTTCAATTTTAAGAATTTGACCTTCTAAGTGTACCATGTTTTATTTATGGAAATATAGAATTTTTGAATTTTGTATGATAGTCGAACAGCAAATACAGAATATAAAAGTAGAATGTAATTTTTTTTAATGCTCGACAATTCACTCAGCATTATCTAGCCCCAAGCTAAGCAGAGCTTGTGTTATGGGTACTGATAACTGATATACACAATTAACACAAAACATAGATAGATATTTTTTATTATACATAGAAAACGACCAGAACACCCGGAAAAAATACCTGCAGAACGTTAAAATATTTGTTCCAAGGCGGGAATCGAACCCGCAACCTTCTGCGTCGCAGGCGAACCTTCGCCCAACGCGCCACAGAGCTAGTCAAATTATTTATTTATCTATAGTCAATTAATCACCCCCTATATTCAAAAAACCGCTTCAACAGTATTATTTATCCGTGTAACAAGAAATACTTTTTATGTGTATGGAAGTTTATCATTATTATAGTATAAAGCATGTTAGGTATTATAGATAGATAGAAAACTCTTTATGTACCACACAAACACAAAATACAATACAAAAGGAAATAACATGGAATAAAGAAAGTACAAATGGCGGCCTTATCGCTTTGAGCGATCTCTTCCAGGCAACCTTGACCAGGTATTATAGTAAGTAGTGTATGTATAATGTCATTCTTTCTTTTCATATTTCTCAAATGCCGCCGTCTATATTGTTCTCTGTCTCGTCCATCCCAAGGTTGCCTGGAAGAGATCGCTAAAAGCGAAAAGGCCGAACTTTGTACTTTCTTTATTCTATGTATTTCCTGTTTTGTATTTTGTGTGGTATAATAAAGAGTTATATATATATCTATCAAAAAGACAATGATGGCAAGCTGAAGACAGGGCGCTATGGCGCTCATTAGGGGAGGCCTATGTCCAGCAGTGGACTGGTATAGGCTGATGATGATGATGATATCTCTATCTTATTAGTATTTAATATTATTAAGTTTAAAAGATATTTTGTTTCATTAAAATAAATAAATAAATAATGCTGGACAATTCACACAGCATTATCTAGCCCCAAGCTAAGCAGAGCTTGTGTTATGGGTACTAGATAACTGATATACATAATATAATACAATACATAGATAGATATGTTTTTTTTATTATATATATAGAAAACGACCAGAACACCCTGAACAAATGTCTGCAGATTGTACACACATTTGTCCCGAGGCGGGAATCGAACCCGCAACCTTCTGCGTCGCAGGCAGACCTTCGCCCACCGCGCCACAGAGCTCGTCAAAGTCAAGTATGGTATGCTCACCATCGTTATCCACCTTCGCTTTATCCCGCTGACTGTCGGACAAACTCCTCTGTCTGCCCACTCGCTCTTCGACGTTATCCGATGCAACCTGAACAAAATAAATAATTATATAATAAACTAAGATATTACACTGTGATTCTGTGAGGAGGCGGAAGAAACGCCTCTCCATCTGCTAGGAGAGTGTGGAGCGCTAATGCAAAAACGTAGCATCCACCTGGGCAAGCATCTGCACAGCCCAGATGAGATAAGAGACATCTCTTCGAAGAAAATCCTACAGTTCCTAGCAGCTGCAAGGGTTAGTGGCGAATTATGAACGCCGCAGCTTCAGGGGTGACCGTATAAAGTGGCGATCACAATAGGCCTATCATGGCCGCAGTGACACACACACAAGTTTTTTGGGTGGCCCAAAGCAAATAAAAAAAAAAAAGATATTACACCCATTTCCGAAAAGGGTCCTCATAAGGTTCTCTAATGCTAATGAAATTAATTAATGGCTTAATTTTATTAGGCACAAAAAAATCCTAGCCAATCATAACGCCTTTGCCCGCGAAACATGTGTGGTTGCTATTGGGTGATGGCTACGCGCAAAACTTCCGCGTCGCGATCTCTACATTCGCGAGTCATATTTTGAATGGGATACATATGAAAATACGTTGGTCCTTCTTTGTCTTCCCGTGTACATATCATAATGAGCGAGATAGCATGCGCCTCTGTTTTTGTTGACTTAAAAGCTTCACTCAACGCAATAAAGTCTATTATTTGAATGGCGTTGGCATTCGTATTCAGTCGGATTGAAATGTTCTCTTCTGTGCAGACGAATTTTGCCGATGCGACTTATTAAAATGGTGAAATTGTACCTCTTTTCCATTTTCATCCACCATATTGAAGATTTCATCCACTGATGATGTTTTCCTTTTAATTTCCTTTTCTAGTTCGCATTGACAGAATTGAGATAGGTCTATGCCTGGAACAAAAATTAAGTGATATATTTAGGGTTTCTGCTTTATAGTGCGTAACTCACACTAGGGATTTTTTTTTACGAAAATTTAATAATGTCCCAAAAAAAAATTATTTCGGTGAAATAGAACTTTTTTGGGACATTATTTTCGTAGAAAATTGCCCCAGAGTGAATTACACACTACAAAGAAAAAAAATCCCTAAGTTCATAAAAAATATATTTTCATTTATTTATTTATTTATCTATGGAATTATTGACTTTAAGCCACTTACCAGCTGATACCGTATCCGAGGTATGTCTACTGTGTTTGTTTCTGTCCGAGTCTTCCATATTCAGGCTCATGTCTATCTTCCGGTACAGTTCTTCATCAGACGATACTCCGTTAGACATTCTCTCGTCTGCTATCCGAAGGGTGTTTGCTATTTGTAGCGCCTGAAATTAAATAAGCATTTATAAGATTATGTGTATTTCCGTGAGGGCTGGTGCGGCGGCAGATCTGACCGAAGATCTCAAGAGGCGCAAAAATGCAGGTCTCGACATTTGCTCCCCTTGGAGTCGAGACCCTAGGTCCGTGGGGTACCGAGGTTCTCTGGGTTTTCAAAAATTATCTGGGCGTCTGGTCGGAGCGACGCGTGACCCGAGAGCTGGTGAGTATCTGGCACAGCGCATCAGCATTGCCATACAGCGGGACAATGCAGCCAGCGTCTTGGGCACGCGCATGACTGGTATTGACATGGATCAGTTGAGCTACCTAAAGTGTTTAATTTCATAGAAATTACCCGAAGTGAGTTTGGCTTACGTCAGTGATCATGGTAGATAACTGATATACATAGTACATTACCATAGAAAGATATTTTTTATTATACATAGAAAACGACCAAAACGCCCGGAACCTCCCGGACCTCTGTGGCACGATGGGTGAAGGCCTTCGATGGATGTTCGATCCCCGCCTCGGAACAAATGTGTGTACGATCTGCAGACATTTGTTCAGGGTGTTCTGGTCGTTTTCTATGTATAATAAAAATATCTATCTATATAATGTATTGTATTATGTATATCACTTATCTTCTAGTACCCATAAAACACAAGTACACAAGCTCTGCTTAGCTTGGGGTTAGGTAATGCTGTGTGAATTGTCCAGCATTATTTATTATTATTATGTTTAATGTCTATAAATGAAGTGTAATAATAATAATAATACTGGACAATTCACACAGCGTTATCTAGCATTGGCGGATACAGGGGGGGGGCCACGGGGGCCATGGCCCCCCCCCAAAACACCTAAACGTTCCATACTTTCGACTTAATTTTTCGATTTAATTAAGGTCCAGGTTTATCATACTCTTCTAACTTGTTTGGGACCACCCTAAACAAAATTTTCGGCGGCTCGCTACGCTCGCCGTTGCTATCAATCCATTGGTTTGTTTATTGCCGAAAAAAGTCACGAGAAAGTTGCGGCTCCGTTCGCCGTCTTCTTAAAATTACAAAATTATCTACTGCGGCTCGCTCCGTTGGTCAATATTTATATTCATATTTCTTAATTTCTTTACTTAGTTTTTAACAAACATCCGAAAAATCCGAAAAAGTTAAAAAAAAATTGCGGCTCGCTCCGCTCGCCGTTTCTTATATTTCCTGTTAGTAGTTGATGGTTGTGATTGTTAACCATTTTCTCCATATTGTTCTGTATTTGTATTTATGTTTCCGTTTTTTGGGGTGGGGTGCTTGGTAGTAAATCGCCCCGCATACCAGCCTACGCTACGCCGCTATTGGTAGGTATAATAGGGATAAATTTACAAAAATACTGAAGCACTTCTCTATTATTTACTGACCGAAAAGCTAAATATTTAAAATACCTAGGTACTAGGTATCAAATTTTATAGGTTTAACTTGACATTGAATCAAAAGGTTAAGCCAAAAATTGCCGAATTCATTTTTAAACTAAATAAATCATTATTTTATACCCTTAGATTAAAAATGAATTTCTATTCGGCGACGCGACGTACACGTACCTACCGCGCCACTTGACTCGATAATACGACATGTTCATTCCGTTTGAGTCGAGTCTGTTATTCGCAACGTATGCATACATACAATTTAATTTAAAAAAGTTAAAAAGTCTTTATTTTTTGTTTACTTTTGATTTTTAACCCTATATCTGAACTTTGTCAAAATGGCCCCCCCCAAAATGAAATCCTGGATCCGCCCCTGTTATCTAGCCCCAAGCTAATCAGGGCTTTCTCTTTGTCTGTGCCTTGTTTTTTTGTGGTGTACAATGAAGAGTTTTGAATTGTATATAACAATTACCTTGAAATTAGAGACAGAGATTTTCTGTTTGCTGCAAGCCTCACAGATAACGATACCAGAGTCCTGGTTGTGGTTGGAACAGTGTCGGTAGTAGCTCAGGATGTCCCCGTTGGAGTTGCAGGAGTCGCAGGAGCATTTCGGTGCTACAGATCTTTGTAGGTCTGGAATCGATACAAACAAGCTGTTTACTATACTGGACCTACCAAATCAAATCAAAAATGCTTTATAAATACAAAAATGTACACTTAGACAGACGTCATATTCTTAAAATAAAACACTGACACGGAAATAAAGAGATATTTTTTATTTCTGTCGCTTCGGTATGAAGACTGAAGTAAAGAAGCAACGAAGAAACATTTAGATTGTTAGTTGTTATTTTTCTAGTTGGAGCAAAACCCGCCCCAAGCTTTTTTATCTTCTAGATAATCTGATATTTTGTAGTAAGCCTTTTTGCACAGAAAGGTTTTGACAATTTGTTTGAATTTATTTACTGATAGATTTTGCAATTCACTAGGTGTTTTGTTGTATGACCATGACTACGCAGAAGATTGTATAAGCATTAAAATTGGAATATATTAGTGGGTTCTAAATTCAAACACAAAAATAGTGAATAAAAGCTGCTTTTTATTCATTGTTTTCTTTCAGTGAATATAATGAGCTTTTTAGGGGGGGGCCGGGGAGTGATACTATAAAATTAACGCATTCACTGCCCAGCCTCACACGGAGCCGGAGAAGGGTTCTACATCTTGGGCCATGACAGTGTTAGTTTAAAAAGGTTAGGTTTTATTTACCTGAAAGCGTGTGGTTTTGAGTCGGTTCCGGCTTGGGACAGAGACCGCATTCACAGTTCGCGTTTCTAGGTTCTAAAACCTGCAATAAAAATTAAATATTACAAATAGGTACATACTGTGAACATTTTGACGACCGATGTGGCGCGGTGGGCGAAGGTCTGCCTGCGACGCAGAAGGTTGCGGGTTCGATTCCCGTGTGTGTACGATCTGCAGACATTTGTTCAGGGTGTTCTGGTCGTTTTCTATATTTAATAAAAAATATCTAATACACTGTATTATATTATGTATATCAGTTATCTAGTATCCATAACACAAGCTCTGCTTAGTTTGGGGCTAGATAATGCTGTGTGAATTGTCCAGTATTATTTATTTATTTTATTAGGGCTTCGGCGACAGCTGCTCGCAACTTCAATTCGTAAATTATTGTGTTCCGTCCTACCAAAAATTATGACTGAAAACTTTTTGTATTTTCTTTTTGTGTTGTTATTCTGTAACGACACAACGTAAGCTATGTTCCTTATCAAACAAAACGTAAGGTATTGTTGTTTTTAATACAAAACAAATAGGACGAAAACATGTCATTTTCGACGTAAATTTATGCAAAATTGCATTTTTAGAGAAGTGGAGGAAATTGCATCATTGCACCTATATAAAAAGAAACTCACGCTTACTATATCATGAATTTACTAACCTACTATAGTAGCGACTGTTTGACAGTTTTAGATATCACTATCATCATCCACCTATATCAGTCCACAGCTGGACATAGGCCTCCCCTAATAATCACCATAGATAGAAGATAGGAAAACAACAAACACGATGCTCAAGATGAGCCGTGAGGACTTAAGAACAATGGTGGGTCTCATCACAGGCCACTGTGAGCTGAACCACCATCTTTTTAAGACAGGAGCCACAGACGTCAGCCTGTGTCGTGGCTGCCTCCTGGAAGAAGAAACTGTGGTACACTGCACGGCCACAGAGGAGGCCAGATTGAAAAGCCTCATAGAGACATCAAACCTGTCCACACCCATAGGAAAGCTGAAACGAAGCTGTCAATCTCCAAAAGTCCTGCTCCGGTACTTCAAGGAGCTGGGCTGGTTAGGGCCTAGTTGGGCAGGGGTATAATGAATACACTCCCATGCGAGATGTCAGTGCAGATCCCAGTTCCCCCACTTAGAATTAGAGCACCATAGCGTTCTGTCTTCAGCTTACCGCACATCTGGATGCAGTGTTCGCATTCCACCTGGCTGGAGGGCGTCCTACAGTACATTTGCGGAATCGCGATCTCCACTCAAGAGCACGTACCCCAGCGGTTGACGGCGACATATCGACAATTCAACATCATCATAGATATTTGTTATACCACTGCCGCCACCAACAAAAAATGCAAATAAAAGTAAACAAAATCCTTAGAATTTAGCAACGGCAACACCTCTCGTCAAACGAACTAAATGTAACTTTAGTCTTTGAACATTGGAAACTTTAATGTTTTCTCTGTAGGTGGAGCCACCGGCGCTACAGTCCGTAAGAGGTCACAAAGATTTTCGTCGAAAATCTTTGGGACCTCTTACGGACTGTAGTCTCTGTCGGTTACCGACAGAGACTTCGTGGCTAACCAACTAGTTAGAGCACACCCGTACTAAGGGTGGGGCGCGGGTTCGAGTCCCGCCGAAGTCGAAAATTTTTGGGAACTTATTTCATTTCTTAGTGAACAAATTACCTCATTCTCGTGATCCACATAAAGTATGTCATCTCCCATTTTCCTACAAAGCGGGTCGTCTATCGAAACGCGAGACGCGCTCGTGAGATTCGACGCCATATTCTGATAAATATTCGTAGTTGAATTATTCAAATAATTCTGTTTCAGCTGGATACACTGGGACAAATGCTGGTCGTGTAGCGACGTGGCAGTGTTGCCAGCTTGCATCGCGGCTGTTTCGGCGGTTAGAGGTAGTGTTGCCCTGCAAAAAGGGAAGAGTGAGTCCCTATTTTTGGGGAGTTTTTATTAAGCTTGGGGTAGTGCTGTTAGAAGCGACTGTTAGACACGATTTTGTTCCTATGCGATGTTAAATTTTTTGTTATAACAAGTGGTGCTGGTGTAAATATTCAAAAACTTTTTATTTAGCTTTTAAGGGATTTTCTTTTTAGGTTTTAAAATTGTAGGTCTAAAGGCTTTATTCTAAACTAACTACATGCTACATGCTAAATACACTATTACAGAATCTTAATGCCAAAGCCAAAATGAGGTTTTCTTGTATTTAATATAAAAATACACATTTATTGTTATTTATTTCGTGAGAAAGTGAAATTAAAATTATTTAAACATAACAAAAACAATACTAAAAGATTACAGTAACCTTTATCCTGTAACAAAAAAGACAATCAAAGTTTTTTTTACATATACATAATTCGTTAGGGCATATACAACCTCGTTTTTTTGTGAAAAGGATAGATATAGGATTTAGCGTTCATAAGAGCGACAGGGAGCAAGTCCAAAAATCAAGTTTTAGTTTATTATCTATTAATAAGGACGTTATTTGAAAAAAAAACCGAAACAAATCAAATGTTTTATTATATTTAGGTCTATTATAATATTTTCAAAATCTTAATTTCTGTATTTATTGAGAAATTAAGGTTAAGTAATATTTAAGGTTACTTTACTATGCGAAATTATTTCTATCGATAAAATTTTATGGAATTTCGAGTCGAGTACGAAACATATGATCGATAGAGTAAATCCTGAACTCCACCATATAAAAAAGTCAAAGAAAAAATATTTTTTTGTACTTTAGATGATATTTAGATCCGATGGGAGTTGATTTAAGGTAGCATATGCCCATTACATGCATATACGTTTTTTTGTATATACATAAACGCAAAGCGATCTACGAAACATATACATACAAAAATGTACATGCAAAAACCTCGACAGTACCTGAGCATTAGTTCTTCATCAATATATTGCAAGAGGCTCCTAAAACAAGAGAGACGACTTACAAACATGTGCCACGCGCTTGCCTTTTCAACTCTGTGGCTTGGAAATGTGGTCTAAATTTGTACGACAACTCATCAGGTACTAAAGGCGAAAATCTTTAATAACAACGAAAATGACAATTAAATAATAGAAACAAATTAGAACTAGTATATACAATTGCAACAATTGATCTAACTGCAGGCTGTTGCAAACAAACTACAGGTAGCTCAACTGATCCATATCACAGAATTCATCTCATCTCAACAGCCTACAATGGTCCACTGCTGGACTTAGGCCTACCCCTGACTTCTTATCTTATGGGGGTAATGCCCATAATCACATAATCTCCCATTTTCCTACAAAGCGGGTCGTCTTTTGAAACGCGAGACGCGCTCGTGAGATTCGACGCCATATTCTTATAAATATTCGTAGTAGAATTATTCAAATAATCCTGTTTCATAGCTTTATAGTAGGTACGTTACTCGCACCTGGCCAATTTTTCACGAAAATTTAATAATGTCCCAAAAATTTTAGATTTCGGCAGGATTCGAAAACGAAGGTGGGGCGCGGGTTCGAATCCTGCCGAAATAGATTATTTTTTGGGACATTATTAAATTTTCGTGGAAAATTCTGCTTCAGCTGGATACACACACATATATCAAAGATTTAATAATACTCAATTAAAACTAGTATTTACAATTGAAACAATTGTAAATAATCAGAGACTGTATGTCAATGTCAACGACTGTGTGTCAGAGATTGTAAATACTATCAGACAGTTAGCTAACTGCAGACTGTTGCTAACAATCTACAGGTACTCGACTGATCCATATCAATACCAGTCGCGCGCGTGCCCAAGACACTGGCTGCATTGCCCCGCTGTATGGCAATGCTGATGCGCTGTGACAGATACTCACCAGCTCTCGGGTCACGCTTCGACCAGACGCTCACACAATTATTTAAAAAAACCCGGAGACCATCGGTACCTATCTGCCCGAACAGTCGAGCTACCTGTTGATTGTTTGCAATTTGCAACAGTCTGCAATTATCTCAATTGTAAACTAGTTCCAGCATGTTTATATTATTTGATTGTAATTTTCTTTGCGACTTCAAAACAGGAGGTTCTCAATTCGTCTTATGTTTTTTTTGTTAACACATCAAATCGCGAGAACGACCAAGGTTTACACAGGGTTGATCAAATTAATCTTTAGACCACATTTCCCTATTAAATACTTCACACTTAAGGCAGCGAAACAAATTCTTGCCGCGAAACTTAAATGAAACTTAAATAAAACTCAAACACACATCTCTCAAGAAAGTTAAAGCCAAACATCTTTGCGTCCCGAAACCAACATGCACCGTGAACACTATTACACTAAACTGTGCGCAAACACCAAAATTTTGAAAAAGTACCATCTGCCACCAAAAAATTATATGTCAAGGTTAGAACCAAATAACCAAACAGTTAAATAATAATAAATTTTGATTGTTTCTGTCCGAATACCTTAAACTCATATTAAATATATCTTCACCAGTCACCACCCGACACCACTTGCTACAAAATATAAATAAAATAAATATAAAAAATATACATAAATAAAATGATTCGTCACTTTGATATTGATTGAGTTTTAGGCGCGTAGCACACCTCCGCCACAACGCGAACAGCGTCAGAATTAAGTATTCCCCTATCTCTATGTAGGTATATGGGTTCAAATCCTACCGCCAATCGTTGGAGATACGGAGATCAAAACTACATGTTATTTATAATTTCCACAGTAGTTTCACCATGACTTGTCCGTCGTACCACAAGCGGAACAAAGGCGAAACAGCCTGTTCTTACGCATGGATTTGACTATGATTCTATTTCTTTTACCGAGCGGTTCCGGCAATCGGCTTGGACGCCAGCTACATCACCGCTGACATATCGCTGTAATACCGCGTTTGTTTCGCATGTATCAAATGCAGTCGAAATGTTTATTCCACTATTCGAACGTCGATCGATGTAAGTAGTACCTAATGTTGCGCAGCGGAACTCGTGTTGCTGTTTCGCTGCTATGGTTTCGCGGCGGAGGTGTGCAACGGGCCTTAGTCAAGATTTTTGTTAGCACAAAAATGTAGTACGGTGAGAAAAAACGAAAATTATTCTGTTAGATATGTCAATTTTAAATGCTTGGTTTAAAAGAGAAGTTATTAAAGTTATGATATTATATTTATTATTGATACAGATTAAATAATTTCTAAGAAAAGACTGCTCTTTAATCAAAGGTAGAATAAAAAAAAACTAAGTACTTTTCATCTTTACATCGTAAAGTATGAAAGGGGAACAGAAAGGACTATACCCAACCCAGTGCTGGGCAAAACGGCTTCTCGACACACGCTGATAATTCTAGCCTATAGCCCATTTTTTCTAGAACCCTGTAGTATTAATATACCTAATTAAATTCGAATATCAAAGTGACTATATAAAACTTAACAAGCACAGAATATAAACAAAACAAAGTAATATAGACCCAAACATGATTGAAATAAAACTCACTTTTCGCTCTGGGGCAGCGTGTCTGTAGCAAGTTCTGTAAGTGGATTGTGTTTGGGACATGACATTAGTGATGACACGCTCCAGTCTTCGCTGGACTGCCGGTGGAACGCTGAAAAGAAATCAACCTTATTACAATACGGTTATGGTTGTAATTTATGACTCTTTAGTCTAGCGGTAGCGTGTTGAACCGTAGATAATGAGGTCCCGGGTTCAAATCCTGGATCGGGGTCGGACCAAAGTTGTTATAACGGGATATAAAGATGAAAATATTTAGTGTAGTTTAAAGTGTTTATTTGTAACTAAAACTTATAATAAACCTACAATTACAAAGACTTAAATCATAACATAATACACAAAATATAAATGTAGAAATGATGAATACATATTTAACGTCTTAGCTACAAAGTGGTCCCAACTCAGCTTATGTAGGTGTTTCACAGAAAAAAGCCTGCGCTGGTTTTCTGCTGGTAACACTTACGCGATTAATTTAGTAACAATTACGCGCAAAACTTTCTCTGATAAGCTCTAGCAAAATGTAGTCAGCGTTGTAGAAGAAAAAACCACACCAACTACAAAATGAAAATAAATCGATCAAATCGACGTCAACTAGTTTCGTCTCTCCACGAGACATCATCAAAAGACCACAACACTCGACCCTGACACTGACAGCGCCAGCAACACCGGCGGAGTTCCACCAGAGCTGCTGCCACTCCGAGCTCAACTTACACACTTGCACAACGAGCGTGACTTGGCTCGCGGAGCTCGGAGTCACAAAACAGGGGGTCAATATAATGCACGACAATTTATAGTACGGCCGGATAATATTATACACCTTGATAATCCGTGTCTATTAACCAATTTAAAATTGGAAGCCATGACACGGATTATCAAGGTGTATATTACGGTGTATGTACCGGCGCTACAGTCCGTAAGAGGTCCCAAAGATTTTCGACGAGAACCGACGAGACTTCGTGGCTTAGTTGGTTAGAGCACACCCGTACTAAGGGTGGGACGCGGGTTCGAGTCCCGCCGAAGTCGAAAATTTTTGGGAACTTATTTCATTTCTAAGGTGTATATTATCCGGCCGTACAATAAACTGCCGTGCATTTTAGTGACTAGGGTTTGAGTCCCGAGACGTCTCGTGTCTCGAAGTCCCGGGATTTTCGTGTCGAGACTCGAGACGAGACAAGATTGTGAAATTGTTATGTAATCATTTTTTATTTTCAAATAATTGAAGAAGCCTAGCGACATCTGTAGTTTAATGAATAATTATACGTAACTATACGAAAAAATAAATGCGTTTGCTGAGCCTTCATCATGCCGCCATATTGACGACTGATGTGGCGCGATGGGCGAAGGTCTGCCTGCGACGCAGAAGGTTGCGGGTTCGATTCCCGCCTCGGGACAAATGTGTGTACGATCTGCAGACATTTGTTCAGGGTGTTCTGGTCGTTTTCTATATATAATAAAAAATATCTATCTACGTAGGTATTGTATTATTATATTATGTATATCAGTTATCTAGTACCCATAACACAAGCTCTGCTTAGTTTGGGGCTAGATAATGCTGTGTGAATTGTCCAGCATTTTTTTTTTTATATTGGTTGTTCAGTGACGTTTGGATTATGATTGTCTGTGTTTCATTTATGTGTGTGTGTGGTGTTTCTTTTGCACACAGCTTTTGTAAAATCGACGACGCCCATAAATCAATTATTAAGAATCACATTATTGTTAAAGTTATTAATATTGAATTCTCTGTTTAATAAATATCGATTCTTTACAAAAATATCCTTTTTTAAAACGTTTCACCAGAAATTAACCCAATTAAAATTATTAAAAAAACACCTTAAAAAAAAACAAAAATACTTAGGTTCTGAAGTCCCGGGACTTTCATTGTAGACTGTCTCGTGACCCAGGACCTATAAATTGTCGGGAACTCCCAAACCCTAATAGTGACTCAAAAACGAGACTTATGATGACGTCTCCATACTATCGACCGATAGTCAAACCGAACTCAGGACTCTGGTCTTACCATTGTTCCTCTTGATAGTGTCTCCATCACACCTGGTCGGCAGTACATTATGGCTCTTAGCTATAGACCGCACGCTTAGATCATCATCCGCGTCCAGGTCGACGATCGGCGAGTCATCGTAAACGCCGGATTTACGGGAATCGCGGGTGTCTGTTGTTAATCTGTAAGTAATAAAACAATGGGAAATTGTAAATACAGCTAAATAATATTGTCAATTGTGTAATAATAGAATCCACAGGTGATCGGAATGCTGGTTTTTATTTCGGTCAACGAATTAGCATTGCCATTCAACGTGGCAATGCTGCCAGCATTCTGGGCACTCTGCCTTCTGGTGACGGCTTAGATTTTTAGTAAATAGATGTAAGTGTAAATATTAGTTGTAATTATTTTTTGCTGTTAAATAAATAAAATGCCTGAATAATATTGTATATATGTATAAATATAGTATATTATTTACCACGTCTGTGACGCAGTGGACAAATAGTCGAATGAGACACGGAAATTTATCAGGTTGATAATTGCATACTATATATCTACTATTATAGTGCTAGCATCTATACTATTATAGGAGCTAGATTCTGCATTATGGTGCTAGCGAAATATCTGCAATAAAAGTGCTAGTATCTACAGTTTTATAGGTGTAAGTATAGTGCTAGAACCAGTACTGCTATAGGAGCTAAATATCTGCAACCATAGTGCTAGCAACTATACCGATATAGGTGTTACATATTTGCAATTATAGTGCTAGCATCTATACAGTTATAGTTGCTAGATATCTGCAATTATGGTGCTAGTGAGTTTGGATGCTATCCGCTGTGGCATATTGGATATCTAATGTACAAACCTGACAGCATCGTCCGCGTCTATAAGCGAGTGAGGTCGCGAGCGCGGCATTACTCGCCGCCCGCCGCGGCCCTGCGTGAGTTTGGATGCTATCCGCTGTGGCATGTTGGATATTGCCTGTGGAAAGAAAAAAAATATTGTTAAAACTATCGGAATTTAAAGAATCCACAAACCTCGTTTGTGTTGGAAGAACAAGGTTTCATTCTTCAATAACTAAAGACTTCTTAAGGGTGTTTTTTTTTTTCAAGACAAAAAAGTATCTTCATTAAACCGCTTACATTAATAAATAAGTTGATTTATTGATGGCGACGTCTGTGACGCGAGTAACCACTTGTAAGTGGCAAACCAGCTTAAGAGCGCAGCGAGCTGCCTTGTGTAACGACAAATCATCCCAGAGCGATGTGCGAAGCGAGCCGCAAACATTCACAAAACACGATGTGTAAGGGAGCGTAGTTCGCACACAGAGCGGTTTGAAGCAAGCATTGCTGTGTGAGACATTACTTGTCATTGCGTCGAGCTAAGCGAGCCACATTCACAACGTTGCGCTGTGTGCTGCTCTGTAGCGTGAACAAGATTTTTCACGTACGCAGCTCAACCGCGGCTTTTTTTATCTCAATGAAATCTCTTAGTTTGTAGCTGTGTATTTATTTTTGTTTTCCAATGCAGAAAACAAAAGTTTTCAATCAGTGCGTCCTACCCGTCATGACCTACGGAGCTGAGACGTGGACACTCACGGTAGGGCTGGTCCATCAGTTTAAAGTCGCCCAGCGAGCTATGGAGAGAGCTATGCTTGGAGTTTCTCTGAAGGATAGGATTCGCAACGAATACATCCGACAGAGAACTAAGGTTATCGACATAACTCAAAGGATTAGCAAGCTGAAGTGTCTCCATATCTCGAGAAGAACCGACAACCGCTGGGGTAAACGTGTTCTTGAGTGGAGACCGCGACTCGGCAAACAGGTGGGGTGACGATTTGCGAAAGACTGCTGGCAGATGCTGGATGCGGCAAGCTGAAGACAGGGCGCTATGGCGCTCATTAGGGGAGGCCTATGTACAGCAGTAGACAAATATACTGGCTGATAGGCTGATTGATGATGATGATGATGATGATAATGTTTTTTTTTCATCGAACTGGCTGTTACCTCGTCATCCAACTCCTGAGTGCAGTGTGTGGGTGGGTTGGAGTATTTGTGTAGGAGATCAATCGCCAGCCGCTTGCTCATGTCTTGTTGGAAGAATGGGTGCTGGAATAAAAAACACATCGTTAATTTCTTTTTTTTGACCGAACCTGCTTGTAGTGTAGAGGAAATTTGTAATTATACTTAGTGCCAAATAAGGTGGCAATACAGGTCGTTCACCTCAACTCGCATATACAGGAAAAAATATCGCTATTCTGTCGCTTTCCATACAAACCTGTAGCGATACCGTTATCGCTTGGGTAGTTCAGTTCAGTTTCTTTATTCACAAACAAAATATATACTTGTGTCGGAATATTTGGGTACATAAAAAAAAACAGGTATACAATCAAATAATCACACAAAAAAATAAATAACAAACACAGAAAATAAATTAACACAGAGCACAAACTAGGTACAAACTTTGGTCAAATTTAAAATAATACAACATACTTAAACTAACAAGAAGTTTGATTTTTATCAATAATATAATCGTCAACACTATAGTAACACTTTTCCAATAAGAAACGCTTCAACTGTTTTCCAAACTTAACTGGACAGTGTACAGTTTTCAAGGCAACTGGAAGCCTATTATAAAGTTTAACAGCCTGATATCGAACACTGTGCTTTACTACGTTCAACCTCGCAGGAAAGTCAGTCTTTATCTCTTTTCTCCTCGTTTTCTCCCTAATTAACCTGTCTTCCTTACTTTCATATTTATCAATATTTTTTATGAAATGTGTCAAGGTGACTAAGATGTATAGACATGGCACGGTAAGGATACCTAGCCTAACAAAATGTTCCTGACAAGAGTCTGTTTGCTGTAAACGTAGCATAGTTCTAATTGCTCTCTTTTGAATTATAAAAGCCGTATTTATATTGTAAGCATAGCTGTTGCCCCAAAACATGATACTATAGCGTAGTTTGGACTCTACGAGCGCAAAGTAAACTTGTCGTAGTTGTACTATAGTTACTTCGTCCCTTAAACTTCTGATAGCGTAGCACGCGGAGCTAATGGAGCTTTCAATGGAGCTCAATTCATTTTTCCAATTAAGGAGACTGTCAATATATATTCCTAGAAACTTAACTACATTTGATGATTCAATATCTATGTCATTGTGTTTAAGTATTATTTTGTCAATATTCCTGGATGTCGATTTAAAAAGCATTACATTTGTCTTATTTATATTCAAAATTAAATTATTGGTTGAGAACCACTCCTCAAAACCTCTTACAACTTTATTTAACTTACGTGACAGATCAGCTAAAGAATCTGCCGAGATTATGGCATTTGTGTCATCAGCAAATAACACCAGCCTGACACCAGGATGATAGTTTTCCATAAAAGAAATCAGGTCATTTGTGAATATGATAAATAATACAGGTCCTAAAATTGATCCTTGGGGTACACCTCTTGTGATTTTGGACAAATTCGATTTATATACAATTTCCTTATCTTCTTCTATTTTCCTAATTTCAACATACTGTTGACGGTTTGACAAATAAGAATGAAACAGTTTCCATGTCTCCCCCCTAATGCCATAGTATTCTAATTTCTCTAACAAAATTTTATGATCTATTGTGTCAAAGGCAGAGCTTAAATCTAGAAACAACCCTAATACTTTCAGTTTATTATTTAATGATCCAACGACGTCATCCAATAGCATATTAATGGCATCCCCAGTGCTTACGCTGTGCTGGTAGCCAAATTGTCTGTTATTGATAATTTTATTAATTATTAAATGTCTTAGAAGTCTATCTTTTATAATCCTTTCATATATTTTTGATAATACTGGTAGCAGGGATATGGGTCTATAATTTTTAGAATCTGTTTTCGTACCTTTTTTGAAAACAGGTACAATTCTGGCTATTTTTAACTGTTCTGGGAATAAAGAATCATCTATGCATTTAAAGAAAAGAAGTTAAAGAAGTATGTGAGGGGTTCTGTCAGTTCCACAATGTTGTCCTTTATTACTTTTATTGATATTTCATCAAAGCCGGAGGAATTTTTACTTTCCATTGATTTAATAATTTTAGTTAGCTCTATTTTATTAACATGATTAAATTCCATGCTTGTCCCGATTTTACTGACATTATTGACTAGCAGCTCTATCGCAGAGATTCTGTAAGTATCTTTATCATCGACTAGCATCTTATTAGTATCAAATTTCTCTGCAAAAGTTTTCACTATATCTCGGGGATGTGTCAGTAGTCTATTACCTGTCTTTAATTTTATGTTATTTATTGTGCATGTTGCGTCTTTCTGTTCTCTGTGCCTATTTACTACATTCCAGATCGCTTTAGCAGAGTTTTTGGCGTTAATTACTTCTTCTTGTATTGCTTTCTGTTTTGCTTGTCTAATAACTCTTTTATAAATTTGTAAATAGGTTTTCTTATACGTTAAAGCATATTGATTTTGTTCTTTTTTAATATTAACAACTAAGAATCTCTTCATTTTGCTAGCTACCTTAATACCTCTAGTCAACCATTTGATCTTTTTCTTTTCTTTTATATTTATCTTCTTTGTTACTTTTTTAAAACTGTCTGTAAATATTTTAATTAATGTCTTCAAAAATGTGTTTATGCTCAAATTGTACCAGTCTGTTTTCTTTAAATATTCTTTAAAAATTAATTGGTTTTTGTCACAGAAGCTCCGGCGCTGTATTTGTATTGTATTTGATTTATTTTTATTTCCAAAGTTATCTAACTGACAGGAGCAGTGTATTGCCGCATGTCCATCCCCTAGTCCGTTGTGATCAACAAGGCATTCTAATACACTACCATCTGCTAGGTTGGTCAAAATATTATCAATACCTGACTGTATGTCATTCCGGATGAATGTTGTCTCTTTAATCAAGTACCTGAAATTATAGCAAGTCAACAGTTGTTCAAAATCACGCTTTTGTTTACAATCTGCTAACACGTTAATATTAAAATCTCCAACTAACAAACATTTTTTATCAAAAAAGTGCTCCATAAATTTCTCGAGTCGTAGCATAAATTCGTCAAAGTTTTTAAGATCAGGAATACGATAACAACAGCAAATGTAAGTATTTGTCTCAGTATCTCGTACACCACAGACTTCAAACACATCTACCTTATATACTTTTTTACAAAACGTTATCTCCTCACTCTCCAAATTACTCAAGCTTAATATAAGAGTTCCACCTCTTCTCTTATTTAGACGAACATTATGAGCTACTAGCTTGTAGTTAACAATCTTAAAAGAGTTTACTGTGTTTTTGTTCAGGAAGTGTTCACTTACACACACGTAGTCAAGAGAATTTTTGTAGCAGTTAACGTACAGATCTATTTCATCTCGCTTGTTGGTAACACCACACAGATTTTAATGATAAATGTTCATAATTCTGTGTGTCTTACTACATGCTCTCACTTTAATATTGTTTATATTTCCACTATGTGTTTCGTCTATATTATCTGAAAAACCTCTTTGTGGGTATCGTGGTATGGGGATACCAGCAAGGAAAAATGAAATTGCACAACCCAAAAAAAACTTAATCGGGAATAATAAATGACTTTCGACGTTTTCAAATGGTTTTCAATGAATTTACGATAGTAATTTAAAACCAGTAATATTTTAATAAATTACTGAATAATATTATGATTATGAGTACGAAATTACGTTGACATGACTGGAAAAATATATGAATAGTGTGAAATGTAAGAATTAATTATAAAAAACGTTAATAAATTTAAAATAACGCAGGTTTTTAATTTTTTTAAGTTTTCGAGAAATTAAAAAATCCTAAAAAATGCAAGATTTTAAGTTGTGTCCGTTTTTAATTTGGTGATGGAGATAGGTCAACGGCCTGTATTGCCAAGCTATCTGGCACCTAGTTATAGGCACCAGTTTATGAGTTTACTGTTAATTTCCTGAATATTATTAAAATACAATAAATTAGAAGTATGTAGTTACAGTGACATGTAAAACATACAATCGTATAAGCGAATGACGTGATTTCTTATAGATACGGGTGTCCAATAGCACGGAGAGTAAAGTATTTTTAGAAAAGTTGATGTGTTAAACATTTTCCTGTAATCTAAAAAAGATAATTTGAAGCAAGTGCCAGAATTTTCTCTGTCTCATTTATCTTTGTCAATGTTATTACATAAATAAATAAAAAATAAATAATGCTAGACAATGTACACAGCATCATCTGGCCCCAAGTTAAGCAAAGACACTAAACAAAAATATTATAGATGATAGCGTGCAGGGAATTTTGGTAACAAAAATGTAGAATATTTTGATAGTCTACAATTTAATATGTATATTATACTAAAATAATAAATAATATTATTTGATCGTATTTTTAACCTGATAAATAATCCTTTGTTTATTAGTTACGTTGTTAGCTTTTCGCCTGAGATACAGGTTTAACCTAGTTCAGGCACATGAATTATCATGTGCCTGAACTAGGTTAAACCTGTATCAATAACTTACATTCTAGAGGTAATCCTCTAGAATGTAAGTAGAGGTAATTCTGTAGAGGTAATCCTCTAGAATGTAAGTTATTTTTACTCTTTTGTTATTTATTTATTTATTCTTTATTGCACGAGAAAAAAACAAAATACAAAGGTACATAAAACATTGTATTTGAAAAATATGGCAAAGGCGAGCTTAACCCTCAAGAGTTCTCTTCCAGCAAACCTTATTGGGAGAGAGAGACCAAGTTATAATAGTGGGTAAATAGAGGACATTTTAACCAATATTTAATAAACTACAACATATAATACATTAAAATATATATATTAAATACTATAACCTACGTTTTTAACCGTTTGTCCTAAGATATTTTTGAATAAAATTATTTATTTATTACCTGCAGTAGTTTGTACGCCGTGGGTCGTTTCTTAGGGTTCTTAGTGAGCGCTATCTTAAGAAACGCGTGGAAGAGTGGTGTCCAGCGCTCGCGGTCGCGCAGCACAGGAGGTTTGAATCCCGACTTGGACATCAGGAACAGAACCCGCATTGGGTGGAGCTCGAACATTGGCGGTTGGAGTTCTGCTAGCTCTGGAAAAGAAAAAGAACATTCATAATGACGACCTCTGTGGCGCGGTGGGCGAAGGTCCGCCTGCGACGCAGGAAGTTGCGGGTTCGATTCCCGCCTTGAGACAAATATTTGTACGATCTGCAGGTATTTGCAGTGTTCTGGTCGTTTTCTATGTGTAATAAAAATATCTATCTATGCCAGTGTGATATGGCTGTTATATTAATAGACTTCCTTTAAGTTTCCTTGTCAAACTTATACAAAAATACACATTAAAATTGTTAAATTAAATCTAAAAAGTTCTTAATAAAACATTATCATGTCAAATATACCTATAGCTGTGATTCCGCAAGCCCAAATGTCGCAGAGTTGATTGTAACCACCTTTTCTCTCCACTGCTGCCACCTACCGACAAAAAACACATTAATCCAAGCATAAAAGTACACATTAATCCAAGCTTTTACTTCCCTTTGAACACGTCAGAAAATTAAAATCGCATCGTAAAACTAGGAATTGTATCCGGCAGTTGGTGACAAGCTGTTAAAGCAGTGGCTTCGAATTTAAAGAAAAGGAATGCGAATGTAACCCCGCCTCTGTGAGCATACGTGTTTACATCCCCGTTACAAATTCGGAGAGCGGTGTTCGGGGTCATTTTTGTAAAGGTTTTCGTTCCGAATTGGGTGTAACCTTGCATTTGTGTGCATAAGTGTTTGCCTCTCCGTTAGACGTTCGGAGAGCGGTGTTCGTGGTAATTTTTGTAAAGGTTTTCGTTGTGAATGTGAGTGTAACCCCACCTCTGTGAGCATACATGTTTACATCCCCGTTACAAATTCGGAGAGCGGTGTTCGTGGTTGTTATTGTAAAGGTTTTCGTTGTGAATGTAAGTGTAACCTTGCATTTGTGTGCATAAGTGTTTGCCTCTCCGTTAGACATTCGGAGAGCGGTGTTCGTGGTCATTTTTGTAAAGGTTTTTGTTGTAAATGTGAGTGTAACCCCGTCTCTGTGAGCATACATGTTTACATCCCCGTTAGACATTCGGAGAGCGGTGTTCGTGGTCATTTTTGTAAAGGTTTTTGTTGTGAATGTGAGTGTAACCTTGCATTTGTGTGCATAAGTGTTTGCCTCTCCGTTAGACATTCGGAGAGAGGTGTTCGTGGTCATTTTTGTAAAGGTTTTTGTTGTGAATGTGAGTGTAACCCCGCCTCTGTGAGCATACATGTTTACATACCCGTTACAAATTCGGAGAGCGGTGTTCGTGGTTGTTATTGTAAAGGTTTTCGTTGTGAATGTAAGTGTAACCTTGCATTTGTGTGCATAAGTGTTTGCCTCTCCGTTAGACATTCGGAGAGGGGTGTAAGGGGTAATTTTTGTTAAGGTCTCTTTTATGCTCAAAGGGGTGACGTCCGGATATTAAAGATGGATGGAAGTTGCACAGAATCTTACCTCCGGAGCCATCCAGTACGGCGTGCCAATGAAGGATTTTCTCTTATTGATGGTAGCAGTAATCTGAGCTGAGACTCCAAAGTCGGCTAACTTCACATCGCCGCAGTCCGTTAGCAGGATGTTGGCGCCTTTTATATCACTGCAAGAGAAGGTATATTTATTTAGTGGCTGAGCTCGAGGTTTCTCTTGCGGAATTCACAATTTCACGTTTAATTTTTTTGGAAACCTAAAGCTTTTCTAAAATAATTTTGCCTACAGGCACAACCAACAAAATGCATATAAATGTTACAAGTTAATGATATTTGATTAACAAGTGGAGTCAGAAGCAGAACTTTCTTATCAAGATTCATAATAACTCTTATAGTATTGATGGATGTGACTCGAGGGTAGAATAGCTTTTTCTATAAAAGCCGACGGAACGAGGGACGGAGCCCATTCTGCTACAAGTCGTCGTGCTGATCGGACGTTCACTCTCTTGCGTATTGTTGTATCGTTGCGATAAGTACCTAAGTGTAGTTGAATATTAGAAATTCTCATAGTGTTGAGTGTTATTATTTATTTATTTAATTAACACTTACATCTATTTACTAAAAATCTAAGCCGTCACCAGAAGGCAGAGTGCCCAGAATGCTGGCAGCATTGCCACGTTGAATGGCAATGCTAATTCGTTGACCGAAATAAAAACCAGCATTCCGATCACCTGTGGACTCTATTAGTAGTTTTGTAAGATCTTTATAGATAACGTGTGCTCCAGGACCCGAAGGACCTAGGGTTTCCACCCCAAACGGCTCAAATAGGTAACCTCTGTCAAGACTAGCGTATTTTCGCCGTTTGAGGAACTCCGCTGATGTTGCTGCGGAGCCTGCCCTTACTGATGTCCCTGCAAGATGAGAAGGTGCTAGGGTATCTACACACGTAGCATCCCAAACTAAAGGCTGACCCATCTTCCAAGGAATCAGAGTCGTACCGTCAGGCCTTTTACCATCATCTCGCATTAGGCCACGTGGTTCGAGAGTAGCTGGCACACTGACGCTGGTAAAAGCCCGACGAATGATGTCAATGTGTTGAGTTATTAATTTTCCATTGCTTAAGTAAAATCCTTGAAGGTTGTGAAAATTGTGTTTCTTTTAAATAAATTAGCTTGACATTGCTAAAAAGATTATAAACAAATAATTGGCGGATTCACATGGCGAAGTAGGGGGTTGCGGGTTCGATTCCCACCTTGGAACAAATGTTTGACTGACAGTATTCCTTTTCGATTTACAATCCTGGATATTATATGTCAATAAAGACATGAATAAAAACTTAATAAAAACTGATAACAATAACAGAAAACAAGTAGGTAACAGCATGGTTCACTGAAAACTAAAACACAAACTTCAACAACGCATAATCTGACATTAAAAGCGAAAAATGTTTAAATTGCATTTTCAACAGTCCATTCAAATGCCAGACAGAAAACGGGATTGAAAAGTCTCATAGAGACATCAAACCTGTCCACAGCCATAGGAAAGCTGAAACGAAGCTGTCAATCTCCAAAAGTCCTGCTCCGGTACTTCAAGGAGCTGGGCTGGTTAGGGCCTGGTTAGGCAGGGGGATAATGAATACACTCCCATGCGAGATGTCAGTGCAGATAAGGTGCAGATCCCAGTCCCCCCACTTAGAATTAGTCCATTCAAATATAAAAGCCGCAATTCTTTACTGCATTTACTGCCCACACCTAGCCTCGGCGGTGTGACCTGCAGAGCCCGGAGGACATGTAAGTCTTGGGCCGTGAAACTGTTAAGCTGCACGACTTTCTGTCGCCAAAACACATTTGAAACACGCCCTTAGCATGACAGGATACTAAACTGTACAAGGCAAAACAAAACATCCACGAATAAAATAAAAACACATCGAATAATATTTACCGATGCATTTTCCCCATGCTGTGTAGATACATCAGCCCCATAAGAGTTTCTCGGCACATGTACGCTATTTGGAGTTCTAATAGCGGACCGGTCACATGGTAAATATCCTGTAACAAAAAAAAACAAGCTTTTATCAAATAAATGACACGTCCTATAAATTCATTTAATAACTTCTAGCCATTGTGAGGTATTGAGCTCTACCTTGCCGTAACACAGTTTTTTAACTAGCACGGAAGGAACGAGGCATGCAACACCTAGAAGCCTTAAAATATTTATTATTATTAAATAATGCTGGACAATTCACACAGCATTATCTAGCCCCAAGCTAAGCAGAGCTTGTGTTATAGTTACTAGATAACTGATGTACATAATACAATACAAAACATAGATAGATATTTTTTATTATGCATAGAAAACGACCAGAACACCCTGAACAAATGTCTGCAGATCGTACACACATTTGTCCAGAGGCTGAAATCGAGCCTGCAACCTTCTGCGTCGCAGGCGGACCTTCGCCCACCGCGACACAGAGGTCGTCAATTATATCTGTTTTTGTACCTATCTATTTTTTAAATATATGTATTTGTGTTTCTAAGTTTTTTTTTCTTTCTATGTAGTTACAATACAATACAAAAATGCTTTATTGTACACCAGAAAAGAACATTACAAAAAAGTACAAACGGCCTTATCGCTTAGAAGCGATCTCTTCCAGGCAACCTTAGTTACGTAACGTGGACATACGACAGGCTGATGAGGATATTACCTGCAGGCTACCTCCTCCGCAATACTCCATAGAGATCCACAGCTTGTCCCTCCTGAGGTAGGAACCATAGTACGCGACTATATTGGGGTGCCTGCAGTCCTTCATCATGAGAATCTCTTGTTGGATGATGGCGAAGTCATCACCTGGTTCCAGCTTTATCACCTTGATGGCTGCAAGCTCGTTGTTACCGTTGAGCCTTTTCGCCTGGAAAAAGGGAGAAGTGTGACATTTACGACAAAACTCCTACATCGGTCTCAATTTTTTGCGCATGTTATCTGTTTTCCCAAAGGCAGTAAACAAACTCAAGACATTTTTGCTTATTTACAAGAAAACTACCTACACAACTTATCAAGAAACTGGTTCAATGAACCAAATAATTAGTAATTATCTACGAATTGAAACACAAGTCATTTTCCGGGTTCCTGAAATCTCGACCATATTATGTGCAAAACAGTGCAATGATTTTTTCTAACGTTTTTTTTTTTCTCAATAGTATTGTCTCGTAGAAGGAACCAAAGAAATAAAACGTCAAGTGCAAGTCGACTCGCGCACCGAGGGTTCCGTAAAATTATGAGTTTGTTGTGCGTATTTGTTTCTTGCCAACTAACATGATTCTAGTTTATCGGAAAGTAGTGCGTTACAAATTATGGTCACTAGCAAGATAAAAAAAATCTTTACTTTTATCTACAAATTTCTCTCTACTATAATTTTGTGTGCATATGATTCCCTAAGAAAAAAAATAAAAATATTTGGGCATAAACGTCTGTAACTTTTGATTGCGTTGGCTTAGAAGTATGATTTATATCGCGGCACAAAAAATAATATGGTGTTGTCGCTGATACTTTAGACTTTTAGAGCATTTCAATTAAAACAGTTTTTTTAAAGCGATTTTTGTATAATTTTTTGTAAAGAAACCAGTTAGTTTATTTTTTAAAATTCTATTCGATTACTCGACTTCTATGGGTTTTTCCCCTACCTATTGTATTTTTTTAATTAGAACATTTAAGTTCGTTACCATAGATAGATGTAAGAGTTTAAATATACACAATTTGCTTGATTTTTGCATTAGGCGCACTCTTAAAGGTTATTTCTATCCCATGGGAACTGATTTATGGGATAAAAAGTAGCCTATGTTACTCTCCATTCTTTCAACTAACTCTATGCCAAAATCAAGTCGATTGGTTGCTTAGTTACGGCGTGAAAGATGGACAAACAAACACACTTTCGCATTTATAATATTAGCATATTTATTTAGTTGTCATTGGTAGTGATTCTGTTAGCACAAAACCTAAACTAAACTAGCCTAAAATTGTTGCAGTCTCTTTTTTTTCCATTGAAAGAAAGGTGACGGCAACATTTTTACGCTAATTTAGTTTAGGTTTTGTGCCAACAGAATCACTACCATTGTTTTATTATAAATAATAAATAATGCTGGACAATTCACACAGCATTACCTAGCCCCAAGCTATAAGCAGAGCTTGTGTTATGGGTACTAGATAATTGATATACATAATACAATACAATACACAGATAGATATTTTTTATTATAAATAAAAAACGACCAGAACACCCTGAACAAATGTCTGCAGATCGTACACACATTTGTCCCGAGGCGGGAATCGAACCCGCAACCTCCTGCGTCGCAGGCAGACCTTCGCCCACCGCTCCACAGAGGTTGTCAAAATTTATTTAGTAAGTAGTGTTATTGTAATCCATACTAATATTTAAAGTTAGTTTTTACGGGTGTTCTTCGTGTGAATTATCTAGCATTTTCACTATGGATTCGTCGTTTTTACCAATTTTACTAAAGAATTGTTATTTTAAAGCATATTTTATAGGGCAGTTACCGCATAGTTACTAGTTACACTCACATTTGGAACTAACGGTTGTAGGTTCGTGACCCGAGTACTAATTAGATTTATGACCAGAGCGTGGCCCGACCAATGACTGTGCTATGTAGTACGACATACATAAGGCATAGATAACTTTGAAAGCTTTGTTTGCTAAGATAATTTTGATCACTCTGACTGCTCATATAAATATGAAACAATGAGTAGTAAGATGTTTTGAATACATTGGATGCTACAACAATATGATCATTCGAACTGCGTATATCAAATTACTTTTATGTTTTTCAGATCATTTTGACTACTCTTCACGCTTATTTCAATTTGACGCTGACTGTATCTACCTACTAAGATCCAGGCCTTATTTGACAACCTTTTATTTTAATCGACATCATTACCAAGGAGATTCCGCGAGTACTGAGATAGAGCATATTTTAACAACCAACCCTGTTAAATTCGTCTTTTAATTCAAGTATTTTTAAGTGTAGTTATCCACAATTTGCGAAGCCCTGGGCACAACTTTTAAATCGTATATCATGCGTATATCACTACATAGTATAAAATAAAACAAAGTCGCTTTCTCTGTCCCTATATCCCTATGTATGCTTAAATCTTTAAAACTACGCAACGGATTATGATGCGGTTTTTTTAAATAGATAAGAGTGATTCAAGAGGAAGGTTTATATGTATAATACATGCATAACCCGCGCGAAGCCGGGGCGGGTCGCTAGTATAGTATAATCTGTAACGATGCTGCTAGGAGAGTGCAGAGCGCTAATGCAAAAACGTAGCATCCACCTGGGCAAGCACCTGCACAGCCCAGACGAGCTAAGAGACATCACCCCGAAGAAAATCCTACAGTTCCTAGCAGCTGCAAGGGTTGGTGGCGAATTATGAACGCCGCAGCTTCAGGGGTGAACGTACAAAGTGGCGATCAAAATAGGCCTATCATGGCCGCAGGGACCCACAAGCCACCCAAAGCAACATCACAACACAAATGCCCTAAATATTCTAATGACCCCTAGTTCTTATGCAACACTGCATAGAAAAGTGACGCAATTGCCACACCATTTGGCATCGCATGGGAAACAATGGGCGCCATGGCATTGCCGTAGTTATGGGTTGAGCTATATTTGAAACCACGGGGTTTACAGCTTTTGTGCGGCAAATGAAAAATGAGAATATATTTTGTATATTTGTATTTATTAACCATTATAACATTGGAAGTTATACAAGGCACGTCATGTTGTACAAATCACATTCAAGAAAATTTAATTTAACAGTACACATTATAAACTTATTCCGTTTATAAAAAATCAAGTAATTTGGATAGACCGAAAGTGAATAAGGTCACCTTCTTGAAATCGTTTCCAAATACACTTACATAAAGAGTACATTCATTGATTCTTACCTCTTGGGCAGATTCTGCAGTTAGGTAAAAACATCGAGAGTACCTACCTCTTTCTGGAGGATCCAGCTAGGCTGGCCAGCGCTTTGAAAACTACGTCGAGTCTTATCGTCATCCATACCGCGATGCTTGAAAACGAAAGTTTTCAATCATTGCATCCTACCCGTCATGACCAACGGAGCTGAGACGAGGACACTCACAGTAGGGCTGGTCCACAACTTCAAGGTCATTTAGTGAGCTATGGAAAGAGCTATGCTCGAAGTTTCTCTGCAGGATAGTATTCGTAACGAATACATCTAACAGAGAACCAAAGTTATTAACATAGGTCTAAGAATTAGCAAGCAGAAGTGGCAGTGGGCTGACTATATATCGCGAAGAACCGGTAATCGCTGGGATAAACGTGTTCTTGAGTGGACTCGGTAAGCGTAGAGTAAGACGCCCTAAGGCCAGGTGGGACGACGACCTGCGAAAGACTGCTGGCAGATGCTGGATGTGTCAAGCTGAGGACAGGGCGCTATGGCGCTCATTAAGGGAGGCCCATGTCTACGGCTAACAAAGGTGAAGGGAAAGATTTAGGCAAATAAATCCATCGTGTCGATGATATATTTTTTAACTTAGCGTATAACAGTGTGTAGTTATTTTTGAGAATCATAACATCCTCGTAACACAATCCGGTTCTATCACCATTGTTTTCTTATATCAGGACTTCGCTAGACGGTTCGTCGGCCAGTGGAGTACGCCACGCGTGACAATACGCAGTGAAAGTGCAGCCCGTCGAAGATGAGAGTTGATAGATATTATGACTGAATATCGCTTACTGCCTGCTGTGTTTACAACTTTAATTTTGTATATACAGTCGTGGTCAACTAATTAGGGACAATCTCTAGTTAGGCCAAATTGTGATTTTTTTTTATTTTTTTCAACGAGTCTTAAAAATATTCCATATCTTTTACATGTAAGTATAATTAGTCATTGATGTGCCCGATTATACAAACAATAACAACTTCTTAAACATTAAACCTCTTTACAGTATAGCTGATAGATTATCATAGTGCTATTTGTTCAAATATTGCTGGCTGGCCATTTAATTAGGGACACTGAGATATTGCGTTCTATTTTCAAAGTTTGAATCTCAATACTTTTTTACTTCTTCTCTTATTGTTTCGTGGTAGTTTTGGCGGCAATCCCGATTTTTATTTTAAGTTTTGAAAAATATTTTGAAGAAAAATGGGCAAAAATAAAAGTTGCGATCCAACACTACGAAAAATTATCATGAAGTTTGTTGTCGAGCATGGTTGGCCATACCGAAGGATAGCAGAACATTTAAATTGTTCAAAAACTATGGTATACAATGCAGTGCAACATGTCAGACGCAATAACACAACTTTAAATGTGCCCAAAACAAAAAGATCGAGAAAAACAACTCCGCAAGAAGATAGAATGATAACCAGGTTAGCTAAGAAAGATCCTTTTCTAGGCTCTATTGTAATTAAACTCGAAGTATTTGGGACAGACGAAAGAGCTGGTGTCTCAGCGAGGACCGTTCGACGACGTCTGGTAGAAGCAGGGTTGTTCGGAAGAGTGGCTCGCAAAGTACCGTTGTTGAAGAAAGAACATAGAAATGCTCGTTTGGCGTTTGCACGTAAATATGGACATTGGACCTACGCCCAATGGCAACATGTATTATTCTCTGACGAGACCAAGGTTAATTTGATTTCTTCAGATGGAAGGCAATACGTACGGCGTCCAGTAAAAGCGGAAATGAATCCAAGATTCACAGAAAAGCAGGTGAAACATGGCGATGGAAACATTAAAATGTGGGGTTCATTTTCTGGACGTGGAGTGGGACCTGTGAGGAAAGTTCAGGGTAACTTAGACCAACATCAATACAAGGCAATATTGGAGGAAACGATGCTTCCCTATGCTGAGGAGCATCTCCCTATTATATGGACGTTTCAGCATGATAACGACCCGAAACATACCGCCCGTTCAGTCAAGTCGTTTCTTACCAGTCAGTCAGTATCGGTGCTAGATTGGCCAGCAAATAGCCCGGACCTTAACCCAATCGAGCACCTTTGGCACGAAATCAAGAAAAAAGTTGCCACTTATCGTACCACAACTTTAGATGAACTTAATGAAGCTTTTTGTGAGGCATGGGCAAACATTCCTGTCGAAACATGCCAGAAACTGATAATGTCTATGCCACATCGGTGTCAAGCGGTAATTACTAACAAAGGTTTTGCTACTGGGTACTGATTTTACACGCAATAAAATGGAGCTGTTAAAGATATTATAATACTGCAGATTATTAGTTTTGTTTAACTCTATTTTTCATTATAGTTTACTGTCCTTAATTAAATGTCCAGCTACAGAATAATACCTTAAAATTGAATACATGTTCAACCTTTGATATTAAATACTTTTTTCTATTTATTTATTCTTTTATTTACAGCCATTTATAGCATAATAATCGGACCAAATTATGCAAATAATAGGTGCTGAGAAATCAATATGGTTTTATATTTATATGTACATAACCGGTTATTGCTCTTCACTATCTTGAAAGTCCCTAATTAGTTGACCACGACTGTATATCAGGTTGTCTGGCAGAGATCGCTCTTGAGCGATAAGACTGCCAATTGTCACTTATAATGTAATTGTTTCATGTGTAGTGGTTCTTTAGTTTTAAGTGTGCAATAAAAGTATTTTCTATCTATCTATCTATACGCCATAAGGATTCGGCGACAGCTGCTCGTAACTTCAATTCGTAAATTATTGCGTTCCGTAATACCAAAAATGATGACAGATAACGTTTTGTATTTTCGTCAGTTTTGTTATTCTGTAACTAGACAATGTAAGCTATGTTCCTAAACAAAACGTAGGATATTGACGTTTTTACTACAAAACAAATAGGACGAAAACATGTCATTTTCGACGTAAAGTGACACATGATTTCACTATGGAATAACCAGCCTATAATAGTCCACTGCTGGACGCAGGTTTCCCCCTAATAATCGCCTTATTGGCTTTTATCTCATGGGTGATTGCCTATAATCCCCACGCTGGGCATGCGGGTTAGGGATCGGAGTTCAGTGGTAGATCTATTCTGCAAGAGGCGCTGCTAACCGTACCCCGGTGTAAGTAACTTAGTCGCCTCTTACGACACCCACGGGAAGAGTTGGGGTGGTGCAAATTCTAAGCCGGCACCTCACGGCTGCCTTAGTACTTGGGTAACTATCTTGTGGTGCCACAAGAACAGCACTGTGACTGTGTTGAGGGTATGCTGTATTCCAACCCACCCCAGAAATAGGATTCGCCTGCAAAGGACCTATTCGGTGGGAGTGAGGTTCGCGGATAGAAATTAACGTAGCGATAAATTTTGACACGCTTATTCTTGTAAGATTAATAAAGATTTTTATGACTTTTATTTTATGTGGTACATTAATCGTTATCTTAAATATCTATAATCATATATCTTAAATAGAGACTTTGATATCGATTTTTGATAAATTAACTGTAAGCGATACAGAAAAGCGAGAATCGTAAAAGATCGCTACTCGATAAAACGTTTTGCAGTTTATCGTGTTTTCGAAGCACACGTTCTAACACCAATCCTGAACTATAACATATATTAAATCTCAAAGTAAATACTCCAGTGTTATGGAAAACATGGATAAGATCGCTGAAGCTAAGCGATTTCAGTTACCATCGACTCTTAACTTACATCACATTATCATCCGCCTATACTAATCCACAGCTGGACATAGGCCTACCCTAATGAGCGCCATTAGAGGAGGATACTTACTAATGTATATATTCCACTAGTGGACAAAATCAATAACACCTTTTTTCTTACTTGAAATTTACTATTTATAAACGTGTTTATAGTATAAAATTTCACTTGTCTAAGTGCTTATTTGGTAAGCTTAAAGAAATAAACGTTATTGATATTTGTACATACTCGTATGTAAAAATTGCAAACAAATTGAATCGACGTCACTTAAAGCGTGATACCCAATGGCAGAAACTTTACACGGCAAAAAATCCGATATTAAGGTTGCTTATTGCAGCACTGACCGATAGATACAGGATCATTGGTTATTATCTGACACCAGAACTACAGGTTCTATAATCATGAATACGTTAGTGAAGACGCCAGGTTTGATTTTGGTAGGCAGGTATTCCCAGTTTCATCTTATCATCCGGTTCTTAGGTCGCGGTTGGCGAAGATTCAAATGTTTTAGTTGTTTTAATTTTTTCTGCGTTCTACAAGCAATAAAACTAGCACACACAAACACACACACACACACACACTGGTATACCATAAGCACAGAGCGTTCCTACGTAAGGTCCTTTACAACCTGAATTTTAAGTGAAAAGGATAGACATAGGATTTCGCGTAAATAGAAGCGGGACAGGGCATAGCAACGCAAGCCCAAAAATCAAGTTTTAGTTCTTGATCTCAATTAGGACTTGTTTTAAAAACCGAAACATAAAATGTTCTTTATACTTAATTAAGTATAATACCATGCTTATTCTCAAGATCATAACTTCTGTATGTATTGAGAAATTAAGGTTTTAGTAAGAATTTAGACGTAACTTTGCGATTTTTTTCTATTGAGAAAATTGTATGGAATCGTGTTTTTGAAACATATGATCGCTAGAGTACGTCCTGAACTTTACCACATATAAATTTCAAAGTTAAATATTTAGTATTTTGGAAGATATGGAGATATGACGAAGTTGATTTGAGGCCTTAACAAGCGATGGACAGGAAAATCTTCTATACATATTAATACCTTTCATTGCACCACGCGTTCAGATTATCAAATCATGATTATATTAAACTATCATAATTCCCAGACATAACAAAAGTAAACATGGGTAGGATCTGATTAGGTCGAGAGTCGAGACACTCTCCCCCAATTGCTATAAATACTATAAATGACGTCACAATATTATAATAACTTAATAACAGATGTCTGGGCCGCACATGTTCAGATGATTTGTTTTTTTATATGATAGTATCTAATGAATTCTGAATAGGAGGAAGAAAGTATCTAAATACACTAGTAGTTTTATGCAGTCCTCACGAGCACTTAACTTTTTCTTCTTGTTTTTTTCAAGGGATCTGATTTCGAAAATTTAGTCCATAATGACGTAAAACTACAACAAACCACTAAAATGGCCTCAAAATCATCAGTTTAAGCGCAACGCATATTGTTGTAGAATTACTACCATCATCACGGTAATATTTTTTATCGAGTGGCAACACCTTTTTTCTTTCGCGGCTGTCAAAGAAAGATGAGAGATGAGTGGAGATGTCATTAAGCCAAGCAGAGCTTGTGCTATGGGTACTAGTTATACTATATAGTACATTACTACATTGATAGATATTTTTATACATAGAATAGAAAACAACCGGAACACCCGGAATAAATATCTGCAGTCAAAAGACATTTGTCTCGAGGCGAAAACCGAACCTGCAACCTTCTGCGTGGCAGGCGGAGCTTCGCCCGCTCCACCTCTGAGGTTGTCAAAAACCTAGTAACACCATTTCTTTTCAAATAACGAGAACATCTTCAACAAACAGCATCTAGGTACTATAACAAGGTCATAATGAATCAACTCATAAGTTCTAATGGAAGAGCAATGCATTTGTGTTTAATAGATGAATCGCGCAACTCTGTGGGTTATTTATAGATGGTATTGCCTGTGACTTTACTTACACTCACTTTTAATAGATTAAACCATAAAACATTGTTTTCAAGCAATAAAGTAGTAAGTAGAAGTTAAATTAAAAGTACTTAGCTTGCAGAAATGGTTACTTATAAAAAGCTACAGTAAGACCGAAGCCCTACTTAAATAAATAAAATAGTAAAATAATTAATAAAATTAACTGCTTTTTCTTATTAATAATGATAAAATAATATAAAAACCAAACAATTACTCATTTATTATCAGATGGTTTTTTTGTATTCTCTATTATAGTGTCATGTAGGTAGGCACTCTTCTTGCCCTGAGTGTCTTCAGGAGTGCCTAGTGCAACACATACACGCACTCTACACTCACACTACCTCACACACACACTTGATCTGGTAGGTCCCGTTGCCCGGACTCTTAAGAGACCGGTGTCCTCGGGACTACCAAACTGACTACACTACTACATCTAACATACATCACGTCCAAGCACAGAATTAAATTTAGTAATCCTTTGTATTTATAATTTTAATTTCTGCATGTTGTACTGAACCTAATGTTAAGAAAGAGCGGGGTTTTATAACACAAGCATAATTACGCTTAAAAGAGAACCCCAACCCATGTTACTGTAACTCACCTATGTACAGAATAAACCATTTTTCATTTTCAATAAAGCTGAACGCGCACCTGTCCGCGCCCCGCAGGAGCCGCACGCGCAGTCATCGCATTTTCTTAATCTTTGTAGACAATAGTACCTCTATGCGTTCAAATGCGGACAAGGGAGTACACTTACCTTAACCTTAAGTACCTCTATGCAACATATACGCGCCGAACGCGCCGCATTTCCAACGGCGCGGATGACTTCACCCGGTGCGTTCAACTGTTTTGCTCAAAATGGCCTTAATAATAAAGAATTGTATTGTATTGTAATGCAATGTTTTAGGGTTTTATCTAGAAAAATCGAGTGCAAAGTCGCAGCTATATAGATCTTTATATAACTCACAGAGTTGCGCGATTCCTCCTATTATTAGAACATATGAGTTGATTCATTAGCTTAAATGAGAGTCGCTTAATGGCTACTTAAGTTGTTCCTTAGTGTAGATGTGATAAATATCACTAAGTTCTAAGTAATGTCAAATTTATTCAAAGAACCTATTTCTTTCTGCTAAAGATTCAAGTTCATGGGTTTCCAAGTTCTATGGATTCGATGTTTAGCTTCAGTGACAAACCGTTGTCACATCGATGCAACTGTTTAGCAAAATTGGGCCCCAGTTGTTCAAATCTAGATTTAGGTAGAAATTTAGGTGAGGGTGGTAACGAGCTTCAGTTCAAGGCTAGTTAAATGGGTGGTAATGGTTAATGGTAGTGGTAACATTCGTAGCAAAAGACAAAGAATGAAGGTAGTTCAATATATCTGTCAATAAAAACTTACTCGCAGTGACTTTAGTTCTTCCGTGATCATGGAGCATGAAACTATGCCGAAATATTGGAAAACTCAAAAATCGAATCATGGTAAATATCCCTTTCTAAATGACTTTAATAGTTAAATGGGGACTATGAAAAGGAGTATTTACTTCCTCCAAAACCTAAACCGGGCTTCTGTTTGGTTTTAGTCTGATTTAAACATGTTTTTTTAGTTAGAATGCAGAAAACATACTTTCTAGCATGTGTAGAATAGAAGAGTATCAAATCTTGTTTATATGATACATTATCATGAAAGTTGGTTAAATGACTCATTTTGAGTCATCCTAAGATGCTGTCATAGGTTTATCTATTTTTTTGTTTACAACAACACTCTAAACATAAAAGGAAAAATGCTTGAAAGAAGTGGTATTAATATAGGTGTTAAAATTATATCTACCTAAAATAGTTGATGAATTGGTAACAACTTGGTTTTTAAATTATTTTTTATCCATACAGTTTGTTTTCATTACAAGCATACTATAGAATAGAAATATAGAAGTCCTTGTAAACAATTTCTATGAAAGAAACAGAGTATCTGATAGGTAGAGAAGTGTAGCAGTAACCAGAAGGAACTTATTTATGTATCAAATGATACATCCTCGCTCACATATATAAAAGATACAAATATATAATCACCTAACAATGCTTTACTATGTGAACATTAAACTAGTGCTGTAGTATAACAATAGAATTAATCTTCAAAACAAAGAGGTTGTATTTTGAATTCCACTGGGTGTGTTCACTTTATACATGTCCCCAGTTTCAAGGTCACAGTATTTAGGTGTCAAAAGGACAACTTTTATGCGCTATGGTGGATATAAAAAGTCTTGACGAGCATTATAGGGCAGAGTACAGAAGATTTCAAGTGGTTTTATAATAGTTTTTAATACAAAATCGTAGGAGAAATCTACTTTGATTGGTACATGATTAGCTTTGTTGTATGAACGTAAGGTGTCAGTTAGGCAACTTTTTCAATGAAGATTGTATGAATATAACGTTGGAAGACCCCCTACCTTGTACACATCGCCATAGGTGCCAGATCCAATCCTCTGAATGAGTTCGTACTCATCTTGCGGGTTTCTTCTAGATATATCAGAACTCAAAACACCACCACTATGCGCCATAATCACTGTAACACACTATACTAACATTTATCTACACTTTCATCTCATTATTCACATAATTATTTGAAAAAAAGTCGAGAAATAATTATTTTTCCAACAATAAACTCGACATCGTCAAATACATCGTCTGACGTTTGCCACAGTGCCATTTTCAGTGTTACCACCGGAACAATATTTATGAAAATTTCTACCATAAGTATTTCTACTAGGTACTACTACTGCAATCTCTAAGACTGCAATATAACAAAAAAGGTTGATCGTTTCGTGTTGGAGTTTCGTGATTGAAACATTTTTGTGGTGTTATTATTTTTCTGCTGCGCAGGATTGAAAGTAACGAAAAAGTTTACATAGATTACTTAATACCTAACCTACTATGCTTAATGAACTACCACGCCAACTTTTAGAAGAAGTTAACACTAAAAACTACACAAATAAATACAACAAACACTTCTTAAATAACTTAATGTAACATCCGACTTATATTTATAGCTAAAGAAAATAATAATAATAAGGTATTCAAATGGTACATAACTATGTACTTACCTACTATTAAGACCCTCATAAAATTATTTTTTCCGGACAGCAACTTCTTACCATCCTGTACTTCATACATAACCATGATTATTCTCAACCATTATTTTACTTTGAATGCGGGTAGGCATTCAAGCCTACCTTTGCGATAAAATATCCTTGTATTCTAAACGACTTCTAAACTGTTGTATTTTTGGCTTAGCTTTTAGTGGTAGTTATGTAGTTATATTACCTACTTATATAGTTAATAAAAATATATATATATATAATTATTAGTTATATTACCTACTATTTGTTGCAGCTGCTAATAATGTTAGGTATGTACTTAACTACTAAGATTTAGTTTGTTTATGATAATAGTTATATTTAGTATAGAAAACCTTTTTTCAAATGTGTAACAACACGGTGTAACTGGAGACACTAGACAAACATGGTTTATAGTGTCTTATAAATAAGAATAGTATAAGTTTTTTGATTAATAAAAAATACAATACAATACAATAGTTCTTTATAACGATAAAACCATAAATAATTTGTCCATGCTAAATCCAACTTTTCATCATCATCATCATCAGCCTATATTAGTCCACTGCTCGACATAGGCCGTCCTTGATGAGCGCCATAGCAGCGCCCAGTCTTCAGCTTACCGCATCAAGCATCTGTTTACCAGCAGACTTTCGCAAATCGTCATCCCACCTAATCGCAGGGCGTCGTTTGCCAAGTCGTGGTCTCCACTCAAGAACACGTTTACCCCTGTGGTTGTCGGTTCTTCTTGAGATTTTTTCCAGCCCACTGCCACTTCAAATTGCTAATCCTTTGAGCTATGTCGAATACATCCGACAGAGAACTGTTCTCAGTCGGATGTATTCGTTGCAAATCCTATCCTTCAGAGAAACTCCGAGCATGGCTTTCTCCATACCACGCTGGGCGACTTTAAACTGGTGGACCAGCCCTACCGTCGTCAGTGTCTACGTCTCAGCTCATGAAGGGTAGGACGCACTGATTGAAAACTTCAATCATTGGGGTATGGATGACGAGAAGACTTGACGTAGTTTGCCAAACGCGGCCCAACATAGCTGGATCCTCCTCTTGGCCTCCTTCTTGTAATTGTTTTTACTTAACTGCAGAGTCTGCCCACGATAAGTGTACTCGGAAACAATTTTGAGAAGGTGACCATGTACGACGCGGTTAAAAATCAATGTGGCCATTGATCATGGCCTTGGTTTTTTATCCAAGTTCATGCCAAGACCGATGCGTCGTGAGGCTGAAGCTGGGCCAGCCAGCATTCGGTTCAGCTCCACAAGCGACTATGCCATTAAGACTATGTCATCTGCGAGTCGCAGGTGCAAGATGTAACGCCGTTTATGTTAATGCCCTACCCTTTCCAGTTTAGCGTCTTCTAACGCGCTTGTGAACAGTGATATAATATCCCCTTGCCTCACATCTCCACGCAGTTGGATGAGTTTAGATTGCCCTGTCTGTACTTGGACACTTTGGTGGCGGCATCATAAAGACATCTCAGCTCCTCCATATAACAAAACAAAAAACTTAATCGGAAATGACTAAGAAGAACATCAGGCCAACAAACTTCATTAACCGCATATTTTGGCCACGTCACCTCGGTACTGGCACTGGGTATGGTCTTTTGCTATTCGGTAACTCTACGCACATCAAAAGAGCTTTCATCATTCAAAAAAAGTATGAGTTGTCTTTGGAATAGGCCCATTAGAGTCATGCAGGCCTCTATTTAAGAAACATAAGCTCTTAACGTTAACTGGTTTATGCATCTTCCAAATTGGTTGTTTTCTAAAGGAACATGCTTCATTCTTTAACCACTATAAAGATAAAAGTAACTCAGTTTTAAAAAATAGAGACCATACTCGTCTCATATTGCCCTCACACAAAACTGCACTGAGTGGTAAAAATTGCTCTACCATGACTGTAAAAGTGTACAACAATATAGAAGGTTGCGGGTTCGATTCCCGTCTCGGGACAAATGTGTGTACGATGTGCAGACATTTGTTCAGGGTGTTCTGGTCGTTATAATAAAAAATATCTACCTATGTATTGTATTATATTATGTATATCAGTTATCTAGTACTCATAACACAAGCTCTGCTTAGCTTGGGGCTAGATAATGCTGTGTGAATTGTCCAGCATTATATTATATTATATTAATATTCCTAGAGACATAAGAGAACAGCCTACAAGTAAATTTAATACAAAACTTCGTAGTTGGCTATTAGAAAAATGTTTTTATGACATTAAAGAATTTTATAATCATTCAATTACCTAGATATATAAGTTAAAAATTGTACGTCCATAATCGGTTATTATTTATTAGTTGTTCCACAATAAAATAAATAAAAAGATCTTAAAAACTAGGTTTTTAAGATCTTTTTATTTATTTATTAAGACTTTATTGTACAAAAAAGAGAAAATACATGAATAACATAAAAATCTTTTTGTACACAGTTTCCACAATAAATAAATTTCATTTCATTTGGGATCGCTGTAAGGATTCCAGAACAACACAGGTTTCGACAGAGTTAAGAGCCTTTTCATAGTCCACAAAGGCCAAATACATGATAATGATCATGATGGTGATGAAAACGCACTAAGTGCTGGTTATCTCGTACCAAAAAAATAATTTCAAAGTTACCAAAAAGTAATCCATTCCCAAAAGGGCAACCCTTTTACAGCTGTCATTTCATTCATGACAAGTTGTGTCAAGGGCTCCGGTTAATTTACAGACAGTCAATGAACAGCCCCGGAAGATCTGGGTGCCATCATTTTACGACCAGTCCCGTAACAACCAGGGACGTTACAGCCCAGGAATTTCTGTACATTATGGCCGCATGTTCCAAGGCTGTGATTTCTGAAGCTGTATTACTACAGGCCGTACAATGATAGCACGTTATGTGCATTTACAGCCATGGAAAATTCTGCCAAGGTTAATGATTCCAAGGCTAATATTATTACTGGCTTGGCTCGTAACGGTTATTTACAACCTGTATTATTCGGTCGCATTTTGTACAGCACTGGAAAGTGTGTACAAAGTGTACTTTTTCCATGTACAGTTTTTCCACTGTTGTAATTTCTAGTCACGTGTCAGCATTGTTCAGCCGGGCACGTTACAACCCAGGAAAGTCTGACCAATGCTTCAGGTTGGTTGGAAGCCTATGCTTCGTTTATATGCATTTACTGATTAAAAATATTGCTGTCATGTATGCCTTCAGAAACTGCAAGGTACTGCTCGTCTATAAGTCATAGACGAGCAGTACCTTGCAGTTTCTTCAAGAAAAGAGTGAATCTTCTAGGCCTTCGTGATACATCGTCGGCCACATCTTCGCTTTCCATCAGGTGAGATTATGATCAAATAAATAAGTAATAAAAAGAAGGTTTATAAACTATATGTCGGAGTAGTTGGTCAATTGACTACACATAGGTACACGCTAATGGCTTCGTGGTAGTACGTCATAAACATAGGAAGTATGTATTACTACGTCGTAATAGTTGATTGCAACGCAAGCGCGCCACCTCGCCTGTCGTTTCTGCCTGTGGCAGAATTTTCCACGGCTAGGGCTGTAAGAGCACATACCGTGCTATCATTGTTCGTTCAGCCTGTAAAATACAGCTTCAGAAATTACAGCCTTGCAATGCGGCCATGTCCAGAAACTCCTGGGCTGTAACGTCCCTGGTTGTTACGGCAGAGTGATTACGCTATTCTCAATGGATCAATGGATGGGCGAAATTATGGCACCCGTGTCAACGGTCAACTTAGCTTCGGTGGACGGAGGGAATCGTCTTTTTCGCACGCATTCACAAAAAAGTACTGCAACTTTAGTCTGCAACACTAGATGTCGCTAGCAGTAATCAGATTCACACATAGACTAGTAAGTTTATTGGATAATCCAAAGATTATAGTATACCGGAACGTAGGATCCTAGGATCTTTGGGATAATCCAATAAACTTTCTGATGGTTTTCTGTGAATCCAATTTGGATTCACAGAAAACCATCAGAAAACTATTATTATTACTCCTGATCAGATTTGTCTTGGAACTTGGAAAATCTAAATCGCAAGCGCCTAATAAGTATGCTATTAATTTACGAGTAGGTGCCTATCTAGTGCTATCAATTCCACTCATCCAATATTTGATCTAAGTTCTTGGATAAATGCCCATTCTACTCATCCAATATCTTTAACCAAGATTCCTAAGAAATTTGCGTATTAGATTTCAAATGATATTACATTCCCTACAAAACAATAATATCATGAACCCAAAAAAAACCGAATGTTTGGATGGATGATTGTTACTTTTACGCCAAAACTCCTAAACAGATCGACCTAAAAATTTGCATTTCAAACTAGTAAATTGGTTGGATGAAGTCCTCATTCATTCATGAGATACAGCCTGGTGACAGACGGACAGCGGAGTCTTAGTAAAAGGGTCCCGTTTTACCCTTTGGGTACGAAACCCTAAAAAGCAATTCAATGAAACAAGTTTTAATGTTAAAATGGTATATTTATTACAATCCAATATCTCCCGTCCAACATCATCGCGTCTTACAAAATTTTGTTTCCCTTTCACTCCATAACTTTACTTTATAAAATTATACATTCTTTTGGTACAATCCTTTAAACTTAAGTGCACTTACAAATGTTTACGTCTTACCGACGTAAGGCTAACAAGCGATGGAGGAAATTCAAAACTTCCTATTTGATACGATGCGGCACTTTAAAATTCAAACAATAAATAGGTTACAGTATTAAAGAGAATCAGGGCTTGCGATCTGAGGGACCACTTTTAGGAATCACAATGCGATCTATTTCAAAATTGTCTTAGATACATAATTATCTACTTATTGCAACCGAACTAGAGACGATATTCGCCTATCGAGTTGTGGTTCATTACGGATGTAAACGGGTCAATTAAGAACCTTATTTGTGTTGGAAGAACACCAACGTTTCATCCCTTAACGAGGGACTTCAGGGTGAGTGCGGTTCTAGACGCGCGCGTTCCGCATCCCTCCGAGCACTCGGTTCGTGTTCTTCCAACACAAATAAGGTTCGTAGTTAACCCGTTTACATCCGTAATGAATTCGTCAAACAACGAGAGTTGTGGTTCCTTTCCTAAAATAAGGACCAACGTAGAATCTCGTAAAGATTGTCACCTTTAGCTGACTCTTATAAGCTTTTTCTCCTTGAGGACGCGTTTTCGACAGCAGCGGAAGCGACTTTCTTACAGTTTAACCGAACTTTTGCAAATCCGCTTCTGCTGTTGAAAACGCAGCCTTAGACCACTCGCCCAAATAACTATTGTAAAAGAACCAAACACATATCAAACAAAAGAAAAAAGCCTTCTCTAACTATTTACATAAAGATTTTGTGATACTTTATCCTATTTCATCAGTAATATTGAAATTTGTATAATTATTAATGATTTACAAAATTGTGTTGTCTTTTATTTTCGATTCAAACATTTAGGGCCCTGTCAAGCGAAATTCCATCCGCGGGCCACGTGATAAGAAAAATATACATGAAATTATAGATTCCGGGTGTCCCGCAAGTGGAAATCAGCGTAACGCGAAAATAGTCTTTATACATAAAGAATTTGGTGTCAAGTTAACATTAATTAAATTAATAAACATGCAATTTCAAATACAATACAATAGGTATAAGAAAACTGACTACCTACATGAAAAACATCATAGAACACTCAAAAACATTAATTTGTACTAAGTAAATTGCTATGTCACACAATCGCATTTTTGATCACGTTTTTCTGTGGACTTCATTTTAGAATAGACTTTATAGCTCAAGAAAGTTTTAACAAAATGATGCTAAAAAGGAATTAGGTAATGATATTTTTTTTAAGTTAATGCTGATTAATTGACAGATTGACATACCAGATTTTTTTCACACATTAAACGTTAACATTGCTATCAGATCTAGTATGGTTAAAGAGTTTTAATAGAATTTGCACAAAATATCCTTTAGAAGAACACCACCTTTTACAAGCCAGTAACAACTTTGATCTATATAAATTTGTGATACAATGTAGAAAATAATAGGTAAGCACACCTACACAACATATCATATTTGAAAGTTCATAATCACAATGAAAACTATTTATTGCTTACGTAAGACGCCTATCGTATCATTTTTTGGGGAATTTTTTGAGATTTTTTCAATTTATTTTAACCATAAATATTAATTTAACAACTTCCACCAATTTTTTGTACTAAATGCTATATTTTTTTTATTTACAAAGAAATCGAAACTTTTATTTGGTAAAAGCGCTAAGGAAAAGAGAAACATTAAAATAAAAACACAAAACAAAATAGTTATACAAAGAAAAAACAGACTAAAAATGACAGCCTCAAGTTCAAATTAGGTCACGAGCACGACAAATTTAGTTAGAATAGTTTTAAAAAGACAATAAAATTAATTTGAAATTGAGGGCAAATGAAAGAAACTTTGGCACTTTCACCATAGAATTAAATTTAGCGTGGAAGATAATTTAATATAAAACGCCACTATTTCATTAATCATTTACAAATTTAACCTAATAAACTAGACAAACAAATATACACACACAAACGACCATATTTGATGGAAAGAGATCTGTATTTTATGGTTTAATTTTTCACTCAACAAATAAATTTATTTATTCTTGCGAAAAAACATTGATATACCTTTTCAGAGGAAATTAACTCTTATATTGATACAACAACGTACCATAAACATCTTAACTCTGGATTTAATAAAAGCTCTATTTCAACTAGGTATGTTTTCATTCACATCCAAAAATGTCCTATTATTTATTTCATTCAATTACTTAATTTAAAAATATAATATTAACCAACGTCAATGTTAAACCTAATGGTAAATAAGGGAAAAGAATCTTAAAAATTAATAGTAACGTAAATCAAGGGAAAGGGGGGGCACATTTGAAAGGGGGGTTGGGGTGTTAAAAGGGGATAATAAATAGCCTGGTTAAGCATCCGAGCCAGAACATGAGGTTAAAGTGGAATTAAATAGATGCCCAACGGCTTTAGCAGTCTATTTTTAAATTAATAATGATAAAAAATTTATTTCCCTAAATAACAACTATTAGCTAAGCCGTATCTGTTGATTTATCTGCGGGAGCGTGTAGCTCTAACAGGCACTTTCTTGGCTTTGCTTGAGGCATTTCCTTTACCTTTGCTAGCTTGAACATTGACTTTGCTAGCGCTCTTGTCCTTGCCAATTTTACCTTTATTCTCTTTCACAGCGATTTTACCTTTCTTAGTGTTTTTGGTATGGGTCTTAGCTTTAGTACCTTTGGTACTCTTGTTGGATCTAGTAGACTTTCCTGATTCTATGGAATTGACACGTACATCAGACTCGAAAGACATTTGCGGGACGATAGCCTTTACTTCGGATGCAGATAGGCTGATTTCCATGCGACGACGGAGCGAGCGTGTCATACGTGGATTTGCCTCAGCTGCATCTTCAGCCTTATCAGTACCGTTCTTTCTAGCACGAACTATTTTCCTTTCCGCTTCTAAACTTTTCGCTGAGCTTCTCCCAGTCTGTCCTTTTTCTCTCAAAACCGGTTTGTTAACTTCTTCGAACTTGCGTTTCCTCGTACGCGTTATTTTAATCTCATTCTCAATAGACTCTTTCTTTCTCTTATCTGTGTTCCTAAGACCGCGTTTAGTTTCCTTCTGCGCGTTTCCTTTGACCATTGTTTCATTTGCTTCATCATCTTTCTTTTCCTTGTTCCTAAGCATTCTTCCTGCTTTCTTAGGAGTTCCACGTTTGGTAACCTTCCGTTTCTTCGGCGCTGGTGATTCTAAGCCTTTGTCTACTACCTCATCATCTAAACTTTCGCTTTCAACAAACATATAGTCGTCTAGCTTAGATCTGTTCTTGCCATATGTTTTTTCTACATGTTTGACGGGCTGTATGTCGTCTATTTCAAAGGAAGGTTGGTTTTCTTCTGTGGTGGGTGTTATTTTAGTGTTTGCTCGGATCAGTTCGACGTCGTTTTCGATGGAGTCGTGTTTGAGGTTTAGGTTGTCTATGAAGGTATTGTCGGAGGTGCTGGGGTCTGAATCGGTGTGTTTGTTCTTGTTGCGGCGTTTGTAGAGGTCCGCTTTGGTCATATCCTGTGGAGAAGGTTTGTGGTTAGAGTCAAGAATTAATTTATTTCAGAAATTTTATACAGCTAGTATCTCTCCCCAAAATAAGCAGAGAATCTACGGCAATTTAATAAAGTCCCAAAATTTTTTCGTGTTCGACGGGACTTTAAGCTGTAACTCCAAATTTAATTATGTCTCAAAAACAATATACTTCTACGTCGCTTGACCTCATGGCGGAATAGGCAGCGCATCCCGTACCAAAGGAACAGTTGTGGGTTCAGATCCCGTCGAAGTAGATTTTTTTGGGACATTATCAGCATGTAAGCAGCATTATCTGGGTTCATAATCAGCATCGGCCACTCGCTCCACTAGTAACCCAATAACAGTTGACATTTTTAAATAAAAAAAACATCATGACATCATGAAATTATTATTTATTATTAATTGATTTGTATTGATTGTCTTCTAATTTTACTAGCCATTCTAAATTTAAATTACATAAATGTGTTACTAACAAAGTGGATCATATGTCTGAATAAATGAATTTTCTATTTCAATTTCAATTATTAAATTTTTGTAAAAAATTGTCTCAATCCAGCTCTTACGACATCCACGGACTGGTTTAGAGGGGTCAATTCTTGCGCAGCAACTGCCACGCCTACTTCGAACGGATATGATGCTTTTGTGATAAATGTACTTACAGCCAGTCTAAAGCTGCTGTCATCATCGTCGTCATCATCAACGTCATGTAGCGCGTCCAGCAGCTCGCCGACAGTCATCCGCTCGTCTTCTTCTACGGCCAGCAGACCGGATATGATGCTTTTGCTAGATGATGATATGTTGTTCCAGGGGTTACCTGATGATAAAACCGTTTGATTAGACAACGAATACAGATATTTACACAAACAAAACAGAAACACAAACATTTATGCCGTGCGGGAATCGAACCCGCAACCTTCTGCATTCAGCTTCCACTGTGCAACTTAAGGCCTCTTTGTTCCTGTTTTCTCTGTCCCTCATAATCCTCTCTCTACCTAGTGTAGGATTAGTCTCTAGTCATTCTCCTCTATCTTTCAGTTTTCTCTGTCCCTTGATATTATCTCTCGTCTCTAGTCTCTCTCTTCTTTCTTCCAGTATTCTCTGTCCCTCGATACTCTCGAACTCTACATTGCTAATCCAATTTGTTTCCAAGTTTATTTTTCTGATTTTATCTGCGATCAGGTTTGGCTCAACCAGGACCGAGCCCTGAGTTTGGTTTGAAGACAACATCGAGTCATCGTGACGTCTCATTTTTCTATGGGATTTGGTATAGCAGTGTTGTTTTAATTACCTTCCATGGTGAAGAGCCCCGCTCGGATCCTGTCCATGTAGGCTGTGACGGGCTCCGCCTTGGAGCCAGGCTCAAACGGAGCACGACCGCACAGCATGCAGTACTGAAATATTTAGTAATAATTCGATATATAGCTGGAGTATCAATCACACCAAACGGCCAGCGTGGATATTTGTACGATAAATAAAGCAAAGGTCAATCGCGCCAGCTTTAAGAAATAATGTATCTGCTCCCTTTAGACATGCTGCAACACCAGCTGTTTTTGTATTGTAGAACAAGCATTACTTTTTTTTGTATATAAGCACGGAGATTCTGGTAAGTACATATAACTACGTACAGGCTGTCTTAAAACATGTTACCGAAGTTGAAGGAATGTTCTTCAAATAATAGATAGATAAAACTTTAATGTACTGCACAAACTAAATCAAGAAACAGACATAGACATTAAACATAAAAGTACAATGGACGGCCTTATCGCTTAGAAGCGATTTCTTCCAGGCAACCTTTGGATGAAGATAATTTAATTAAATAAAAATAAATTTAAAATTTTGTAAAGGCAGAGTTGTACCTATAAATATATAAATAAAATAAATAAATAATGCTGGACAATTCACACAGCATTATCTAGCCCCAAGCTAAGCAGAGCTTGTGTTATGGGTACTAGATAACTGATATACATGATATAATACAATCCGTAGATAGATAATTTTAATTATATATAGAAAACGACCAGAACACCCTGAACAAATGTCTGCAGATCGTACACACATTTGTCCCGAGGCGGGAATCGAACCCGCAACCTTCTGCGTCGCAGGCAGACCTTCATAATTATTATATAATCATAATTATTCTTTTGCAAGTAGAAAAATGTATATACGGAATAAATATACAGTGTGGAAATTAAACTCAGGCCCTGGAGGGAAACTACTTAAAATCCTTAAGCTAGCTCATTTTACTTAAAGGAGACATTCCTTTATTTTTAAAAAGAAACAAATCTGCATTAAAATATTTTTTTAAACTCGCTTGCTTCGCCCGGGACTCGAACCAACTAAAATTTAAAAAAATAAACACTCTTTATTTTATTATACTAATCGGTAGTATTAATATTCAGGATAAAGTTTCTGTAACAAACATTTGGTCTTAAAAATAAAAATAATCGTTAAATCTAACATCAACTTTATTTTACTATCAATTTTGTAACACTTAAATTATTTAACTGATAAATTGTTCGAAATGAGCCCCGTCGTTCCGGCTACACAACATTAGTCGCCGTTGAAATTCATTTCTTGTAGCCTTCAGCAAAGTGTTGTGGTGTATGCCCCTGATAACATTTTCTACCGCAATCCTTAGCTCTTGAACGGTTTCATAGCAAGTTTCATAAACAACATTTTTTACATGACCCCATAAAAAGAAGTCCATGGGCGTCAGGTCTGGACTTCTTGCAGGCCATCTAATCGTGTTGTGTTGGAGAGATAACAGAACTGTTACGTGTCTTTTACTTGTTAAAAGTGAACAGTAACCAAATATTTTTTAGAGAAACTTTATCCTGAATATTAATACTACCGATTAGTATAATAAAATAAAGAGTGTTTATTTTTTTAAATTTTAGTTGGTTCGAGTCCCGGGCGAAGCAAGCGAGTTTAAAAAAATATTTTAATGCAGATTTGTTTCTTTTTAAAAATAAAGGAATGTCTCCTTTAAGTAAAATGAGCTAGCTTAAGGATTTTAAGTAGTTTCCCTCCAGGGCCTGAGTTTAATTTCCACACTGTATAATTTGATACATTAAAATCTTTGACGCGAGCTTTGTTTTGTTAATAGCACCTACCTACCTAAGTATTTTCATTTTTAGATAAGTTATTTTAAGCATTGAGTAGAATTAACTGTGCTTATTAGTATGATAGGTACTCTTCCTTTTAATTTAAAAACCTGAGGAATTAATACAACATTCTGGTCAAACCCCAAAAAAAAGAAAAGAATCCAGTCCTATTTATATTCTTATTAAATAAATAAATTTAAAGACGGGTAGAGATTCAGCTATCCTAATGGACTATTATGGGCTGTTGAGGTATCAAATATCAGTTTAGTATGTAAGCGGGTTAACTACAAACAAATCAAATGAAATCAATGTCTTTATTTCCATAAATACAAAAATGTACACTTAAAAAAGGTCAAATTCTTAAGCCTAACGCAAAAATCAAGCAAATTGTGTATTTTTAAACCCCTTACATCTATGGTAACGAACTTAAATATTCTAATTAAAAAATACGATAGGTAGGGGAAAAACCCATAGAAGTCGAGTAATCGAATAGAATTTAGAAAAATAAACTGGTTTCTTTACAAAAAATTATACAAAATCGCTTTAAAAAAACTGTTTTAATTGAAATGTTCTAAAGTATCAGCGACAACACCATATTATTTTTTACGAATTACATAGCCAGACTACTGTTTTATTTAAGTAATCGTGTAGTTTTTCTATTTAATGCTTTGAATCATTAATAGAAAAGAAGCAAAAACTTGATTTTTGCACTGACATTGCTTTACTCTGTCCCACTCCTATGAACACGAAATCCTATGCCTATCCTTTTCACATTTTTTTTGCATTAGGCCCGCTCTTAAAATAAAACATTGACACAGAACAATATTTGTGTTGGAAGAACACCAACGTTAACCCGCTTACATCCGTAATGAATTCGTCAAACTACGATAGTTTATAGTAAAATGTTAGTATGTTAACAAATACTTACAAAGATAACTCCAAGGCTCCATAGATCGCACTGCGGCCCGTACCCGGGCGACGAAGTGTTTCTCGCACGTGAAACCACCTCGGGCGCAGCGTACGGTAAACTGTAAATAACACTAATTTTTATAACAATACATAGATGCTGCTCGCGGCTTCACACGCGTTGTTTAAGATTATTTCTATCCCGTGGAAACTAATTTATGGGATAAAAAGTAGCCTACTTTTAACGAACTAACTTTCTAGTACCCATAACACAAGCTCTGCTTAGCTTGGGGCCATAGGGCCTAGGTCGTCAAGCGTCTGGTCGAAGCGACGCGTGACCCGAGAGCTGGTGAGTATCTAGCACAGCACATCAGCATTGCCATACAGCGGGGCAATGCAGCCAGCGTCTTGGGCACGCGCGCGACAAGTATTGATAGGGACCAGTTGAGCTACCTGTAGATTGTTTGCAGTTAGCTCAATTGTAAATACTAGTTTTAATTTTATTCTTAACTAGCTGTTACCCGCGACTTTGTCCACGTGGAATTTGATTACTCAACTTATCCATATAGACTATGGACTGTACATTGTCCCAAAGAGGGATGTGATGTCACAATGTTCTTCGAACTGTTTTCGCAAGAGCGTTTTCACGCTGTTTTGCAAGTGGTGCCGCCGCCGTCTTGTCAGACACAAAGCGCTTTATATTAGTATAGATGAGGAAAGCAACTTCCGAATTTCAGCAAATGATGAATAAAATATGTTCATTTAGTCTGGGCAATCTACATGTAAAATTTTGTAATTCTATTGCGAACGGTTGCTAAGATAAAGAGCAGTTTTGCTTAGTTTATTCCTTCAAATAAGGATATAGAAAAACACAGTGATAATTTTGGAAAACTGTGGATAAAATGTGTTTTGGTTTTGAAAGATGAATCTACGCATAAAATTTTGTAATCCTATTGCTTACGGTTGCCGAGATACGGAGCATTTACCGCTCAATTTTAGCAATTTTTGAAGTTTGAAGTGCTCACTTCCATACTAACACCTACACATCCTGCAAGTTTCAAGATTCTAGGCCTTCGGGTTTAGGCTGTAGCTTGTCTATATGTCAGGACAAAGCGCTATATATTAGTTTGGATAAAGATGAACTTTGTGGTAGTTAATTAGTGTAATATTACCTGAAGCACGGCGTCATCATCCGCTGTCGGTCGTTGCACTCGGGCGCGCGCCGCGCGAACCCGAAGTCCACCACTTTCACACGAGCCTCGTTCACTCTATGACTTGTCAGCAGAATGTTCTGGAAAGATATAACATAGTTTTACACAAGCAAATATATACAAATAATTCAGCTTAAAGACAAAGCTAAACAAAAAAAACTGGGCTAGCCATATCTCGAGAAGAACCGACAACCGCTGGGGTAAACGTGTTCTTGAGTGGAGACCGCGACTCGGCAAACGTAGTGTAGGACGCCCTCCGACCAGGTGGGATGACGATTTGCGAAAGACTGCTGGCAGATGCTGGATGCGGCAAGCTGAAGACAGGGCGCTATGGCGCTCATTAGGGGAGGCCTATGTCCAGCAGTGGACTGAAAAATGCTGATGATGATGATGATTTATTTATATTTTAGTTTTTTCTGACAATTCCAATATAAAGCGTAATTATTATACCTTGACATGTCTTATTTTCATTACGGATAAACGGGTTAACTACGAACCTTATTTGTGTGCATCCGTAATGAATTCGTCACACTACGATAGTTTTTATGTTTTATTTTATTTCCAACATCATTATTATTTCATGGAGTCTTTACAGCCAACCATTTTTTTGTACTATAATTCGATCTTTTATACTATTTTTTTTTTGAGATTTGTGACAGCTTGCACAGCACCGAAAAATATGAAAGCTACGATGGAATAAATAAATAAAGAGAGAGGATTATGTCTTTCAAGTGTTTCAGCTTTACTGATACTCTTCATTACATCGAATCAGCCAAAAGGCTTTAACAGTTTTGATAAATGACGTATCAAAATATATGTCCCCAGCGCTATGTCTAGCTTATGCAAGAGCTGGCCAACACGCCGCCCCCCCTGAATTACCACCAATGCTATGTCTAGCTTATGCAGAGAGGGGCTGGCCAACACGGGCCCCCTGCATATTACCCGCCCTCCCGACTTTATGCTTAGCTTATGCAGGAGGACTGGCCAACACGCGTCCCCCCAGCATTACTCCCAACGCTATACTTTGCTTATGCAAGGGGCTGGCCAACTCGCGGCCCTCCAGCATCGGCGGCGCTATCCCTTTGGAACACCGAAGCCGAAATCAAAACCCTCAAACTTAAGCTATCATCCTACTGCACGGTGTACCAGGCGGAACTCTATGCCATATGTAGAGCCACGCGTGAGATTATGAAACGCCGGGAGACCAGTTTCGGCATCTATAGCGACTCACGCTCGGCTCTAGAGACCATTACGAACAATGGCTCCATCCATCCACTTGCCATAGAAACACGCGCAAATCTTCGAACCATTGTACTCCAAAACAAAGACGTTTCCTTATTTTGGATCAAAGCTCATGCAGGGATGGATGGAAACGAAAGGGCCGACATGCTAGCTAAAGAAGCGGCTCTGAACTCCAAAAGAAAGCCTGACTATGACTTGTGTCCGGCTTCATACGTCAAGCGACAAATCCGAGAGGAGTCTCTTGGCGTATGGAACCAGAGGTACAAGACTGAAAATAAAGCTGCGGTAACAAAGCTATTCTTTCCAGATGCGGTTGACGTTTACAAAATCGTCAGAAAGATAACTCTGAACAATGTGTTGACACAAGTAATGACGGGCCACGGTGGGTTTTCCGAATACCTTACCCGGTTTAGGCGTAAGGAAAACCCTTCGTGCATTTGTGAACCCGGCACAGAAGAAACCGTGCAACATATTCTTTTTCATTGTCCTGTCTTCGGACATGAAAGGTTTAATATCGAAAACGAATTAGATTTAAAAATTAGTAGCACCAACTTATGTTTCATAATAAAAAATAAGTATCTACGCCCTAAGTTTTTCAAGTATTGTATAAAAATAACAAAGAAAGTAATTTTAAGAAATAGATAGATAAGATATGTTTTATATATATATATTAAAATATATAATATAGCATACATATAATGTAAAACTGATAGATAAGAAAGTAGATAATAAACAATAGACATAAGAAAATATAAATAGGGATACATAAAGTCTCTGATTATGTTAGAGGAGCTAGAAATAAAAAAAAAAAAAAAAAAAAAAAAAGCATCACCCCCAACGAGGGGGGGCTGGCCAATACCCAGACCAACTGCATTAACACCCAGACCCCCGGCATTACCCCCCAACGCTATGCCTAGCTTATGCAGGACTGGGCAACACGCAGCCCCCTCCATTAACCACCAACGCTATGTCTAACTTATGCAGGAGGGCTAGCCAACACGCAGCCACCTACATTAACCTCCAACGCTATGCATGTAGTTACCTCAGGCTTGAGGTCCCTGTGCACGATGCCTCTCGCGTGCATGTGTGTGACGGCGCGTGCTAACTGCGCGAGTAGTCGACGCGCGGCCCCCTCTGTAAAGGCGCGGCCCCCCCGCATCAGCTCGCCGCCGTTTGCCAGCTCTAAGACTATGTAGGTGAAGGCCTGGGGACAAGGGAATACAAATAAGTAAGAGAATATCACATCATATCTCGTGTACGGGTGTGCTCTAACCAACTAAGCCACGAAGTCTCAGTCGGTTATATCGAAAATCTTTGGGACCTCTTACGGACTGTAGTGCCGGTGGCTCCACCTACAGAGGAAACATTAAAGTTCCCAAACCTGTTCAAAGACTAAAGTTACATTTCGTTTGACGAGAGCTGTTGCCGTTGCTAAATTCTATAAATAATAAAATAAATTTTTGGGAACTTATTTTAGTTCTTAGAGATACCCAGAGTGCGGGTAAGCACTATAAAAAAATCCTTCTATTTACCGTTTCGGCGTGAAAAGGTAAGACAGTAGAATGGAAATGGATTAAATTCTTACAGAATCATGGAAGACTTCTTGCAGCGCGATAATGTATGGGCTGCCTTGGCAAGCCTTGAGCGTTTCTATTTCTTGTCTGATATCCTTCTTCTGAGCTGAGATTATCTGTGAACAAAACATTGTACTTTACTTACAACAACTTTTTGTTTAATCATAATCATAAATCATTTATTTGACACAAATAAACATACATTAATGTTAATGAATCCATAGACTCCCGAACTAGTATATAAACTGTGTTTCAGGAGTCAGTGGCTTCTCCCACGTAAAATAAAATGTTGTGTCCTTACAAAGAGACAAGGGTACTTAAAAATAGAAACTTAATAATTTACAAAAATAAAGTAAATGGAATGGAGAGAGATGGTAGCTACTCTCTTATACTCTTACTTATTCACCAAACCAGGGTCAAACTGAAAACCAGCGTTGATCCGCACCAGTGCGGTTCAACACATAGCTGAGTTTGACCCTTTTTGGCCCATCCTTGGGCAGCACGGATTCATCTATCTACAAAGTATTATTGTAAAATATCATTAATTTTGTATTCTACCCTGTGTGTAATTGTGTATGTCTGTCTGTACTGTTCTTGTTGTGTCAAATAAATGTATCTTTCTTTACTTATTACTATCTTACTTATATACTTACTCTACATTTACATGTTTACATTTATTTACATTTTTGATTTATAGGCTCAGCTTACACGGAGATGCAACGTGACTCCGTGTGCACATTGATTTAAAATATAATTTAATTATGGCGCTATGGCGCTCATTAGGGGAGGCCTATGTATGTCCAGCAGTGGACAAATATAGGCTGATGATGATGATAACTTAATTTACTACGCAAAAAGACGACCTCTGTGGCGCAGTGGGATAAGGTCTGCCTGTGACGCAGGAGGTTGCGGGTTCTCCCTTCTCCGGAAATAAGTGTGTACGATCGCAGACATTTGTTCAGGGTGCTCTGGTCGTTTTCTATGTATAGAAAAATATCTATGTATTGTATTGTATTATGTATATCAGTTATCTAGTACCCATAACACAAGCTCTGCTTAGCTTATTTATTTATTTATTTATTTAAAGACCAACAGTTTCAGTATTATAGGTTTACAAATAATTTCTTACAATTATACAGCCCTTACAGGTCTTTCAAGATAGGATAGTTACATAAATAATTATGTTCCTAACAAAATACTTAATTAATCAGGAAATATATAAAAAAACTTACTAAGTGCAATAAAAAAATCCTCTAGGTACTTAAGATTATATAAGATTAAACTTATTACAAAATTGACAAAGCTGCAAATGTGCATTGTGTGTTTATGTTGTGAATTAAAGTTAATAAAAATCTAAATAAAAATATGAAGTTATTAATTAACATTAGACATGTGTATAGCAAATGAGCGCATTACTGTTTTACTGTTTATTGGAGAGTATTAGGTCAACAATACCCTTTCTAAATTTGAGCTTGCTAGAATTGAAGATATCTACACTAGAAAAAAGTTTGTTATATTTTGAGCAAATTCGGTACATAGTGGCATTTTTGGCATAATTGGTGGTACGAGTGGGCAGTGAGAATAATTTGGTGTGACGAGTTCTTTTAGGTGGTGCGTTAAAGTTTAATTTAGCAACAAGTGAGGGAGCATCAAGATGACTATTTGCAATGTTATGTAATAACATACTGTCAAGTAAAGTGCGTCTGTCTTCTAGGGACAAAAGTTTATGAAGTGTGCAACCATCTTTATAGTTACAAAAAATTCTTTTTTTATAGTTAAGGTGTTTGATAAATTTCTTTTGAATATTTTCAATTTTGTTTTTATAAGTAATGTAGTTAGGTGACCAGATACAACTAGCATATTCTAGAGTACTGCGAACGTAGGCAAAATAAACAGATTTGATACAGGTTAGATCCGTGAAAGGTTTGCATGTGCGGATAACAAAGCCCAGGTTTCTGTAGGCTTTGTTTGTGATATGGTCGATATGATCAGACATCGTAAGTTTATCATCAAGTAACACCCCAAGATCTCTTACAACTTTAACTTTTTCAATTTGAATATTATTTAATGTGTATATGTAATGAATAGGGTTATTTTTACGAGTGAACGAAATTTGTTGGCATTTAGGTACATTAACAGTTATTTTATTTTTCTTATAGTAGTCCGAGAGGGTTATAAGCGTATTTTGGAGATTTATGCAGTCCTGGAGGTTACGAATTTTACAAAATATTTTTTTATCATCAGCATATAAGAGATGCTTACAAGTTGTGAAGCAATTATAAATGTCATAAATGTAGGCATTATAGAAAAGAGGTCCCAAGTGGGATCCTTGGGGAATTCCCGATGGTACGTTAATATAGTCGGACTTAAATCCTCCCACTACAACAGCTTGCGAACGGTTAGTGAGATAAGATTCGACCCACCTTAGTAGGTCTCCATGTATACCTAGATTGTCTAATTTCGCGAGCAAGATGGTGTGATCCACACGGTCGAAAGCTTTTTCAAAGTCCGTGTAGATCACATCCACTTGACCGCCTCCTTCCATGTTTTCTAAAACAAATTGCGTGAACTCCGTTAGGTTAGTGACAGTGGATCTTTGTTTGAGGAATCCATGCTGGGTGTCACTGACTCCGTTCACGATTGTGCCGTAGATTTGATCATAAACCATTTTCTCAAAGATTTTACTGAATGTGTTTAAGATAGAAATGGGTCTATAGTTTTCGATTTTTGACTTAGATGATTTTTTATGTATAGGTATGACATTAGCTTCTTTCCATTTGGATGGAAATATTCCCTGACTTAAAGATTTCTCAAAAATAGTTTTAAGAGGTATAATAAGAGCCTCGGCACAGTTGTGAATAAAGATGGGCGGAATATGATCAGTGCCGGCTGATTTGTTAACGTCGGTTTTCCTCAACAAGCCAAGCAAGATATCTTCAGACACGGTCACTCGACTGATAGCATTAGTATCATTAGAAGGAGGCAAATTTAATTCATTGAGGTTATATGTATTAGAAGGTTTGACAAAGACACTTTCGAAAAATTTATTAAATCCGTTGCAAATATCAATCCCACTATCGAACTTCTCTGTGCTGAGAGTCAGTGACTTAGGATAATTCGATTTTCCTTTCATAAGTTTAACATAGCTCCACATTCTTTTTGGGCAGACTTTAATATCCTCTTGTATTTGTGTTAAAAAAAGATTATATAGTTCATTTTCTATTTTCTTAGCCCTAGCTCTCAACATAGAAAATTCCTGATAATCAAGATGATTCCCATATTTCTTCCATTTGGAATGTGCATTTAGTTTACTTCGGATGATGTTGAGAAGCGCCTTATTATACCATAGTGGGTACTGTTTACTTTTCTTCATGTTACGTTTAGGTACGAACAAATCAATGCAAATAGATAGTTCATTATAAAAACAGCTAGTTGCGCAATCAACATCAACACACGAGCTGAAGATGCTGTCCCAATCGCGTGACTTGATCAGATATAATATCGTAGTTGCATTTTTTAAAGTTATGTTTCAATGTGGAGATTTCAACAAGCGGGGTAAGTAAAATATTGGTAGGATCGATTAATAAACTGGGATGGGCTAGATCCTCACGAACCAATGAGATAGGTGAGGATGCGATAGTGCAGGCCGAGAAGTTACTGAAAATTAGATCTAATGTATTTCCGTATTTATTTTTTGTGTAATTGCTTTGTTCCAAACCCATTAAGATGAATTCGTCAAGCAGTAATTGACCAGCCAGTTGTGTGTCGACGGAGCCCCGTTTAGTTTGAATTGGTCCCAACCGTTGATCCCACTGAATGTTCGGTAAGTTAAAGTCTCCGCATACTAAAAAGTTATCTTTACTATATATGTTGTATACATGTGAAACACTTTCTACAACATTATTTAACACCTGGGGTAAGAGGTTATTAGGTGGCAGGTACACCAAGCCTACATGTAAGTTTTTATTACAAGAACTATTAAATGAACTAGCCGGTAACGTTATCCAAAACATCTCAGTAGCAGGTGAAACAAAATTATTACTTAGGAGACTAGCTCCAAGTTCCCTACGTGCCAGTATCATAATACCACCCCCCCTTGTAGTGTTAGTGAGAGCAGAATTCCTATCCAGCCGAAATACATCGTATCGGGAGTCACTTATTTCGCCGTCCAATATCCCACTGTGTAACCAACTTTCTGTGATTAAAATTATGTCGAAATTATGATTTTGTAACTCCCTATAAAACTCTAGGGTTTTAGTTCGGAGCCCTCTTACGTTCTGGTAGAAAATACTTAAATTTCTTACAGACATTTTATATGTAAAATATTAGATACTATTAGTTTATTTGATAACAATTTGCGAACGTAAACAGGTTCGACAAAACAATGGATTACGCACGAATGACTGAGTGCGTCCGAACAAAATAGGTAGGTAGCGAGAGAACTATGATAATTAGGGGTTAGAATGTTTAAGAAATGTATATATTGTTCTAGTGTAATGTACTCGCAATGAATGTGAAAAGATTTGATTTGTAATAACCTTATGTAAATATTATTAATTATGCCAAAAATCCGAAATGAATTTTGTGTAATTTTGTGATAATAGTAAATAATTTTAATGTGTATACACCTTACAACCAGCATGTCGTTAAATAGTGACGCTGAGATAAGTACTGTGTAAAAAATAAATCGTGTAAAGCAGTAATAACGTAATAAAGGGGCGAGTATACAAAATGATAATTTAATACTTATCGCGGGTAGTGCAGTAGCGCAGTTCACGTTTTGTCGTAAGATAGTAAAAAAAGTGCACATCAGATGACGCGTACTGATAACATACAATAAACACATGAAAAGTACTAACAAAAATGCTATGTGCATAGTAAAGTGGTGATCAAATGTCCAGATGGGATAACAGCTCACTTTATTTTTAGTAGGTCGTCCTGCTTTGTTATTATTATTTTCGGCGAATTGTCCTCTTTTCGCACAGAAATAACACAGTTTTTTATCCAGACATGCTTATAGGAATTCGCGGTAGCGAGTTCTCGGGCCTTTTTATACAAGGCTTTATTTTCTAATGTTAAATGTTCATTAATAAAAATACGCTCAGAACCTTGCATTCCGATGTCATTACGGGTGATACCGTGAAAGCGTCGAACGCCCGCTAAAATGTTGTCCTTGTGCAGTCTATTTTTCAACTTCACGATTATGGTTCGCGGTACACCCGGCTTCGGTTGCTTGGGCTGGATTCTGTTAGCGAAGTCGATGTCAATAGGTGTTATACTGACATTAACCAATTTGGCTATCTGAATAATAACGTTTATGGGGTTCTCGTTGTTGGTCTCGGGTATACCAATAAGCTCCAAGTTAAGCATTCTATCCCACTGCTGTTTCTTCCGCGACTCTAAAGACAAATTATTGTACTTGTTTTTAAGTTCAGCTAGCTCAACGTCGTATTTTTCTATCAGTTTGCACTGATTCTCAGTCGTGGACAGCCTTCTTTCGAGCTCGTCTTGACGATTATTTACGAAGCTCATTGAGGATTCGGTCTCATTCAACCGATCCCTTATATCAGCCAAAGACGTCAAAATAGCAGTGTTGTCGGTGGTGATTTTCATCATCTGAGTCTTAACCTTTTCAATTTCAAAGGAAAAGTTATCGAGCTTCTCGGCTAGAGCGCTTTCCACGGATGATTTGATCGTACGGGAAATAGTTTCCATCATGTCTTGTTGAAATTGTTTCATCGAGGTTTCACAATGACATTCCGAGTTCAAACCATGACGGCCTCGCTTACGTGTGTGAAGAAGGTTAGCTCTTGACAAATCGGGGTCCGAGTGGAAGCTGGATGGTGGTGTTCTGTCCATAGTTGCAAGGCGTTTAGCGATAGTACGCAATACAGGAACTTTTGTGGTAGGACCTCCTTGAGTGGCAAGCCGGCAAGCGCTATCCGTCCCGCTCACTCGCAGCTTGGCACACTACGACGCGACTCGAGAGGTAACAAGTCCTGGCACTGTTCACGCGAAACTATGAGCTAATTGCACGTATTTACGGATCACAATGATAAACAGTTTAGTTGCACTTGTGTAAGTTAGTTACAAAAATCGTAGGAGCAAGTGACACAGACGTCCGTATAGAACGCCGCGCAGACGGTAATTCAGGGGCTAGATAATCCTGTATTAAAAGATAATGCTGTGTGAATTGTCCAACATTATTTAATATTATTAAAGGTAGAAACTTTATTGACCTAACAAGAAAACTCTCCGCGGCGCCGCGCTTATACTCAATACTCAATCATTTATTGTATTCTATAGGTGTACAGAGGTGCTTAAAATCTACGTAGGTATTAAGTTTCACTATAGACCCTGCTGGTGCTGGGCACACAATATATTACGGAGAGAGAGGAGGACGTCATTTTTACTAAGTTAGTTATATTAGTAGTTTGTATTTTTCTTTTTTTCGTTTAAATATTCGTCAACTGTGTAGTATGCTTTTGTGATTAATAAAAGCTTTAATTGTTTTATAAAGATTTTGTCGTTATTCTCATTTTTCAACACATCGGGTAGTTTATTAAATAATTTAATTGACATTACATAGGGGCTCGATGAGTGAAGTACGCCAATTTGTATCTTTTTGCGTAGTAAAATAAAGTTATATTTTGAATCAAAGTGCGCACAGCGCAACGTCTCTTCGAGTTTAGGTGTGAGCATGCATACCCATAAGCGTTCGGATTCAATTTACGTCACGTGTAGGTCATGTACGGGAAATAATGACATATGCAATGATAGTAACCACAGCATATCAGAAATTATTGATGTAAGTATTCAAACCCTTCTGATATCGGAAATGATACTTCAAAAGTGGGATAAATATAGACAGAAAGCATACTTATTGATATTGTATTGTATTATGTATATCAGTTATCTAGTACCCATAACACAAGCTCTGCTTAGCTTGGGGCTAGATAATGCTGTGTGAATAAGCATTATTATTATAATAAAGGCCTCACCTTCACAGCATATTCCTTGCCGGTCTGCTTGTGTATACACTTCTGACAGACGGAGTAAGATCCATCCCCAAGAACTGACTGATTAATCTCCACGGAGTACTTTTGGAAGAACGGCGAATCCTGTAATAAAGGGAAAGTGGACTTTAGTTACGAGAAAATAAGATTGATTAGTAATTGACTGAATACAACATGTAAAACTGTTTTAATAATAATAATCATTTATTTCAGACCATAGAAAAGTTACAGATCTTATTTAACTTATTCTACAGTCCATAGTAATATATACCTTAAAACTAACATACAACATTAAAAACTTAACTAATGACACGTTTTTCTGTGATAACTGTGACGACGTGTAAATGACGCAATCAGAGTGTCAGCTGGCGACGGTGCAAGGCGGTGTCTCCTTTCAGGCGGCCAGTGAACCGTCGGAACTTGACACCCATCGGCCAAAACTCTGCGCTTAAGTAGGTCGAGAGATGTTGAGTTGGAACTCTGACCATAAATGAATTGAAGCTCACATTATGGCGAGAGTCCAGCTTCTCGACGCGCATCGAGAGTGGGAGTTTTGATTTATGTAAGTTTAAAAGTAGTAGGGTAGGTATTTTATGTGCGTTTTGTTTTCTTATTTAACGCCGCTGTCTTAGGTTGCTTAGAAAAGATCTCTCGGTGGCCTTTTGTAATAAGCTCATTTCACCTTAGCAATCCATTCCTTTATCATATCGTTTGGATTGATGCAAAGTATTTTGTCTCTAGAAAAACCCGCTTTATCACGGCTAGAGTTCAATTCACCTTTGCGATCTATTCCTTTATTTTAAGTCGATACAAACTACTCTGCCTCCAGTAAAACAAGCATTATATCAGCGAAGATAAAGTTGATTTCACCTTAGCAATCCATCCTTCTATCTAATCGTCTCGATGCTGTTCAGTCTACAGAAAAAGAAGCTATAAACTAGCTAAGATAAAGTTCAATTCAGCTTAGCCATCCGCCATTCATCTCTTTATCATGTCGTCTCGATGAAAACTATTCTGTCTCCAGAAAAACAAGCTTTATACCAGTTAAGATAAAATTCAATTTACCTTAGCGATCCATCCTTTCATCTTGTTGTCTCGAAGCAAACTGTTCTGTCTCCATATTTCGTCTGATATCGCGTTTTCGGAGAAGAGTATACTCGGCGCGACGTACGAATAACCTATGGACAATTACAATGGAATACGTTAAAAGGTTAAATCATTTTTATATTGATAGATTTTTATATTTGTCTGTTTTTCTTGTCTGCTTGTAGTAGTTAAGTTCGTAAAGCCAACATGTGGCTTTGACAGAAGACCAGCGTTGGTTGCTAACTTGCTAGTCAACCAACTCATGCTGAGGCAGAGCAATTTTGTTACTGGGCTTACACTTTGTATTTTAATCTAAGTTAATTATGTATTTTAGTTAAGTTTAGTATGTGTGTTGTGTAAGTCTTTTAACAAATAAATTTATATTCTATTCTTTTCTTTAATAAAGGACATTAAGCTTTTGCTTTTGAGATGTCAGTAGAAGTTAGCTGTATAGGTCAGAAGGTGCCGACACATGCGATGGCGGCACAGAATATAACTAGATATTATTTTGCCTATGACGAATCTTGGGTCCAGTTGGCTCAGGAACGAGACGCGAGGAGGTACCAGGGGGAGGCCTTTGCCCAGCCCAGAAACGCATCAGGCCTATTGTTATTCCAATATTAAAATTTCAAATAAATTGTTAGAACCTGAAGTTATAGACCAGGTTATTCGTCAAAAAAGCTTTAGAACAATTAATGTATTATTTGGTCGGCTAGCCGCTGTCTGTATCTATGACTGACGCATTCAATGCCACCCTTCAGCGATGAGACACGTAAGGGTGTGTGGTCGCTGCGTTAACTTAAACAACTGCGTTAAGTTTAAACAGTGCGCCACTGAACCACAATGTGTAAGCGCTTGGCGCAGCCTGTGGGATGAAAGTATCGGAATATTATATCTTGTCACGTACCTAGGAATAATTTATCATGGTGGATGGGCGCTTGGGCAGGCGAGTCCGTGGGCGGCATCCTAGTGAACTCGTCTGCAAAGTTGCACGTGTCAGCCGCGTGCGCAAGTCCGGGCACGAAGGGAGCCGGGATCTCTCGGCGTGCTACCGCTTCCCAGTCTAGGGTCTGGAAGGGAATATATTTGATATTGAATAGAAATTATATTTAATCATATTGGCTTTTAGACTTATTTAGTTGAATGTTTACTGGTTACAGCCACCTATTACTGATATATAGTTCGCACATATAGCTTAGATGTCATCATCAGCCTATGTAAGTCCACTGCTCCCTCCCTGGCCTTTAATCTCATGTACCAATGAGAAGATGAAGTAACCAAGTATTTAAATAAATAAATAAATAAAAAAAAATGCTGGGCAATTCACACAGCATTATCTAGCCCCAAGCTAAGCAGAGCTTGTGTTATGGGTACTAGATAACTGGTATATATAATACAATACATTACATAGATAGATATTTTTTTCATTATACATAGAAAACGACCAGAACACCCGGAACAAATACATGCAGATCGTACAAATATTTGTTCCAAGGCGGGAATCGAACCCGCAACCTCTTGCGTCGCAGGCGGACCTTCGCCCACCGCGTCACAGAGGTCGTCTATTTATCGATGTGTCTTACCTGGAAGAATGAATGCCTTTTCAGTTCTGTGGCATCTCCCTCGCCGCCGCCTAGTCGTTTCCTCGGGTCTTTCACCAGAAGTCTGCAAAAGACGAGAGCTTTCAGTTAAGGGCCTATACACACAACCTCAAATTTTTGTGTAATGGATAGACATAGGATTTCGCGTTCACAGAAGCATTTTTCAGAGTCAGTCACTAAACGTCTTAGGTCAAAAGATTACATTTATTTGGTACCAGAAGACATACTCACTTCCTAATAAAATCCTGCACCTCCGGACTGACATCAGGCGGTACTGGATAGCTGCACCGCACAATACGCTTGGTGATCTCTTGTTGCGTGTTCTTCTCTCCTTCCACCGTGAACGGAGAAGCTCCTGTTAGCAGCTCGTAGGTGAGAACGCCTACTGACCACCAGTCGACGGCCTGGGGGCAAAGAAATTTACTGGTTAGCAAATATCAATATCAAACATCAATAAATTTATTTCATTCGGGCATTCGGCTTACAAAATAAGCACTCAGAAAAGTCGTATTTTATACTAACTAGCAAAGCAAAGTAAACAGATTTATAAATAGTAATTATTATCAAATAAAAAACAAATTGTTATTGATTTTAAAAAGATTGAAGTAGACAAAAAATCAAAGTGATCACTTTATTTCCTAGTTTTACTTATGTAATCTGAGTTTTTGTGACGTGTCCAAGAGTCCTGTAAGGTCTAAAGGAAATAAAGCACTTTGAATTTTGAATTTTGTCCACTTAAATTTTTGTTCACTTTATGAACATAATAGAGGAAGAAGTGAAAAATAAACCACTGGTAAATGTATAAATGATTTATAAACGACGGTAATCTGAACTACAAAAGGCGAAAAACTAGCATTGTTCAAGAGTTATAGTTGACACCTCTAAATTGTGTCGTAAGAGGCGACTAAGGGACATACAAGGGGACGAGCAGCAGCGTATCTTGAAGAATAGATCTACCACCGAACTGCGATCCCCAACCCTGGGCCTGCGCCTACGCTGGGTATGCCCCAGCGTAGGCGCAAAAATTAGGGGGAGGCCTGCGACCAGCAGTGGACCATTATAGGCTGTTGAGATTGAGGTGCAAAAATCTGTGCTGTATTAATTCGTTTCTGAGGTAACACAAAAATAACCGGCCCTGATAATGTTCTAACTACCCACAAACATACATACAGTACACTTATTGATTAGGTTCCCTGTATGCAAAGCTTATTGTAGGGCTTCGTCATGCTATGTAGAGCGATATACTGTGTCAAAAGTTTACCGTTTCAGTTTGCCTTAGAACGAAATAATAACCTTCGTTGCTTAATTTGCTTATGTTTTGGATATTTCGCCGCCGCCGGATCGTAGAATCAGCCCGTTTGTATATACAAATGATCTGATTTTACGATACGAGCAAACAACTGTGCAATGCGATTAATTGCCTATGCCGATTTTTAAACGATCAACGTTCAACTATATAGCTAAAAGTTTTATACTGAAAATGATAAAAATCAGCGTTCTTTTTATTGACCTAGCCATGGTACAAACGGGATGATCCAGCGCGCAAATCTATTTGATTGAATTGCTAAAAATCTATTTGATCCGCAAATCTATTTGACTGAATTGCTCTCTCAAGAATCTACTGGTCACAAGCTAATAAAATTTAAGCAATAAAGGGCCTATACAATCTTAAGTTTTTGTGAAAAGGATAGGCATAGGATTTCGCGTTCATAGGAGCGGGACATGACATAGCAACCCAATACAATAAAAATATAAAAAAAACCCAAGCCCAAAAAAGCAGCTTATTCTATTAATTATGATTATTTATGATTTTATCTGAAAAAATCAACACATATAAAATGTTTTTTATACTTAGTTCTATTACCATGCTTATTTTCAATATTTTAACTTCTGCATTTATTGAGAAATTAAGGTTTTAGTAAAAAAAATTGAGGTATCTTTACGTTTTTTTTCTAAAGAGAAAATTTTATGGAATCGTGTTTTTGATACATCGATAGAGTAAGTCCTGAACTTTAACCATATATAAATTTCAAAGTTAAATATTTAGTAGTTTGGAAGATCTGAGGTAGTAATCGATAGTATAGACTTCAGACATGAACCCGAAGATTTGCTATATACACGGAAGAAAGTGGGTGACATGATGATGGAAGCCTACTTTCAGCAGTGAACGTATACCGATGATGATGATGATGTGGATCAGAGTAGAACTGGACCGGATACATTGACGCAATAAACCACCCGAGCTCTACACCCAGCAGTGCTGCAGTGCTGGCACAAGCTGACTTATGGCCAGAGTAGGTAACCCCCGGGGGGTTATTCTAGGATTAAGATTTCACCTCGACAAAACAAAGAGTTTCACGGTCGATGCTTATTGCTGATAACGATGCGTGCTCATTCGCTATCGAAGGTCTTTTACTATCGATTAACTATACAGTTGTGTTCGAGGGCGATTGAGTGGGTACCTAACCAGACTATCATTGGTATTAGATCTTTAGCTTTACTGGTTCGAACTGGATTTTTTTATACCATTAAGGTGACAAACCGTGGCCGTTTGGTGCCGGCTTAGAATTTGCACCACCCCAAAACTTCCCGTGGGTGTCGTAAGAGGCGACTAAGGGATATACACCGGGGGGCGGGCAGAACTCTTCCCGTGGGTGTCGTAAGAGGCGACTAAGGGATATACACCGGGGGGCGGCTGCTGCCCGCCCCCCGGTGTATATCCCCTCGCGGTCGGTGTAGTCGCCTCTTACGACACCCACGGGAACAGCTTACCTTTTGCAGAATAGATCTACCACCGACCTGCGATCTCCAACCCGCATTCCCAGAGGGAATGGATTTATGGGCATTACCATGTGAGATAAAAACCAATGAGGCGATTATCAGGGGTAGGCCTGCGTCCAGCAGTGGACCAATGTAGGCTGTTGAGGTTAAGGTTGAGGCAGGACAATCCACACCGCATATTTGTAATTGTAACCATGTTGCCCAAATCTACGATTTAACTAGAAATAAAATGTAGCAAATGTGTTGATTCCTAAGAATCAAGTCTGTGTTTGTTCCTTATGGATTTTTTGATAAACTTGGATATGTTAATATAATGAGGAAGTAAATAAGTATGTAAATGTAAACCCATGAAGATTTCATGATAACTCAAGGCTAATAATAAAGTTTCCACTGATAACACTGAGACGTTGTTCCTTTTCGAAGTAGAAATTGTTAGAATGTTCCAAAACGAAAACTATATTTGGATAAATCATCTAAAGTCGAAGGCACAATTCAGATAAAAACAGAAAGCTTCAATCAAAAAATATTGTGCGGAGTCCGTACTCAAATCAATAATATCCTTCTTTCTTGCAGGGTTCCGTACCTAAAGAGTGAAAACGGGACTCCATTGCTAAGCTTCCGCTGTCTGTCACTTGTGACTTGTAAAAGGAATTTTTCACAGAATATGTTTTATCTTCTGGTTAGAATTTAGGATTTTATTATTAATTTTTATTTTATTCTCATACAAACACTTATAATGGTGGTTCACTAAATAATGAGTTACATGAGAAACAAATATATCTAGGTTTATAATGTTTAAACTAACCAACCTCTGGTACCTAAAATTAAATTAAAACTAAATTATTATGTGTAACAATGTTTTATAAGTAACTAACATTATAATTTAACAAAAAATAATTGAAAATAGGTAGTTTAAATTTTGACTGCGGGTGTCGATCATTATAACAATAAATAATAAAAATATATTCAATAATTATGAGGTCCAATATCCATACCAAGTTGGGTACCGATCACAGACGTGGTCAGTATTTGGATTGGACCTGGGATGATTCATGATGGCTTTTTGCTTAAATGTTTTTTGTGAAATAGTACAATAATAAAATCTTTATTAGGAAAGAAAATTACAATCAAATAATAAAATTAAATTAAAACTAGTATTTACAATAGAAACAATTGAGCTAAGTGCAGACTAGTGCAAACAATCTACAGGTAGCTCAACTGATTCATATCAATACCAGTCGGAAGCGTGCTCAAGACACTGGCTGCATTGCCACACTGTATAGCAATGCTGATGCGCACAGATACAGAACCCTCCGTATGAGAGTCGAATCACACTAGGCCGGTTTTATTTACGGGCTTCTTGCAGCTAATTTCCGATATCCTTTTACCATGATAGCTCAGTAGAACCCTGCTGGTATTTAGCTCGCTTACGCTTAGCTATAAAATAAGCTAGTGTACTGGCATTACGCGCAGTAGGTCACTTCGAACTTGGCCTACTTGAATGTTCACTGCACAATTTCATTGCACAATCATTATGAAGTATCAAGGGGTACTGGAGGCGAATAAGGGACATACACCAGGTGGCGGGCAGCAGCGCCTCTTGCAGAATAGAACTACCACCGAACTGCGATCCCCAACCCGCATGCCCAGCATGGGGATTATGGGCATTACCCCCCATGAGATAAAAATCCGGGGATGCCTGCGTCCAGCAGTGGACCATTATAGGCTGATGAGGTTGAGGGAACGGGTACTGGGGTATCGAGTTCCTGGTACTTAAATCTTCGCTCATTAGGGGAGACCTATGTCCAGCAGTGGACTAATATAGGCTGATGACGATGATGATGCTAGTAGGTCATAAACTCTGCGTCTCTATAGCTAGATTTTGAAGTGTGAATGTTCTACCAATATTTTTATCTCAGATTTAACGAGTTCTAGTTGGTCAACTAGGGTCAGGCAGGGTAGGTACTGAAATAGCACATAATTTCCAATGTAGCCGACTGTACATAAATTAAATTTCTATTCTAATTACCAAATTAACTCGTCAAAGTTCAAATTGCCTAATCAGTCTAGTTTCAAAAACACAATATGTAGGTATCCTAAAACCTAATAACCTCAAAATCAAAATCCTAGCCTACATCTAAAAGTTGCTAAAGAAAAACAAAACACGGTTTTCTCGATTTCCACATCGCACACCGAAGGCATCCGAACATTGCCGAGTATTCCCGATGATTGTCGAAGGGTTACGAGTACAGCCGAGCACTGCTTCCGTGCTAGGAGCCTTGGCGGTGTTACTAGCACTTAGCACTATAGGTACTTTGTAAACAATTTTTTTAATAACGAACTGTTCCGGTGGCAAAGGGCATTTCTGAATTATTTATCTTAGGTTTAATTTAAATGTTGAAAAGAAGCTATTATTGGAGAGACGTATTATAGACGGTTAGATTTAATAAGAAAGAAAATCAATCTACAGGTGAAAATTACAATCAAATAGTAAATTTAAATTAAAACTAGTATCTATATATATATAAAACAAAGTGGTGTTAGTTACACTATTTATAACTCAAGAACGACGGGACCGATTTTCGTGGTTTTTGATTTGTTGGATTTCTCTTAGTCCGGAATAGGATATTGGAAAATTAACGAAAAGAAAACTACCCGTGCGAAGCCGAGCCGCTAGTTTACAATAGAAATAATTGAGCTAAATGCAGACTGCTGCAAACAATCTACAGGTAGCTCAACTGATCCATTATCAATACCAACCGAAGAAGGTTATGATGGTACTAAACTAACCCAGCCCAATAATTTGAAAATCCTATAGTACTGTGATAATAATAAATAAAAAATATTCCATTTCATTCTGTACAAAAGCGCCAAGATAGTTTTTGGATTAGTTGTGTATTTATTATATAATTTGCCTTCTTCTCCCAAACAATACGACTTACTGACTTGATTTTTATATTGAAGAATAAAGCAAAGGGAGGGTTACAGATTCGCCAAAATATATATTTGATTACTTGAGCCGTACTCTTTTAATTAGAAGAAATCTTGATTTTTGCACACTCTGTTTTGTAACGCGAAACCTATGCCTATCTTTTTCACAAAATGGCCTGTGAAGAGGCCCCCTAATGTCAAGGCGATAGATGTGAAATGGGCAAATTTGGGTTACATTGAAACAATTTTTCTCCGTCATCTTTATCGATAAAGCTTTGAACTTACTTTGAATACCTAATAATCTAAGGGGTATAAGGCAGATCACCCCCCCCCCTCTTTGAAATTAAAAAAAAATGAAAAAAAAATTAAATACCAGAAATAATTGCGCAAAGTAGGTACCTACCATCTGTTTTCTTAGTTTTTAAATTTTTTCTCCTAAACCATCAATACAAAGATTTTTATTTCATCACCATATTAAATAGAAGAATATCCAGGGCACCTTTGGCTTGTTTTTGCTAACAAATGTCTTGATTAACAGATAATCAGCAAAAACTTGATTTTTGAGCTTACACGGCTCTGCTCTGTCCCGCTTTTTTAAACGCGAAATCCTATAGATGCCTATCCATATTTACAAAATGGCGTCATGTAGGTATCGCCCCCTTAACCTAAATTACTTAATTTCTGAAACAAGGTATCGCTAACTATTCCTAAGACCTAATTTCAGAAAGTGACTCTCAAAGTGAAACTCTTCGAACATAATAGGAAAGATTTAGATTAATCTAAAATTCATTCAAAAGTAATTGGTTAATCAAAATGTCGTCATTTATAATGAGTCATCTATTTTCGGAGTTATAATTTATATTGATTTAGAATTTGATGATTTAGTGTTTTGATGGAATAACGGTTATCAGTTAATCATTATAATCAACTAGCTGCTGCCCGCAACTTTGTCCACCCTTTTCCAGTATCCTATGTCCATCCCCGGGATAATATATACCTTCCTGCCAAATTTCATTAAGATCTGTTCATCCGTTTAGACATGAAAAGGCAACAGACAGACAGAAATATTTACTTTCGAAATTATTATAATACCAGCAGCGCCTCGCGTTTTCCGGGAATTTTGGTATAACAAGTAGCCTATGTGCTATTCCAGACTATAATCCATCTCTGTGTCAAATTTCATCCAGATCCGTGCAGCCGTTCTGGCGTGATTGAGTAACAAGCATCCATCTATCCATCCATTCAAACTTTTACATTTATAATAATAGTGGGATTAGTATGGATTTTTATAATGGTCTATCAAGGTATCCGCTGCGCTGCCCATATCGAAGTATATACTAATATTAAGCACATATTAATAAATAACTTTAGCTTTTCAAAAATTTATCTGAGGTCTGGTCGAAGCTACTTGTGACCCGAGAGCTGGTGAGTATCTGGCACAGCGCATCAGCATTGCCATACAGCGGGGCAATGCAGTGTCTTGGGCACGCGCGCGACTGGTAGGACTGGTAATATGGATCAGTTGAGTTAACTGTAGATTATTTGCAGCAGTGTGCAGTTAGCCCAATTGTTTCAATTGTAAATACTAGTTTTAATTTAATTATATAATTTTACAGTAATTATGTTTCTTAATAAAGTTTTTACATAAAAATATAATTTATGCCGTTAAACTTCGCAAATCTCATCCATATAAATTCACCGGAAGTTAGCAAGGCAGGTGTAAATGTCACGGTAAAGATGAACAGTTGCCACTTTTTTAATCGAGTTTAGTTTTATTTGTAAGGTTCCGTATAGTAAATAAGATACTTTTTATCGTTAAAGTGGAATCGAAACCTGCCTTTCTCGATTGTAACAAAAATTTAAGTGAAGAGAAAATCTAAAACACCTTATTTCTTAAGACGATACCCCGAGCCAAATTTTGTAGTTTAGGCAGAAACTCAACCTATGTATTCAATTCAAAAAACAAATCTGTCGCCCAAAGCGAAAGCGTTCGCACCGTACAATACGGAACCCTTGCAAAAAATGAAACTCACAAAAATCCATTCAATAGAATCACAATTTAGCGTTTTTCTGGCAGATGGTATTCCGCAATGCCGTTATAGTAACAATAGATCCCAAATTTCTCTATCCAAACTTTTTATTCCCAGCCTTATTAGCATCGTACCTAGAGTTCATTTTGTACAAAGTTGATGTGCCAACCGAACCTTGAACGTGGCAGAGCCGAGGTTACCAGAAGGTTACATGTAATTGACGACGATCATAAGCAAATAATCTTTAACAACTTCGCTGTAAAGTTCAAAATGCTAAGTTTTATTTGAGTTTTGTCGTGTTGGGATGATTTGAACTTTATAGTGGGTAGGTTAGAGTTTAAATTGGTGCTGTGTGTGAAGAATGTAGGTCAGTCGTGTAGATTTTTGGCAAGGACTGCATGGCAACAGCTTTTTCTATAGTTATTGTGGCTTGAAGCTGTCTTAGGAGACTGATAGGTAGACAATACACGTGGTAATTAGTTATTTTGCATGTATAATAATAATAATTAAGTCTGGACAATTCACAAAGTCGCCCAGCGAACTATGGAGAGAGCTATGCTCGGAGTTTCTCTGAAGGATAGGATTCGCAACGAATACATCCGACAGAGAACCAAGGTTATCGAGTATCGACATAGCTCAAAGGATTAGCAAGCTGAAGTGGCAGTGGGCTGGCCATATTATCTCGAGAAGAACCGACAACCATTGGGGTACCTAAACGTTTTCTTGAGTGGAGACCGCGACTCGGCAAACGTGGTGTAGGACGCACTCCTCAAAAACATCACTTTATTTCCGTGTCAATGTTTTATTTTAAGAATTAGCCTTTTCTAAGTGTACAATAAAGACTTAAATTTTACCCTCCCCACACGATCCTTTTGTTTGTATCGCTACAAACACGAGTTTATAGCGCGTTTGTATCGATACAAACGAAAGGATCGTGTCCGGAGGGTAAAATTTACGCCAACACCTTGGGATTATATTCTCTAAACAACTGCAAAAGAATCACCCAAATTGGTCCATAACTAATGACTCAGAAATCGTCTTTTTTAAAATGAATTTTATAATTCATAGCGCAGAAAGACGTGAAAAAAGGTGTAGAATGGAAATACAGCGCGCCGTGTGCGCAGCGCACCCTCTCCCCGCTTCCCCGCGCGTTTGTATCGATACTAACGCGTGCTCCATTTGCATTTTTACATTGATAAAAACGTGCCATATCTGCTAAAATGTGTTAATAACGCAGAGGACGCGGTCATCAAAAAACGCGCGTCGTCTCCGCTTATAAAATACGCCATGTGCAAAGGCTCAAAGAAATACCCCAAAAGGTACTTTAATTTCAGAGAATATTAAAGTAATCCATATTAATTGCGTCCTCAAAAGCGTAAACAGAGCACTGTGGGTAATAACCCGGTTACTGTAGGTACAATAAATAATACGGGCCAGGTCAGACTAGCTACTTGAGCGAAAATAAATAATTACTGTTGATAGCAAATATACATACAATCACAAAAACATTACAAACGCGAAAGTTTGGATGGTTGTTTGTTACTTCTTCAAGACAAAACTACTGAACGGATTAAGCTGAAATTTTGCATAAGTAGCTCTGAACCTGGAATAAAAAATTAAGTACTACTTATCCCATACATCAGTTCCCATCGGGTAGAAGCAACCTTTAAGACGAAGTGGACTCAATTTTGTAAGACAAGGACGAGCGAACGCTGCGAGGGGAAGGCGTGAGAGGAAGGCAAGAGCCGCGGTATGGCCGGCCCGCGCGCAATTTCACCGATCTTTATTTATCAATTTGTGTTTTTCTAAAAACGAATACTCTTTCGCAATAAAACAAAACCATAATCCTCTAAAGCGTTTATCAGGCAAAACATATACTTACGAAATTTCATTGAAATATGTTAATAACTAGGAAATGAAACTGCTTTTTCTGTAGAAGTAAATATCTGTGTGAAAATTAAGATTTAAAGGAAAAATTCGTAATTTTGTTTCTATCTAGTCAAGTTTCAACCTATCCCCAATCGTGTTTTGACTCCCATATCTTATCTAACTAGAAAGAAACTTTTGGTTTTCATCAAACGAAAGAAGGTATTTAAAAAATTGTGTAGAAAATATTGCGGTAAAATTAATTTTTCGTACAATCAAAATGTGGATTATGAGACTCATTTCACCGTAAGCGTTTCCATAGAAACGACAAGTGCGAAATCGCGGGCAGAAACTAGTTAAAATGAATATAAGGAAAATGGGACGAATGGGTATTGGTTTAGCAATTTACAGATTGTACCATTAGGGTCATGTCTTGATCATGAGATAAGTGGTTCGAGGAATACCACATTGTTACTCATCCAGGGAGTTCTGCTGAATTTAGCAGAATGGACAATGAAAGAGACATTTATTTAAAACTAGTTTGAAGAATTCATTACAGATGTAGTGTAGGCGGTATGCGCGATCCGCACTCACCCCGAAGAAGTCCCTTTTAAAATGGATGATACGTTGGTGTTCTTTTAACACAAATAAGGTTCGTTGTTAACCCGCTTACATCAGATGTAAATACATAGTCGGTACAACAAGTTTTACTTTGGAATGTATATATAGCTGAACCACAGCTGTCAATATACAGGGTGTATCCACAATACTGAAGGTGTTTCATCTGCAACCACAAGCAGAAAAAAACCTGTGAACAAAGAAGGCACAAACGATTCCTTCTTAAATTTTGTTACAATAAATACCATTTTTTCTGTTAAGCCATCCATCCCATCATAGAGTTCGCCAAGTTTAGGAAACTTCGTTCTAACTTTTAATACAGGATTATTTAGCCCCAAGCTAAGCAGAGCTTGTGTACTAGATAACTGATATACATAATACATTACATAGATAGATATTATTAATAATCTGTGCTAAGCAGATAAATAACCTTCTGTATTGTCATTGTGCACTAATTTAGAAACACCCTATATAACCAGCAAAGCCCTTTTGAGTACAGCATATAAAAGCCAAGTAGCCAACAAATCAAATAAAATAGCAGCAATACTCGGACAAATGCATTACAGCAATTTATGTCGGTCATTTTGGCAGTCCAAGACATTCTCCTGCCAGCTCAGATATTTAAGCGAAAGATGAGAAAAATTTACATAACATTGTCGTTTCAAAGGGCGTCGGCGTGAATACAAGATTTTAAGAATAGACGGTGAGAAGGTGTCGAAATATGATTTGAGTGTTAAGGGGGCCTCTTCCCAGGCCGTTTTGTGGAAAGGGATAGGCATAGGATTTAGCATTCATAGAAGCGGAATAGAGCATGGTGTGTGTAGGTACTCTTTTTTCCGCATTTAGCTCCGCTTTTTTAAAAAAAATATTTGTCTATCCTAGAGAAGCTAAAGCTCCTGCGAACGACAAAGGCACCTACCTACCTACCCTTTCGACCTTTATCTATTTTAAGTCTTCTTTGTCCCAAGTCCCATCCCAATGCAGAGCATGACCTTGACTGATACAAAATTGTGTAGTATTTTAAGTTATTACTGTCCAGGTAACGCTACATTGGCTTAGAGGAAGCAGATCTCATTCTGTGGAACATGACTGTCCAGGTAACGCTATATTGGCGAAGTGAAAGTCGATCTACGTGAAATTGACTCCATTAGCGAGTGACAGGTCAGAACCGAAATGCCTGATGAAGTATTTTATCGCAGGCCAAGATCCATATTTTGTCGCTACGCATTTTACGCACTTTGTCCACAGGTCGATTTGGAGGGGGTCGATTACTACGCCGTACCATCCACAGCCACAGGAGTATATTTTAATATAATTAAGTTTTTCATTATTCTGGTATATATTCATGTTATTTTATCTGTATCAGGGGGTACAACCCCTGCCTTTCTTATATTCATATAATTCTTTCCATCCAAAGGTTCCCTGGAACAGATCGATTCTAAGCGATAAGGCCGTCCATTGTACCTGTCTCATGTAATATGTCTTTTTGTAATGTTCTTTTTCTGGTGTACAATGTAAGGTTACCAGGTAAGGGTTCGGGTAAGAGGCCAATAAAACACAGATTTGTTCAGTGACACACGTCCACACGATAAGCCGCACTTGTGCGAATGCATCACCCCGCGCGCCCCGCGCTTGGTAATGCACCCTTGTAGATGAGCGCACCAATGGCCGTGCACATATAATGAAGTCAGAATGCTACATACAATAAAGTGTATTGTATACCATAAGTAAATGCGTGTTAGGGTAAAACCAAGAAGGTCCCAAGTATCCATCGAAGCTCACACTCCACACACTCTGGCATGCCAACCACAGCAACATTCCGTCATTGCAAGAGCTAACACAATTGAACCTATGCTAACTCTTAGCTAGTTTGTAGCAAGCGTGTTTTGTTGTTTGCGAGCCACGTGCCAGTTTCGCGTGGGTTACAGAGAGTGGAGCGTAGTTGTTATCGCGAAATCATTGAAACCTTCGGAGGTTTCTATGATATGAATTAAGCCGAACTTGACACGCACAATGGTCCAATAGAGTCTCAGTGCGGAAAAGGGAGTACACACACCACGAACTTGAATAACAATATTTGAGGTTTCTTTTGACACGACTGCGCAAGGATTATTTGTTTCTTTTACTTTTTTTATTGGTAACGGCAAAGCGTTATACCATAACACTTTAGATCGTGTTGATAAGAAAATCTTAACTCTAGTTCAAAAAGATTAACAGTCGGTCCTCCATCCATCGACTCTCTTGAAGAATAGATCTATCACCGAACTGTGATCGCCAACCAGCATGCCAAGCGTAGAGGTTATTGGTATTACCCCCAATGAGATAAAAGCCAATCAGGCAATGAGGGGTTTTCGATTTGCATTTTTGAAAAGAAAAAATATAGTTTCATATATATCTCGATAGGTGGCAGGGGGCGTCAACTGGAAATTAGGGTATGTCAAATGAAAGGAAAACAACCTTATGTCAAAATGGACCGATTTGGAAAATTCAAAGTTTTCTTTTCATTTCACATTGACATACCTTATTTCTAGTAGAGGCCCTGCCACCTATTAAGATACCTGGGACTATTTTTTTCTTTTTAATGAAAATCGAAGAAAAAAAAAAGATAGTGACGGGCTCCATCTGATTAATTTTAATTTTTGTGTAATTTTGTAATGTGACATTTTTATTTAATTCTTTTTATCGTTTTATCGTTTTAAGTTTTTATGTAATAATATTTTATGGATTTTGTTTTTAATATTGTATGGATTTTTATAATCTGAAATAAATGAATAATAATAAAAAAATCGAAAACCGCTCATTATCAGGAGGAAGCCTGCGTCCAGCAGTGGACCATTAGTTGCTGTTGAGGTGTTTATCGCCAAACAATGAGTTTCCAAACTCTATTATATTATCTACGAATTCTACTCTCATGCTACATTCCGGGTACACGTGTCAAAGCTGCGCAGTAGTTAGGGCACGTTTATTTAATCGCCTAAATGTTGCAATGTCACACAGAAAGATATAATTATCTGACTATTTTAAAGACGCGGCGTATAAATCGACCATTCCAACATCTTCCTAGGACTTCCGTGAGGGCTGGTGAGGCCAAAGATCTCAAGAGGCGCAAATATGCAGGTCTCGACAGAGCCTACGCATTTGCTCCCCTTGGAGTCGAGACCCTAGGTCCGTGGGGTACCAGAGTTGCGGATGATGATTTGCCCATACAAATGTACTACCAAAATGATTTGTCATCATCATCCTATATCAGTCCACGCCTGGACATCCAGCATCCAGGATCTGCCAGCAATCTTTCTCAAATCGTCATCCCACCTGGTCGGATGGCGTCCTACCCTACACTACGTTTGCCGAGTCGCGGTCTCCACTTAAGAACACGTTTACCCCAGCGGTTGTCGGTTCTTCTCAAGATATGGCCAGCCCACTGCCACTTCAGCTTGCTAATTCTTTGAGCTATGTAGATAAGCTTGGTTCTCTGTCGGATGTGTTCGTTGCGAATCCTATCCTTCAGAGAAACTCTGAGCGTAGCTCTCTCCATAGCTCGCTGGGCGACTTTAAACTGGTGAACCAGCCCTACTGTGAGTGCCCACGTGTCGTCAAAATGATTTGTAATTCGAGCATATTTCCACACTATCATGTTGTTTTTTGTATTCGAATAGTATTTATCTAGGTCCCTGGTTTTTTTAAATAAAACACTCATATAATGAAATATAAGCAGTGAAATGTAAGCAGCAACATGCGATTTTGCATAACTTTACGTCGAAAATGATATGTTCTCGTCCCATTTGTTTTGTAATTAAAAACAACAATATCTTACGTTTTGTTTGATAAGGAACATAGCATACATTGTCTAGTTACAGAATAACAAACAACACAATGTCGAAAATATAGTTCTAAGTCATCATTTTTGGTATTAAGGATAATAATTTACGAACTGTCCGCTGTCCCCGGATTTATAAAAACCCGTTCATTCCTACAACGTTAGACCAGAGACCAAAAGTCACGTATATTATTAACAAATAATCTATCAAGCATCAAACTTTCGCTATTGCAAACGTGTAGATGAATTGTAAACTCACTGATTGGCTATCGCTTTCGACAGCTCGTGCTGACATTTACCTTTTACTGTTTAGTCACGAATTGTATTTTAATATGTCGACTTAAGACGAATAGTGAGGCAAATGACCTTGGACCTTTCCGCGCGCCTTTATGCAGCAAAGAGTGTTTGTTTTCGGTTCAGCATGCCATGTAGTGCCATAATCAACCAAATAATATGATCCTCTGCGGTTGGGCGAAGTGTAACTAGCCAGATTTGTATCACAGATTTTGTAGGCGAAAATACGTTTTTATGTTTGATTTTATTATTTTGACTACTTTTTGAATCTAATGGACCTCCAAGAGATAGGTATGAAGTATATGAATCACTATACTGAATTTGGTACTAATCGAATTTGAGACGCCGATAAAAAGTGGGTTCGAAGCCGCTACACATACACTATAACTAACACTATAACAACTACACTATAATTAACGGTAAGCATTTGGGACCGCCAAGGGACCCTTCAGGATGTGTGTTACAGGATATATAAATTTCAGAGCTCTACATTCAATATTTTCGTTGGAAAACGGGTTCGAAAACACCTAATTTTCTTGATTTTGGGTTACTATGCGCCTTAAACATGTTCCCGACCAAAAGGCCCGCTTACTACCTAAGGCGATTAAAGTCCTTTTAGCCAATTTTTCGGCCACGGCCTATCCCTCCACCTTCCCATAACTGTGAATAGATCAACCATCGAACTGCGAACCCCAACCCAGTGTGGGGATTATGGGCATTACCCCCGATAAAAAATCAGAGAGAGGCCTGCGTCCAGCAGTGGACTATTATAGGCTGTTGAGGTTGAGGATAGGTACATAAAAATAAGGTTGTCTAGTTTTACATAAGTAAGTTTACTTTAATATTTGTGGGTTATTTAGTGTAGATAGTATTGTTTTCTATTGTCTTTATTTTTTTCAAGTGCCATTGTGTTTCTTGTTCTTACATGTCCAGTCCATCCCAAGGTTACCTGGAAAAGATCGCTCATAGCAATACGGTCTTTGTACTTTGTCTACTCGTAGCATTTATTTCGTTACTGTTGTTTGTGTTTATGTGGTAGAATAAACTATTATCTATCTATGAAAACCTACGCACCTTGTGCCAAACACTCCCCCTTCTGGGACATGCCACGGCGACCAGTCGTAACGGAGACTCCATGTTCGCAGGATGTGTGGTACAACACAAGTGTATGCGCCAACAAAATTAATACCTAAATCTCGCATAGGTACCTAAGCGGATTTCTGATTAGATGTTATTTTTTTAATTAAAATTTGTTTGTTTTTAGTGTATCTGTCAATGTCCGGTCCATGATTATAAACTTCAAGACAAGCGCAAGTAGCAACTACAAGAAAGCAAACTAAAAGAACTGATATTCGATGTCGGTTCCATCAGATTCGGGACCCAGCAAACTAAACTTAGATAGGAAACTATGTCAGACGTTGCCCACATTCCACCAGGAATCAACCATACACACATTAATCACGCATATGTCATAATCAAACGTCAAAGCAAGTTCACGGTTCTGTCAGTGTCATGTCAGAACAGACCGGTCGGCTGACCTACTAACCCCGTTATGCACTACAAGCTGGTTTTAAAGCCTATTCAATTGAAATACGGTATCAAATGGAACGCCGCAACTGCGGATGTTATGGCATTACGAAGGAATTTGAATTTTCGAATGTGGAACAGTTGGGTGGAGAAATTAGAGTCGTAAAACTGGAGAAAAAGGTTGAGATTGGTTGGTTTTTAGAGAGTTAAGACGTTTTTGAATTTGGAATTCACGATTTGTGTATTCCGCAGGAGGTGTTCAATTCTATTTTGAATCTTATTCCTTCGCATTACATTATGATCAATGTTCGTTATTTAGCGTAATTCGGCGAATTCGTGGAGTTACTACTAATTTTATAAACGCTTTAAAAGCGGCGATACCTATATGTGAAATGGGCAAATTTGGGTTACATTACAACAATTTTCTCAGTCATCAATAAAGCTTTGAAAAAAAAACCTTATAATAACCTTATTGGGATACAAGGCAGATCCCCTTCTTTTCGAAAATTAAATAAAGAAACTATTTTAAATACCAGAAATAATTTTGCAAAGTACCATATGATTTAATAGCTTTTACAATTTTTCTCCTAAACTATCAATCAGAAGATTTTTTTATTTTCGTCACCATATTAAATAGAAGAATACCCAGGGCACCTTCGGCTTATTTTTGCAAACAAATGTTTAATTAAAAGATAATCAACAAAAGCTTGATTTTTGAGCTTACGTTGCTCTGCTCTATCCCGCTCCTCGTAATCGTGTAGTTTTTCTATTAAATGCTTAAATTTTGAATCATTAATAGAAAAGAAGCAAATACTTGATTTTTGCACTGACATTGCTTTACTCTGTCCCGCTCCTATGAACGCGAAATCCTATGCCTAAACCTATTCACAAAATGGCGTCATTATATCGCCCCCTTAGTCGTCAGCGCAGCGTATCATAAATATTTTCTAATATTTTTTACATGTGAAAATAAAATAGTCAAAAACTATTAATGTAATATTTATTGCCGATCTAAAAGCATATCCTTCGATAGAATACAATCTCACCGAATCTCATGAATAAAATCGCGTAAAACTCGGGCCAGCATGTAGTAGAATGAATCGTGTTTATTTACACATACCAATTCAACGCATTTCTTTCCTCTGTGGTCACAAATACCTGCTTATAGAGGTCGTACAACCTCCTTAAAGGTTAAGCAGGTAGGTAAAGTACCCATAGATAGGTTATCTTAATAGGTCATTACATAAAAAAACTACACTGTTTTTAGGGTTCCGTACCTCAAAAGGAAAAATTATAGGATCACTTTGTTGTCCGTCTGTTAACCCTCTTTTCTCAGAAACGCGTGGAGGTATCGAGTTAAAATTCAAACCATATACTCGGGTTCATAACCTCTTGGAGCCGCGATATAAATCAAACTTCTAAGTCAACGCAATCAAAAGTAACAGACGTTTATGCCCAAATATTTTGAAATTTCCTAGGGAATCACATGCACACAAAACCTATAGGGTACTTTCCGTTGACCTAGAGTCCTAGAATCATGAAATATGGCAAGAAGCAAGGTCTTAATAGCACAAGTAATGGAAAAAATCCGAAAACCGGAAATTTGTAGTTTATTAAAAAAAAAAACATTTTTTATTCTACCAACTGAAACTGGGGTTATTTTGACTTGAATTTTTGAACTTGAACTGGTCTTTTTGATTGAGGAGGTAACTTCTTATCAGCTTAAGATAAAAAATCACGTTTGTTGTATGAGAGCCCCCTTAAATATATATTTTATTCTGTTTTTATAGCGACAACTGAAATACATCATCTGTGATTATTTCAACTATCACGGTTCATGAGATACAGCCTGGTGACAGACGGACAAACAGACATCTTACGGACAGCGGAGTCTTTAAGGTCCCGTTTTACCATTTGGCTACGGAACCCTAAAAAGAACATATAGGTACGGCCGCCCATAATCATGACTACACTAACTAAAAAGGTTTTGTTCTTTTGAGCCTTTTCACTATATCCGTGTTTTCAAGGAGCTGGATTGCCTCCACGTTCACAAGATGAAGCCTTACAGACTTTTTTGATAACCTACTTGTTTTTCACAATAATAAAAAGTACCAAAATCATTTTTCATAGAAACTAAACCGACAGCCGCAATAAATCAAGCATTCTGACACACATCAAAATAAATTTTAACGATATTCAGTATCGTTCCAATTCAGCTACTTCCAAACGAACGTATGAGACAAAAAACTTTATTTTTTTAATGCCGATCTAAAATTAGAGTTACAGTGTGTCGCGCCGAGCGTGGGCGAAAGATACTCCAAATGAGTTTATTTTTACCCGGCCGTTGTTGGGTTACTTTACCTTTAACCGTTCGATGCGTATGTAGGTAAGTATAATAGTGTGAATTGTCCAGCATTATTTATTTATTTATAGGATAAGTAGGTAGTATAGAGTATCAGTCATCTCGTTTATAGACATTACAAAAGCTCTGCTTAGTTTGGGGCTAGATGATGCTGTTTGGATTATTCATTTACTATATATACTATATGTTCCCGCGGCTTCGCACGCGTTGTTTAAGGTTATTTCTATCCCATGGGAACTGATTTATGGGATAAAAAGTAGCCTATGTTACTCTCCATTCTTTCAACTAACACTATGCCAAAAATCAAGTCGATTGGTTGCTTAGTTAGGGGTGAAGGACGGACCACCAAACAAACACAGAATTTACTTTAACGACCTCTGTGGCGTGGTGGGCGTAGGTCCGCCTGCGACGCAGGAGGTTGCGGGTTCGACGGGACAAATATTTGCACGATCTGCAGGTATTTGTCGTTTTCTATGTATAAAAAAAACTATGTAATGTATTGTATATCAGTGTATTATGTATAGGTATCAGTTATCTTACCCATAACACAAGCTCTACTTGGGGCTAGATAATGCTGTGCGAATTTTCCAGCATTATTTATTTTTATCCCTCCCGTAAAGACCTTTGAAAGTCTGCAGGCAGATGCTGGATGCAAGCTCAAGCAGAAGAAGAAAGAATTAGGAAGGCGTATGTCCAGCAATTGACATACGCTGCTGATAATGATGAGATTCCTACCTTTGCTTTTCATAGATTGAAATTGCGTGCGTAATATATCTTTATGCTAGGAAAATGCTAGTGAAGCCAAGTGCAAGAGCTAGGCTATAATGGACATCAATATAAACAAACTTTACCCCAAAACTTCAAGGATCCATGAAAGACAATTAGATCACAACAACGGATTCCAGAAAACTTTTCCAGATATTTAGTAACGATGAATCTTTCATTCTTGGAAAATTTTGTTTGGCTTTATGAAACCGGGACCATTATTGAAATTGTGAATTTTAATCTTCCACAGAGCGACAACAATATCTTAAAAAGGAGTTGAGGAGTCACAAGGGGCATCTTTTAATTACGTGTGTGTGTGGGGGGGGGGGGGGGTCGAGCTAAATCTCACGTGGCAATGGCACCGCAAAGCAAACCACCGATAAATTTGAATCTCAGGCCAACACGAAACGAATAATCTTTTTTAATAAATTACGTATTTTAAAAAATCTCACGTGAGATTAAGGGAGAGGTTCAAGCAAAATCTCACGAAAAATCTCACCAAGGGGAAAAAGGTCTAAAAATTGCCAAAACACCTCACGTAATTTATGGTCTAAGGTCAAATTGAAATATATAATAATTGAAAGCGGTAATACTTTATCAGAGCGTTTTAGTGTTATGAAATGAAATATTTGCAATAAATGTGGTTAACACAACTTTATACCTGAGAGGGCAAGTATCTCGGCACGAGAGATATCTCTCATGCCGAGATACTTGCCCCTCTCATGCTGAGATACTTGCCCTCTCGTTTGACTAATTTTCCTTAACTATATATTTATTTTTATCATACTTCGAAAAAATTATGTGGTTCATGTTTTTTTTTATGTTCGTCAGTAATTTCTCCATATTTTTTCAAATTTAAAGAGTGTAAAATTAAAAGTCGATTTTTAGTTTTTCAAAACAATTAAATTATCTTTAGTCTAATCTAGGCTTCAAAAGCCATCATCATCATCAGCCTATATCAGTCCACTGCTGGACATAAGCCTCGTCATAAATAAACGAAAAACTTTAGAAATACGTTCTACAATGTTTAATCTTCGGAAAGCGATCAAGATAATTATATTGAAGAGGCGCTAGGCGTCGAGGTCGTAACGTGGCCAACTGACCCAGTAAACGTTTATCCTTTGTAATTTTAAGGATATACGCAAAAGGTGGGTTTGTTTGGGTGAACTTAGTGGTGAAATATGTGGTTGGAACATTATACTGTATAACACGCCATCGTCTACACTTGTTGTATCACTTCCAATCCATCCAAAGGTTGCCTGGCAGAGAACGCTCAAAGCGATATGGCCGCCCATTGTACAACGTAATCTGTATAATTTGTTTCGTGTCCTGTGTATATGTCTTATTTGGTGTGCAATAAAGAGTTATTGTATTGTTGGAAATACAAAGGTAAATTATAGGCTACCTGTTTGCAACAGTCTGCAGTTAGCTCAATTGTTTCTATTGTAAACACTAGTTTAAATTTAATTCTATGAATTGATTGTACTATCCACATCCACACAGAAAGAAAATTATGTACATAATTTTCTTTCTTAATATAGAATTTAAGGAAAATGATGTCAAACAGAATATGTGGATAGGAATATTATTTATTAGTGTAAATTAAAAAAAAGTAGCATATCGGAAAAACATGGCGCACATCGAACCAGCGATTGAAACTCACAACAGACAGAGCTATTAAAATAAATCATAGTAAGGTATATTACGATATATTTTCTATAGGGCTCCCCATCCAGGAGGCCTATGTCGTATGACGTGGGCTGATGATGATGATGATGTATGTAACGAAGCCAGTTTCTCCAACAAAACAAACAATTCAAAAGCAAACCTTCAGCTACAAACTAGGGGTTAATATTGACCCACGTCATACGATATAGCCGTGTGGTGCCGGCTTAGAATTTGCACCAGCCCAACTCTTCCCGTGAGTGTCATAAAAGGCGACTAAGGGACATACACCCGGGGACGGGCAGCAGTGCCTCTTGCAGAATAGATCTACTACCGAACTGCGATCCCCAGCCCGCATGCCCAGCGTGGGAATTATGGGCATTAACTCCCATGAGATAAGAAAATCAGGGGTAGGCCTGCATCCAGCAGTGGACTATTATAGACTTTTGAGGTTGAGTTGAGGTATACGACATAGGCCTCCCCCATCTAGGAGGTCTATGTCGTATGACATGGGTTAATGATGATGATGAATCTAACGAAACCAGTCCAACAAAACAAACAATTCAAAAGCAAACCTTCAGCTAAAAACTAGGGGTTAATATTGACCGAAAGAAAGATAAGGTCAGAGCTTGTAAGTAGAGCATAGAAATTCTGACGCACAAGTCACAAGCACCGGCACACCAAGCCATGAAGCAAGCGAATAATAATAATTACTACGCTCAATTTGATCTGTGAAGTGCAAAATTATGAGGCAGAAATAGAGCAAACGTAATATTTCGTCTGCTTTGTAGATATTTCGGCCTTCTGTTTTGCTTTGCTTCTTAAGAAGTGTATAGAAGATTAGGAGCCTAAAGTTCGATTTAGGCGACTAATGTCAAAAACGAATAATGACTAGGTATAATAATGTCCATTCGTATAAAAATGACAAACTTTAAAATAGTCGAGATATAAAAATGTCAACAAATAAAAAGGTCGAGGTATAAAAATGTCAACAAATAAAAAGGTCGAGGTATAAAAATGTCAACAAATAAAAAGGTCGAGGTATAAAAATGTCAACAAATAAAATGGTTAAGGTATAAAAATGTCAACAAATAAAATTCTAGTTGTTGTTAATGGGTTTACTCTACCTAGATCGATTCTATGCTATGATCTGACTGACTCTTTCACGACCTCCTTGGCGCGGTGGGCGAAGGTCCGCCTGGGACGCAGCAGGTTGCGGGTTTGATTCCCGCCTCGGGGCAAATGTGTGCAAATGTGTTATATGTGGTTTTCAATGAGTTAATAAAATTACATTTTATTTTTTCATGAGTAAAAATATTAATAAGAAGTAATAAAATTATATTTTGGTTTTTAATAAGTGTAAATATAGAAGTAGGTTATGGACAATATATTTTATGTTTTAATTTTTACTTTTATTTATAAATTTAGATTAAGCCACTTCCATCCTTGCTTTGAACCCTTTCTACCGTATCCTAAACTCTTTTAACAATTTTATGAATCACATCATAGTAGTATAATTTATGTAGATACCGAATGCGAATGCAGTTGTCATTTTACTACTTCAACATTATTACGAGTTGTCATTTTTCTAATTCAACTTTAATACGAGTTGTCATTTTTCTAATTCAACTTTAATACGAGTTGTCATTTTTCTAATTCAACTTTAATACGAGTTGTCATTTTTCTAATTCAACTTTAATACGAGTTGTCATTTTTCTAATTTGGCATTTACATATTTAGGCATTATACATTATTATACCTAGTCATTATTCGTTTTTGACATTAGTCGCCTAAATCTAAAGTTCGTGTATAAATCCAATACAGGTACCCCCAGCACTAAAAATTGCATTAAATTTGCCTTAGCGAGTTATACTACCTCAAATCAACTTCGTCAGACCGAAATATCTTTCAAACGACTAAATATTTAACTTTGAAATTTATACATGGTACAGTTCAGGACTTATTCTATCGATCATATGTTTCGAAAACACGATTCCATAAAAATTTCTCGATAGAAAAAATCGCAAAGATACCCCTAAAATTTTACTAAAACCTTAATTTCTCAATAAATACAGAAGTTAGGATCTTGAGAATAAACATGGTAATAGAACTAAATATTAAGGCATTTTATATGTTTCGGATTTTTATAAGTATTATAGTGCGTAAGCCCTAGCACTATTTTATTTTATTATTATTTATTACTATGGTTAATCTTTAAGAAATCAAATAAGATCCCAAAAATTACCCAGAGTTACAAAAATCGTAGAATTGAGCAAAAATTATAATCAAAACTAGCAACATGTCTAAAAAAGATAAAACAATTCCAGTTAAGTCTAAGTGGTTTCGCTTTTTCGAGACAAGGATGAGCGAACACCGCGCGGTGAAGGCGAGAAAGGGAGACAAGAACCGACCCGCGCGCAATTTCTCTGCTTTTTATTTATAAATTTGATATTGCTCTAAAATAATACTCTTTCGCAAAAAAATAAAACTATGTTGCTCTTAAGTGTTTAGTTAAGTATTTTTTAGACGACATTCATTAAAATATGTTAAATAACTAGCAAATGAAACTGGTTTTCCGTAGTAAAAATGAAAATTTAGAGGAAACTTTGCGATTTATTCTATCGAGTCAAGTTGAGTATCGTGTTTCGTCTTATATAACGCACTAACTAAAATCCTAAACTTTCGAGAACCATCAAAAAAGATTTTAAAAATAGTGTTTTCTTGCCTTAAAATGGATTTTTCGTACAAACAAAACCTGTTTTTTCGGTCCTACTTCATCTTAAAGGTGAACGCAAAGAAACTGGCAAGTAGCACTTCACATCCGCGCGACAATTCACAATCGATAGGTGAAATTAGGTTGGCAGCATTGCCACACAGCCGCAGCGCTGATTGAAATTTAGGGTTCCGTAGCGGAAACGCGAGTATCACTCACGTCACCCACAACCCGGAAAATTCCACATAGGCCTCCCCCTTACGACGACGCCACAAATAGCGCTCCAGATCCATCATATCAATCGACTCCCTGCGACTCCTACAAGGTCGTCGGTGTATTGAGTGGAACTCACGTAGCCTTCCACCAAAAAGGGCTCTAAAATACCCCTTTCTTCATTATCAACGTCGAGAGAAGCTTTTCTCGAGTCATGTGTTATTGCTCCAAAAGACCTGCAGGCCTCTCAAGAGTTGTTCATTGGCCTGTTGGCTACGTACGATAAGCCTTCCTTGTTGGAGAACGTTGGCAAGTTCTGGAACTTATAGCCAGGGAGAAAGAAACTCTTGTAGAAAAGTCACTTATCATGACACTGACAAGTTAGGATAAAGTTTTCGTGAAACTTAGTTGGTTGTATTGTATGGCCCTGACATGACCTTAGCATTGACTTTGATACTGGAGAAATAAAACCTTGGATGTAAAGATTCGCTACAGAGTTCTTTTGACCCTGAGCCAAAAGCTACCTAAATCTTTTTACAAGCTTTCATTTATCTATACGAGCTATGGATTCGTTAAAATGTTATGGTTTTGTCCACCTGTACGCTTCCTTTCTTAATTACTATACTATATTAGGTATACAAGTTGCCTGGCAGACAAGGCCGCTCAGCGATAATCTTAAAGAGGATAAGGAACAAGCGAGTTCCCCCTCACCTCGCTCGTCAGATATTGCAAAATTAAGATACAGAACCCAGCCGCGCGTGTTACACTCGCACTTCACCGGTATTTTTTCAATGTTACTCACGACAAGCCAATACAGTAATAGTTTTATAATTTCGCTATTAAGACATTAGGGTCAGTGGGGTGGGAATATTAAAGGTACCTACCTAAGTGCCTGACATAGCTTTTTTGTTGAACCACAACAGCCTGTATTGGTCTACTGTTGGACGCAGGCCTCCCCCTCATGAGCGCCTTATAGGCTTTTGTTTTGCTTCGTCGACCTCAGTGGCGCAGCGGGCGAGAATCTGCCTGCGACGCAAGAGGTTGCGGGTTCGATCCCCGCCTCGAAACAAATTTGTGTACGATCTGCAGAAATTTGTTCCGTTGGTCTGGGTGTTTTCTATGTATAATAAACAATATCTATCTATGTAATGTATAATATTACGTTTATCAGTTATCTAGTACCCATAACACAAGCTCTGCTTACCTTGGGGCTAGATAATGCTGTGTGAATTGTCCAGCATTATTTATTTATTTATTTTATCATGCCTAAACCTAATGGGGGTAATGCCCATAATCCCCACGCTGGAATGCGGTCATGCGGGTTGGGGAACGCTGTTTAATGGTAGAATTGTTTTGCGGGAAGCGCTGCAGCCCGCTCCAGTGGACAATCCCTTAGTCGCCTCTTCCGACATCCGCGAGAAAAGATGGGGTGGTGAAAATTCTAAGCCGGCACAACACGGCTACACAGTATTTAAAGCATTTTTAAGTCATGGGTTTATTAATCAACATAATTAGCTAAAGTACGTAGGGGGGTGGAATGACACTTCACGACGACAATGGTATCGTAACAAAATCGCCACGTGTAGTGGTAGAGTACCAAATCGTGTTCATGGTGGCTATTAGACGATACCACTATGATGATGCGATAAGTTCTGTTGAATAGAGGCCCTGGACAGGGGCTGGCGAAAAGAGATCTAATAAAAAAAACAGTGGGTGATTGATGAGTTGATGACGCTAGAAAGATGATGATGAAGACGTTCCTTGAACGTTGCGGTAGTCTGTTAAAAGTTAGATTAGTTTAGTAGAATAGAGGCCCTGGACAGAGGCTGGCGAAAAGAGACCTATCAAAAAAACAGTGGGTGATTAGTTGATGACGCTAGAAAGATGATGATGAAGTTTGAGAATAAACATGGCGGTAGTCTGTTAAAAGTAAGATGGTAGTTCAAACATGAAAGTGCTTTATTTCCTTTAGACCTTACAGGTGTCCAACGACCGACACACATTTACGCTATATTTATTTCGTGAAACCAGATTAATGTAGATATAGTCATTTAGTTAAAAATAATTTGGATCCGAATCCGAACCATCTTTAGCAAAATATTCTTCGTATAAATAACTAAAACAAAAACTTCGCATTATTACTAAACTTGACTAGACTCAAGGCAACATCCGCTTACAAATTTCATTTGGTAATGTAATAAATTACTCAACTTTCACGCTAAATATGTAATAAATGGATTATAAATAACTTAATATATATCAACTTATACGCGGAAAAAAATACCTGTGGTAAAACTTTTTTTTAAATTGGGAAACCAAAGAATATGTTTTGTTAATTTGTGACTGCCTTATTGTTAAAAATTAATATGAAGCAAGTTGCATGCAAACAGAAAATCATGTATTGATTGGTATACTCAGCGATATGACCGCTTATTGTTAATGGACCCTGTGTTATTAACACAGGTAACAACCCATCATTCATTAAAGTTTTGCATTTAAGTTAGACAAATATTAGAGGTGCGTTTGCAATAAGGAACATTTTGTATTGCCATTCAGCGTTAATATCCCACTTCCGAGATTTCCTACTTCTCCCAATGACTTTTACAAACTACAAATAAGAAAACTCCGTCGCAAAAAATCGGTGCCAAAAACGGCACACCACCATTAACCTTTTCGCGATTTTTTCCGCCAATCTCAAGCAAGTTGCGCCACAAAATCATCCGTTTCACTTTTTCACTTTCACTGGTAACGGTGGTGTGAATCACAAGCGAATACACACCTTACCATTCAAGATATACGTTTCGTTTCGCATTGCGCTCACGTAGCGCAACGGGATGGAAAAGCTGGCTTCTAGAAAAAGGAGTAAGGTATTATTTCGGCGTTGGCAGCCGAACGTTGCCGAGTGAATCACGATCACGCCCGATCGCTAGCATCGGCTTACGTGCGCGTGAGCGACAGACGAAACAACAGTTACTTCTACGTCATGACTACTATTCCATCATCTGCGACAGTCATCAAAACTTCATTCGAACTTTAACGCCTCCACTTACAGCTCAAAATCCATTAACGAAACTGGATAACTAGTCCGCGAGTCCCATCAACCGGTAGTAAATCTCTATACACGCTAGATTATACCTGCACATCGTTAAAATAAGGTCTAAAAGAGATTGCGCGCGAGTTTGAAAGTCTCCCCCCTCTGCAGGCCAGGGTACCGTAACCGCTTGTGTCATCCGCTACAGTGAAACCGTTGTTACGTAGTGAGACCGCTATGTTACGCCTCCCGGCGAAGATGCACAGAATCCGGAGCATAATTTATGAATGAGTGACCCTTTTCGGGTGGCCTTAGTGTATCAATGTCGCTTCAGCATTCAAAACAAATATTTGGTGGGTTAAAACGGGCGGGCAATCTGTTTAGCTTGGGTTTGTTTATGGATTCTTGAAATATGCCCTGGAATTTGGTCTTATGATTTTTCTGTCCGCATATACAGTTCTTCTAAGAAGGATTAAATAATAATTCTACACCAGTCAGATAGCAAGACGGATTAAAAAAAAAACATCAAAGATATTTATTTTATACCGGATTCGTCCCACTTCTGGGCAAAGACAATGATAAATGTGATATAAATAATAAAATGATCATCATAACGGCTAAAGAAGCGACTGACTACACTATAATTGAAGTAGTAACAAAGGTCAAGATTATACAGAACACAAACAAGAGCCAAGTATTGAATACAAATCAACTTAGCGCGGAAACCTTTGTCTTATACAATTTAATTTATACAAATAGTAGAATACTAATAATTTAATAGATAAAAATGTAATTGTGTCACTATTATATATACACATATTTACACCGATATTAAAAAAGCAAAAGTTTGGAGGATTTAATGGACGTTAGATATATACCTAATTGTTTTTGTTAAATGTTCAAGGCAAAACATTGAAATGATCGGACCAAAATTTTGCAAGATGATTTGATGTTCAAGATTTGGAATAGGAATAATAAATATCAAATGTATTCCCGACGAAATGAGTGCAAAGTAGCGCGGGCATAGCTTCCAAGAAGTGCATACAGGCCGTACTGTATGTACTTCTTGGACTTGTAGTTGTAACCTTGGAGTATTTCCTTAGAATTCTTGTATGCTATTGAAGCTTCTAGACATGAACATTTTATGGGACAAGCAAGACGTAAAAATAAAGAAAATTTTAAGCATACAGGTACCTAATTTGGACTATTATCGCGACGATTTAAAAGAAATAAAATAGGTTCAATGAACTTTCCCATCATTAACAACCTCGTTAAAATAACACCAATATAATTAATTTTACCACCTGGTGAAGAAGAATTTATAACGTTTAACAAAGTAACGGATTTAATATAGTTTCCGTGAAATTATGGCTTCGTCCATTCCATATATTTCAAGTTCGCCGAAGCAAGGCTGACTAGTGACTACATTCAGCGTAGAATGATTATCATCACGCGATGCGTTTCCACGGATTCCAATGTCACCTTCGTTTTGCACAATAAATAAAAAATTCTCTATTCTGATATAAAAATCATAAAGTTTTATACATATTCTTTAAATGTTTGCTTCCGTGATACTGACACCATTAATTTGAATTTAACAAATTTAAAATGGTAGAGTACTAAAGAAACAAAAAATGTATCGTGAGATAAAGAAAGATATAAAGACACAGAGATAAACATACCTGACTGAATCAACTGAATAAGAAACAAACACACCCCAAAATAGTCAATTTGTAGCACTAAAAAGCTATATCTGACTGTCAAAACCAGAACTGCTGATATAGGTCTGTCAGCTTGGAAAATTCAGTTTAGATCCTATAACGTGTCTGTGTCACCAATCGAGACGATGCTGACTGACACATCACTATAATATACAAATATCTAAGGTCAAGTCAAGATATTTCAGAACTGATTATCACGTCCCCAATCCTGCATTAAACACAGTCGCATTAATGACCCACGCCGTTTTATACGCACTTAAAACGGGAATGCAAGTTATTCCTGTCGATTCATTCATTAACTAGATCTAGTTTTACAGCCCTCTGGAGTTATTTACGGAATCTCAAGTGCAGGATATAATTGAAAATGCCATTAAGGTAACCGAGCTGTTGAAGGAGAAAGACTACCAGGTTGCGCAATGTAATATAAGGGAAAGGACTGGTATGGAGAAGGCTAATTAGTAATTAGGTTAAGAGATGTCTAAGAAGGGAACCGCTGGCCTTCATTCATAGAGTGAGAAAAAAAACATTCAGAGACCAAAACAAAGACAGCTCAACAATATAAATTCTGAATCTATCATCATCATAATTTACAGCTTGTTTTATCCAACTTCTACATACCTCCAAGTTCTTGTGCCACTCCATCTAAACACAAGCATCGTGTTCATCTAGCAAGTTAAATCAAGTCAAGCTAATCTTTGTATTAACAAAGATAGCAAAGCAATTAAAGTCTTACAACCTACTACAAAAGGCAGTTACCATTTATGTATATTAATTAGCACACAGCACACACCTGCCCGGAAGTAATTCCAATCCAACCAAACACTACTCAAAAAGGGCAAAGATCTCAGAATTGGCAATGTCAAGATACCAGCAGTTCTACTTGTTCACCCCAAAAACAACAAAACATAAATTGTACTCTATTTTGTCGTGATAGATGTTAAAATTGAAAAAGACGCGATGAACGAAAGTGGCCTCGTGGGGAAACCCGAGCCAAGGCACGAGACAGGTTAGTTTATATAGCCGTCTCTGTCTTCTGTAACATATTCTTGTGTTGGGAGGATAAGGATAGAAGTATTGCGATTGAAGGAACTTATCAGTGTCTATTTATAATTACTGGTCCAAGCGATACTAGTGTAATAACTGGATTGTTGTTTTGTCACTTGTTTCAATCATTTTCCGAGCTGCTTAAATCTAGAAGCTAGACATTTACTTCAACTAATAATTCACTACTCCGTATCCGTACAGTCTCGTCAGCAGTTTCTCATTACAAAATCTAATATAAGTCTATTGAGGTAAGGTTAAAATTTACTTGTGCACAAGTCACCAGAAGATGAGAAGACCCGTTCCATTAATTGTGATTATGAATACTTATATTGATCAAAACAAAATAATTAAATAAACGAGCGATTCCCTGTTCAAATATATGTAAACAAATTTGTAATGTTATGTTTTGTATGATGTTTGTTACAAAACAGTTTACCATCATGATGATTATGTATAAGTATGAACAGTTTATAATATTAAGTAACATCACAGACCTGTACAACCTACAATAAATGACTGGAAGTTAACATAAATTTTGGCGAATTTAATTAGTTTTAAACCGGTCTGATAGAGACATCATAAATATTAAAATTAGACCATAAAGCATTGATAGATGCTTGTCAATTATAAAATCACAGTAATATACCAGATATCGATGTTGCTATCAACAGGTTTAGCTGAGCCAGCTTTGAACCGGAACTAAATGTACAATAGCCTAGCTTAGATATAGATAATAGAAATAAGTAAGTGAAAGTGAACGACAATCGAAATTTAAAATTGGAACACCCTGACCTCATTCCACATGAGTCTTTGCGAGAGTGTAGACGCGCTGTTGGTGGTAGCGCAAAAATAAATAATTTAAAATTAGAACATGACAGTTTTAGCAATATTCATTCATGCAATTTCGTTCTGGTTCACAATGGCGTCTTATGCGAACGTTTTGTCAATAGGCTGAGTGGTTCCGCTCTGAAAAATATTATCATTATGCTTTCACTTCTTATGGAAAGGAATTCGCGAACCGTTGTGTTGAATCGGTAATGGTAGCTAATAAACATGTTTTTGTAACTGTAGATAGCAAATATTTTGTACTGTGATACTGTTAAACAAATAATAAGGCGCAAATTACAAAATACAATGTAATTGAAATTGTTTGTTATTTTCTGCGTGTAGACTTCATATTACTAAGTCAAGAAAACAGAAAACAAGGAAGTTAATTATTCAAATATCTGCTCTCTCTTTTTCTTTTGATTTGCCAAACTATTTCGATTTAAATGGATACCTACTAGTTCTATGAATCATACACCAATGTGATCAGCTAAGTCTAAGCCTCATCATCATTAGTCCAGACTTGACATAGGCTTCTCTCAAGGAAATTTTCATATCAACTACACCCAAAACGTTTATTATCTTCTCAACGACATAAATATTATTAAAATAACCTAAATAAACTCAGATTTGATGACTATCTGGAGTCCGAGCGGCATTGAGTTGATAAGAAATCTAGTCGCAACCTTAGTTTCAGTTTGATTGGCCATGATAGTGAATTAGACGAGCCAAACAACATCAACATTCCTACGTCGGCGATCCATCACGTTTCCGTTGAAATATAGACTTTCCACAGTGGTAATGAGAATCAAAATAGCAATAAGTCACAACACTAATTTGATGGAACTAGAATTTTCTATCCCCGTGACCTTAATTTAAATTGCTTATTTCCTGTTCCTGAATAACACGAAATCATTCAATAACGTACATATCATACTTAAAGATCTTAATTCTATTTATATCGCATATTATGTGACACCACATCGACATGAAAGGTTTGGTGTGCAACTAGAGTGAATCATGCTCAAAAGGAAAGAAATGTGTTTCTGGATCACGGGAACGGATATGGTAAGGAATTACTTGTCGTGCGTGATAGACTTAGACAGGCATAGGATAGGAATTTTATATTACTTAAAAGATAAAGAATTTTTTTCAAATATAAACTTACTAGTGGTTTATTATTCATTTCTTCCACTAGTGGAATAAAAATTTAAGTGAATAAAATCTTGTTTGATAATAATAACTATTCAAAAAAGCTGTAAATGGTATAAAATTTGACTTATGGGTCATTCCATAGTAAACGTTACCAAGGGCTCAGAAAAAAAAAGTGGCTCAAGAAGTCAACTCTAACCTTGTTTCATAGAAAACATTCCTAACTTTCATATGGTAAAAAAAATATAAATCAAAAATCATTATTTTTCCCGTTTTACCGTACTTGATACCAACAATATAGGGATAGGCCATGATGGGCAATTTATACACCAATATTTGGCACCACTAGAAGTACAAAAATAACTGTAAACTTTCACATTTTTGCTGTTTTATTTGAGGTTAGATTATTGTTATTCTTGTTTACTTGTTAAAATATTGAAAAATTCTAGTTTTTGCGGTTTTAGAGGAGTAATTCTAAACTGTGGTATCAAAGTAACGCCCGAAACGAAAAAAGAGGTAATTGTTTGTTTATTTATTTGCCTAATTATGTTTTACGTCTCATGTTTTTCCAAAGTGAGGATATGGTGTCAATCTTATCAAACGAATTTCAATTATTGCTTTGATGTGTGTTTTAAAAGTTTATTTAACGTTTAAAGTTGTGTAACACCCGAATCGTTTCCGGTGTTGTGTTGTTGTTAAGATAAACAAACTGATTTTTCATACTTACCAGCGCTGCAGCGTCTGATTCATAATGGGTGTGTTTTATTATGGTGCTGGTATTTTTAGGTACTAATGAAATGCCATCATCAACTAAAAGAACTGTTAGATAAGTTGAGAAGAAACAGAAAGAATAACCCTGAGAAATTAGCAGAACATTTGCGCCAAAAGAGGGAAAGGGACGCTATTAGAAGGAAAAATAAGAAAGGAGAGTACAGAAGATGTTCATCATCATCCGCAGCCGGATTTTACCCATTGCTGGGTATTGGCCTCCCTCAGCCACCAATCAGTTGCTGTTTGGCTCCACCTATCTTCACCTCGCCTTGCAATGTGTCCAGCCCAACTCCATTTGAGCTCCATGGCTCGAGTACCAACATCGTGGACTTTCGTCCTTCGTCGGATCTCGGTGTTGGAACTCTGTCTGTTACGTGGATGCAGAGCATGGCGCGCTCCATGGCACTCTGTGCAACTCTCAGTGGGCACACAGTCTCCTGAGTGAGCGCCCACGTCTCGGCTCCGTACGTCATGGTGGGCAGCACACATTGATTAAATAAGCGGGTCTTCAGACATTGTGGAAGCTTCTCCGATTTAAAGGTGTCATCTAGCTTGCTAAATGCAGCCCATCCTAGTTCGATTCTTTCCGAGATCTCTTTAGGCTGATGTTCTTTGCCGAAGGATAGAATATGTCCAAGATAAGACATATTGATCGACTCTCTCCAGCACCTCATTTCCCACCGTGATAATGGAATTTGAGGGGCTGGAGAGGCTGGAAGAATATCTTAAATTGGACTAATTCGGATCGAATTATCAAAGGAAATTGATATCTTCGAGAAAGAGGTGTTATCGCATTATAATGATAGGATTTTCAATAATTCTACATTGTCCGTGCATTTTTCTTATAGTAAAGTTTTTAAAACGTAATATTTTCATTACCATGACCCTTTGTTTCGTAAAAATCGTCGTAATTTCGTACTCGTAACGCCCGAAACGAACTAATAGTAACACCCGAAACGAGTTATTTTGACGATTAAAATTAATGGAAAAGCGTTTTTAAGTTTTTAGTTTCGTCTTTAGGTAACTTACTTATCCTTATTTTGCTAGTTATAAAATAATCTGGTGGTTACTTAAGAAAATTCGCTGAATTATGCATTTAAAGACCGACTGTCAGAAGGGTTAGGCAAATTCATGTAACACCCGAACCAGCTACTAATTTGTAATTTTCTCACTATTGCTTCCATGTTTTAAAAATGGGAGTTGACAAAAGGGAAGTATGGCTCGATAAGTAGATGATTCAATAGAAATAATAGCCTAATGACTTTAAACAATATCCGAAAAATCTTATTTTATGAGTTCAAATGTAACACCCAAAACGGTGGAATGACCCTTATGTAAGTGCTTATTTTGTAAGCCTAAAGAAATAAAGTTATTGATTTTGAAAGAAACGTGTCTCTGGCCTGATCACGCGAACGGATAAAGTAAAGATTTTTTTTCCACAGGTCAAAACAAATTCCATCCCAGACGCGATAGGATAATTTTGACTCTTCTTCTTCGAGTCTTCACATAAGTACTGTTAACACCAATCAAAGCCCTTCAAGGAGTCAGCCAGGTTAGGCATTACCCATACTAATATTATAATTTCGAAAGTAAGTCTGTATCTGTTCCCATCTCACGACGAAACGGCTGAACGGTTCTCAATGAAATTTCACAGAGATATGAAAATATCCTGGAGAAAGACATAAGGCCACATTTCATCCCGGAAAAAAGCGTGCGGCGAACCCGCGGGTAGAACATATGAAGCAATGTTTATTAAGCAAGTAAAATGACACTATTAAATTATTATGGTTTACAATTACAGTAATTTATGTTTGTATGTATAGTGTGAAGGTATTTGTAACTTATTCCTATCTAGTAGCTTTAAGTTATTTTGTAAGCCGTGGTCGAGAGACTGTTCATACTGTATTACGGTTCGAAGTCTTGGTCTATACACAATGCATTGCCATGCGACATAATCAGTGCAGATCAGCTGTTCCCCACTCTGACTAGGATCATGAACAAACCCGAAATTATTTCACAAATGTCACAGTCACAAGTGCAATTATAAAAGTTTTTCTTTGCCAGCGCGGGCGCCACGGCAGCTCGCCGTGACCTACATAGACGCCATTTTGTATATTCAGCGCGCGCCGCTTTTGGAGGCACATTTCACATCGGATTATCTTCATAGCTTCCCTTCTACATTAACTTAGGAATTTTAATCTATTTAAGATTGATTTTCAATACTACACTAGCATCTGGCCGCCATTTCATGCTCTTTACTAGGTCAAAAAGTACCTAGTTTATAATGTTCTCTTTAAAACTTCTGCTTAATCTGATTAGAAATTTTGGCGTTGTCTTCCATCAAACCTCTCACAACTTGACATCTCCATATACTGTCCACTTTAAATACTATTAGTAGGATAGTTTATATAGTGACGGAATAAGGAGATGGCCCCCTGACGTGTGGTATAACCATTACTTTTTAATATTAACCAGCCTACAAGACAACAAAACCTCGCAGGGCACAAAAGCCAGAGTGAGCTCTACAATACCACTGCAAGGGTGCACGGGTCACGGGGTCAGTCACTAAGTCCGTCAGCTTGTAGCATAGCTGACCTCATTTCAATAGAGTCAAAATTCCATTGCATAGTAATGCCAGGATCCAATCAACGACTTTTGGATCTCAGAGCAACTCTCCAGTAAGCTTGGTACCGTGTGCCATGACCTATACTTTTGTGTAGGGGTTTTCAGCATCTATTTGACTGAGATTCCTTAGTCGTCTCGATGATTACCTCTAGCTTGTTAATGGATTCTAAATTTCAAATCAACAGAAAATATTTAACACTCTGCCGTTCATGTGCAGTTACGTAAATCTTTGTTTTTAATTACTCCAAGAAAACAACAAAAACTCGTACCTTAAAGCATGGTAATGACTGTCGATAAATAAACTTCCTGTATTGAATTGAAGTTTTTAAATGTTGATATGCTGTCGAAGCCAAGGTTAGGTCGGTCCTAGACTTGACTTTATGGTTGAACTTTGATTATTGGCTTTAGTTTCTTTATCAAATCATTTCTTCCCACTTGTTAAGGTTTGCTTGGAGAAACCTAGCCAAGGCCAAAGTCCTTGATGTATCGTAAAATAATCTTTATTTACTTTCTTTTCTTTTAGATGGTCTTATTTACCTATCTTTTTTGTCTTTATATGAATCTTCACTTTTGTTTTAGTTCATAAAATTATGATTTTTAACTTCGTTAAGCGTTCAACAATTTTATCGCCTTTTATACTTTTTTATTTGGCAAGGTCATCTAATGTTAGTGCCAAACTGAATTAATTGTTTACAAAGAGATATTCACCAGCTCTCGGATGTCGCGTCGCTTCGACCAGACGCTAAGTTATTTTTTTTTAAACTCGGATGGCCTAGGTACCCCAAGGACTTAGCGTTTCGACTCCAAGGGAAGCAAATGCAAATTAATTATTTTAGAAAATTGTTTTGATTAGATTAGAGATTTAGGTATTTTTGTAATAAAGAAAGCTCGAAGTCTTGACCAAAAGCCAAGACCAACTTTGGGTCGCTGATTCAAAAGCGTAAATGTTTTTACGGAAAACTGATTTATGTTTGCTAAAGTTAAAACAGGGACATGACGTATTCCATATTCCACAAATAGTATATTTTTATACCAATTATTTTAAGTATCGTCGAGTTTTCCATCGATCGAGTAAGAAGACCTTGGTTCATTGTAATATTGTGCAATAGACCTCTAACAATATTATGCCGTTTAGTTCAAGAGTAATAACAGGTACGTATTATGTTTACGAATGGCGAAAGTATCAAAAATATCTAACTGATAATTATGAAGGCGAAAGTTTGTGAATAATATGTGAAACAGTAAAATGTTAATTGTAGACAACGTCTAAGCTTTGCACAAAAACATAATACTTATTAATTCTAGGCACTGTACATTTTATATACTATTGTATTGATATTATGCTACTATTTTCTGTATTAAATCCCTTACGTGAATCCTATTTATGTTATATTTTAACGTAAGATTGAATTAGAAAATAACGATATTAAGCGCATCTATATCTAACCTACTATGGTAGAATTAAATACTGAAGTATCAGAAAAGAATACATTACTATATGTCCCAGAATAAGTGAAACAAAGACTAATACCGTAGTGTGTAAGTATGACACAATTATTCAAATAACTTGACACAAGTAACCGAATAAATCGGAACAATATTCATGAAAATCATGAATGCTAAAAACACTAGGAAGGAAAAATAAAGCAAGGTCACGGAAACATGAATATAAATGATATCTACCTTGAGTTCAATGTTCAATTTAGATCTATCAAACAAAACTGACGGTTCTTTAAATAGTGAGGTAGGTCTGTACAATAACAGTATTTAATTTGACAATGAATAAAAATTAGGCACTGCACTGGCGTTGAAAACGCCTAAATTTTCGGAAACGTATTAAATTTTCGGAGGGGAAGAACAGCGTTCTTTTTTATGTGCAGATGCGGCCAAAGATTGAGCTGGAAAATGCTTTGATACACTATTACAAGCTGTCTAAGCCGGAAGTCTTCTAGACCAGTGTAGTTTAGTCTCTATAGCTATCTATAGAGACTAAACTACAAGTCTAGAAGCTAGCTCGGTTATAGCTGAAATGAACTGTAATTGAGATGACATGAAATTTAAAACTATGTATAAGTTAAACCTAAACTCTGAATTTCTCAAACAACTTGTTTCCAATTAAGTAAACGAGGTGACATTCTATAAAATAATATAACATACGAATATAAACAAATACACACAGAGATAGTGCTCAAATTAGCACAACATTGCCGTAAGCATGTAGGTCACGGTCTGAAGTGTAAGAGAGACGGATAATACACGTCGTAACAAGAGAGAGAAGGATAGAAAGATCAGCAGCAGGTTTCGAATACTTGCTTAAATCGGATATACGTGGTTGCCAAATATGTATGTGCTTTGTGAAAATCAAGTCACGGAAAGCGAAACACAATATGAATATAAATCACCAAAAATCATATTTACAATACAATAATTAAATTGTTACCTCTTCAGGTCAAAAGTAATGTCTGGATCAAACTGACACTTTGCATAAATGTAGTGCATTGATGTGATGACCGATATGGCAAGTTGGGCGAAGGTCCGCTTGCTCAGGAAGTTGCGGGTTCGGTTCCCGTCTAGAGATAAATGTTTATACGATATGCAAAAATGTTCGGAGTACGTAGAAAACGTATAATAAAAAATGCATTTCTACCTATGTTGTATTAAATTTCGTATATCTGTCATCAAATACGTAAAGCACAAGCAGAGCTTGAATAACACAAGTTCTGCTTAACTTGGGGCTAGATGATGTGGTGTGGATTGTCCAGCATTATTAATATAATGCATATAGCTAAAGCTGAATTTAATGGACCTAAGTTTTTATGTTATTTTATGATTAATTGTAAGCTTGATTTGAATTATGTAGTGTTAGAAGTTCTAACTTAGAACTTTTAAAACTATCATGGTTATTAACATTAAAGTCTTTATTTTATAATTATAACGGGATATTTACCATGGTTTTTGGTTTTTCCGTGATCATGGCGCATGAAACTGTGCCGAAATATTGGAAAACTCAAAAATCGAATCATGGTAAATATCCCGTTATAAATGACATTTATGTAGGTAGTGTTTTTAGGCAATACTTGTTTTTTATTTTTCTTCTTCAATATGCTAGATCGGGTTACAACATATGATATGGATTACCTTTTGTCCCTAAAATATGCGAACCAGCCGCGAGCAGAAAAATTAAGACTAAATTATTGTGTATAGGGTTATCGACATAGCTCAAAGGATTAGCAAGCTGAAGTGGCAGTGGGCTGGCCATATCTCGAGAAGAACCGACAACCGCTGGGGTAAACGTGTTCTTGAGTGGAGACCGCGACTCGGCAAACGTAGTGTAGGACGCCCTCCGACCAGGTGAGATGACGATTTGCGAAAGACTGCTGGCAGATGCTGGATGCGGCAAGCTGAAGACAGGGCGCTATGGCGCTCATTAGGAGAGGCCTATGTCCAACAGTGGACAAATATAGGCTGATGATGATGATTGTGTATTCAAATTAGGTAGCTAACAAGCGTATTATAAAAGAAACGCAAGTAACTTTTACGTATAGATATGAATCTTTGCATGAATACCTACTTTCACTTACTTCATTCATTAGCGCGTAGTTTTGTACAGTTGCAATCTTTGTATTTTGTTGTCTGTATTATCTGTACCTGCTTGGCGAAGTGAATACGCATCCTATTGTTGTGGGTTAGTTCCCGCTGCAGGACAGTTCTATGGTTCGCATGATTTTTAGTAGTATATACGTAGGTTTTGTGGTTGCGTAAATGTATGGCTGTGTTTTAATATGTGGTACCCCCTACCGTAAATTTATATACACGTAGGTATTATGGTTGCGTAAATGTATGGCTATGTGTTTTAATGTGTGGTCCCTACCGAAAATTTATCATTCATAGGGTCGAAAAACTGCATTGGTTTGACAAAAAAATATGATTTTGCTTCAAAATAGAATTGAACGATTTTTATGCTCGAGTTGAACGTGTTTTATAGAATATTATACATTTATTATATTATACATTTAATAGAGTCTACAGGTGATCGGAATGCTGGCTTTTTTATTTCGGTCAACGAATTAGCATTGCCGTTTACCGTGGCAATGCTGCCAGCATTCTGGGTACTGTGCCTTCTGGTGACGGTAGATTTTTAGAAAACAGATGTACTTGAGTGTCAATATTAGTTGTAATTATTATCTGCATTTCTAGATTTTTGTTATCATGAGATCTGTCCAATCTAAACGTAAAAACTGAAATTTGTTTGTAGCAAATAAGTTTCATGTCATCAAACTACCCAAGTTTAATAAACTGATAAATTCAAACAAGAAATCGGTCGACCGTAGAACACCCCATACAATCGTATAAAAACATTGATCAATAGACAACGGTTGAACGGTATGACAAACAGATATGATAAACAAATGATTCATAGACAATTGAACTGTAGCATAACGAACTCTAGAAGTATAATAGAGTATGGTATAGAGGCTGTAAAATTTATAATAGCACGTGTCTTAGTATAAACATGAAGGCGAAGCCAATTTTATGGACATATTGATCTTGTGGTATTAAAATGACACATCACTTATAGTACAGACAAATATATCGAATTATTCGCATAGCATTAGCATTATCTCCGATTTTTGCAAAATCACTCAATGACCATTATTTAGTGTCGTTTATTTGCAAAAAGTTATGCAATAGATAGTCAATAAAATATATACTTTTTTCGCGTCGCTTCTGCAGTTTTGTTTATTTAGCTATTATTTACGTTATTATTATTAGTTTTTGACGCATTATTTAGTGTCGTTCATTTGCAAAAAAAAATATGCAATAGATAGTCGATAAATATAGAATTTTTAGACGTCACTTCTGTAATTTTGTAATGTGTTTATCGTTGTTATTTACGTAACTATAATAAGTTATAGTCAATGATGTTTTTTAAGATTAATTGTATTGGTTATTTCGAAATGTAGACCTTTCATTTAGGCGGAGATTTGAAGAGCTTTAGGTCGTTGAGGTCGAGACCAGTCCTATAGCTAGTTCTATGAACATAAATACTGAGAAATATCTCGACAATCCTAAACGTTACCCTAAAATAAGTGCTCACAATATCTGCTATATCCTTCTGGCTATAACGACCTCAAAAGCTACTACAATACATTATTATATACTCAATAGTCAAACTGTGTTCTAAGATACAGAACTCCTTGGAAAAGATAAAGTAAGAACGAGACGACACAAACATACCATAACAGATAGATGAGTCTACGACCATCAATACTGAGTCCAAACCTGAAAATCCTATTGATTTCGACGATTCAGGTATTATAGCCGAAGATAAGGTAATAAGTACTTACAATATCATGCCCCTGGCTGCCGCTTCTAACGACCTCAGGCGCCATGTACTCAATAGTGCCACAGAAGCTGTAAGCTCTGTGCTCGCCGGTACAGAACTCCTTGGAGAGGCCAAAATCGGTGAGGACAATATGGCCTTCTGCGTCCAGAAGAATGTTCTCGAGCTTTATGTCGCGGTAGATGATGCCGAGCTGGAAGATAAATAAAGGAAAGTTTAATCTTTTTGAACCGTGACGTTAGTAACACAAAATTCAGTTATTCCGTGATGCATGGGGCATTAAACTGTGCCGAAATATTGTAAAGCTCAAATCTCTAGTCATGGTAAAAATACCGTTATAAATGACTTTATATATTATTTATACAACAATATTTGATAAAATAGCATATTTTGATTAAATTGAGCAACAGGATATCAAGACGACAGAGGTGGAGGTAGCAGGCGAGAAGCAAGAGAAGATTCTGTATATATCGTTAAGTCCAGAAAAGCACCTATATCTATAGATACAGCCCGGAGCACCCACCGCTGGGAAAGTCTTCAGTATCAGCGAAAGTCTGACAAACAAAAATAATAACCCGGACGTCTAGGTTGAAAATAAATACACTTCTGGTTATTTTTCTTGCTTTGAAGGTTGTTTAGGCGATTCTGTCCTAGATTGAGATCAACTAAGTCAAGTTTACATTACACAGGTCACCACAGTAAACCCATAAACTTTAATGTAGTTAAAGCAATACAAGATAACACTATTCTAATTTAAATGCAAATCGTAAATGACATTCCCTTGCAAATTGTGTAACTTTACAATAATATTAATTGAAATACTAGCACGTGAAGATGATTACGATTTACATTCCTGACACAGATACAGACGAAAAGACCGAAATACAAGGAAAGTAAGAAAAAGGAAATAAATATAAAAATAATCAATTGGGGCAATATCTCATTGGTATAAACGGCTTCGATACACCGGGGGGCGGGCAGCAGCGCCTCTTGCAGAAACATTCCTGCACAGAAAAAGACGAAAAGACCGAAATGCAAGGAAAGTGAGAAAAAGAAAATAAATAACCAAAAATAAAAAAAACGATTAGGGACAATTATCTCCTTGGTATAAGACGGCTTCGATACACCGGAGAGAGGGCAGCAGCGCCTCTTGCAGAATAGATCTACCACCGAACCACGATCCCCAACCCGCATGCCCAGCGTAGGGATTATGGGCATTACCCCCATGAGATAAAAAAATCAAGGGGAGGCCTGCCTCCAGCAGTGGACTATTATAGGCTGTTGAGATGAGGTTGACGGCTTAAAATTGTCGACGCGACTGTTGAAAACTGCACTATTTTATTTCTACTATCCAAACACTATGGTGTTGTAGTGAAATAAAATAGTGCAGTTTTCAACAGTCGCGTCGACAATTTCTACTACATTATCCAAATACTATGGGTAAGGTAAGTGTACTCCCTTGTCCGCATTTGGACAAGGGAGTACACTTACCTTACCCATAGTACTAATACTACACTAAATACTATGGGTATTTGGATAATGTAGTAGAAATACGTGGACATGTACTACACCTGGGAGAGAAATACTTTAGGAGCAATAGATGTACTAACCGGCGGCGCACCCTTGCAACTAGCAGTGAATGCGTTGATGTATAGTAGAACGCCGATTATCCGAACGCCGATTAACCGAATCGCAAATTATGCGAATCCTAAGCGTAATATAAAAAATTAAAACCAAGTAATTTTGGTTTTGTTTTGTTGTACCTAACAAGTTGTAACTAGCTGGAGTCTATATATTTCAACTGTTATGGTTGAAAGCTAGAGGCTAGACTGCATGTTTTGCGTCGGCTTCCATGAAACGAAACGTTGGATGGTTTTTTTTTTCAACTCAATAACTGATCGCTGTTTTAAACGGTTATATTATAAAATCGAACAAACAGACAGACTCCGACAGAGAACTAAGGTTATCGACATAGCTCAGAGGATTAGCAAGCTGAAGTGGCAGTGGGCTGGCCATATCTCGGGTCGAGAAGAACCGACAACCGCTGGGGTAAACGTGTTCTTGATTGGAGACCGCGACTCCGCTAACGTAGTGTAGGACGCCCTCCGACAAGTTGGGATCACGATTTGCGAAAAAATGCTGGCAGATGCTGGTTGCGGCAAACTGAAGACAGATCAGACAGCTCATTAGAGGAGGCCTATGTCCAGCTGCGGACTTATATAGGCTGATGATGATGATGATAATAATCGAATAACCCTGTGTGACAGTTCGTTTTTCTCCGCTTATCCGAATTCTCGATTATCCGAATCGACCCCGGTCCCAATTAAGACGAATAGTAAGGCAAATGACCTTGGACCTTTCCGCGCGCCTTTATGCAGCAAAGAGTGCTTGTTTTCGGTTCAGCATACTATGTAGTGCCATAATCAACCAAATAATAGGATCCTCTGCGGTTGGGCGACGTGTAACTGGTCAGGTTTGAATCACAGATTTTGTAGGTGCAAATAAGTTTTTACGTTTGATTTCATTAATTTGACTGCTTTTCGAAGCTAATGGACCTCCAAGCGGTAGGTATGAACTAAGTGAATCACTGTACTGAATTTGGTACTAATCGAATTTGAGACTCCAATAAAAAGTGGGTTCGAAGCCGCTACAAATACACTATAACTAACAGTATAACAACTACGCTATGATTAACAGCAAATATTTGGAACCTCCAAGGGACCTTTCAGGATGTGTGTTACAGGATATATAAATTTCAGAGCTCCACAATCAATATTTTCGTCGGAAAACGGGTTCGAAAACACCTAATTTTCTTGTTTTTGCCTTAGTATGCGCCTTAATTCGGATAATCGGCGTTCTACGTAATGTGATATTACCATATGTAACTGCTCCAGTGCCAGTATGATTTCCGCTATATACAGTCTCACTTCGTGCTCGTTGAAGTGTTCTCTCTGGTACAGGTGAGTGAAGAGCTCGCCGCCAGCAACGTAATCTGTTGACAAACGGAAGAAATAAGATCCAGCAAAACCAGGGTCAATAAGTTCCTCCTGGGGAAGTGTGCGTTATTTTTTAATTTCATTTCTTTTCAACTATAGGAACACAAAGAAGCACTTTTGAGCAGTTATGTCAAAAAAATACATGATTGCCATTGATGTCTAAATAATATAAAATTTAAATTAGATCAACACAAAAAAGTAGGTAAATAATTAATAAAATATTCAGCTGTAAGGGAGCTGTTATATACATAAATAAATAAATAATGCTGGACAATTCACACAGCATTATCTAGCCCCAAGGTAAGCAGAGCTTGTGTTATGGGTACTAGATAACTGATATACGTAATATTATACATTACATAGATAGATATTTTTTATTATACATAGAAAACACCCAGACCAACGGAACAAATTTCTGCAGATCGTACACAAATTTGTTCCGAGGCGGGGATCGAACCCGCAACCTCTTGCGTCGCAGGCAGACTCTCGCCCGCTGCGCCACTGAGGTCGTCAAATATACTCGTCATATGTACTCGTTTACAAAATGTAGGTACAATAAAGTTATATTTTAATCTAGTATCCATTACTCAAGCTCTGCTTAGCTTCGGGCTAGATAATGCTGTGTGGATTATCCAGCATTATTAACTTCCATTTCTGTTTTAGTTTTAAGAATTTGGCCTTTTCTTTTACTAACAGGAAATAAATATTTTTTCAGGTTCCGTACCCGAAGGGTGAAAACGGGACCCTATTACTAAACGTCCGCTGTCTGTCCGTCTGCGAGCTTATCTCATCATGACATGACCCGTAAAAAGTAGACAGTAAAATTTTCACAAAATAAGCTTACCCCCATGTTACGTTTGAAAACAATTTCGATGAATCCATAACTATTTTTAAACTAGAATCATAAGAAGATAGCATGTCGTTTAATACAAAAATAACAAATTTAATTAAATAAAACCAATACTAATATAATTACGAGACATAGAACATACCGAGGGGGGTAAGCAACAATCCAAGGTTGTCTGGAAGAGATCGCTTTTAGCGATAAGGCCGCCCATTGTGCAATTCTGTTTTTACTATCTTTTCCTGTTTACTTTTTTTTGTATTTTCTTGGTGTGCAGTAAAGTGTATTGTATTGTAAGCAACAATGAACGACACTACGATGGTATGGAACTCTCCCTATGCGAGTCTACCCTCACTTGGCCAGTTTTATTGATGTGATTTGACACACTGACAATTTCTATCAGCCGGAAGACATACACACACGATTGTAGCGGCGGCTACTGCTTGCAATCAATCATACAAACCAAACAATTAGATCCATAACTCGCGGCCTAGGGTGCCGGTTGAACTAGATCTAGGTCGAAACAAACTGTTTAACCTACATCTGCCCACGTTAAGAGTTTAATGTTATAAGAATGATTATTTCCATTATGGCCACGTCTCGAGATAATGATATGATATGGCTTTGTTTCTTTTCTTCGGGACATAATGAATGACTCGTTGAGTTTAGTTTGATTTGGAAACGTAACGCCCCGCCGTAAACCATTTAAGGTTTTTTTAGCAAGGTAAATATTTATGTATTGTATTATGTTTATCAGTTATTTAGTACCCAGAACACAAGCTCTGCTTAGCTTGGGGCTAAATAATGCTGTGTGGATTGTCCAGCATATTTTTTTATTTAATGATACTTAATCCTAACGAATTCTTAAGGCCAGTGAGTTTAGGTAAAAATTTCATCTGAAACGCAGAATATTCGTGTAGTTTCGATTTCCACTAGCTGTTTGTGGGTTCATTTCAGACCAATGAATTGCTTTAGTTAATTATTGTTAATATACCTTAAACCTTTTGTTATTAACCTTATTAGTTCAAACGTTTAGAGGCAATAAATGTTTTTTCTTCTTGTACAAACTACAAACGCTTTGCTAACTTTAAGGCTTTATTTGTGTGAGAAAAAACCGGCCAAGTGCGACTCGGATTTGCGCACGAAGGGTTCCGTAGCATTACCTAAAAAACGGCAAAAAAATCACGTTTGTTGTATGGGAGCCCTCTTAATTTTTTTTGTTTTTAGTATTAGTTGTTATAGTGACAAAAGAAATACATCATCTGTGAAAATTTCAACTGTCTAACTATCACGGTTCTTGAGATACAGCTTGGTGACAGACGGACAGCGGAGTCTTAGTAATAGGGTCCCGTTTTCTCTTGGGTACGGAAACCTGGCCTTTTTGCCAGAATATTTTGGTTTTTGTTTACTGATTATTTTACGAACAAGCACAATATAAACAACATCCGCAACAACCTTGACGCAACTTACAAATGAGATAACATAGATTACTTTACTAGCTTGAGCGACTCGTTATTTCCCAATGTAATATCCACTGCAGTTGCTTTGCACGCGACCACTGCGTACTCAATTGATTCTTCCGTGTTTGATACTTTTTACCCAATAAAATAATATGTATATTTAAGATTATTTATCGGGTATTTATCGCGTACCTTTTGCTTTCATTTCCCCAACGTTTCCACCGCGTTACAGCGATCGTGGTCACGGGTCGCAACGCGGTTAAAATATGTTATCAAATCGCGAAAGTTTAAAAAGTTTAATAAATATGTATAAATATATGTTTTTAAGGCGCATACCATACCCCACCCAAACTAGCGCCGCGCCGCCACCTGCTTTAGCTTATTATTCCGTTTAACAAAGGAAATTTCAAACATCCATTATTTATTATATCAAAAAATCAACAGTTCCATAATATTTCAGATCCTACTGCTGTTCAAATGTGAAATCTAGGATTCATAGACTTTTACACCTATTATTCCATTTCATTCTGTACAAAAGCGCCAAGATAGTTTTTTGATTACTTGTATAAGTTTGATGAAAAATAATATCTAAAATATCTCAATTTTGATACAAATTTGCCTTCTTCTCCCGAACAATATGACTTACTGACTTGATTTTCATGTTAAAAGATAAAGCAAACGCAGGGTAACAGATTCGCCAAAATAAATATTAGATCACTTGAACTCTTTTAATTAGAAGAAATCTTGATTTTTGCACTCGCGTTCAGCTCTGTCCCGTTCCTATAAACGCGACATCCTATGCTTATCCTTTTTCATATAACGGCCTGGAAAGAGGCCCCTTATACTAGATTAATGCTCGCTCTTGTCCGAATAAGGTGGTAATCAAATAAAGTCCTAATACGAAATAGGGGGACTCCCTCACCCGAGGCCAAGACAGACAGTAGTTTTCTTTCTCTACAAAATGGTAGTCATTCCACGATTTAAGTCTAATCAGTATCAGGTTAAAACTGCACGTGCAAATATCGAACAATGGATTACTAGTAAAGTAGAAAAAACGTGAGTGCAATGAAATACAAAAGTGGAAGCAGAAGTAAACTTATGTATTTAGATTTGATGATTTTGATGAAGGATTTATAATCTGTGTGTCATTATGTTGATATTTTTCATTATGTCCTTGCCAAAATTCAGAGATGCGGTTTTTTTTAAAGAACGCATAGAAATATGTTATGTTTAGTAAAGTCGTTTATTATGTAGTAGTATTAAATTAGATTTAGTAGCTTGTTGGTGTAATTTTGTTATTGTAGTAGTAAATGTTTAATAAGTGTATATATGTGGAGCTTTTTTATATTTTTTTTTGTCGCTTTGGTGCTGCACTGTAATGGCAATGTGGAATTGTGGATATATTATGAACTGATAATAAAAATAATATAAATAAAATCTGATTTATGCTGGAATTCATAACAATCTATGGAAGTTTTTATGGACTCAGACAAAAAGAACCTGACACAATGTTGCCCACAATGACAGTCGTGTCAATTTTTGTGGAACTCCATAGTGTTTGGGTTAGAGAGGACTTTATGGAAAAGCATGCCTAAACAATCGCCTGTTTTGTTACCCACAGTCAACCAATGCAAAAACAGAATATACATGTATAAAACATGGATACTTCTAAACTGGGATCGAGACAAAAACAAGGTAACACTAAATAATAGATTCAGGCGTTACTTAACGGAAGAAATTCATTGCAAAATTATAAGGATGAAAATATATGGTAACAATTTTGCGCAAAACAGTTTCCAATAAGTTCTAACAAAATGTAGTCCGCGTTGTAGAAGAAAAAACCACACCAACTACAAAATGAAAAAATCTTTCAAAGCATGACGTCAACTAGTTTCGTCTCTTCAAGTGACATCATCAGGACACCACAATACTCCACCCTGAGTGTCAGGGTGGGACGCTACTGTTTCGCTTTCCACTGAAAGCGCCAAGCAAAAACAGCAGAGTCCAACCAGAGATGTTGCCACTAAGAGCTCCGTGCGCCAAGTAACACTATCAAACAAGGAGACCGATTTAAAACATTCATTGGTGAAGCTGCAAATGAAGTATTAAATCATAGTCATTTATTGCTTGAAATACATGTAAATATAGTACACAGTTGTTAGTATGTCGTCTTATAAACCAATGTATTTCCACCAGCGCGGTGTGCAATGTCTGGTTAACAAAATGTCACTTATATAAAATATCTAGTTAAATAAAAGATAAAAGACTATAATATTAAAATAAATGACAATGAGGACTCTTTTCTCGGGGAGCAAAAAGACCTGAACACCAATGTTTGAAATTCCGCTATCATCCCAACAATTGGACTATACTCAACCAACGATCACACGTGTCCCGCTAACAATGGATTACAAACTACAAAGGGGGAAAACAAGCAAAATGCATCCGTTGGGTCAAGGCGAGCAGGTATTCAGGTTATTACACAATTCTATAACAATATTTTTTTGGAAATCAACGGCCTTCCATATAAATTATACTAGCGGCTTCACACGCCTTTTTCTGGGATAAAAATTAGCCTATTGTTAGTTATTCCATGCTCAGAACTATATCATGCAAAACATCGGTCTAATCGCTTCAGTAGTTTAGGCTGTCTCCTGAAAAATACACGTCATCACTCCTATCTAATCAAGCTTCTTCGTGTTGTTTACTAATATGACTTTCACAGGATTTCATAATATTTATAGGATTTTTTTCCCGAATACATTCATAGAAGAAATCATGATTGCTGATATTGATTGATATTTTAAGTTGTGTAACCAGAATAATATCACTCGTACAAATAAAAGACAGGTCATTGACTTCTACAATTACAATTTTAATATGGCTCTTAAAATTTTATTTACCTCGTGATTTACGTGGCAGGTGTAACGCGAAAACAAAGATGTCTTCACTGCATAGCGGGTGAAGGAGAGGTGCCAAAAACAGTCCCTAGCGTACTCCATTAGTCTTTCACGGCTTGGATTCGGACAAAGGGAGTCATTTAAAAACATTTTAAGTGGTAATTAGCAGTGCGAATTGAAATGTACCAGTCAGTTTATTTAATTTGGTGAGCACTGAAGCGAATTTTTACAGTAAACATGTTTATCTCTATGACATTCATTTTTAATATCTACATACATACCCATTAGGGCAAGGCGACGTTCGCAATGTTTGCTACATTGTCGTTTATCCTCACCCTCAACAGCCTATATTGATCCACTGCTGGACGCAGACCTCAAAAGTCTCGGGCCTACACTACCTTGTCTTCAAATAACAAAAAAAAAAAAACTGCTACTGTTATTATAAGTAGATTAGATGGTCGTGGTCGAAAAAACCCTAAAAATTACCAGTCGGGTAAATGGCGAAACTGTAAAATAATGGTGGTTCACGAAGAGTCGGTCAAGGCGACAGCTAGGTCTATTGGTTAAGTGCAAACAACAGAAGCTAAGGTTCGGAGTGAATTATCGCCCCTAGGAAAGTTGCATAGAGACTAAAAGAGGGTATAAGGCTGCGGAGAACAATGATACCCACGTTTCGACGCATCCATACCCACGTGTACAAAATCTTATGACAGGAACAAAAAGGTCTAGGTCGTCCAAATGCACGATGGGTCGACCGACGAATATAGGCTAAGTCAGAGAGATAATAAATTGCAGTTTTTTTTAATTGTTTATAGACCTTCGTTTGACCACAATCTCACCTGATGGAAAGTGAAGATGTGACGATGTATCACGAAGGTCTAGATTCTAGACCTTCGTGATACATCGTCGGAAACATTAGTTCTCCTCTTATTTATCTAATTTTTTATTAATTCCAAGTGGGGGATCTGGGATCAGCATTGACATCTCGCATGGGAGTGTATTGTGCATTAAATTAACTAGAATTGACAATATTAACAAAAAACAAAGAACACTATTGACTGAAGACAGTCAGACAGATCTTTGTCAAAGTTATTCCTGTGTAAAACGTGTTTTTGTGGCGACTGTGACGACACCATTGGTTTAGCATAAAATATAAAGCTGAGGCTCATTAGGGGAGGCCTATGTCCAACAGTGGACTACTATAGGCTGATGATGATGAAAGCTGAGGAGTAAATTGACGTAAACAGATAGATCTAGAACCAACAGTGGATATCATGGGCCTCGTCTGCCGAGGCTGTCCAGCAACATGCCCTAGTATCAAGTTCACCAGCCATGCTAAAATCATGAATTAGAATACGGCAGTGTGTCAAGGTAACGCAAAGTAGGCCTCGCCATTTTGTGTGGCAATCCTTCGGTTTTATACACGAGAATGGTTACTGAAGTTTTGACACGGAATATTGTTGAATGGTGAAATTGTTTCATTGAAATCAAATTACTAAAAATGCGAAAGTTTTTCTGGAAGTCTGGACTGAACATTTATAAAAAAGTGTTCCTTTACCACACAAATGGCGGTTAGCATTTGATAGTAGGTACAGTTAACCAAGAATTCTATAAAGACAGATTGAATTTATTTTTTGACGCTTGTAGATACCTAAATCCAGGAATTTTCTCAATCCGTTTTTATAGCATTCTTGGATAACTGTCTGTACTATCAAATGATAACCTCCATTTGTGTGCCAAAGGAACAGGTCCAAAGTAACTTTCGCAGTTTTTAATAATTATTGTTGACACGATTTGATTTCACAAAACTCCTTTACGATAAATAAAATAAAAAAAGTGTACATTCTGGAAAATAAAAATTTAAACTATTTATTTTCACGTCGAAAACTAAAATAAAATATGTTGCCCAAACTGTTTATATGTAACATCTAAAATATTAAACTGAGACAAATTTAAAGGCCATTTATATTTAACATCTAAAACATTAAACTAAGAAAAATTTAAAGGTCATTATTTCTTGATAGAAAAGTTTTATCACCAAAAAAAAGTTTCCCTATTCTATTTTTGTATGTCAAACCGAGAGCAGAGTAATGAGTGCGTAGGTTTTACAAAAGGCCTTTCGGGAACTCTAATAAATACAAACAACAAAGTCGGAACGAAGGGAGCAAAGACCCTAAATTAAGTTCAAAATAAATCTGTTACCACTCTTTTATTTGCTTTGATATGCTACTTGGTAGTTCGACTGACAATCAAATAATCATTTACTTTGGCTTGAACGATTCTATTTTTTTTATGACGATCGGTTTTGTTTGTGGAGATGTTATGTAAGTATTTTGTTATTGTTGCTCAATATTTTTTAGACCTTACTCAGGCGTCTAAATGAATTTTTGGTATAAGAACATTCAATATAATAAAAAACTATTAAAAAAAAGTTGAGAGGTGTCAAGGGACACCCGGATGGAACGAAGTTCCTTTCTATAAGCGAGAGAGAGAGACAGTTAGAAAAACATGCGCACGCCGCACGGCTTACAATACTATAGCAAAAAGTGTCGTTACAACTTTTCGTGAGATTTTTTTCCGTCCAGCCCCCTTTCACAACGCGCGATATAATAACTTAGTTCCAAAAAGAGTGTTCTGGCAATTTTTTTTAAGTGTATTTAAAAAGATTTATCTATGTAATGTATTGTAAATTATGTACATGTACGGGCCCTAATGGGCACTACTGATGTAGAACCAAGTTGCAAATTAAACAAAAAAATAATAACAATAATGCTGTACAATCCTCACAGCATCAGCTAGCCCCAAGCTAAGCAGATCATGTTTTATGGGAACTAGACAACTGATATATTTAATACAACTTTATACAGATAAGTAATAAATATCTATTTTATTATACATAGAAATACACCCGGGAACTACATTTGTCCCAAAGCGGGAATCGAACCCAACACCTGCGTCGAAAACGGACCTACACCCGCCGCGCCACAGAGGTCGTCAAATCATAAATCGCGATAATCACTAGTGTTTTTAAAATCATGTTCTCTGCGGCAATATTGAATAAACAACATTGTAGCTAGGCGGAATCATTGAGCATGCATATTTATGAGCGACTTAGGCTACGTTTCCGGTGGACCAGCACCAGCGAGAGCGGATTCTCATTATTTTGTTGCAGTCATAAGCATTATCACATGTCACATCACAACTAAGTGACTGACTAATAACTCAGACATACGTTTAGCTAAACGTGGCTTTCCCAAACATTAATAATGATAACCGACAACCGCTGGGGTAAACGTGTTCTTGAGTGGAGACCGCGACTCGGAAAACGTAGTGTAGGACGCCCTCCGACCAGGTGGGATGACGATTTGCGAAAGACTGCTGGCAGATGCTGGATGCGGCAAGCTGAAGACAGGGCGCTCATTAGGAGAGGCCTATGTCCAGCAGTGGACTGGTATAGGCTGATGATGATGATGATGAATGATGATAATAAATAAAGCTGGACGGTTCACACAGCATTATCTAGTTCCAAGCTAAGCAGAGCTTGTGATATTGGTATAGATAACTGATATACATAATACAATACATTACATAAATAGATATTTTTTAGTTTACATAGAAAAGGACCAGAACACCCTAAAGAAATATTTGCAACAAAAAAATCTTTACTCATTATAATCCTACATCCCTGATGAGAATATAGGCTATAAAATATACCCGTGCGAAGCCGTGGCGGACCGCTAGTGTGTAATAAAACTCAAGATTCTAATTTCGAACCTTGAAAAGAATATATTTAAAAAAACATTGCATGAAAACAATTGAGATAATCTACTGCTTGGCTAAGCTTCTCAAGATGAGAAACTGAAATGAGTCGGAGAACTTCATTCAATTTGAAGGCCTTAATTTTCCCGTGCATTTTGGACTTAATTTAAGTGAAGAATCATATTAAAACCGTGTGGTGCTGGCTTAGAATTTACACCACCCCAACTGTTCCCGTGGTTGTCGTAAGAGGCGACACCCATACCGGAGGGCGGGCAGCAGCAGCGCCTCTTGCAGAATAGATCTACCACCGAACTACTATCCCTAACCCGCCTCACCAGCGTAGGGATTATGGGCATTACCCCCCATCGGCGATCGTTTAATATACCGGGTGTTTTCTATGCATGATGCAGGATATCTGTTATGTATTGTAATATATATATCATATCAAGTCATCTATAGTTCCCAAAACACAAGCTCTGCTTAGCTTGGGGCTAGATGATGATATGTTGATTTTCGAGACACAGACAGATATTTAATTACTAAGCAATACAAGATGAACACTTTCTGACCTACAAATCGAGATGAAAACTGGTACCAAAACGCTGTGACTAAATATTACGAGAAAAGCTATTTATAATTCAAGATTATACACTTTTTACACGCTTAAAGTCAGAGTTCTCTACAAAACTGGAGCACGGCACGATTCTCAAGCGCTCGATTCACAGATCAGATACGCAGTGCTATATTAACATAGAGAAACTGAGATGTCTGAGTAGACTTTTAGAACCTTAGAAACTTTCAGAACCTTCTGACCTTGATAAGAACTTCGGAGAGCCGAGAATCACCAAAAAGTATAGGATAAAAAAATAAGAAAAAAATCTTTATGAATGTACGTGACAACTGTAAAAAGATAATTTTACAAAATATCACGCTGAATGAAGAAACAAATTTAAAAAATCAAAAGCTTTTAACAACATACATATATGACGGACACACTCGATAAGGTCAACTGTCAAATAAATAAAATGAAATCAAAATCGGTTCATCCGTTCAGGAGCTACGATACCACAGACTGACCAGACCAACATATTATATAACGATGCAAAATTTAAACTGATAAAAGCCCTTGTGACGCGGGTTAACTAAAACATGTAGTGCAATCTATACAATAATAAACAATTAACAAATACTAAAGAAAACGCAATTAATTGGCTGATAGAAACAAAAATACGAAACGAATCATTATTTCCAGTAAAAATGAGACTAATGAATAAAACCCCACTGACGTTTCCGAAACGGTATCGATAATTAATTGAAGCCGTCAGCATTCGAATACATAATCGGATAGCGCAGATCGTGAGTGATGCAAGCCGATAAACGTAGTCGTAGTTGATTGGAAGAGAAGTGATTGTTACCGACTGTAGATTAATTGAAATAAAAAATACAAAAATCTTTATTTTAGAGAACATTCATTACGGATGTAAGCGGTTGGGTTAACTACGAACGGTAATGAATTCGTCAAACTACTATAGTTTAATATATAATCAATGAGATTCTATCTGTTGCGGTCAAAATCTTATGAATTATGGTATTTTAAGACCAACGGCAAATTCGTGAAGTAGAGAAGAAAAAGAAATCTATGTGGAATATTTACTTATGGTAAATTTTGATTGTTCTATTTTCTCACATTCGAAGTGACAAGTATCGTTTTTCACTAGGGTCAAAACCACTCATTATAATTCGGTCTTGCCATCCTCCCTCACTTCGCTCTCGGGAGTATGTATAACCTCGTCCATAATGAAGTGGTTTGGACTAAACCACTTCATTAAGGACGAGGTTGTTAAAAAAATATACTATTTCTAAAATATGGAATGGAAATTTCCTTATTAAAGAATTAAGAGTTCCTTCGCGACGAATAATTAGTTTACAATACTACACTGACGATTGAATGGAGATCTCAAGAAGACAGAGACAAAACATCGGAGGTGTATCAGGCAACGTGGGAAAAACTAAGGAACAAAACAAAGTACAGTTGCTATTATAAAAACAAGTACTTTTTGTTATCGATTAACAAGATGTAATGATACTTTCACTCGCCGAAAACTAATTGGTTTTGGAAAGCTCGAATCTTTATGCTTTCTAGTCAGGACCTCAATAACGTTGGCATTAGTGGTGACTAAGGGTAACTGAATGATGGAACTTAATGAAGGAATCAAGTCACGAAAATCATTGTGATCTTGACATGTGATATGGCACAGATAGAAGATGTTGAAGTAAAGAATAAATATGGAGACGATGACGAGTTAAATAAAAGAGAAACATTATAAAATGTATACAATGAAAAGATATAAAATTGAAAGGTTCCAAGACACCAAAATCATTATGATCGTGACATTTGGTGATAAGGCAATGAATAGTATATTATTATTATTCATTCAGGTAAAAAGAAACAACATTACATAAATTAAATGTTATTGAATTAAAGCCTATTGTATTGTATTTCTTTATTAATCAAAAACTTATACTATTCTTATTTATGTATATATAAGACACTATAAACCATAGGTTTGTCTAGTGTCTCCAGTTACACCGTGTTGCTTGCTACACATTTGAAAAAAAGTTTTCTATACTAAATATAACTATTATCATAAACAAACTAAATCTAAGTAAGTACATAGGTACCTAACATTATTAGCAGCTGAAACAAATAGTAGGTAATATAACTAATAACTATGTTAGGTTTAACTAGAAACTGAGTTCTCATGTGATTCTGAACCGGTAGGTTAGGCATAAGTACTAATAGGAATAAAAACACTCTTTGAAGTTATAACTAGGCACTGATAATAAACTCATAAATACTAACCTAGGTACTTACGATAAAAACTAACCATGGACATCCTACTATTATTCTCATGATATTTGATAAGACTAGAGTCAGGTACAAAACTGGAGACTATGAGAAGACTAGTAAAGTAATGTTAAAGAGAAATAAACAAAGAAGATACTTATCACTTCTAGAGTGACCTCTGGCGTTATGATTTATAAACACGTGGGATTTCCAATCAATATCATTGATAATTCTTTCACAACCAATGACATCAAAAGAACGAGACATTTTCTTAGAAATTATTGGTTTTTGCTGCCGCAAGGTTATTATACTTTTTTTAACTATATACTAATAATATTATAAAGAGGAAAGATTTGATTGTTTGTTTAAATTGAATAGGTTTCGAAACTACTGGACCGATTAGAAAAATTATTTCACCATTAGAACCCTACATTATCCCTGATGAACATAGACGATAGATTAGAATCTACCCGTGCGAAGCCGCTAGTTTAAAAAATATGGTGTGTTTTCAAAAACTATAAGCCAACTTCGAATTCCTGAATACTGATAAAATACAGGTCGCTGACAAACGGAGGAATTCACGTGACAGACAGTCCGACATGAGTCTTAGTAATAGGATTTATGTTGGGACCTCTTGCGTACAAAACCCTAACAAAATTATCAGTCCAGGATAGTTCATCCTTCGTTTAAGGACCTCTAGTTTACGCCTATTGCCATAGAAATCAATAGACCAGCGAGTGAAAATTATGATGTGATGATGTTTTACGAGGAACATATAAATTCCTCGAGAATTTAATTTTATGAAACCACTGCAAAATCAGCCTTTATACACAGCAAAAGAATCATCAAAATCTATTAAGAATTGGCGAAGATATCACCAAAATTGTTGAAGCTTGTGATTTTTGGAAATTAATATTGTATTTCAAGCTTAACAATAATAAATACAAATCCCTCAGCAATATAATTTGTGGGACCAATTCGGGATCATTATCTATACAAAAGCGAAAGAATTATTACAATTGGTCTATAATTGACATAGAAATGTGATGAACATTACATAAAATATATACAGCCGATTATAGAACCTTGAAGTCAGTAAAAATTGCTTACTTTTTTAGAGGAGAGTGTAGCTTAAATACAAACATACATAAAAATACAAAGACTACTAAAAACATTTTGCCGTAGCCGAGCAAAAAGGTAAACCGTGCAATATCCCTCATAACATTCTGAAGCAGCAAGTCAATTTGAGTCTAGCAGAGTAAGCAATAAGGTAGGAATTGAAATCGACACGATATTTGCGCAAGACATGCGTCGTTCCCTTGACCCGCTTGCGTTTGAACTAGAATTGAGTCCCGAATTGGGTTGTGTTGTCGATTAGTCATTGGTAGTATATTTTGATGCGATATATCATTGAACTACATTGATTAATGCTTTTCATCATAAGTTCTTAATTATATTTCACATTAATACATAAGTGGTTATTAAAGTGGCATTTATGGAGAATCAATCACTTTTGAGAAGACTTAGTGCAGAAATGGCCTTTGCGAAGTATTTTGTAGGCAGTGTAAAAGTCGTTACCCAAATGGTGCCAAAATGACTTAATTACTAAGGCTCCGCTGTCTGTCTGCCACAAAGCTGGACACTTTAATATTAACTGTGGTTTAATAGACACTAGAAATTTTCAGTGTGTAGGTGTGCCCGGTGCAAAAGGTACAATACATTGACCGCTAAAACAAACAATAAAAGTAGGTGATACAAGAAATGAGAAGTCCAAGACCGATATAAGTGGCACAAATTGGAAAAGGCGCACACCCAGCAGTAGCAAGATAAATGCTGATAACGATGATGAATACAAGAAATGTTTTCGTTTTGCTGAACTATTTAAATGAACCGTTTTGAGTATGAATAAATCTGAAAACAAATTCAAACCAAAAGCACGAGATCAAGCGGGTATTACGCAACAGGTGAGGGAACCCTACGTCAACAACCTTGGAGTTCCTTGGCATTACAGAAATTTACATCAAGGTCGCCCTGACGACTTGAAAGAATCAAAAAACATAGATAAAAAGGGTTTTTGGAACAGGTTCACGCATGCATTAATTTCTATGGAGACCTAGCAGGCGTCTACAAGAAGAAAGACATGGCTGATTGCGGACAAGAGTAATATTTTTGAGTTTGTATTATTTGACTATGAGGGCGTGTAAAGTACCCGCCGATTTGGCTGTGACCCAAACGGATAGATCGATTTAAAAATATAGGGTCGTTGAATGCTTTACCAAAAGTCCTACAATAAAACATAGGCGCATGACCCTGTGACTGTAATGATTGCAAATAAATACTCCGAACACAGGAAAAACAAAAGATGTCCGGACCTGAAAGTTAAATGAACTCTCGATTTGACCTTGGCACTGAAAGTCGGGGAAATTCTTACAGAAACACCCAAAACCCTAGCAAGTTCTGGAAGTCCCTAAAGGGCAAGGGCATTGCGCAACAGTTTATAGACCTTAAGTTCTTTGACACCCAAAGGACGAGGGCCTAGACGGGTCACATTGTGTTCGCTATCGATTCGAATCAGGGTAAGATTTGCTGCTACCTATCTAGCTAAGCGGCGGCTTTAGCCTGATGATTAGTTTCTAATCGAACAAATAAGATCACTATTACACTTCATAAATATATTATCAACTAGTGACCCGCCCCGGCTTCGCACGGGTAATATATTTTGCATGTATTATTATATTATACGCATGTGCTTCCCTTGGAGTCGAGACGAGACCCTAGGTCCTTAGGGTACCGAGGCTCTCCGGTTTTCAAGAAATTATCTGAGCGTCTGGTCGAAGTGACGCGTGATCCGAGAGTATCTGGCACAGCGCATCGGCATTGCCATACAGCGGGGCAATGCAGCCAGTGTCAGTGTGTGTTGGGCACACGCGCGACTGGTACGTATTGTTATGGATCAGTTGAGCTACCTGTAGATTGTATGTAACAGTCTGCGGTTAGCTTAATTGTATCTATTCTAAATAGGTACTAGTTTTAATTAAATTCTATTGCTTAGTTGTAATTTTCTTTCTGTATTACTTAAACATATAAACCTAAGGTTTTTGTATTAAAGCGCGTAAGCCCTAGTAGCGCTCTGGGTAATCTCTGAGAAATTAAATAAGTCCCAAAAAAAAAATCAATTTCGGCAGGATTTAATTACATATAAACCTTCCTCTTGAATCAACAAAATATTTTAAAAAAAACCGCATCTAAATCCGTTGCGAAGTTTTGGAGATCTAAGCATACATTGAGGGACAGACAGACAGCGGGAAGCGATTTTGTTTCATACTATCTAGTGATGCGAATGATTGGATCTATGTTTGTTACTACTTCAAACTACAGAACGGATCAGGCAGAAATTATGCATGAATGCACGTAGGTCTAGAATAACACAGGCTTATTTTTATCCATTAAAACAGTTCACTTAACCTCCCATACTAACCTTATTTTCCGATTCATTCGGAAATAACACCTAAATATAGCAAAATTTCATTAAAATCGCAGACGTATTTTTCGTAGAAAAGTACGTTTGTATGGTAGCTTAGAAGTTCGCTCGCACCTACCTTAAACATCTTCATGAAACAACGCGTGCCCTTAAACAAGTTTAAGGCTGGTATTTCGAAAAAAATAACATTTCTATGATCTTTGAGATACCACTGCGGGTCAAATATGAAAATCTAGGATACATAATACTCCTTAATATTCCATTTGTACAAAAGCGCCAAGATAGTTTATAGATAAGTTGCACGTTTGATGAAAAAAAAACATGATTTTTTAATTGATTTTTGTCCCGTTCCTACGAACGCGAAATCCTATGCCTATCCTTTTCAAAGAATGGCTTCGTATAGGAGCCTCTTAATATAAAGCAGCGATCTTATTATTATTATCATCTGAACCCGTTAACACTTATTGGGTCGGCACAATAGGAGTACAGCGATTTGGATTAACTTCCGAATCGGAAAAACGTCTTTTGAGAGCGATCTAGGGAGGGAGCGATTTTCTCGGGACAGTTTTCTTTCAGTGGTACATTTTAGTATCGCTAGGGATAATTTTCATTGAAACTGGTCGAAAATACGCTTCACCTTCCCACAGAAAACAAACATACAAATTCCAGAGGAGTTTTCTCGTATTTTTACTGGGAATTCGAATAGATTCGCGAATGTTCGATACCGGAAAGTACAGTGACCTGAACATGTTCGTGAATGGACCAACGACCTCCTAGCGTCGGAAAGTACCAGTGGTAGATGATAGTAAGGTTTTAAGATTTCGGATTTTTGTACCGCTGTCATCTACTGTCAACGTCCCTTATCCCAATAGTACAATGTAATGTTTAACCTGGTGTAAGTGTATGTCATTTAAAGTTACAATAATTATGGTGTAATTTCACCTTCACCGTGAATCAAACTACTTCTAACCACCGTTGCAAGCCTTTACGTGCTCACTTTTACGTTTTTAGGGTTCCGTACCCAAAGGGTAAAACGGGAAAAACACCAGGCTGTATCTCATGAACCGTGATAGTTAGACAGTTGAAATTTTCATAGATGATGTATTTCTGTTGCCGCAATAACAAAACTAAATAACAGAATAAAATAAATATTTTAGGGAGCCCCCCATACAACAAACGTGATTTCGTTTTTGCTCGGTATTGATATCAGCAACAGGTAGACGCTTGAAATACAGAATATTTATTTTTAAGTGTTCACTTAAAAATAAATTATGAAATTAAAATAAATCAAATATTTCAGGTTTTTCCCATACAACAGACATGATATTTTTGCCGTTTTTATAGATGGTACGGAACCCTTCGTGTGCGATTCCGACTCGCACTTCGCCGGTTTTTAATTCTGTTATTACATTATCATTCGCAGTAGTTATTTACTGCTAAACAGATCACCGATCAGTTCTATTTTAAGCCTTTACAAGGATATATTTTACCCTATACGCCAACGTCAAATCGGAAAACTATCTATCTAACCAAACATGTCGTGTAAGTAACGATATTATCATCCAACAGGCAGATGTTATGCCAGTCTTTAAAAGCAGTAGTTAATTTTCGTCAAGTTTTTTTTTAAACCTAACAACATAAATACTTAACTTAAAACATATTTTTGTATAAAAACTCACACAACAATAATTGCCAAGGTATTTTTAGAATTCACACACAATGATAAATTACTTATCTATCGTAAAGGCCGTGTATTCGTTGATTGATAGCAGAAAAACTTAATTACAACCGGTTCTAAAAAGCAAATAAGAACTTTACTCACCAAGTATAAGATGCAGTTTCGCGTCCGTCTGGAATGCGTAGTGTAGTGTGACCAGGAATGGACACGCCCGAACAGCCTCCAGGACCTGTCAGGGAAGATAAAGTAAATCAATGATGGACGTTGCACAATGTTATAGCGTTTTGAGCACCGAACGAAGCCGTTGAAGCCGCCAGGGTTTGGTAACTGATACATCTGGTAAGATCCAGGAGCGAAGCCATGCAGACATTACTTTAATATGAAGAGAAAATAGAAGATAAATCATAGAGGTCCGAAACTACACCCCTGAGCCACACCATTATGGCAGTTTCATGATTTAAACTCTCACACCTAACGTTATTAAACTTTAATCACATCAATGTGCCAAAGTTAAAACCGCCATAAGTAATTAGACACAATGTTAAATCTATCAAAAGTAATTGGAGTAGAAGTTGATTAAGAGCGTCCGAAGCTTCATCTAAGTCTATAAACTCCTGCACATGTCAGTTCATTGACAGAATGAGTGCGAAGTGTTATCCATTAGTGTTTTTATTCATGAATTGATTATGAGAATCTAGACAAAAAGTGGCGTACTGATACTGAACGTTGGATTGAAGTGGTTCAACGAAGCTGTAAAAGTTATTGATAGTTTTTTTGCTTTTAAAAATAGATTAAGAATTACATTTATTCGACACATGCTGACACAACACCATCCCTACTCTTCGCGTGGGTGTCGTAAGAGGCGATTAAGGGACATACACCGGGGGGCGGTAGCAGCGCCTCTTGCAGAATAGATCAACCACCGAACTGCGATCCCCAACCCGATACCCGAAATAAAAAATCTGGGGGAGGCCTGCGTCCAGCAGTGGACTATTATAGGCTGTTGAGGTTGAGTTTCACATCAAAGTTGCAAAATCCAAATAAAACAAGGAAGGTATAAACCATTTCCAAGATTAAATAGGTGGCAGTTATAAGCTGGCTCCGTAATTCTGCGCTGAAGCAGACTTCGCTATCCATATGACATAATGCAATATGCGCTGGACTATAAACGCTTACGTTAAGATGGGTAGTGACCGGCGTTACTGGGCGTAATGTACCGTGTTACACAGCGAGAGTTCGGGAAGTCATTACGGGTAAAGAAGGCGCTCGTGACAAGCAACAACAAGACACGAGTTTCGCACAGGGCGTAACGCATCAAACTTCTGCGAATATTACATTACGTTCCGTAGTACCAGCCAGTACCCGACTTTAAAGCTGATATGAAGTTGATTCTTACCGATTACTTAATTTATTAACTCACCTGTCTTTCCGTTCTCGTGTGCTCAGCAGTCTTTAATTTCTGCACAATAGATGCCTTTTTCAATACTTTCATTGCATATAATTTACCCTCGTCAACTCCGAACTTTTTTCTAACTAGGAACACTTTGCCGTAAGCTGTAACAAAGAGAAAAATATTGTTAGCACCGTAATATATATTCTAATATCCCTATATTATTATTTTTTATTTATTTTTATAACTGCGATTGAAGCTCTTGTCTGTGACGTCTCGGAAAGGAATCTGTCAAACGTCACGATCACGACATATCGCGTGGATTTAATTATGTTTTCCACAATTTGTCGCGATACAAAACAAGACACTAGATCGGCGTACCCTGCATAGTAGTGGCACTGAAATCGTAAAGGTATACCTTTACAATTTCAGTTTCAATTCCGTTATTATTGCGTCGACACACTCGCGCCTTTCCCTCTTCCTAGAACTTCCGTGAGGGCTGGGTGCGGCGGCAGATTTGGCCGAAGATCTCAAGAGGCGCAAATATACAGGTCTCGACAGAGCCTACGCATTTGCTCCCCTTGGAGTCGAGACCATAGGTCGTCAAGCGTCTGGTCGAAGCGACGCGTGACCCGAGAGCTGGTGAGTATCTGGCACAGCGCATCAGCATTGCCGTATAGCGGGGCAATGCAGCCAGCGTCATGGGGACGCGCGCGACTGGTATTGATATGGATCAGTTGAGCTACCTGTAGATTGTTTGCAACAGTTTGCAGTTACCTCAATTGTTTCTATTGTAAATACTTACTAGTTTTAATTTATTTCTATTTTTTGATTGTAATTTTCCTTTCTTAATATGACATTATAGATCCAAAATGTAAAGCTCCAATTCAGAAACCGCAGTTGAATATAAACTAGGTATCGAATTAGTAAGAGCTCGGTGAAACCCAGATCGGTTATGCAAATGGTTTTGTGAAGCTAAACGCATAGTGTAGCAAACTGCAAGTTAGAGAAGGCTGGTTTCTACCAAAGCAGTGCATAACGGAAGTATAAAAAAGTTGGCAAGTGCGAGTCGGACTCGCGCACGATGGGTTCTCTACCATTATCTATAACGCCAAAAAATCACGTTTGTTGTATGTGGATATTTAAGGGGTAAATATTTTATTTTGTTTTTTAGTATTTGTTGTTATAGCGGCAACAGAAATACATCATCTGTGAAAATTTCAACTGTCTAACTTGTGTGTGTCATGAGATACCTACCTACAGCCTGGTGGCAGACGGGCAGATAGACAGACAATGGACGGACAGCGGACTCTTAGTAATAGGGTCCCGTTTCACCATTTGGGTACGGAACCCTACAAATGACCAAAATAATCTCTGCCAAATCTACATGTGGTCAGGTGACGTAATTTTGACATCATTCTCTCGCTTTCTTTTATGCATCTCCCGATATCTTCACCTTGGTGCTATCCGAACCTTAGGTATTTCGAAAAAAACAAGGTTTCCTTGATTTTTGAAATCAATCAAACTGCTGTTCAAATATGAAATCTCTACACCTAATATTCGATTTCATTCTGTACAAAAGCGCTAAGAGTTTTTTGATTAGTTGTTTATTTTTGATGAAAAAATATCTAAAATATCTTAACTTTGATACATATTTGTCTTCTTCTCCAAAACAATATGACTTACTGACTTGATTTTTATACTGAAAATAAACTGTTTGCTTTGCGACTGTTTGCTTGTCACACGACGCGGACTCAGCACGCTAATAACGCACCTACTCTACGGGCACTCACTCTCCTTAACAAGTTTCTTCTGGAGTTCCAACATGTTGACATATTTGATGACAGCCTAAGTTCTATTTATAATCAGTTAAGATCTTATCTAAGTTTTCACTAGTTTTAAATCCTTGTATTATAGATAGTTAACGTTTTGGACTAAGTAGTCTGTAAGTTAATTATTAAGCTTGAATAAATAAATATCTAAATAAATAAAGCTAAGGCAGGGTAACAGATTCACCAAAATAAATATTTGATTACATGAACCGTAATCTTTTAAATAGAAGAAATGTTGATTTTTGCCCTTGATTATGCACACGCGTTTTGCTCTGTCCCGCTCCTATGAACGCGAAATCCTATGCCTATCCGGCATGGGACGGCATGGGAAGAGGCCCCTTATGGTGGTTGCGAACCTTTAAGCTCTCATACAAACGTACTTTCTGATTCATTTGGAAACTACAATCTTTATTGCAATGAAATATTGACATAATCGGATAAGAAATAGCCATGTTTGTACTGTTTGTTTTTCAAAATACATAATCATCATTAGATAATTATGTATTTACGCACACTTTTCCAAAGAAAACGTTGAGTCCGTAGGAGTCCACTCCAGCAATGGAAAGCCTACATTTGCCTTATGTGAACCAACGCTCAATTGTGGTCCTATTTTCGCGCCGATATAAGGTACCCATTCCACTTATCCAATATCTTTGTCCAATATTTGCCCAAATTTCTTGGATGGATGGATGCCCATTCCACTCATCCAATATTTTTGACCAAAGTAATTGATTTCATGAAATTGCATCACATCACACTAATTAAAAACGCGAAAGTTTGGATGAATGGAAGGAAGTTTGTTACTTCTTTACATCAAAACTTCTCACCAGATCGGACTGAAATTTGCATTGGTGTAGCTCTTGGCCTGTAATAAACCATAGGTTACAATTTAACCCATAAATTTTCAGTTTCCATTGAAACTGAACAAGACTCGAACAAGACAAGAAACAAGACAACTGACAAGAAAGAATTAATCTGTATTCGTTTACATACAAACAACGCGTGAGGGCAGAACAAGTATCCATATCTTTGATCAAATATCGGTGTTGCTAGTAAATTGGATGAAGTCATCCAAGTTCTCTGATCAAATGTACATTGGACAAAGAAATTGGACGAGTGGAATGGGCACCGCACACAAAGTTACCTCTATTTCTACGCAATACCAATAACCTCGTGCATTATAGTCGTATTAGGTACAAATGTACATGAAAATGGCGTTATGATGTAGGTTACTCTCACAAAAGTAGGGCATGTTGAGCAAACAAAGAACAATAATAAAGCCATTGATTTATATTCAGTTACACGAGTAATTCTTCAAGTATTTAAAACGTATACACCATTATTCTCTTAACTCTTATAATATGAGTACGTACATAAAAAATAAATAAAGATGTTTGTTGAAAAGCGCATTAGTTGAGAACTTGAGATAGATAATACTATAATGTACCACACAAACACAAAAAAAACAGTAAAGAAATATATGTTACGAGTAGACTAAATAAACGAAGACCGCGACTCGGCAAACGTAGTGTAGGACGCCCTCCGACCAGGTGGGATGACGATTTGCTAAAGACTGCTGGAAGATGCTGGATGCGGCAAGCTGAAGACAGGGCGCTATGGCGCTCATTACGGGAGGCCTATGTCCAGCAGTGGACTGGTATAGGCTGATGATGAAATAGATGAAGCATATAAGCGGCATTATACTTATGATCGATCCATCTCTTCCAGGCAACCTTGGGATGGACTGGACATGTAAGAAGAAAAAAGACGGTGGCACTCGAAAAAATAAAAGAAAACAACTTCCTACCTACATAACCTAAAACCATTATAATAAACTTACATAAACCTAAAAATAAGGTTGTATAATTTTTACAACGATAGATAATGCTGATGAAGCAGTTTTTTGAAGATAGGAAGAGATTTGGCTCGTCTGATGTCCAGGGGGAGAGCATTCCATAGACGGGTAGCTTGTACAGTGAAAGATTTGTCGTAGAAAGTGGTAATGTGGGCAGGAACTTAAGATGAGAAGAGCTGATTTGGAAATTTTGATTCGCATGCGGTTCTGAAAATACAGCCCGTTAATATTTTAGAAGCCAACTACAGAGAATTTTCAAGAACAATGGTGGACATCATCACAGGTCACTGCGAACTGAACCATCATCTTTTCAAGACTGGAGCCACAGACAGCAGCCTATGCCGTGGCTGCTTCCAGGCAAATCATCATCCGCAGATCCCTTAAATATTTGCAATAGTCAACAAAATTAATTTCATTACAATTACAATCAAATTATAGAATAAAATTAAACTAGTATTTTCAATAGAACCATTTCGTTGAGCATTGAGCTAACTGCAGATTGTTAACTGCTGGTGTCTGCAAACAATCTACAGATAGCTCAACTGATCCATATCAAAACCAGTCGGAAGCGAATTAAAAGAATTATGAAATACCTGAGCAAAAGTCAAGCAACAAAATGGAACCATTTCTCATAGTGGCATTAAAACACTAGAAAAGAAATCAATGGTACAGGAACAATAAACCGCAACAACCAAAACAGAAAATCACAGCAGTAATTTTAAATATCGGACTTTATTACGATGAAAATAAAGCGGACATTATGCATGACCTGCAGACGAATAACGACCAACTACTTTCAGTTTAGAGTGTTATGGGAAATTGTGAGGTATAGGATAACAATGGTGGTCATAACAATAGTCGATTAGGTGGACTGTAAAGGATATATCGACGATATATGTAATTCCGTAGGAACTCTAATATGTACCTTTTACCTTGTAGACGTATTAATACTTTAGATCAAAGAGTAAAAGTTAAGGCATGAAGGAAAGGAGTTACTTATTCTGCGGTTAAGGGGCTACCTACGACGCCATTTTGTGATAAGGATAGTCATAGGATTTTGCGTTTATCGGAGCGCGACAGGGCAGAGGCATAACAAAAATAATTATTTGCTTATAATCTATATTTTATATAATAAAATTAAAAAACTACGCAACTTTACAACAGAGAAATCATGAATAAGAAATAAAACCGGTCAAGTGCGAGTTGGACTCGCGTACGAAGGGTACCGTACCGTTATCTTTATAAACGGCAAAAAATTACGTTTCTTGTATGAGAGCTGAGAGATTTTGTTTTTTAGTTTTTCTATAGCGACAATCCACACAGGAGCATCAACCATCTAGCCCCAAGCTAAGCGGGGTGACTTGTGTTATGGGCACTAGATAACTGGTATCACACTAATAGTATATTATAATGAATGCGAAAGTTTGGATGAATGGATGTTTACTCTTCACGTCACGACATATATAATAAATAGATTGAGCTGAAATTTTCTATTGGTAAGTATATCTAACCTGGAATCAAATCCACTCTTTATGACACAAAACAGTTCTCTATGGGAAATGTTATTTCTAATAAATTCAACCTCACCTAACCAGTCTATAATGGTCCACTGCTGGACGCAAGCCTCCCCCTGATTTTTTATCTTCAGGGGGGGGGGGGTGTAATGACCATAATCCCCACGCTGGGCATGCGGGAGGGGATCGCAGTTCGGTGGTAGATCTATTCTGCAAGAGGCGCTGCTGCCCGCCTCCCGGTGTATGTTCCGTAGTCGCCTCTTACGACACCCACGGGAAGAGTTGGGGTGGTGCAAATTCTAAACCGGCACCACACGGCTATAAATTCAACGTTTCCATAGAAACAACGCGTGCGAAGCCGTGGGCAAAAATTACTTAATACATTACATACAAGACTGATATACTTAATACAACACATACATAGATATATAGATATTTAACCTTACAGTCGAGACAATCACGGAAACGCTGATGAAAATAAACGTAACCTTGTAGGTACGTACGATGTTTTGGCACAGCAACGTTTATCAAAGTTGAGCTTTCTGAAATGAGTTTCACTCAAATGACTTGACATTAATTAACGACAGAATCGTGCTCGCGAGTGGAGACCGTGACTCCGCAAACGTAGTGTAGGACGCCTTTCGACCAGGTGAGATGATCCTGCAGACGACTGCTGACAGATGTTGGATGCGTCAAGATGAAATCAGGGCGCTTATTAGGAGAGGCCTATGTCCAGCTGTGGACTTTGGACTAATGACAATATTATGTAATAAAATTAAGATATGTAGGAAAATTAATGTTACGCTTAGATAGTTTTATATAAATATTGACATGTATCACTTAGGAAAAAGAAACATGTATTTATATTTTATTATATTAGTGTACATGTAAATGTGATAAGTATAAAAACTTACTACCTTATTTTATACTTCTTTTTCTAGTGGACAAAACATTGAAGTGAATAAAATCAAACACCTTGTTTGTTTATTAAGAAAGAAAATTGCAGTCAAAAAATAGAATTAAATTAAAACTAGTATTTACAATTGAAACGATTGAGCTAACTGCAGACCGTTGCAAACAATCTACAGGTAGCTCAACTGATCCATATCAATACCAGTCGGAAGCGTGCCCAAGACACTGGCTGCATGACGACCTCAGTGGCGCAGCGGGCGATAGTCTGCCGGCGACGCAAGAGGTTGCGGGTTCGATCCCCGCCTCGGAACAAATTTGTGTACGATCTGCAGAAATTTGTTCCGTTGGTCTGGGTGTTTTCTATGTTTAATAAAAAATATCTATCTATGTAATGTATAATATTACGTATATCAGTTATCTAGTACCCATAACACAAGCTCTGCTTACTTTGGGGCTAGATAATGCTGTGTGAATTGTCCAGCATTATTTATTATTGTCCGCTGCTGTATGGCAGGCAATGCTGATGCACTGCGCCTCATTTCTTATTTGATAATAATTACTGTATAAAAAGCTATTTATGGTATAAAATTTGACTTGTCTAAGTGCTTACTTTGTAAGCCTAAAGAAATAAACGTTATTGACTTTGAGTAGGGTAAAAATAATTCTGACTGAGAACCCTCATTTATTAATAAGATTTTCATCATAATAAGGTGAAAACCTTAGGTTAAAAATAACCTAATCCCCTCTTACAAGTAAGATGATTAGGGAAAACCGAACCCAAAATCTATTACGCACGTCTAGGACGTCTCTTCTTCTTTAGTACACATTTTATCCGTCTACGTTTCTGTCTAGACGCGATGAGAAACTTTATTAATAATATTTACATACAGAGTCTGTATGTAAATATAAACTAGTCGGATAGTATTTGTTTTAAGGCAAAATATCAACAAAACCCAGTCACAGGAAGACCTCTGTGGCGCGGTGGGTGAAGGTCTGCCTGCGACGTGGAGGGTTCGATTGCCGCCTCGGGACAAATTAGTGTACGATTTGCAGACATTTACATTTACAGTTCAGGGTTTTCTGGTCGTTTTCTATGTATAATAAAAATATCTATTTGACGACCGATTTGGCGCGGTGGGCGAAGATCTGCCTGCGACGTAGGAGGTTGCGGGTTCGATTCCCGCCTCGGGACAAATGAGTGAACGATTTGCAGACATTTGTTCAGGGTGTTTTGGTCGTTTTCTCTATGTATAGTAAAAATATCTATGTATTGTGTTATATTGTGTATATCAGTATCTAGTACCCATAACACAAGCTCTGCTTAGCTTTGGGCTAGATAATGCTGTGTGAATTGTCCAGCATTATTTATTTATAGATATAATAATGAACAGGACTAACAAACTTGATAATTGGCCCTCAGCAAACATGCGCTGGATTTTTACCGGCATGTATTACGTAAGTAAATAACTATTTTTGACCTAATTGTAAATTTTCCAAAAATTTTGAAAATAAAATAATAAATAGATACTTATAATATAATTGTTACTGTTATTTCGATCTTGAGATGGCGTCCGCAAAGAGTACATGCAAAAAGCTTCAGTGGCAGAAAATATTTATTTTCGCACAGTTTCCTGCGTGTGTTTTACTTACAACGAAGAATAAAATGCGCATTCGTATATTAGTGTTGAGTTATTCCTGACTCGTCCCACTGGATTCGGCCCAAAGTGGGACAAGTCAAGAAACTAAATTTTATTGCTGAAAACGTTCCTGATTCGTCCCTCAGAATAAAAAATTAAATTCAGTTAAAAGTACTGTCGACCGCACATTTTCATGTAAAAAGCTTATTTGCCTGAATCGTCAAACGAGAATTAAAATCCGTTCTAAGGTTGTTAATACATATTTAAAAAGACTATTGATTAATTTATGCTATACCGCACGAACCCTGTGGAGGACCATCACAGTACACTAAAACGAAAGTATTTGTTTTAAACAAAACCTCAAATTCACAGGACAAAACCAACTTGATACTTTCTTTTGTCTGATGTCATGTCATCTTCTCGTGTCTCACGCTACCGCCGCGCACGCTACCGGACGTATAGAGTTACTGTCGTCACACAGCTGTTCTGACAAAGCCACTGAGTAGCTCTGGACTATGGATTAGTTTCCTGTGCCTTTTGTTTTCACTTCCCATACCTGTGGGATTTTTTTACTGTCAAAGGAGTCAATAAACTTTAACTGGCTTCACTTTTTAGAAATCAAAGTCTAAGTCAAAAATCCGGGACGGACTATAGCAACTTTTTATCGCGGAAAAGCGCTTGCTAAACCACGGGTAGACGCTAGTTATCAATAATATGTTGTTTATCCTTTAAGAGCAGATGATGCTGGATAAAATTTCCAGTATTTTGTATTTTTGACGACCTCTGTGGCGCGGCGGGCGAAGGTCTGCCTGCGACGCAGGAGGTTGCGGGTTCGATTCCCGCCGGGACAAATGTGTGTACGATCTGCAGATATTTGCTCAATCACGCCAGAACGGCTGAAAGGATCTGGATGAAATTTGGCACAGAAATAGATTATAGTCTGGAACAGCACATAGGCTTTATTTTATCCCCAAATTCCCACGGGAATGGGAACTAAGCGGGTGAAACCGCGAAGCGCTGCTAGTATGAAAAAAGTTATGGATTTCTGATATATAGTAGCTCGAAATTGAAGAATGTTAGAAACTTCAACGTCAAGCTACAACCGAATAAGATAAAAAGATAGAATTAGGTATAGCCAAGCATTAGTCAATACTCATTCTGGTACTACAAGCAACAACAAAGAGTGAAGGAAATCATATCAACTCTTTGTTGCAAAGGTCTTCTTCTCATGCCATTAAGGTTGCATATCCCTTGACAGAGTCTCTGTTGCAAATCATCCAGCAAGATTATTCTCAGGCAAGATCCGATCTAATGGACAGACTTGAAAGGAGTGAAAGTAGAAAGTGTTACAAATCAATAAATAACGGATCGGGAAGTGATAAAAGAACAATTTAAATTAAAACAACCGTAAGTACACTTGTTGGTTGTAAGTACACTTGTTGGTTGTGATGGTCTAACTTCTGTTAGGAACATAAAATGCAATCATATTTGACCAAAATAAAGTAAGGAATGACAGATCAGGTTTATCAATACCGGTTAATGATGAAATAGCAAAATTGACGAAAACTAGAATCGATACTTTGAAAACTTGTGGCGTTCGAAAATACTATAGAATGCCAACGATTATGTCTCAAAAGCAGGTATAGGTAACAGATAACTGTATATAATTAACACATCATAATATGTACATATGTATATTTTTATTATACAAGGAATCACCCAGAATTAATATCCGCAGATCGTACAAGGTATTTGTCCCTGGGTGGGAATCCAACTACCAACTCCTTTGTCTAAAGAAGACATAGGTACGCTCGCTGCCATTATCTTCACATACTAACACAAGTATCAAACACTAAACTTACCTCATACAAAAGATAAACCCAAAAAAACTACATAACAACAAACAAAACAAAAGAACGAAACGTAAAGAACTTCAGACGATAAGAACCAAAGTATACTTTATAAGAAACGAAACGCGACCATTCAAACTTGCTAATGATAACATGCAAATTCATATACAAACAGAGGGGTATTGACCTGCCGTAAACGTTAAACAATGGAGGGTATCGAATATTCACGGTATCGAACTATTCACAGTATTCTATATCTACACAGCCCACATTTAATTCTCCTCAGCACACATCGCTCGCAGTAAAGGCGTTAAAAAACAGTTCCTTGCCGAATCTCTCGGGTCACGTCAACGGGCTGAGTTGCAGGGGTCATTCTTACACCGCGACCACGTGCTCACAGGCTACCTATGTATGTAGGTTAGGTATACCTACAGTTAACGAGCATAGATATCTTCCACTAGAGATGTGTTACGTTGTTAAGAGATGCGGATGTAAACCATAATATAATAATAATTGCTTGGTTGCCATATCTAAGCTCTGCTGAAAGCAAACGCAATAAGAGGTTCTGCTTTGCCACAGCATAATGCTGTCTAAGTGATGGCCGATTTTACTTTGGCCTTTTTTACTTTGATTGTAATCAGACTCATGTGTTTTTAATTTACTGGCTTCATTCTCTCTGTTCTCATAGCAAAATTCTATAAAATATGTGTAATCTATAGATAAAACCGTTTAACCCGAAAGCCCGAAAGAACGAATAGAACAGACAGACAGATTAGAAATGTATAAAGCCTGTCTGAATCAAATGCCGAAGGGCATAAGACTAGGTCACTCGGTTTGTAGTGTCCTTGAACCATTGATCCTAGCACGGCATTCCCTGGATTACTCCAGACGAGACAATCACCCAGACGGTATAAGTGATACTAATTTTGGAAATGTACACGAAAAAATAAATAATGATTGAAATTTAAAAGAATTAGTAATTGGATTTTAAACTTTATTGTATTCGGATTCGGAGTAGTCTAGACGAATTCTAGACTGAAATATTGAGGCCATACGTTATGGAAAGGTTGAGAGTTCATAAAATGGTAAATTGATCGTAATACAAGCATAACAGGTTGTAAATTTGCAACTGCTGTGAACTTGACCCTTTTTAATGTCGGACGGATGACAGATTGAAAGTTAAACCATCGGTTATTTAATCTTGAAACAATCCTGGAAGTTAAAACTAGCTCTGGAAAAATGCAAGGGGAGACCTGGTCACAAGAAGATTTGATTTTCAAAGCTCGCACTTCCTTATTAAAGACTAATTAGAAGGATCTCAGGCAAAAGTCACAAATGTATTAAGATATTCTTAAAGTATTTGTATAATAGATATAGCGCCATTATTATGAGTGTTACAGTCAACCTTTCACCCAAATCAACAAATCAGTAGAAAGAAAAATAACCTTGGAATTTTGACTGGAAAGTTTATCAAGCATAACCTTTTGAGCCAGATAATCAAGTGACAGATCACAAAAAAGGAAAGGAAGTCAGCTTCAGCACATTACTTAAAGGTCATCTCAGAGTTCATTGACCGCCCCGCAACCCCAATCGCTAGGGGCAATGTGCGAGACGTTGCGGTAGGTCATGCAACGCACCGCACAGGTGGCGACTGCGTTGCACCCAGACGGGGATCCTGAAGCTAAGTGTTGATTGCACGCAATGATGTCGTACAGGGCGCGAAGAACGGGTATTATTAGCAGAGGGTTGGATATTTTCGAAGATGAATGTTGAACATATGAAAAAGTAAACTAGAAGCAAAGTCTATGGGAAGTGCTAAATTTGCAATAAATCACTATTTATTAACTTACGAGGATATCTATCAGACAGAGCTAATCGCGATAGTGTAGACTAAGAAATTGGATTGAAACATACAAATTTGGCGATTCGTCAGACGAGAGATGATAAGTGCAACGCTTTCCAACAAATTCTAAAATACCTTCAGATCCTATTCTTTTATAGTCAGTGTTGATTGGGGGGGGGGGGGGCAGATAATTCAATCATACTTTCCGTAATTAGGGTTAGTTAAACTGCTTGAAAGATAGCAAATGATCGGTGAAGTGTGGTATTTATTTAATCAATCTTTTGACCACAAAGCGAGAAGTGGAGGTTTCGGAAACAAAAAAAAATGCAATGTTTTTTTTTGTAATGGTTTCTTGTGCAAACTTTACAGGAGTGATTGGCGTTTCAATCAAACCACGTTTCTTAAAAAGCTTTTTAAAACCGTACCTGTAAACCTTATGAACACATCCGAATCGATGTAAACTCGTCCACCCTTGGGCCAGGTGTTGCATTTTTTCATCGAATACTGACAGATGTTTAGGCCGTTTACCTCGTCTCCTTGGGATATGTCGATGACTTTTTGGTTTACCGAGATCCTATTTACTTTGGAATAGCGTGATCTTGAAATTCACTTGCAGGAAAATTATATAGATGCCATAGGAAGTTTTGTTTAAAAATACATATTGTACAGTTAGATAAAAAAGACCAGACGAATATTAGAATAGATAGAACTAAGATTTGGGCGGGTTACTTTTACTCTACTTAATGTAGTATTTATAAGACACTTTTGAAACACTGTATAGTATACATTACATTTTGTGATGTTTGTTTTTATAATAAGCCAGTTTCCTAAAGAAATCGAATTATTTTACTATTTGTCTTATATCTTCTGATATAAATCTAACTCAGTGGGGCGAGAGTTTGCCTGCGACGCAAGAGGTTGCGGGTTCGATCCCCGCCTCGGAACAAATTTGTGTACGATCTGCAGAAATTTGTTCCGTTGCTCTGGGTGTTTTCTATGTATAATAAAAAATATCTATCTATGTAATATATAATATTACGTATATCAGTTATCTAGTACCCATAACACAAGCTCTGCTTACCTTGGGGCTAGATAATGCTGTGTGAATTGTCCAGCATTATTATTATTATTTTTTTTTTTTTTCAGTATGATTTTCAGAACATGTTAGATTTTTTGTATATTTCTCTATTACACGTATTTTTCTTTTGACAATTACTTAAACAAAAAATAATATCTAATACTTAGCCAGTTAAAGTTCGTTAAAGACGTCACGCCGGGCGACACTTTTTAGCGACTTTATGACGTCACGAGTCACTCCCAAACAGATTTTTTGTTTGATTGACAAAAGAAAAAAACGTTTCCTATATCTTCCGATAAAATCTAATTGACGGACTAATTCGATTGTTTTAGGAAACTAGTTTATTGAATTTTGATAAGTTACTAGACAGTTCTAAATAACAGGAGGGTTTCAATGTAGTTTTAGATAAGTTAGCCCACCAACGTCAGAAAGCTTACAATGTTTTTACACATGGTTTGAACTATTTATTTTCCGAGAAGAGGGCGTAGTGCGTTGACACTTCTATCACAGGCCACCCGTATGGAGAGATAAGACACCCATAGCTTTACCGTGGACCATCTGCTTTTAGCCTCGTTAGGGTTCTACGAAACCGACCGAGTTATTATCTATGGGTAATTTTATTTATAGTAGGGCCGCTCCAAAGAGGACTAATAACTACAACTGCTTAAATGTTTACTAGCAGAATGGCCACATATATTAAATTTATTTGTTTACTGAATATATAATTATGCGTATGATTATGTGACGACCTCCATGGCGCGGTGGGCAAAGGTCCGCCTGCGACGCAGGAAGTTGCGGGTTCGTACAAATTTTACTATTACCTGCTTGTGTCTGTAAGAATCACCAGCTTGGATCTCACGATACAGGCTCCGCCTAGTGTGAGATCTATAAGTAAAAACATTGTCTCCAAACCCTCAGCAATAACTTCTATCAGTTTAACAGAAAATTGTATCACAATATAATGAAACTCTACCTACCTACTCATTAAGTTAAATACCTACTGTACCTAATGTGTTTTTGCTGAAAATAAATAATATTTTTATGTTTTATGTTATGTTTTTTTATGTAAAAGTTATCTTTATATACGTGTATAATATAAGATAACTTTATAATGTTAGATAATGCTGATGAAGCAGTTTTTTGAAGGTAGGGAGTAATTTGGCAGGTCTGATGTCCAGGGGGAGAGCATTCCATAGAAGAGTCGCTTGTACAGTGAAAGATTTGTCTTATTATTAGCTTTATTTATTTATTATTTATTCGTTTATTTTGTATGGATACTAAGTAACGTTGACAAGTGCTTATCACAGAGAAACGAGGAAACATTGTCGCCTTCCTCTTCACACACGATAATTAACCACAAATAAAAATATTAGATCAACTTCCACGAAGTATAGCGTATCAACAAACAAAATGAGAATACGGGGAACTCCCGAATAGAAAACTATTTAGCCAAATAACTGGTTCTAAGAGGGCGCAATGCGCGCCATTTTGTGAAAAGGGTAGATATGGGATTTCGTTCTAAGGAGCGAGACAGAGCATGCGTTTTGTGAATGGCGCAAGTGTAAAAATGGATTTTTTGCGTATTTTCAAGAAAACCACATCTTATGACAAAACTATCGGAAGGAACCAAGTATTAAAACATAAGTCATTTTAATAGACTGCAGGGTTCCTAATAATTAACCAAATTATGTGCAAAATAGTGCCATTTAATTATTTTTTTTCTTTATCGTGTTTTCACGTTGAAGGAACCAAAGAATTAATGTAGAATTGAGGTTTTTGACAAGCAAACACGCTAGATTCGCCTCTAAAGGGCCTTTACAACCTCAAATTTATGTCAAAAGGATAGACATAGGATTTCGCGTTCATAGGAGCAGGACAGGGTATAGCAAAGCAAGCCCAAAAATCAAATTAAGCTATTATCTATTAATTAGGATTTTATTGAAAAACCGAAACATATAAAATGTTCTTTATACTTAGTTCTATTACTGTGTTTATTCTCAAGATCTTAACTTCTGTATTTATTGAGAAGTTAAAGTTTTAGTTAAAATTCAGAGGTATGTAACATTGCGATTTTTTTCCATCGAGAAAATTTTATGGAATCGTTTTCGAAACATTTGATCGATAGAGTAAGTCCTTAACTTTACCATAATATAAATTTCAAAGTTAAATGTTTAGTAGTTTGGAAGATATGGAAATAGAGTTGATTTCAGGTAGTATAGGCCCTTAACTGGCTAAGCGGAATATGTATTATGTGGTTTTATTTATTTAGATTTATGTTGCTACGCAAAGTTATGTACATATAATTCAACAAGTTACCATGGAAAATCTACAAGCGTTCTAAGATGTATTTGTGACGTTTCGTTACGTAATCAAAGGTACCTAATAAATTCAATATAATGAATAACGTCAAGCAAGTGTGACAAAATTCACCGTCATTTTATAAATAAATATCGTTCTTAAGGTTTCGTACCCAAAGGGTAAAAAGGACCCAAGGTTACTAAGACTCCGCTGTCCGTCTGTCCCAGGCTGTATCTCATGAACCGTGATAGTTAGACAGTTGAAATTTTCACAGATGATGTATTTCTGTTGTCGCTATAACAACCAAATACTAAAAAACAGGATAAAATAAATATTTAAGGGGGCTCCCATACAACAAACGTGATTTTTTTGCTCAATTTTGATAACGGCAACAGGTAGGCGCTTGAAATATTCACAGAATGTTTAGGTATTTATTCACTTTAATAACATATAATTAAAATAAAATTAATATTTATGGGGGCTCCTATACAACAAACGTGTTTCTTTTACTGTTTTATAGATCTGCCGTCCGTTACCTAAAAAGCGGCTAAGTCGCAAAACCAAGTTTCGAGAAAAACGCAAAAAACGCGGCAAGAATTTTGAAATTGCTGCCATTTGATTACTATAATTCGTATAACAGATTTTTTGACACTGAAAGACAGAATGACGTGAGTACTATCGAATGGCTTCGCTATAAACTCAATTCCTGATAACAATAATTCACGAAATGATTTTTTGCATTTAGTTTTAGCAATGATTTAATGAAAATGCTAAGTTTACACCACTATAAAGCGGCTATGTATACCTTAACGGCATTTTAGTTAAGGATTTGCACATAACTGCTTTATTGCGTAGGATAGTTTATTTTGACTTGTGGCTCCTGCAAAGCTAAAACAGGGTTTCTGTATTTTACGGCTTTTAAGCTTAGCATTTAGCACGTAAATTGTATTTTTTATTATTTATATCTTGGTACACATGACTAAAAGGCAGCTACATGCAAAACCTGTTTTAATAACCGCTTTATAGTTTAGTATTCCTTTATTGATAATTCAGGGTTTCTACTATTAAACAACGTTAAATGCTAAAATAATAAAAAAAAATTGCAAATTGCAATGGTTTATTACTTAAAATCAAATTTTCAAAGATCAATTATGTACTTACAGACTAATCTCTTAGACAAGATACGTACTTATCGCGTACAGTGTAACGCCCATAATTTATCCTACTTAACGCATTCACTGCCCAGTCTCGCTGCCGCAACACAGAGCTCCGGATCAACAAGCGCGTCTTGGGCCATGAAAATGTTGAATGCTTATCAAAAAATCAGTTAAACAAAACTTATACTAAATTGTACTTGGCTAGGAAGGTACTTTTAAATCAAGGCACATAGTAGGTTAAGTACTTAATTAGGTATGCTCTTCTAGAGCTACAATAAAAATCTTAAAAATAAAATAATCACATTTTTTGCGTAACATGCATTCTTTTCTTATCCACTAAATTCTTACTTCTACATAAAATGGCACTTTTTTACTACTTATTAATCTATAAGTTAAGAAATTATAGTGTTCTCCTACTCCTAGGAGTGCTTGTCTGTGCATTTTAGCGGACAGGTAAATTTTGCCAAAATGTTAATTTGTGTGGTGGAATAATTGTAGAGAGTTTGCTCAAAAGAGCTTCTTTTCTTACAGGCTGCACACCTTTGTACTCTGATCAGAAAGTTACTATCGGCATATTGTTATTCTTTAAATAACGGTCATTTAAAAATCTCAATGACTTAAAATCCTCACTGAAATCGTTTCTGTACAGGAGATCATAATTATTTCGTTTGAAACATACTTCTACCATATTTTTCAAATACTCTCTGGAGGTAGAATTTTGAATGCGCCTATCAGATACAATATTTAAGAAGTTGATGAAATTTTCTGGCGTCATTGATTTTACTACCACTTTAGAGTTATTTATTGTAGCCACTGCTTCTTCGAAAACTTCAAAGTAGTATATCTTCACCTTCCTTTTCATTGCTAATTCTATTTGGTGGTGTACCTGGTCAGCGCTCATCAATTTACTGTTCAAAATAATACAGTATGATACTTTCAGTGGCAATTAGATCACTATTTATCAAGTGTACTAACAACGAATACTGCAACCAATTTTTATTTTGGACACTGCTATTATCCCGTCTTACGGTGACAGGAGTGCACTCGCGACGGCTCCTTGCACTAAATATCAAATCAAAAACCTGGCGAAACGTAGCCGCGGGGGTGGGATGGCGCATGGCCGAGCGTAGATAACGGCTTTATAGCGAAGGAGTGCGACATAACCGCCATATAGTATTGTGGTTGTATCAAAATCAAATCAAAACACAAAGCTATAAAGTGGTTAGGAGACTTTAACTTCTTTGTAGCGTAGTAATTTGCACATAACCGCTTTGTAGCTTAGAACTGCAATAAATAATAGAAAAACAAAACTAGTTTAATGACTTTAAATTAGTTTAAATGCTTTTTAGCTAAGTATTTGCAGATAGCCGTGATTTAGCGTTGGAATTTTAATATTTTGCATTTTTTAACGGCTTTCTTCCCATCACTAAATCGGAAACTATAAAAGATACGAACACGTGTCCTAGACAGATCGATAGAGAATTTTGAACTGTCTATCGAGGCATTTAAAAGTCAAAATTGACCAAATGTCACTTAGCCGCTTTTTAGATAACGGACGGCAGAGATAACGATACAACAAATTTTCATAAATATATTGACAGGGGACTGTCATTATGTTTATTTCTTTAAATTTATCACGCAGGGATTCTCTGGGACACATATTATAGATTGCACGAACAGCCCTCTTCTGCAGCACAAATACGGTGTTAATATCTGCAGCGTTCCCCCACAGCAGTATACCATATGACATAATATACTGTGGAAGTAGCTGAAATAAACAAGTCTAGATGTATCCACGTCTGTAAGGAAACGGATTATTTTGATGCAGCAATGGACAAATATAGGTTGATGATGATGACGACTACTTTGGTAGGTCGGATAGAGCTAACTGATTCTGTGTGAAAATACTAGTATTATTTATCCCGTGGAATCGAACCCCTTCTCAGACGTCCCCCATTGCGCCACAGAGGTCGTCTGCACAACCGGTGTTCACTTTGTATAGCTGGCAGAGAGTTCCTATAACTAATTAGGCCTCGCTCGACCACGCTCGGTATTTGTATTACGGTATTTAGTAGCCAAGAAACCATAGCCCGTTTACCAAATATTTGTAAATGCCTGCACGTAACTAGAAATTAACAATTGATGTGGATTTTAGACTATTTGGTCTGTAATTTCATTTGCGGCCTTGGGTTCATATAACGAAGCTGAAGGCCGGACTCTATCAAAGCGATGACGAGAAATGATGTGTTTTGGGGCTGCCAGAAAGATTGAGTCATTCGTCAACTCACACCATTTAACTTGTCCCAACTTGTATGAGTTGACGAATCGTAAAAAAGCTGTATTCTTCGTTCTGCAACTCGCACCACTTTTACTTTGGGTGAATTTTAGTACACTCAACCAAAAAAGTGCTAGTGAAATAATATAAAAAATGCATACTTAATAAACACATTTATTTGGCCAATAATTAAATAAGAGCGGGCCTAATGCAAAAAATTGTGAAAAGGATAGGCATAGGATTTCGCGTTCATAGGAGCGGGACAGAGTAAAGCAATGTCAATGCAAAAATCAAGTTTTTGCTTCTTTTCTATTAATGATTCAAAATTTAAGCATTAAATAGAAAAAAAACACGATTACTTAAATAAAACAGTAGTCTGGCTATGTAATTCGTAAAAAATAATATGGTGTTGTCGCTGATACTTTAGAGCATTTCAATTAAAACAGTTTTTTTAAAGCGATTTTGTATAATTTTTTGTAAAGAAACCAGTTTATTTTTCAAAATTCTATTCGATTACTCGACTTCTATGGGTTTTTCCCCTACCTATCGTACTTTTTTAATTACAATATTTAAGTTCGTTACCATAGATGTAAGGGTTTAAAAATACACAATTTGCTTGATTTTTGCATTAGGCGCAATCTTAAGAGGGCGCATTTCGCGCCATTTTGTGAAAAGGATAGGCATAGGATTTCGCGTTCATATAAGCGGGACAGAGCATGCGATTATGGAACGGCGCAAGTGCAAAAATGGAGACACAGCCGTTTTTAACTTTTAAGTCCTTTACTAATACTCGTAGGTTAGATCAATACATTTTACAGCAGGATTGATATAATTAAATCTACATACCAGATAAATATTCTGCTCTGGTGCTGATTTTTCCCTCAATTCCTTGACTTGGCAGTGAAAATGTTTGCTATAGTAAGTGTATTTGTTCTTCCAAGAAAGCTTTTATAACAATCTTTCATCAATTTTCTCAATTTATTGTGAAAAAGATAGACATAGGATTTCGCGTTCATAAGAGCGGCACAGGGCATAGCAATGCAAGCCCAAAAATCTAGTTTTAGCTTATTATCTATTACTTAACGAGGACTTTTTTGGAAAAACTCGAAACAAATAAAATGTTCTTCACACCTAACCTAACCTGAGTGTTATTAGCATGCTTATTCTCAAGATCTTAACTTCTGTATTTATTGACAAATTAAGGTTTAAGTAAAATTTAGAGGTAACTTTGCGATTTTTTTCCAACGAGAAAATATTATGGAATCGTGTTTTCGAAACATATGAAAGTCCTGAGCTTTACTATAATTATAATATTTTTATAGTTTGAAAGATTTTGAGATCTGACGGAGTTCATTTGAGGTAGTATGGGGCCTTAAGAACAATCCCGTTTGATGCAACAATCACCATTCACGTAACTTTAAGTAAAGTAATGAATATCCAATTGATATGGATTACTTCACACTTCAATTCTTCTGCTCATCAATTTCAGTGAAACGGGCATCATATTTTAGCACCTATAAAACTTAATGAATCAATTTCGAAATCTGTTTGACTTTCTCTTCCTTTTCGAACTGCCCTTTACCAACTTTATCATGAAGGTGATGGGTACTGACCGCCATTCCTAGGAGTAATGTCACGTATTACACAGCGAGCGTCGTCCATGCAGTGTCAGTAAAGTACGGAAATACAAGGCGCTCGCAATGAGATGGCTTTCAGCACACGGGGCGGTAACGTATCTCTCCGTATCTCGGTCGTAGCGATACGGAGATACTAATTTTACGCCCCGTAATACTGGTTAGTAGTAGTAGGCTGTAAACCAACACTTTTATAGCCCCGGACGCACGTGTCGTATGCACCGCTGCTGGACGGGGCGGCTTGGTAGTGAATGCGTTAAACTGGTAAGTTTTTTTTAAGAATTTAGAAATTGTGTTGTTTATTTCATCTGGATGCGGCAAGCTGAAGACAGGGCGCTATGGCGCTCAATAGGGGAGGCCTATGTCCAGCAGTGGACTGATATAGGCTGATGATGATGATGATGATTTCATTTGGCGCTTGGGAGGCGTGGCGGTGCCTAACCTTGCTAAGGTTATTAACATTTTAACAAAAAATGTTTATCTTACTACTCGCTCTAATTAGGTACTCGCTCTAATGTAATAAAGAGATAACATTTCGTAATGGTAATCTCCGGAATTACTAGTCCGATTGATGGAAATATCTCACTAATAGATCTAAAACAGATTCCTAATGCACAAGTGATTATAGGCAAAGTTTTTGTAGGAACGCGTGAACCCGCGGGCTGAAGTTAGTTTTACGTAATATCATCAACTGCAAGCAACCATTTTAGTAGATAGTTTAAAAATATTAGATAATCAACCTAAATCACGTTTTTCACCTCAATTCAACATTAGAAAACAATCAAAAGTACCAGGCTCACATAAAGGTCGGGCAGTGTAAGGACGGGCGAACGACCGGGCGCCGCGTTTCGGGGGTCGACGACCGAACGTCCTGGCTCGGCCTCAGCGAGGTAAGCTTTATGACGATGACATTAGATTCAAAACGGTGATTTCTGTTGATGATTCTTTATGTGCAAATTTGAAATTGAGCTGTGTGACTTGAGGTTTGATTCCAGTTTTGAATGAGTAACAAGAATCAACAAGACAGTGTTTTGTACGTAAGGCGAGCTAGTATAATCTCTTCTGTGTCATGAATTCCTAGTACGTAGGATTTCGAGTAAACGTCAGACAGATCAAAATTATAAGCGCATTTAATTTCGCTTACGAATTAACATTACCTTATCTATGATTAGGCTATGACACTCTAAAAACGTCCTGCGGATTAAAAACACAGACCCTTTAAAAACTAAATTATAAGTATTATAAATTTTAAACCCCGTCTAGACCACATAACAGTTATGAATAAATTTATAGCCATATTTAATGGCATTTTTATCCGCGCCCTAAAGGGTTAAGTTGTAAAAATCGCATTATTATTTGCTACGGTGACTTCCTGGGAGCATTGTTCTCCCCTAAAGTGCATTTATAACATGGAAGTCAAAGTAGTGTCTCAATCTCAAGGCTGGATTCTACCAAGCGATGGATGAGCATCGCTTGGTAGAATCCAGCTCCATGATGAAATGAAATGGCTAATAGCATCCCATGAACGACATGTATTCTAGATTACATTGGTTCTGTTTAGCTTGGGGTTAGATAATGCTGTGTGAATTGTCCAGCATTATTTATTTATTCTTTGTTATGTTACTTATTTCTTCTTCTCTTTCACACACGTAAATCAAGCGTCTTATTCTGCATAAGGTGGTTCGAAACGAGTTAGCGCGAGCTTCAATTTTTTTTTGAGGGTTTTAATTTTTTCTAGCACGCGCCAAGCCAACCCACCTTTAATCTCCTAATCGCTTTGCCATGACAATGATTTGCTTTATTTTTAAGCTTCTAGAATTTTATTCATAGGAATATTATTTGTTTAATCATAGGCTGCTCGTCTAATTACTATAAAATAAATAATATAAAAAAATATTTTATTAGCATTTGAGATTGATGATGGTGTGGTGGTGGCGACTGTCGCAGAATGGCCACCATAATTAACAAAATAACGTTTTATTACTTGTAATCCATCTACATATCTACCATAGACATTTTGGTATTCACCGTGGCTATTCTAGGACATTATCACATTACGTACGTGTTTCGTAAAATTTGTTAAACTAAATAGATTCCTGGATTAGTCTAAACTCTTTTCCTCAACCTCAACAGCTTAGAAAAAACATTATATGCGCTGGCCTCCCCAGATTATTGGCTTTTATTCCATTTATATTATTAGTGTTTAACATTTAAAACACCTAATTATGCTCGACAAACAACATTTGTAACTAAACCGGCCAAGTGTAAGTCGACTCGCACGAAGGGTTCCGTACAATCGTAAATAACAATTTTGCAAATGGGACACTAAAATGCTGATTTCGAAAATAAAATGAAAATAGCATAAAGCTATCATGACGCGGTCACCCATCCAAGTACTGATCGCGCCCGACGTTGCTTAACTTCAATGATCGGTACTCAACTTGGTATGGGTGGACATTGGACCCTTATACAGTAGGTACTTTATTAACAAAGAAAATTAAAATCAAATAATGGAATTCAATTAAAACTAGTATTTAAAAATGAAACAATTGAACTAACTGCAGACTGTTGCAAACTATCTGCAGGTAGCTCAACTGACCCATATCAATACCAGTCGGAAGCGTACCCAAGACCAGTGCCAAGACGCTGGCTGCATTGCCCCGCTGTATGGCGGTCTGGTCACGTCACGGTTTGCTTCGACCAGGCGCTCTTTAAAAGCGCCTGCTTTGGCGGTTTTTAAAAGCCCGGATCCTTTAATTACTAAATTCATTTAATTTAATTATTTATTTTTATAGTGGCTATAGTTATCTAGACCCTATCAAAGTTTCAACTGCCTACCTTTCACAGGTCAGGAAATAAAAACCGCAGAAGCGGGTCCCGTTTTCACCCTTTGGGTACGGAACCCTAAAAACAATCAACATTTGCGAAAAAATACACAAGTGATGAATAATATCTACGAGCGCGTCAACAATATCAGATAATGTCGCATACGTCATTGAGCTCGTCATTGAGCGAAGTTGTGCTAAAAACAGAACTGACCTTCACACTTTACGTGGCGAGACGAAGATAGTAAATCAGTACTGTACGTAAATATAATACTAATCCGTAGATATTATGTACTAGCTGGAACAGAATAAATAAATAATGCTGAACGATTCACACAGCATTATCTAGCCCCAAGCGAATTGTCCAGAATTATTTCTTTATTTATAAAATTTTCATTTGAGGAACTGTTTTACCAAGAAACCCTGTTACTCTAACTAAAGCAGCTATCTTAAATTTTCCTGTGAATGAACAAAACATCAGCTTCCGATGATGAATAATTAGCCGTTATGAAAAATTATAAAAGGGATTTCAAATTCCTGAAAAATTCAAATGGGATTGGAAGTTGTTTTAAACCCGGAACACTTCGATATCGCGATTTTATTTTTCTACTTAAAATTCGAAATAAATTTCTTAAGTCCTTTGTTATGGAAACCATTTCTTAGGGAATCACATGCACACAAAACCTATAGGATACTTCCCATTGACCTAGAATCATGAAATAGAATAGAATCCGAAAACCGGAAATTTGTAGATAAAGATTTTTGTAGATAAAGACTTTCCGTTGAAGAAGAATAGAATCATGCTATTTGACAAGAAACAAGAACATACACAACAAATTCCCCTCCCTGATTCCACTCCCTGAGCGAATTTCAAAGGACTCTGTTATAATTAGTCTAAGCTATCATTATTAAGTTTGACATTTGCATTTATCTTTTAATCGTCTGTCATATTTTATTTTAATTTTTGATGTTACCGTTAAAAAAAAACTTAATTTTACGGAACCCTCTCGGTGCGCGAGTCCGACTCGCACTTGACGTTTTATTATTTATTCCTATGGTTGTACCAAGTGTACCCACAGACCCGGTCGCATTCTTCTCCAGCACACACTGCGTCATGATTACAAAACGACGTAATGTTTGCGTCACATTCGCGCTTGTGCTCGTCAATAATTATCAACAATTGGCCTGTTGATATGATTTCGCATATCTTGGTTGATATTAATTATAAGATTCATTTTTATAAAACATGTCTTCTATGGTACGTCTGGTTTGAGCTTTTGTGGCAATGTTCATACCATAAGGTATCAATTTATTAGAATAAAACCGGCAAACTGCAAGTCCGTACCAATAAAAACGGCAAAAAAATCATGTCTGTTTTATGAGAGCCCCCCTTAAATAATTGTTTTATTTTATTTTAATTATTTATTTTTAAAGTGAATAAATAATTAAATATTCTGTGGTTATTTCAAGTGTTTACCAGTTGCTGTTATCAATATCGAGCAAAAAAAATCACGTTTGTTGTATGGAAACTTTAAATATTTATTTTATTCTATTTTTGTATTTGTTTAGGTATTACGGAACATAATAATATTACTAATTAAAGTCGCGAGCAGCTGTCGCTGAATCCATAAGGGGCGAACCTAACGGTAGTCTAACAAGGCCTATATCTTAGCCCGAACTCCTTGTAGAATGTTAGTAAATAAACCACTTGCTTAGTTAAAGCGTGAAGAAAGGACAAAAACAAACACTTGTACATTTATAATATTAGTTAGGATTAGGATTAAGGGGCATTTACTCAAGCCGTTTTGTGAAAAGGATAGGTATAGAATTTCGCGTTCATAGGAGCGGGACCGCAGACCGCGTGTGGAAAAATAAAGATTTCTTGTAATTAAAAGAGTACGGTTCAAGTAATCAAATATTTATCACGGCGAATCTGTTACCCTGCCTTTGTTTTATTTTTCAATACAAAAATCAAGTCAGTAAGTCATATTGTTTGGGAGAAGGCAAAAATGTATCAAAACTGAGATTTTTTTAAATATTTTTATCATCAAACAGATGCAGCTAATCAAAAAACTATCTTTGCGCTTTTGTACAGAATGAAATATAAGGTGTGGGAGTCTAGAATCCTAGATTTATATTTGAACAGCTGTAGGATGTCAAAGATCATGGAAATGTTGATTTTTGATCGAAAGACTCAGACATAAAACACGTAAAATCATTATTTATGTTTAGAAGAGGTAATAAAAAAATGCAGGACTAACACTGCATGTTACATGCATGTCGCCGAACCACACTAATGTAGTATTTTCTCATACATTTTAAGTAACATAACTTAAAGGATATTCGTGCAAACCAAATCTTTGTATCACGACTTTGCTTTGTCTAGACGTCATTTAATCAAGCTGAGTTCTAGATCCATTGAATTCGTGTGGGGTAGAACTGATTTTTACACACAGTTTCAGTTTGGGAATACTGAGGACTAACATTCAAACCATCCCATGGTTTGAATGTTGGTCTTTCAAAGGTAGGTAAGGTACGGGCGGCGATATAGGTATGTGAAATGGGGAAATTTGGGTTACATTAAAACAATTTTTCTCCGTCATCTATATCGATAAAGCTTTGAAAAAAATACCTAATAATCTATGGGATACAAGGTAGATCCCCTACACCATTCACCTTCGGTTTATTTTTGGAAACAAATGTCTTAATTAATAGATAATCAGCAAAAGCTTGATTTTTGAGCTTACGCCGCACCGCTCTGCTCTTTCCCGTTCCTTTAAACACGAAATCCTATGCCTATCCTATTCACTAAATGGCATCATATCGATGGTTCCTATTAACAATGTCGGATATACATTTTTACCAATTTTTACTTTTTTACATAAATAGAATCAGAATAAAAAGTTACATGGTATGCACTATTTTATTTGATTGAAAATCATGGTATTTAGTCAGTTTCTAATTTAATATTGTCAGTAGTAATAACTTTGTCCACGCAACAGTGTTGGTAGTGACGGAACCGACATTGTTTGCGGGACGGGGGGAGCGCGGATGCACGCGGATCTGCCACTTCGCTCTTTGTTGCTGGGAAAGCACACGCGCGGCCGAAATTAAAAGAAATGTTTTGTTTTTGTGCGTGCTAACAACTGAAGATCCCATCATATCGAAACGTTCCAAGCGGATTTTAGATCTAGTAAATTCTCATAAACAAGATCCTATTTATGAGCCGAAAGAGGTAATAAGTGACTGTCAAGATAATCCTATACCTACAGAACCAGGTAAGAATTCTTTATATTACTATAATTAGTCGATAGAGTGATTGTAGTTTTTACTGCAATTTCATTTATTTAAAAACTACCTACCACTTATTATAAAACATTCGTATTTTGCTTACTATAGGTATATTCCGGTCAATAATGTAGGTTCCGGTAGATACAACTATTTTCGTTGGACTTCAAGTAGACAATATAGTCGGATATACCACTTCCTACATTATTACATGAACGTATAGTAGATCATTTTGTCGGATGTACCACTTCCAACATTATTACATGTAACCTAAAAGTAGATGTTTTGTCGGATGTGTCACTTTCGACATTATTACATGTAACCCAAAGTAAGTCAGCGGTAGGATGTGTCATTTCCTTACCTAAGAGCCGTGTTGGCTGAGTGGGATAGTGCTCAAATTTCGATCCGAAGGTCGGGAGTTTGAATCCCGGCCGTGTGGACTATAGTAAGTTTTTTTTGGATCATTGGTAAATACTCCTCATTACACGAATGCTACCCTTCCTGACTTATCAGTAAGTTGGTGCCTACCTATCACTGTCACCTAACATTTTCATTCTAGAAATTATTTATATTTGCAGATCGAGAGTCTTCACCAGTACGTGCGTATTCTGATGAGGAATTGACACAGTGTCTTCAAGATTTGATGCATGATGTATTCAGTAATAGCGACGAGCCTGTAAATACTTCTTTAGCCGAAGAGAGAATTCCTGAAGAGGCAATACCTGAGAGAGAAGGGTATCCTGGATTCCGTAACAGAAGAAACGCAGGCAATCTCTGAATGCGCATCAATTCCCACTAACAATTCAACGCCAATACCGTCACCAGCTGCAGTTCACGAAGACGGATGTAGAAATGAATTCTGTGCCATATGCTTGGAAGCGTATGCCGTTAGGCCCGAAGAAGTCTATTTCAATCTTCCAACACCTACAAAACAGACACTTCCACTAATGTAACACCCACTACACAAAAAACTTCCAGGAAGAAACCTTATAAAACAGATTTAGGAAAGAAGAGACTTGTACATAAAGAGAATTGGAGTGAAGTTCAAAGGAAGAAAATGAAAAACGAAGGAAAAGCCTAAACAAATAAAAAATTAAAACAAATTGGAGTCTATAATCTATTCTTAATCTATCTATAAAAAGGTATTAGGTCAGCCGTGTGGAAATAAATGTCGCTACAAATGTACTGAAAACTACGATTTAAAACAAAGAGAGGACATAAATTATTTTCAAAGTTTTGGAAACTGAGCAATCGTAATAAGCAATGGGAGTTTGTTATAAATTACACTAAAAAAAAGGACCAAAAACCACCGAAATAACTAAACACAATCGTGAGTATACCTATTAGTATGTTTACCATCTCCCAATTGCCGAAAGAAAAATAAAAACATTTTGTAAGCAGATGTTTTTTAGTACAATATCTTCTGGGGAGCGGATAATAACAAGAAAAGAAGAAAGAAAGAGAGAGTAGAACAGGACAAGAGAGAAAATATGAGCATAAATTTAGAGTTATTGATGAAGTAATGGTACAAAGTGTAAAAGACCATGTTAATTATGGTAAGGTTTTTGATCGAATCGAATACAAATATGATTTTGCTGGCAAGTCGAAGACTTTAGTGGTTCTCAGATCCACCAAAAGAAGTACCCAACGCAATAATGATTTTTAAATATCCCAAAACTATGATGGGATCTTATTCCATATGGAAAGAACAAAGATCTTAATGATATGTGCAGATCTGGTGTCATCCCGGAAAAATTACATAGTTTTTATAGAGACCTGCCACACGTTCCTAGTAATACAGTAGCACCAGAAAGTGACCCTGACTGAATGAGAGAATGAGGCTGTGATGATGTTTTTTTCTGAAAAACATTTTTGATACAATTACTTATATAGGTACAGTTATTTTTAAGTATGATAAGTACGTTACCTTAGAATAAAAGATTAGGTGTAGACTGACTTTTAACGCGATCACTGCTAGCGTCGCCGCGTCGGGGCGGTGCGACCCGCAGGGGCGCGGGGCGCGTCGCCGCCGTCGCGACACGGACCCGCAGATCTTACTCTGTGTTTTCAGCCATGAAAGTGCTAGAGTATAAACTAGGACTATACATTGGTTGTAATAATTACGTAAGTTTTGTTCATAAAAAGTTCAAAGGCGCCAAGATATAACGTTTTTAAGCTTAAATACATTTTATAAAACTTTGTGATACTTACCTGCCATTCTCAAGGTGTTTGTTGTGTGATTTCCTTATTTTAATATGTGTTGATGGTAAACTGTTCAAATGTTTAATGTTAAATAAATGCATGAAAGTTTTTTTATTGAGTATTTATTATTATATTCGCATGGGCACCAAACACATACGACAAATTTATTTTTAAATCTCCAGTTGAAAATGATGAATATACCACTACCTACATAAATTACTTTTAAATATCCAAACAAAACTGTCGTAAGTGTCACAACCGACAATTCACCCTGAAAAAAGTCCATGTGAAAGTGTCGGTAATACCTTATTTCCTATAATATCAATAAATTCTATGATTTTTCTAAATCATTACTTAGTAAACAATACAAAAAACAATCAGAACAAATTTCAACATCACCGGTTTCTTATCTTTTTTTTTATCGTAAAAACTAACTTTGACCCGCTCTACTCAAAAGTAGTCATTTTGCAGAACCGACATTGTTAATAGGGACCATCGATATATTGCCCTCTTAATATATTCCCCTCGTGGTTCGAAGAGGGTTTGCGCGAGATTTTTTGTGGTTTTATTTTTTTCTGGGTTCCACAAGCAATAAAACTATAGAAAAAGTAATGTGCCGCAAATCGTAAATGATTTTCTACGAACTCATGATTTGGAAAAATAGGAAATTTTGTGCTAAAAATCAACATTTTCCAAAATGCTTACAAAATACAATTAGTCAATTAAATGAGTGACAATTCAACAAAGAATAAAGTACGATATCCAGCGGTTCGTGAAACACGCAAAAATTTATGGATACGATACGAGAATCCTTGGGGTGTCCAGCGTGGTGTGAAGGCAACGACGATCGAGTGAAGCTGGATCTAGTGTTCTCTTACAAAAATTTACAAGCCTGAAGGATTGGCTAAGGTATAGTTACAACGTACATTCGGAAATGAACCACTTCATGGGATGACAAAATTCAACTCACCGACACGCAAAATCGGAGATAGATTGGATATTAGGACCTGTACCACGTACAATGTTGTGTTAATTATCAGAGAAGAATATAAGTTGTGCCCGAATTCTTGTGTTACACATTTCTTACACATTTAATTTTAATTTATTAAATAATCCAACAGCGGTAAATCTATACTAATATTATAAAGAGGTACAGTTTGTGGATTTTTTGTGACGTTGTAGGGGGTAATCTTTGGATCTACTGAATCGATTTTGAAAATTCTATTTGAATGTTTTAAATTAATGTTTTATCCCGAAATTCCCACGGGAACTACGCAGGTGAAACCGCGAGATGCTGCTAGTTTTACATAAAACAGTATAGAACTTGTGTTAAAATGAGTTCAAATAATGGATTACAAAGCGATAGAGAAAATACTTGAAAGAAAGGTACGTGAATCTAATAAAAGAAAATAAAAATTATGAAATCAAACAAGCAGCACAAAATAAATAAAAATAGACATAGTGAGAAATTCATTCCAGTGGCTTTGCGACGTGTTTCAGTGTTGCTGCGTGTGTGTGCGTGTGTGTGTGTCGTTAAGTGCTCCTAAGGTATATTACACTGTTTTCCTTTTTTCTAGTTCCCAAGAAGTACTTAAATGGTACAATGTGTTATGCAATCTGTACGTGTAAAATGTAGTTCTTCTGATTTTCTACATTATAATATTAGCTTAGTAATGTCTACTAAACAAAAATCGCGTATTTCAATACGTGATTTTTGTTTTTCCGCATTTAACTTTCAAGTTAACTATGTAATAAATATACCAGTTAAGATCAGACAATCGTTAGAGTTATTATTTCAAATTCCCGGTAGATTTACCAGGAATGGTAGGACGTAGGGGATCGCGAGATCGCAGTTCAGATAGAACCACTGGTTTTTTATTAACTGTTTCATAATCTACATTGGACAATAACCTCAAGTGTAACGGGAGTAATTGAACCAGGAAGGCACATGATGTAGGTACTTAATTGTTTTTTTTATCGATGTACCTTCAGAGGCATGCGGATAATAATTTGCCCATACAAATGTACTACCAAAATGATTTGTAATTCGAGCATATTTCCACTACTAACATCGTGTTGTTTTTGTATTCGAATAGTATTTATCTAGGTCCCTGGTTGTTTTTTTTTAATTACACACACCTGTGAGGTAAGGAAAAATATGCAAAATACGATTTTGCATATTTTTACGTCGAAAATGACATGCTTTCGTCATTTTTTTGTATTAAAAAAAAATCTTACGTTTTGTTTGATAAGGAACATAGCTTACATTGTCTAGTTTTAAAGAATAACAACACAATGACGATAGTACAAAATTTTAAGTCATCGTTTTTGGTATAACGGAACATGATAATTTACGAATTGAAATAGCGAGCAGCTGTCGCCAGATCCTTAATTAATATGGATAAGCAAGTAAGGAAAAATCACTTACTATTTTACTAATATCCGTGTAACTATAAATTTATTAGTTATTACTTAAAGAAGTTCTTTAAGTCAAATCAAAACAAACTCAGCAACCCAAGTTGAAGTTTCGTATTAGATCTGAGTAAGGATAGACAAATAGCTTACTTTTATATACAAAGCCACGTGCACAAGCATGTTATAAATAACTGCAGTCGCATTCAACAGTATCCCATACTAATTATCATTTGATCTGTGTACACCAGCTGACGGAGTCAATGACCTCATATCGTAGCGTGCTGCATGGCGAAGAAATGCATAATGCAAGGGGGTGATGGCGTTTCGGATCGTTTTATTGTACAAGTTAAGCAAGTACAGTCGGGTGGAAGATTGTATTTTACCATTAGGTTATTTTCGAATGTTTTTATAAGGTTCATCATCATCATCAGCCTACATCAGTCCACTGCTGGACATAGGCCTCCCATAATGAGCGCCATAGCGCCCTGTCTTCAGCTTGCCGCATCCAGCATCTGCCAGCAGTCTTTCGCAAATCGTCATCCCACCTGGTCGGAGGGCGTCCTACACCACGTTTGCCGAGTCGCGGTCTCCACTCAAGAACACGTTTACCCCAGCGGTTGTCGGTTCTTCTCGAGATATGGCCAGCCATATCTCGAGATGAGTATGATGAGTATGATGTCTTACATTTTTGGGATATACTCACATATCTATATTTGAGGAAAATCTAATAATTTATCTATGTATTTTCTTGTGGATAAAGCTAGAGATACGAAAATAGATTTTGGTGGCCACCAAGGACAACTTCGATTCACTGCCTAAACTAAATAGAATAAAACTATAAAAGAGGCATTAAAAAAAAGCTTATAATAACTATCACAAACTGTACGATGGATTTTTGCAATTTTGTTTTTTAAACGGAATAATAAGATAAAGTAGGTGGCGACGACGCTAGTTTAGGTGGTGTATGCGCCTTTATCTAACATACATAAAATAAATCTATTTACTAGAACGTAGTGTCGGTGACGTGTGACACTCAATAATGCGCTGCGACCGGTAATCGTCCGCGAAATTCCTTTCCGAATTAAAATTGAAATAAAAATTACAGAATAAACTCACCACCAGTGCCGAGAACTTTTAGCAAGTCAAAATGTGATATGTCCACCTTCGACGCACCATTGAGGTTCACTGGAAAAGAAAAGGAAGGTAAGAATGTGAAAACAAGAAAAAACGGAGCTTCCAAATCTTACAAGAGGAGAAATAATGCTGGACAATTCAGTCATCTAGCCCCAAAGTAAAAGAGCTTGCTAAGCTTAGCCTGGGGCACGTTGTTGTTGTTGTGCAAATTGTCCAGCATTATTAATTTACTATCTAATACAAATAAATAATAAATAATGCTGGACAATTCACACAGCATTATCTAGCCCCAAGGTAAGCAGAGCTTATGTTATGGGTACTAGATAACTGATATACGTAATATTATACATTACATAGATAGTTTTTTTTTTATTATACATAGAAAACACCCAGACCAACGGAACAAATTTCTGCAGATCGTACACAAATATGTTCCGAGGCGGGGAACGAACACGCAACCTCTTGCGTCGCAGGCAGACTCTCGCCCGCTGCAAAAGACAAATATCATTCATAGTTAAATAAAAACCTAATGCTCTTTCTTATGATAAAGAAAGACCAAAACATAAACTTTGACGACCTCTGTGGTACGGTGGGCGAAGGTAAAGGTGGTTCGATTCCCGCCTTGGGAACTTACTACTTGTACATTCTGCAGGTATTTGTTTCCGGTGCTCTGGTCGTTTTCTATATGTATAATAAAAAATATCTATTATATTGTATTATGTGTATATCAGTTATCTAGTACCCATAACACAAGCTCTGCTTTACTTGGAGCTAATTAATAGCATTATTTATTTATTTATAATTATAAAATAGAACACAGAACTTATTTAAATTCTCAACCTAGTTTAAACAACAAATTTCAAGTAAAAAAATATCTAAAAGGGTGACATTGAAAGATTTGTAATGATTAAAAATTTTATGCAACTAAAAGGTAAGTACATTGTACTTAACAATAATCACGCCACGCGACAGAAGTAATCAAAAATAACCAATAATATTTAGCATAAGATAAAAATTAATTTATAAGTAAGTAGTGGAAACAGAAATGTTTTTCCAACACCTCAAAGTCAGAAGTTCATTGACACGTCTACTTGGAAATAATGTTGCAATTTGCATTATCTTATTGAAAAAATTGTATGTTATGAAGTTTGTGAAGATAAAAAATCTGCACTTTAATGGAAATTGTAATGCTGTGGTTAACCTAAGAAAAATAAAAATAAAAATAAAACTAGACAAAATTATTGATGTTTATTTTATGCATAGAGGCAGCCTCGCTAGCTCATCAGTCAACTTTAGAGCCTCTACTCTAGACTGCTTCTCTAGTTCGGGATTTAACATTGACAAGTTCAACAAAAATTCAATTTATCACTTGTTGATCAAATACTCTATGATGTCGTTGGTCCATTGAGTGGATGAATTTCTAATATTATGTGTATCAGTTATCTAGATCCCATAACAAACCTCAGCTTAGCTTGGGGTTGATAATGTCATGTGAATTGCCCAGTATTATTTAATTTATGCTTATTATGGGAGGTCTATGTTCAGAAGTAGACTAATATAGCTGATGATGATGATTTAATTATTTATATATGTACAGTCGCACTGTACATATATAAATAATTGCACCAATGATTTTGTAACTGTAATACTTCATAAGCCTTCATCTATATGAATATTATAACAAGACCAATATGAAAAATTCTTTCACCATTAGAATCTTACATTATCCCTGATGGACATACTTAGGCTATAGAAGATACCCGTGCGAAGCCGGGGCGGACCACTAGTAGCCCAGACTTATAACTGTTTGACACACAATGTCATTGGTACAATGACCTAATATTTACTAGAAAGGTCGAACTGTTCATTATCTATCCATCTGGTGGAAGTTTTAAACTACTTTTTTCTTAAAGAAGGTATTGTAATATTTGTCGAATTTAAAGGACAACTGCATGATTTTAAATACTACTACATAAGTATTCTTCTTGAGTCCATTGACATTAGATAGATATTTTTTGTAAACAAACACAAGAAACCAGAAAAACCAACAAAAAAGCGAAAAGGTGCAAATACAGACGTGAAGCGAATAAAATGATGAATGACAGATGCCAAAACTATAAACTGTTATCATTTCCTGTGATACCAGAGTCGTAGCATATTTTCCAACAATATTTATTTGGTTTAGTCAAACATTTGCTTACAAAAAATTGGACGAAAAGGGTTACCTGGATATGCATTTGTACAAGTATTAACTAAATAAAATCATAAATAATAAAATAACTCTTGTACTTAGATAATAATTTCCCTGTATATTATTTTCTATTAAATTAATAGTTTTTTTTAATACAGCAAAAAAAACACACTTTAACAATAACACTACAATGTAGTTTAATGATTACAAATGCTGCATTAAGTTCATGACACCCTGTGATCCCTAACATTTAAGAGATCTTTACGACTTTTAAGATAATGTTTTATATGACAAACAACCTGTTATCACATTTAGTCAATATTGTGGATACAAATGAGTGTTTATCCTTTTGCCCACATTTTACTAAAATGTTATCCTCTAGGACAAAAAAGGAAATATACATTTTGACTTTGGTGTGTAAACATAAAGATTTTCAAAACGGATGTAAAAGTTGCATTAATTTAGGTCAGGAGTCTATAGAGATAAATATTATTTTAATTGAGGTTTGTTCGAAGATGGTTTTGAATGCAGATAATATAACATAACCTGATTTTAAGCCATAAATTCCATCAAGAATCAAGTGTTTGTTTCTAGAATTAAGTGTTTTTGTATTTGTATTAAGTCATAATAAGACTCCATTACAGATGTAAGCGGGTTAACTACGAACCTTATTTGTATTGGAAGATCACCAACCTTTTGAAATATTTGTTTATGGGTAAAGTCAAGAGTTACGTTGAGTTGTTTATGTGGTAGGGTACCACTACATTCCTCATAAGACATATGATATTTTTACCTGTGTAAGCAATATAATGCATACATAATCTTATTTAAATGTTTATCATCAGAAATTCAGCACTGCACAGCACAATAAACAAGTTATTAATTAATTGTTTACAACTAAGTGTTTTAAGGGTGATGTAATAAAAGCACTATCTATTTTAGAATATCCCTGCAGATGATGACCTTATCTCTAACAATTAGTATTTTTTTTATTAATAAGGACCGAGAATCACCCAGCCAGACCCTAAAAATACACTATGATGTTGAATCTTTTAAGAGAATCATGCTTTTGTCAATTATCAGTTTTAGTCAATAATAATGTTCTGCCCGGCTTCGCACGGGTATATTCTTTAGGCTATGTTCATCATGGATAATGTAGGATTCTAATGGTGAAAGAATTTTTCAAATAAGTCTAGTAGTTTCTGAGCGTATTCATTTCAAACAAACAAAGATTTCCTTTTTATAAAACTAGTATTTTGACAGTTTTATTTATGTTTTTATATTTTTTATCCTGTTTATCATATAATATCTGTTTCTTATGTGAATTCCCAAACCATTTACAAAAATGGATGTAATTTTTTTTTATTATCATATCAGTTTAAAATTTTTATTTTTAGTGATTATGCTAAGAGATAATGTGTTTTTAGGGTTCCATACCCAAAGGGCAAAATGGAACCCTATTACTAAGACTCCGCTGTCCGTCAGTCTGTCCATCTGTCATCATCAGGCTATTTCTCATGCATGAACCATGATAGTTAGACACTTGAAATTTTCACAGATGCTGTATTTCTGTTACCGCTATAACAACAATTACTAAAAAATGGAATAAAATATATATTCAAAGGGGCTCCAACAAACGTGATTTTTTTTGTTCGATTTTGATAACAACAGGCAACAGGTAGATGCTTGAAATATTCACAGAATATTTATTTATACATTCTACAACGAAATTAAAATAAAATAAATATTTAAGGGCAGCTCCCATACAACAAACTTGTTTTTTTTGCCAATTTTATAGATAATGGTATGGAACCTTATGACATTTTATCATGATAATATGTATGCTGATTTAAGATATGTATGATATGTACATTATGTACCTACCTACAAGGTAAAAAGTTTGTTAACCAATGTAGTATGTTAAAGTAATGTGTTTTATTTCAAAGAGCTGTGAATTTTGTTTCGTAAATAAATATAAATATGCTAAATTCACTTTGTCACATGTGATTAAAAATCTGTTCTTATAACCACAGCATGTTAGAAATAGCCGCAAATAAAAACCTGCACCATTGATAAGGTTATCAGTACAAGGACCATACTGATAAGGAAACCATCATTATTTCCACATGATACACCTAAGTAGTTTGGTTTGGTTACTATATGCAGAGGTAATGGAATTATTTTATTTGAGTGTAAAAACTATAATAAATAAATAATGCTGGACAATTCACACAGCATTATCTAGCTCCAAGCTAAGCAGAGCTTGTGTTATGGGTACTAGATAACTGATATACAATAATGTAATACAATACAAAGATATTTTTGATGATACATAGAATAGAAGACGACCAAAGCACCCTGAACAAATGTCTGCAGATCGTACAAACTTTTGTTCCGAGGCGGGAATCGAACCCACAACCTCTTGCGTCTCTGGCGACCTGTTCAGATGTTCGGGTCTATTTCTGTGTATAATAAAAAAAACTATCTATGTATTGTATTGTATTATGTATATCAGTTATTAAATACCCATGACACAAGCTCTGCTTAGCTTGGAGCTAGATGATGCTTATGGATTATCAAACATTATTTATTCACTTGTAAAAAGTTCTTTATTTCTCATTTAATCAACACTAATAAAGCTTGGTTATGGTGTGTGTACTCCCTTTTCCGCACTGAGACTCTATTGGTCCATTGTGCGTGGTATCTAATAAAGCTTAACAATCGTTTATTTTCAAAAAGACAAATTTTATAACGTCATTTACATGAGAACAGGGTTCTTAAGTTAAGTATTAGATACATACATGTTGTCTATATTGGAGGTCTAATAGTGATTGATAATATACTGTAACAAGCAAAGTGAAATCTAAAGAGCAGAAAAATAATAAAAATTTACAGTGATGTAATGCCATAATGCACTTATGATGGCATTTTGATTGAAATTGCATAATGATTTGTGATTTATTTCAGCTTCAAACAGTTCATTTCGAGTTTGTATAATTTATAACCAACATCAAGGAACATTGAAAACTAGACAAAGGGATCTTGCCTTCCAGTGTTTGGCTAACTAATTAATCCCACTAATAAAACAAAATACGACCTAAGTACTTAAATGTTTATTGTTATGTTTGTAAAACTATGTCACAAAACATTCTGATGATTAATCTGATCATTGTAGAAGTTTCTAGTAAAATCTAGTTCAATGATGATTGTGTTCTTAAAGAAAACTGTTCTTTTTTCATATCTTAATAAACTTGCCAAGTTAACATAAAAAAATCTACTGATGTTTCACACCAACCACATAACTTTTGGCATACACAACTAAATACTATAAAAGTAAGATTTTGTCAAGAGCTGAAAAACTTAACACAGTACCACTAGAAAAAAATAACCATGATGATTCATCTCATGTAGGGTACAAGGTCTTTAACACTAAAATCATTTATTCAGGTTTGGTTATGTTTGTTTTTTATAAAAGAAAACAACAGCAATCAAAATGTACCAACCTTTTTTCTTCTTAATTTTACTAGCTTCAACCAGATTCCAATCAATAGAATCTTTTAATGGATAAGGCATGTGGGGAGGAGCTACCCCAATCATTTCCACCGAGCGCTCCCTGTCTGCAGTACTGCTCGGACCGGCCTCCTGAGGCTCCGGCTTCCTGTAACTGAAGTCAACAGGCACCTCAACTATCTCCACACTCTTATCCCTCGTAGCTGTAGACAGGTGCTCATCCATAAGCGGTTCCAGTCTAGGTTTCTTTGGAGGGAGTTTCTTCGGTTTGGTGTGGCTGTGATGGCGCCGCTTGAGCATGATGGAGTGGCGAGAGTGCCTGGAGCTGGCGGGAGAACCGCAATTGCAGTCTCCTTCTTCCTCCTCACTCCCTTCGTAGTACCCTGATTCGTGCTCAGGCTTTTTGTCCGGCACGCTCATTTCAGCAGCCATCGTTCAGACATCCACGTAAACCATGAAAAAACTGTATCTTAACAACCACTGAACCATCAAGAAAAGCACCGAGGTCACTCGCGCGGCCGACACGTACGCGACTAATTATTTTACAACTATTCAACAACTTTCAATGAAAGTAAACGACACGGCACGTAAAATTGGCGACCACTTGCGATGTGCGCTCTCACGCGACTGGCGGCAGACGGCGCCACCGTCGTGACATAACCCGCCCGATTTCGGTTGTCAACTGTCATTCGGAGAAATTGGACTTGCGGCTGCTTTCACACCGCATGAAAGTCAGGTCAAAACTATGTTTATTTCCCTTCCCGTTTGATATTTGCATTCCGATTTTAAGCTTTATCTCAAACACTGTATTAGATTTTTGCGCTTGCTTTCGATTTCACAAAAATCCAGGTAGTTCCAGTTACGTTCAATTCACATTCGAAATTCCACAGGACAGTTATTTGGTTTTGTAACAGTTGATCTACATAATTACTTTCACTAACACTATATTATAAACACTTATTTACACTACAAATAAACTAAAATGCAAGCGCGAGCGCACGAAACGGTTCTACACTCACTTAGCGCGTCAAAAACTGAATTTATTTGGTTCAGAAAGAAAATGCAAATAGAAACCGTGCGACGAAGACCGAACGATGATGATGCTTCGCTCCCCTCCCTTCTTTCCCCCGCCCGTTGTTACTCGAGGCCCGTAGAGCTTTCAACAACTGCAGATACTCGATTAATCGAATAAGTCGGACGGTCGCATAGAATCGATTATTTTTAAAACGATTATGTCGCAAGAGTAACTAAAAGATATCAACTTCCGACCTTTACATCTTACAGCCAAAAACTACAACTTTTTTAGGTTCCTATGAAAAGAAAAATATATATTCATTAAAATGCATAACTGGAAATAAAAATGGTTATTGCAGATATCAAAAACTTATCCGATTCTGAAAATCTCTCATTGAGCTCTACGTATACATACAGTAACTTTTATTAGCGTTCTTTAGTACAAACATAATTATTGAGTTGTTACCAGTTAGCCTAGTTAGCGAGCAATGTATAAAAAAGGTATTTACCTCAAATTCTGCTTAACCTCTCTCTCTCTTGGGGCTAGATGACACTACTGAGTGGATTGTCCACCATATTTCGTCAGCTGACTGGAAGAAGTCACTAACTACGATAAATACACCGTTGAGTTTGTCTCGATGAGTTCTACATTTGACTCTCTAATTTGTAGCTCTTCAAACTTGGAAGTTATGGCTTGGTAATAAAGTCAATAACTTCATTTTTGGTATATCCGGTTTCATAAAATTAATTACATTACAATAATCGATTTTAAAAATGAGAAAAAAACACAATTGCCATTATTATGTTGAACCATGTGTGACTTATCAATATTTTAAAAATGCTTTTACGTTTACAAACGTTTGAATAAGTTTTGCTTTAAATCATTATTTGCACTTAACACAAAAAATATCTACTAACGGTTTTAAATCTATGAAAACGTTTTGAGGAAGTTCTTTTTTGTGTCGTTAGTCGTTACCTAATTAATTACTTAACCCGATTTTAAAATGAGTACTTTTTATGTTAATGACTTCTATTCTATTCTATTGCAGACATTTGTTCAGGGTGTTCTGGTCGTTTTCTATATATAATAAAAAATATCTGTCTGTGTATTGTATTATGTATACCTATCAGTTATCTAGTACCCATAATACAAGCTATGCTTTGCTTGGGGCTAGGAATTGTCCAGCATTATTTTTTTATTTATTCGTAGCTTCTATCAGAACAAGTACCTAACGTTCACTAGGTACTATCACTTTTATTTTCCCAAGCACCGCCGCCGGCGGCGGCGGGGTGACCCGGGGGCAATATAAGTCCGACTATTTTTAAAGGCTAAATACACCACGTGTGTTCCTCCTCAGGCCCAGTGTCCAGATTATGGGTACATTGTTAGAACACTTCCACGACATCGGCTACCATTTCAATGCAAGCCCCTCCTCAGACTGACAGAGCTGGGGTTCTCTGACACACTATCTAAGTGGCGCTGCTGGGAGCAAAGCCTCAATGGTAGAATACTCGGAAGAGGCCAATGATGCGGAAGCTATTGAAAATCTGGGAGAGTTATACGGATGCTCATGGGCTCAGATAACGCCAGTAAAAGTGAGCTGATGGTTTTTTAAGCTGGAGCAAAGACCTATTCCACGGTCCCATCAGTTTCGCTGGCAGGCAATGAACTGAAAAAGGTTGCAGAGTTCAAGTATCTGGGCCACTGGGTCTCCGAGACTCTCTCAGATGATCTAGATGTAGAAAGGGCATTACCTATCAGTTAGAGCAAATATGTAGGCCGGCAGATTCCCGCGATGCAGTACAGCTGTTAAGATCAGTTTGTTTAGAGCGTACTGTCAATCTTTTTATACGTGCAGTCAGTGGGTCAACTACACGCAGAAATGCTGGAATGCCCTGCGCGTCCAGTACAATAATGGTTTCAGAAATTCAGAGTGCTACTGGGACTGCCACGCTTCTGTAGAGCGTCCGGGATGTTTGCACAGTCCCACGTCAATGGTTTTTACGCAATCATCCGAAACAGAACAGCAGTCTTGTCAGGGACGGCGGTAACAGTAGCTATCTGAAACTTATAGCTGGAAGGCTGGACACGGACTGCGCTTTCATGAAGCACTGGACACGCACACATAGCGCCATGCGCTTTGAAGATTGTATTCCATAAATTTAAGATGTTTTTATTTTACTTCTGTTATTATTAATCTATGGCTGAAATATGTATATGTATCCAAGCTGAAATAAATGTATTGAATTGAACTGAATGATAAGTTTGTTTCAGAAATAGTTATCTCAAGTTAGTCCAAACTTTTCATGACAAGAAATAATTATTTTTGTAATTTAGCTTTTTAAAAAAAACGTGCTTGTATTTTTATACTAATTGTAGTTAATAATTTAATGAATATTTAACACTATATAATAGCGTTCAAATTATTTTGATATCTATCGTAATTTTGATGATATTAAATAATTAAATAATGCTGGACAATTCACACAGCATTATCTAGCCCCAAGGTAAGCAGAGCTTGTGTTATGGGTACTAGATAACTGATATACGTAATGTAACACAATACATAGAAAGATATTTTTTATTAGAAAACGACCAGAACACCCTGAACAAATGTCTGCAGATCGTACACACATTTGTCCCGAGGCGGGAATCTGTGTGAATTGTCCAGCATTATTTATTTATTATTTATTTATTTATTTATATAAAAACACCCAGAACAAATATTTGCATCAAACAATCGTTTTCTCTCTTTTATCCCTTAAATCAGTTTTCATGGGATGTTTAAGGTTATTTGAAATACGAACAACGCGTGCAAGTATCATTTTATAAGTGCACCAATATTATACTTCTAGTCGGAACAAACTATAAATCAAAACGAGGTCAAAGAATGTACATAGTTAGTAATTACACTTGTTTATTCTAAGTCACTCATAAGGTTTCATTGCTTGTATAGCTAATGAAAAGATTAAAAGTAGTATGAGCATTCCTACCTGTGTTATTGTGCCATTAAAAACAAGCTGCTATAAATAATTGGAACTTAAAAAAAGTAAAAACAGGTTGTCCCCCTATTTGCAACGGTGGGACAGATCGAACTTTTTTCCCATCTGTCCCCCTAAGGGGGACAGATCAGGGTGACAAATGGGAACAAACCCTTCAATTCTATCTATTATAGGTTATTACTTTTCAATATCCATAAGGTTTTTTTTTGCGTGACAAATACTTATCCCTGAGCAATAAATATAATAAAATTCATAACTATGGACGAGTAAGTTAATAAGAAACAGTTTTTATTATACATAGATAGATAGATAATACTTTCGATATTTTATAAGATAGATAGATAGATGCTCAGCAAAGAAAAAAATCCTTGGTTTATGTTGACATTGTATCCAGACTAATGTGCATCCGTGAGATATCATTAGGTTCCACCATTTTCCTACACTTACAAAAATATCATCATCATCAGACTTTAGTTCCACCCACTGTTGGACATAGGCCTCTCCTAATGAGCGCCATAGCTGGCCAGGCGTTATATTTTTCCCACAAAAAATATAACACCTACTTATTCCTGCTTAACTTTGAACTAGTACGTTAGTCAGAAACATAGTATTTGTTTGTACGTACCTACCTAGATAGATAATACTTTAGATATTTTGATAAGACAGATACATTATTATATCTAACATCTAACACAGAAATGCGCCCATTCTTTTGTATTCATCACAAATCTGATTAAAATACATACAAAAGTACGGTGTCTCATAAACAAAACAATCAATACAAAAATATGGGACCACCTTGGAATACTTTTTCTTAAAATAGTAAAATAATTTTCAAAATGAGTCTACAATTGACAGGGAAAACGACGAACATCGTAAAAAACGTACCTAAAGCAGAACTTAGAACCTCCTCCTTTTTTGAAGTCAGTTAAAAATTTAATAAAATCTTTAGTTTTTACAACTGATAAGTTTGTTCAAAATTTTATGATGTTATTATTTCAGTAGGTACAAGGAAGATGATTCTACGAAGATGCGGAAGCGTGACCTTCGTAGGCACGAATGGAACGAAAACCACGTATTAAACCTTTGTTTTGAAACACTCATCGCGATAAAGCGAGTATTGATATCGTTTGCGATAACTATACAAGATGGTTTGGTTACTGAATCGATTGCAGTTTATATTATAACAGCACAATTAGTACCTACTTAATAACGACAATGACATCGTAAAGTTAGGTACTCTCTCGATTCGATACTTTTAATACACAATTAAGGCAATATCTATTGAGGTTTACACAAATTTAAAAAAAAACAAACAACAAAAAACATACTTAAACATAAAAAACACTAACTGATGGGAGTAAACATTTTCCAAATTAGTTGTTTTGTTTTGAGCATGCATAATGTTAGACCAGTACAAAGTTATAATATAACTATGTTACAAAATATAGATATGCTGGGCTTATAAGTACCCCACTAGTAAAACTGTACTTATTATAAGTTGCTTTAATCAAGACTGTAAGATTTATTATAAAATTCCTAGAGTCTTATAAGAATTGTCATTTAAAATATTTGAGACAAAACTCCGTGAGAGGATAATAGTCTTTTTTATGAAATCAAAGATATATTTTTATCAGTTAGATAATATAATAATGTAATTTCTTGTTTGTCAAAGTTAAATATTGTGGACAAACTGTTTTTTTCCATCTTGTTTACAAGATCTTTTTAAGCTACAGTTTCGACAGTAAATCTTTCTCTTTATTAGTTAGACACCGTGCATTTGCAAAAGGGAATCCATGCCTTTAAAAAATTAATTTAATCTCATATTAAAATATCACGGTATGTGCTCACTCACAAATGCATTGTAATTTGAAAGGTAGAGGTACCTATTACCTAGCTTTCTACCTCCTAAGGTATTTACTGACTTGGAACTGGATCTATTGTGGAATGTCTAGCATTATTAGTTGATACTTCATCTACGAACTTTGGTTAAATGTCGAGGAACTAAACTATTATTTTTGTTGAGTAAATAAAAGGTGAAAGGAGATCATATTGCCCTACATTAGGGGGTGCAGTTTCGATATTTTTCAATTTCGAAACTGGCTTACGAAATTCGGAAGCTCAATTTCGAAATTTCGAAATTCAGACAGAAAATATAGCTTTTATTCTCGAGACCTGCGAGTCTCTATACAGGGGGCCAATTCTGAGTTTCACGTGATATTTATCGAGTGATACGCAGTATCACGGGATAAAATATCAAGTGATAAGTATTAATTCTTCGATAATATATCGAGTTCCGCCAAAAACGGCATTCTCGTGCACTCTTCGATATTTCTAGCATAGACAATTTGATTTCATTATGTCATGTCATTACATATTTGAATGTCAAAGTTCCACACTTCACGAATGTCAACGTCTGGTTATTGTTTCGTCAGTAATTCCAACTTTATCTGAATCTAGAAATTTTAGCAATACCATCAAAATTTGAAACTGTATTTATGTTCATTAATTTCACAACTTTTTATTTGAAGATAGCATAATCTGAATTAGTATTGTTTGTCAAAGATGTATACGGTTATATAATAGCTGACGAATGACATCTCTGCTATGTCGGGATAGCCGTGCGCAGCGGGCGAAAGTAATCTAGTCAGCAGGCAACACCGTTAACAATGTTTACAATAATTTCGTTCGGGCACACCAAAGGAAATGGAAAAAATAGAATATACCACCCCTGACCCCAGAAATTATACTCAAAGTAAATAATAATGATGCAAAAAGCTATTTTATCTAATAAGTACCTATTCAATAAAAACTAAAGGAATTTGTATTGCATATTGCACTATTAATCTTTGACTTGAGTTGAGAAACAAGCACCACCGCGTAATTGTTTCAAACATCAAACAAAACAAGCAGAGACTAAAGACAGTGTGCGACAGAGAGATAATGAATGATGTTCTTCTTTCACACTTCGATAATGCGAACGAGTGCCTAGGGCCACTCGTTGCATATCGAGCAACTTATCGAAAAGAAGCCCTCGATAAATATCGAATTGCAGATGTTGAGAATTGTTGCTTGTTTGATTCGAAGCAATCACTCGATATTTTGACAGTTGTTGCCATATTTATCGAGTAGATATATTGCGAGAATTGCCTTCCAGATAGAGTTACGAGTTGGCAGCCCGAGATATTTAGGCGCACGAGCGCAGCGAGGGCGCCTATAGTTCGAGGGTACAATTGGTGTTTACAGCCGAGCTAACTACTCAGCTACTCAGCTTACATCTCGATTGTGAGGTAAGTAGAAAAAAACGGCATTACAAGAATAAAACATTTTATTAGTTAAAATTTATAGTGAAATGATAACAATTTTAAAATTTTAAGGACAGGTGTTTTTTGGGTAAGTATGTTAATAGTTTGAGATTGTGATATTTGTTGGAAAATCTGACGGGATGAAGCTTTCTTCAGCAGAAAATGATGGTTGCGGATCATCTCTTGACAAAGATGTTTCATTTTTTGAAAGCTTAATAGTTTTCGTTATTTTGTTGGTAATTTTACTTTTATTTTGTATGGAATCTTCAATGTAACCTTCAGCCACCTTGCTGGATTTCCACCCACCGTGCCTTTTTATAGTGGTTAAGTTAGCCCCATACTTCTGATGGTATTTTTTCCAATAACTTGTTTGTAGCCCTTGTCATTCACCAACACAAATATAACTGATCTAGTCAAACGCTCGCTCTCAAATGCGATGAGAAGCGACGAGCGACAGACGCGAAGCGACGTTCCGCGAAATTCGAAACTTCGAATTTGCGGCAACCAAGTTCGAAATTGAAAAATGGTCAAAAAAGGCTACGAATTTCGAAATTACGAAACTTCGAAATTTCGAAATGCACCCCCTACCCTACATCAATATTTTGGATTGGGACACAAGTGTCACATCACATTACAACACAGGTTCATATTTAATCCAAAGCAAGATATATTGAGGGATATCAGCATTTAAAACTAGCATATTATGTCAGAAACGTTATTTAGGAAATGCGTCTATCTTAATTCCCTTGAACCACAGCCAAGTTATGCAACCACATATGAAAATAATTAACTACTTTGCGCTCAAAGACCCGTTTTAGGTCAGTATTACGGATTTACTTCTCTTTTGATATTTTTGTATAGTCAGTAAGAGCCTAAACGTTTTAACAGTCGGCATAAAAATTTATTCGCGTCCATCTTTGTGTGTATGTCACGATTCAGTGTATATTTTATAAAGTTTAATATATTAATTTGATAATAATATACTCGCAGTTTGGATTATGGATGTTATGTACCTTACCTACTACCTACCCTCAGTCATTATAATTTGAAAGATACTTAGGTACTTTCAATATCTGTTATAGTTACTTATCCATTATTTCATTGGGCCTCCGTGTACAGTTATCTACTTAAGCATACGAAAAGTGACCTCGGCATAGTTTTAAAAGACTCCTAATACGTCTAATAGTACTGCTATCAACCGTATTATTTGTGTTGATGTGATGCCACATGCGGCGAAGTTAGGGATAACAATGAAGCGTTTTCTATAAAAACAATATTGGTACAAAATATTTCGACCAGACTGAAAAGGTATGATTTCGAGTCCTCAAAAATGATTTCAGATTTTAAAAACTATTATTTCTTAGGGCTTACAAAACTCAAACTCAATAACTTTATTTCTTTAGGTTTACAAAATTAGCACTTCGACAAGTCAAATTTAATACTATAAACAGGTTTATAAATAGTCATTATTATCAAATAAGAAATATGATGTTATATCATTTTTTTGTCCACAAAATAAGACAAGTCAATTATACTTAAAAAAAACTATCGTAGTTGTAAGAGTTTATTAAGGATGTAAGCGCGTTAACTACGATCCCTATTTAAACTAAATAATGTTCGTGGTTAACTCTCTTACATCCGTAATGAAGACAAGTCAAATTGTAGATGATGATTCTTTGTTAATGGCAATATGGTCTGGTTAGACAAAATTCTGCTAGTGTCAATCAAAGAATGGAAAATAATTGTAAATTGGGGTACAAGGGAGACTCCAAGATTTTGTCTCCCAAGCCAACCTAACCTGCACGTGGTGTACCCTGCTAGATAACGAACTAGGCTCTGGTGAAAATATCAACATTCTTCATAACTTGCTAACTCATATTTTACTATTATTTTCCATTACTTGACACTGGCAGAAAAGAGTCCAACCAGACTTATATTGCCATTAACTAAGAATCATCATCATCATAATTGTAAATTTTATTGTATGATATATCAAGTTCTGAAGATGGTATGATATTTGCACCAGAGCCTAGGTCGGTATTTGCTTGGCTGACAAAATTGGACAAATTGGAATCTATGCCATTCCATCCATAGTTGGATATGTCATCCCAGTGACAATCTCTATTTTTTCTTCCGTGAACGAGCCACGCCATCTATTGAGTTCTAAGTATAGTTATGTACGCGTTAATTCTTTTTATGAAATCGCCTCTTTCTACCCATGAAAAGAATGATCTTTCAAAAAGAAGATTTGGGATGACTTACCTCGCAGAATCAGAGATAATCAAATATGTATTTTTCGTTGCTTGTAGAGAAGCCCCTGACACAACAGCATAATAGGTACATAGATATCGTTCATCTGTTTATCTTAGGCCTGAGTCCAACAGTGGACCAATATAGGATAAGGTATACCTTTTATATAAGTTTAAGTATGTATTAGGTTTTTCCTTACCATCGCCGATTTCATGTCGCACGGTGTCCCGGTTCACAATAACTGGTGCCTCCTGATAACTGTCTTCATTATCGTTGTTCCCGGATATTTCTGTCACCTCTACATCAGGTTTTTTTTCCTGAAAGTCCTCAAAATACTTCTCAAATTTATTCTTGTTGAAAAAATCAAAATCTATCGCAGCTCGTTTCATAGTAGGAGTGTGTGGGGTCTTGGAGCCTAGCTCGTATTGTAGCATCCGAGCTGGTGACATGATTTCCGACACTGGAGATGGCTTGACGAATATATCATCGTTCTTGGCTAGAGATAGCTTCAGCAACGACTTTTTGACATCCAGATTCTTTTTCTCTGATAATTTCGAAGTGTCGATTTGAGAAGGCTCTCCGACTGGAGTTATTAACTCTGGTGCAGGTTTTTCTACTATCGGTGTGCCTAAATTAATAGTATCGATGGAGCTGTCTCTTTCCCTTATGATAACATTTTCACCAATGTCTGAAAAGTTGTCTAAGTTCATACGGAATGTGTCTTCAGGCAGCTCCAACTCTAAACTCTCAGCTATATACAGCTGATTTGAACTTGTTGATGTGGTTGATGCACTTGGCGTGACTTTAGCAGCATTTTTATTTTCCATCATTGACGAATCCATTTTTGATTCAGTTAGGTGTTTAATTCAAAATGAGCCTTAAAAGCAAATAAAAGCAATAAACAAGTTGATTCGTATTGTATAGTCATCCATCTGTTGTCTAATAATGTCCTTGAAAAGTAATCTTGCCAATCGATAAGCGCAAGAATTCACATCACTGACACACACACATGCGCAATACGGCTCCCTCGATGTGTGCCGCTGCCGTACATGAGCTGTCAAACAAGTTTCGCGGCTCTACCTTCTAGTCTTATTTTTACCACAAATAATGTCCAATTGGAATCAAATGATGCTCTATTTACACTTTGTCAATTGGAATGTTGATGCAACACACACAAAATGGTCCTTTGACACCTAAAACATGTTTATCACAAAGTCCGGCTAAAAATAGATTACACCAATTTGTCACTTGTTCACTGATTTCGCCCGCCTTTTTCTCCCACGTTAACATTGATAGAGTCGCAATTCATGTTTTGTAATGTTTATTATTGTTCACTACATAGGTACACTGTGTAGGTGTCATGGATTGTTCGGAAAATATAGTATTTTTGCGATTCTGATGATGAATTACAGAGGCGCACTCCGAACACAACCACATAACGTTGAAATGTCAACAAACAAGAAAGGCGAAGCAAACGCGTTGTCCATAGCGCGGGAGATACGCATTTTCAAAGTATTTTGAACATGGAACTGCGATCTTTTGCTCGATTCAATTCGCTATCTAATATTGGTTCAGTAAATATTCTCGGACTTCTTTCTTAAAACTACCTAATGTAATTAATTTTAGGTTTGTAAACATCTAACCAAGAGGTATATTGCTGCCGTGCGTGAGATTGTTTTATAAGTTGATTATTATTTTACTAATGGACTTATTCAATTCCATGCAATTGCCCAATGCTTATCTGTCCCTACTTTGACTATGATCTCGTTTTCAAAAGTTTGAGTTAGATACCAGTGTCAGATTAACAAAGTTCAAGTGCAACAGGTGCAGTGCAGGAGGACATTTTGACATGTTCCAATGTTTTCGTTTATAAACGAACGCCTGTTTGCAACTTTTAATAATTATGGATGTCAGCGGGTTAACTGTTAACCTCACCATGCAATTTTGTTGTTTTTCAATCTTATAAATAGATATTTTAGTTACATGCAAATGCAAGAAATATTTTAACAAAAACAAATTATTAATCGATTTAGTATTTTCGGAATCGATTCCAAAGTAAAGGTACTTTAAGCACATCACTTTAATTGACCAAAACAATGTTGTTTGACATACAGACCTAGCTTCACTCACATTGGTTTGAATCGACTTCGCGTTCGCGGACTTTTGTTGCGTTCACAAAATTATGATAGGTAGGTTAGCAGCATCGGTTAGCAGGCGTAGAAATGGGTAAAATAAAGACCATTGACCGGACGATGATGTGCCCCTACCTTATTGTCAAGTAATAAATAAATCTCTTGTGCCACTTTTTACGGTCCTGCATGGTTATAACAAAGAACCTACGTTCCGTGGTCATACCTACCCATGGTCCAATTATATACGGCGAAGTACCTACCCATCACCGTAAGATATCCCTGATAATAGCAATTCCAAAGGCAAGATGTCCCCTCTTGCGGTAAACGTTCTATAAGACTCGGTCTACCTAGGGTAGAACCATAGAATTCATTCAGTATCACTTGTTGTAAAGTTATGAATGAAGTTTAAAAACCATTTTCATAGGTTTTTCGTTTATGAAATTATATTTTTTCAGTCTGGTTTTAGAGGATGTTTTTCTACCTACATTATTTTGTTCCACGACCAACCAACTCCAACTGGCGGCGACGGCGACGGCGGCGGCGACAGGATGGCACGTTTTTTTAGATACCTACCTACCTATAAAAAGTAGGCTGTGATAAGTCCGTACCCGGGATACCATTCCTAGATGAATATTATTACCTATACCTAATATAATCTAACTTTCATATCACACCTACCAGCGTTTCGCTGATGACATAGTGTTGATACCGGAGTCGCTGGAGCTAAACCGGATTCTGGCCGGCCTAGCTTCAGCCTCGCGAACCATCGGTCTTGGCATGCAACGGTTTCGCGTTTTTTCCGGGGCACTGGGTGCATCTCCGCAAACTTCCTGACCTCAGGCTGCTACTGTGAATTTTTAGCTAGAAAAACCTCAATAAAAACTTTCGGGCCGATCCGGGATTTGAACCCGGGACCTCTACGTTTTGTTTGTGTAGGAAAATAGCCTTTAATGTCTAGTTACAGAATACGAAGCGTGACCCGAGAGGTGAGTATCTGGCGCAGCGCATCAGCATTGCCATACAGCGGGGCAATGCAGCCAGTGTCTTGGGCACGCGCGCGACTGGTATTGATATCCATGGATCAGTTGAGTTACCTGTACCTAGATTGTTTGCAACAGTTTGCAGATAGCTTAATTGTTTCTATTGTAAATACTAGTTTTAATTTAAATTTGTTATTTGATTGTTATTTTCTTTCTGAATAAAGATTGTATTGTATTACTTTTAATTTATTTGATTGTAATTTTCTTTGAACTTATTCCAGTTACAGAATAACAACATTACGTGAGCAATAAAGTTTTAATTTTTGGTATTACGAAACACAAACTAATTTATATAAAACTAACTGACCCGCCCGCGATTTCATTCGCGTGGACTTTATAATGTAATGTTGTTTCCATGTAAACTATCAAAGTTTAACAACCAGAGAAAACCTATAAACCCATTTCATCCTTTTAAGAATGCTTGTTTAAAAATTACTTATTCGATAACGACCATCTTAGAATACGAATTTCCAATTTCCAAAATCTGTTCACAGCGAGTGCCAACTTTCTGCCAATGCCAAATAGCAATGCTGCCAGCATTCTGGGCACTGCCTTCTGGTAACGATTTAGATTTTGGGAAAATATAATGTAAGTGCAAATATAAGTTGTAATTATTATATTATGTTATTGTAATTTTCTTATAATTCTTATCTATACTAATTTAAACGGCTATATTGCTATCGCGCACGCACGTACGGGCACTCGCTTCAACTAAACAGAGATGGCGATATTCTGGCCAATTTTGGGGTCTTTAAAATGTACGATAATTTATTGTACGGCCGAATAATGTACACCCTGATAATCCGTGTCATGGCTTCAAATTTTAATAGGTTTGGACTGCACGCGTGAGCGGCATACGCACGTTTCTTAACCATGGTTTGTGAACCTTCTGAAATTGCATAGGCACTGCTTTTAAGTTAGAAAACGAGAGAAATTATAATCAACATCGTTTATTTCTTAGATTACAGACACTTGATAGGGTAGGTATTATATACATTACCGTAAAAAACAATCACAATTTTTTTAATTTTTAGGAAAAAATCGATTAATAAAACTGCATTCATTTTCGGGTGATAAAAACGCTGCCTTTTTTCTGTGACGTCACCGTTCAGTTTGTCAACACAATGATTTTATTCCTTCAATCAAAATAAAATTAGAAACAAATAAATTATAAATATAGTGTTTGTTGTTTGTGTGTTTAATAAATAATTTACTTTTTACTTTCTTTCAAAAAAGATATCCCGTTTAAACTTCATGTCAATTCGGTGAACGGTGACGTCACGCTTAGAAATTTTGCTAGCGAGTTCTAAAATATCTGCTTTTCAAAAATCAATAAATTCAAAAATAAATATGCAGATTTATTTCTATATCAATGGACAATACAAATGAATATAATCAGCTTTTTGAAGTCTCAAACATTTACCCTATTCCCAAATTTATTTCACTTTCTTCCGTTTACCACCCGCGCCGTCACTTTTCCCGCCTTTTCGCTTATCCGCCATTTTGGGTTTGAATTTTTTATTCCCTCCTTTTTTGTTTCCCAGTATTTTCCTATTATATCCCTTTATCCAATGATGTCGGTTTTCTTCCCAAGCGAGTTGTTTTTTGCTCGAGTTATCCGTGTTAGAAACAGCTTGGCTTGAACCTTGCCGTTTGTTGGTTGCCGTGTCTTCGAGGAGGGTTGAGAATTCTTCTGCCGAAGCGAAGAGTGAGCCTAGGTCGTCATTACCTGCAAAATAACGAAACTATTAATATAAAAAAAATCTTGTTTTACAGGACCGTTTTGACGGTTCCGTACCTACCTAAAAGGTAAAACGGGACCCTATTACAAGGACTCCGCTGTCCGTCTGTCACCAGGCTGTATCTCATGAACCGTGATAGTTAGACAGTTGAAATTTTAACAGATGATAAATAAAATAAATAAATAAATAATGCCGGACAATTCACACAGTATTATCTAGCCCCAAGCTAAGCAGAGCTTGTGTTATGGGTACTAGATAACTGATATACATAATATAATACAATACATAGATAGATATTTTTTATTATATATAGAAAACGACCAGAACACCCTGAACAAATGCCTGCAGATCGTACACACATTTGTCCCGAGGCGGGAATCGAACCCGCAACCTTCTGCGTCGCAGGCAGACCTTCGCCCACCGCGCCACATCGGTCGTCATGATGTATTTCTGTTGTCGCTATAACAACAAATGAACAATGCTGGACAATTCACACAGCATTATCTAGCCCCAAGCTAAGCAGAGCTTGTGTTATGGGTACTAGATAACTGATATATGTCTAACTGGTATTTTTCCCGAGGCGGGAATCGAACCCGCCACCTTCTGCGTCGCAGGACCATCGCCCACCGCGCCACAGAGGTCGTCAGCGGTCGTCACGGGGTGGTCCTAGCTATGTTTTTTGAAATCATTGTAGCTGTGAAGTGTTAGGATGCTTTTCCACTAGAAATACGCTACGTTGCTATGTTTCCGGCCGACCAATAGGACCGCTCCATTGTCGCGTCATTTTTGTCAGCTATGAAAATAACAAGTGAGACTCAGATATGCAAATATGGTATTAGTTTATAAATCATATATACTCTTACTAGTGGTTTAAATCTCGTTAAAAATAAAAAAATTACTATAGAAAATATAATATTATAAAACTAAATAATATATAAATATATATAATATATATTATAATATTATAAAACTATTTTATAGTAAAAAAATATATCAAAATGGTAGATCACCGGCCGCGAAGCTAGGTGTCAAGCAGCCGGTGACTAGGGCTGCAAAAAGAGGAACTTCCTGACGATACGCGCAGAGTCCAGGAGTACCGCCTTTTGGATCTGCCCTTTGATCCAACTTCCTAGTGAGTCTTTTGAGATGTTGATCGAGGCTCTTCGCTATTACGCCGTTAACCGAAACAACTATCGAGACGATGGTCGCTGAATCTACATCCCACATGCTGACAACCTCGTTAGCCAAGTCAAGATACTTGCTAAGTTTATCTTTCTCAGCTCTAACGAGGTTAATGTCATGTGGTATGGTGACATCAGCAAGCACCGCCCTCCGTTCTAACCGATCTATCAGTACAATATCAGGCTTGTTCGCAAGAATAGCCCTATCAGTAATGCTAATGATAGATCGGTCCCAATAAAGCGTGGCACGTTTTCGAGAACTGGTGCCGGTGTGTACTTATAGTACGGAACTTCAGTACCAGTAAGGCCATACTGGAGAGCAAGTTGCTGGTGTATGATTTTGGCTACTTGTTTGTGTATGTGCAAGTACTGAGAGTAGCAAGGTGCGAACAACCCGAAAGTATATGACGGAGGGTCTCCCCAGGAAGATGACACGCTCGACACTTTCATGATCATGATATACTTTCGGTAGGTAATTGTTCGCGCTTGACCTATGGGTGTCAAACATGGAAATTTACGGCAAAAGCTAAGAACAAAACAACGTCCTGCCAGCGCGGAATGGAGAGAAGCATGCTTAAAATAAAAAAAAACTAGATAAGATCAGACATAAGATAAGAGAAATAACAAAAGCCACAAATGCCTTGAACTACGCACAAAACTTAAAGTGGAAATAGGCCGGCCACATAGCGCGGCTTAGAGACAAAAGATGGACCTTCAATACCACCGTATGGAGAGGACCTCAAGGAAAAAGAAATAGAGGAAGACCCTCTACCTGATGGGAGGATGAAATAAAAAAAGTCGCTAGCCCAAAGTGGTGGCAAATAGCACAGGACAGAGAGAAATGGGCATCATTGGAGGAGGCCTTTACCCAACCTAGGGACCTTGCGTAATAAACCAAGTACCTAATTTAGCAATAGTAAAAGTTAAATATATATATAACAACCAGTAAGCGTTAAAATAGTCACTAAGAAGAAATGTAGCATGGTCAAATAAAGGCTTTTTTATTTTTATCTTATTTGTTTTATAATTGTTCGTCTTTACCACCTCAACCATAATTGCACAGACAAAACCTTCAGTTCATGACGACCTCTGTGGCGCGGTGGGCGAAGGTCCGCCTGCGACGCAAGAGGTTGCGGGTTCGATTTCCGCCTCGGGACAAATGTGTGTACGATCTGCAGACATTTGTTCAAGGTGTTCTGGTCGTTTTCTATGTATAATAAAAATATGTATCTATGTATTATATTATATTATGTATATCAGTTATCTAGTACCCATAACACAAGCTCTGCTTAGTTTGGGGCTAGATAATGCTGTGTGAATTGTCCAGCATTATTATATTATTATATTATATTAAAGCCTCCTAACAAAACTTTATCAGAATTGGTTCATCAATAGTGCTATGATCGCCCATCAGACAGACAGACTCGTTAACACAGATTTTAGAAAACCATATTTAACAATATTTTTGTGTCATGGGTCAAAAAACCTTACCCTTAATCTTGAATCCCTTCTTCCCTTTGCCCTTATTGTCTGGAACCTCAAAAGCATCGTCCAGGTCATCGTCACTTCCTTCTAGAAGAAGTTCTGAAAATGAGAGAAGTTATTTAAAATATACACCCTCACCTCAACAGCCAATAATGGTCCACTGCTGGACGCAGGCTTTTATATATAAAAGCCAATACCCTACCGTATTGGTAGGGTATTGGCTTTTGTCTATAATAGACAAAGTAAATATATATCCCATCAGGAAAAAATTAAAATGAATCGGGAAGTACGTTTGTATGGAGAGCTTAAGGGTTCGTACCTATCTTAAGGCGTATACCCCACCCAAACTAGCGCCGCCACCTACTTTATCTTATTATTCCGTTTAACACAGAAAATTTAAAAAATCCATCGCACAGTTTGTGATACCTATTAAAAGCTTACCGTCTTCATCAGCTTCTAGCGTTGGTTCATCCTCATCTCCAGAAATGTCAAGACCGCCGTCACTGCCTGGTAAAGAAAAACAACGAATTAATTATTTTCAGTCTTCGTAGGATGCAAAGGTCTTATAATTGTAAGGCTGACTGGAGATCCATAATAAAAAAAAACAGGCAACATTAGTCTAGTTACTAGTACAAGATATCATCATCAGCCTAAATTAGTCCACGGCTGGACATAGGCCTCCAGCCTAATGGGCGCCGTAGAGCCCTGTCTTTAGCTTGCCGCATCCAGCATCTGCCAGCAGTCTTTCGCAAATCGTCATCCCACCTGTTCGGAGGGCGTCCTACACTACGTTTGCAGAGTCGCGGTTTCTACTCAAGAACACGTTCCCCAGCGGTTGTCGGTTTTTCGCGAGATATGGCCAGCCCACTGCCACTTCAGCTTGCTAATCCTTTGAGCTATGTCGATAACCTTGGTTCTCTGTCGGATGTATTCGTTGCGAATCCTATCCTTCAGAGAAACGAGCATAGCTCTCTCCATAGCTCGCTGGGCGACTTTAAACTGGACCAGCCCTACCGTGAGTGTCCACGTCTCAGCTCCGTAGGTCATGACGGGTAGGACGCACTGATTGAAAACTTTCGTTTTCAAGCATTGCGGTATGAATGACGAGAAGGCTCGACGTAGTTTCCCAAACGCGGCCCAACCTGGCTGGATCCTCCTCTTGGCTTCGTTCTCGAAATTGTTTTTACTCAACTGCAGAATCTGCCCAAGGTGTGTACTCGGAAACAAGTTTAAGTAGAGCGTTTTGTAGAGCTTTATGCTGGACATAATATTCACCCAGCATCACAGAAGCCGCCTAAGCGCTCCCTGTTGACATATTTATCTTTTCATAGTGTATGTTTTTATTATTTTATCATACAATTTTAAAAGGAAAATTATATGCAAGTAATATGTTAAAATAATAAAAAATCAGTTGTTATGAGCGGGGCCAAATCATTTTACTTAGAACCGCTTGCACAACGATAATTAACTTGCTCAAGGCGAGGATTCCCGGATTTCGGAATTTTTAACTGTCCGTACCTCAATAACTATAAGGCTTATAGTTTTGAAATTCATACATATTATAGTTGAGGATATTTTCTAGTGCATCACTAGACAAAAACACGATTGGTGATATTTCACCCGATAGAAAAAAATTACAAAGTTACCTCTAAATCACACTTTGAATGATCAGTGTGAATAGAAAAATGAATAAAATGACACAAAATGTATACCAAAACATTGCAAACGTTATTACGCAGTGCATCACTAGAAAATATTTTAATACGCCATACAAATATTTTTCAAAACACCTAAATACCTACAAAATCGTGCTCGGCTGCCTGCGCATCGTCTTGCTCAGTAGTACTCGCCGAGCTATAGCATCGGTCGCTCGGGAATCCACGCCTTAATTTTGATTAGTGAGTTGTCAAACCATACATGTTTGTACGCCTAAGCGGCAGAATCCAGCGCTCTACCATAAGTCTTATGTACTGACTGTAAAATTACCTCATTCACAAACAATAAATGAATTATGAATTATTATGAATTATGAATTATTATGAATTACAAATACGTCAAAGTTAATTTAAATTAGACTTTTAAATATTGTTGTGCAAGTGAGGCTTTAAAAGGGTAAGTATTAATTTTCCTGAAACTATAAACGTAAAATTTCATGATCTTCCTTTTATTTAAGATGCTATGTTACTTGGAAAAAATAATACTTACGATTGAGCCTTTTGATCAATTTGGCGGGTTCGATTCTCGGTTCAGACAGGCGATTATTCAAAAATCTTTGAATGAATTTTAAATTGTTAATAAAATTAACAATTAAGTCTTCTTTCAGTAAAGTTTTCTATTCACAATATTCAAGGTACTTTCCCTACATGTGGCATGGTTTTGGGACACCCTGTATATTCCCAAATATAGGAATATATGAAAAGCGCGGGCGGAGATGCGAGCACCAGCTAATAGTGTACATTTATAGTCACACCAACGATAACACATACCTTCATCATCATCACCAAATCCTCCCGTTTCTTCATCACCATCATCATCACTGCCCAGGTCCAAATCATAATCATAATCATCATCGTCTTGGTCTTTCTTCTTGCTGCGTCTCAGCTGTTTCGTCTTCTCGATGTCAGCTAGATAGTCGATTTCTTCGTCTAATGCTCCTGAAAAAAAAAGAAGATATTATAATTAGATTTGATTTGGTTGCGGGTTTGATTCCCGCCTCGGGACAAATGTGTGTATGATCTGCAGACATTTGTTCAGGGTGTTCTGGTAGTTTTATATATATAATAAAAAATATCTATCTATGTACTATTATATTATATATATCAGTTATCTAGTACCCATAACACAAGCTCTGCTTAGCTTGTCCAGCATTATTTATTTATTTTTTACTATAATATAATATTATTTCCGCCATTGTTAATTTTTGAAACAAATGGCTAATTATTTGTTTATTTTTATGTGTATAATATTTAACTGTAATAGGAATCGCTGTCTATTTTTTTTTTTAACATCTGCATTCAATTCTTTATTTATGGAGATTTCTTCCCTTACACAATTTTGTAGTGTTGTATGAATAATTATATTTAAGTACCTACATAACATGTCATCATCATCAGCCTATACCAGTCCACTGCTGGACATACGCCTCTCCTAATGTGCGCCATAGCGCCCTGTCTTCAGCTTGCCGCATCCAGCATCTGCCAGCAGTCTTTCGCAAATCGTCATCACACCTGGTCAGAGGGCGTCCTACACTACGTTTTCAGAGTCGTGGTTTTCACTCAAGAACACGTTTACCCCAGCGGTTGTCGGTTCTTCTTGAAATATGGCCAGCCCACTGCCACTTCAGCTTGCTAATCCTTTGAGCTATGTCGATAACCTTGGTTCTCTGTCGGATGTATTCGTTACGAATCCTATCCTTCAGAGAAACACCGAGCATAGCTCTCTCCATAGCTCATAGCTCTACATAACATGTAAACCTAATTAAATGATGTAAATTACAACGACACCATTATTTTTAATTTTTTTTATATTTACTATGTATAACTTAGCATAGGTTAGACAGTCTACTGAGGCCATTTCATTCTTAACCTGTTACTCGCATTGGTTCCCACGATACAGGCCCAGCCTAGTGTGGGAATCGTTGTCATTTGAGATGTAGGTAACTCTTCTCTACTTACACAGAAATTCATTGTATTAAGTAGGTAACTAGCTATAATTATGTATTAACTAATTTTGTATAAGCAGTAATAAATATATTTTTCATTTTTCATCAAGTGTATTAATAATCACCACAGGGACCTACGGTGGAAATAAGAATTAATGAATATAAATATCCAGTCCCGCAGCAACATCAGCGGAGTCCCTCAAACGGATAAAATACGCTAATCTTGACCTAGGTGTTTCCGGGTTTGACTTGACTTCTTTGTTTTTGGCAATATGTGTCTGGTTTGTCACTTTTCTTCCAGTGTCTAGTTCAAGGAAATTTCATAGTCATGGAATGGAGGCGGGTTTAAAATAATGTTAAGAGTGGTAAAACATGAAATACACCAACGAGATTTTACCATTGAACAAAAATCTCTATTCTTAAAATAAAAGGGTTTTCCGCCTCAAACGGCTCAAATATACCTATTTGAGTCGTTTGAGGCGGAAAACCCTCAAATATACCTCAAATAGGTAATACCTCAAATAGGTATATTTGAGCCGTTTGGGGTAGAAATATAACTCACCAGCCTTCCCAATGCCAGTAACACTGTCAAGATACTTGTCAAAGTCCTCCGAAGTGACGGAATCTGCGTCGCTGTTGTCATCATCTGAATCCTTCTTGTTAGCATCGCGCCGCTTTTGTAGGAAACTGAAAAACGATCATTTATTATAAAACTAGCGGAAGTAACATGTGATGTTCAGGTGGTGATTCAGGTGGTTCAAAATCAAAGTCAACCATTTTTTCTATACTCTTTTCACCACCAAAAAAAGACAAAAGAGAAATTATTTTTATTGTACTGATAAAATTATTAGACTCTCTCAATTGTGAACTTTAGCACTAGATAAGATAATTTAAGTGTTAACTAAGTATTGTACGTTTCACACCGAGACAAAGTACCCGCATGTGTCTGTAAGAATCACCAGCTTGGATCTCAGGATACAGGCTCCGCCTAGTGTGAGATCTATAAGTAAAAACATTGTCTCCAAACCCTCAGCAATAACCTCTATCAGTTTAACAGAACATTGTATCACAATATAATGAAACTCTACCTACCTATCCATTAAGTTAAATACCTACTGTACCTAATGTGTTTTTGCTGAAAATAAATATATTTTTATGTTTATTGTTTTATGTCAAAATATGACTTCCCGTTGTCCCTATAATGGGGATAGCGTCAATTGGGACGATGGGAACACAATCTCGTTCTCGGTGACGTCCCGGTGACGGCGGTGGACGAACGGCGTAAGTATAACAGAGAGGAGAGAGAGAGAGAGAGTTTTTTTCTTCCAAAGATACATACTTAATAGAAAAGCCTTACATACTAGGTACTAATAACTACAGTTAAAACTAGGTATACAAAAAAAAGTTGAGAGGTGTCAAGAGACACCTGGATGGAACGAAGTTCCTTTCTATAAGAGAGAGAGAGAGAGAGAGAGACAGACAGAGAAACATGCGCACGCCGCACGGCTTACAATAGTTTACTATAGCAAAAAGTGTCGTTACAACTTTTCGTGGGAATTTTTTCCGTCCAGCCCCCTTTCACAACGCGCGATAAGGAACTTAGTTCCACTAATAAATACAACATAACAAAAAAAAAACATGTAAATGGGAAAAAAAGGGTCCCCCCCCCCCACCTCAGCATGTGTAGCATTCGGCTAAGCCCAATGCTACGCTGGTTTTCAGGTGGAGCCCGAGACAGTAGCGTGTTGCATAGTGAAATGGAATCTAACTGATACTTACTCGTACAAAAACTTCTCGTCAACAGGTATTTTAGCTGCGTCTTCATTGAGATACGAAGATGAGTTTACCGATAAACTCTTTAGGCCTGTAAATAACGACAAGAAATTATAAGCGATTATGTGTTTACTCTGCTCTTGGGAAACGAAAATTAAATATCAAATGATGTACTTTTCTATACAGACATTCAAATCAAACCAAATCAGTCTTTATTTCCATAAATACAAAAATTTACACTTAGAAAACGTCAAATTTTTAATATAAAACAATAACACGGAAATAAAGTGATATTTTTTATTTCTGTCGCTTCGGTATATCGACTTAAGTAAAGAAGTTCTCAAATATATTGCTGGGGGTACAAGGGAGACTCCAAGATCTTGTCTCCCAAGCCAACCTAACCTGCACGTGGTGTACCCTGCTAGATAACGAACTAGGCTCTGGTGAAAATATCAACATTCTTCATAATTTGCTAACACACATTTTACTATTATTTTCCATTACTTGACACTAGCAGAAAAGAGTCCAACCAGACTCATATTGCCATTTAACAAAGAATTATCAAATATATTGACAGGGGATTGTCATTATGTTAATTTATTTGAATTTATCACGTAGGGATTCTCTGGGACCCATATTTTAGATTGCACGAACAGCCCTCTTCTGCAGCACAAATACGGTGTTAACATCTGCAGCGTTCCCCCACAGCAGTATACCATATGACATAATACTGTGGAAGTAGCTAAAATAAAAAGTTGAGAGGTGTCAAGGAACACCCGGATGGAACGAAGTTCCTTTCTATAAGAGAGAGAGAGACAGACACAGAAACATGCTTACTATACCAAAAAGTGTCGTTACAACTTTTCGTGAGATTTTTTCCCGTCCAGCCCCCTTTCACAACGCGCGATAAGGAACTTAGTTCCAAAAACACCACAACAACTGAAAACCAGTCTCGCGAAGAGCGTAGAATGTTGATTTGGCATAATAATCTTATTTTTATGTCTTTTCGAGGTGAGGCGAGTCTTAAAATGTAAACTGATTTACCTTTAGCGGCATAGTTCTTCCTCGCCGCGAACTTCGGATGGCTTCCTCTGATTTTCTTGATGCCGTCCGTTTGCTTCTCCTCGATTCGTTTCTTGGGGTTCTTGAACACGAAACGGTCCAGGAAACGGATGCACGAGAAGTCTTTGAGGGGGTCGCCGGAGTACTGGATTATTTCGTCTGTGGAGTATAGATACAGGGTGTTCGTTACAACTTTTTGTCATATGAAAAATGGATTTATTAACCCTGAAAAGCATCTCTTTTGAAAGAACAGCCTTAAACAAATTTGTAAATACCTACATTATTCCTAGGTCAAAACTTAATCTTTTAGTAATATTTGTTTCGTTTTTATTGTTATTAGCCAAATTACTTTTTAATTTTTATCGTTTGCTTGTCTAAGTAGGTAGGTATCTAAGTTTAAAATGCTGTTGTATTCCTACCTACCTATTGTACTTAATGTCTGTTTGATTTATTTATTATTACCTCTGACGACCTCTGTGGCGCGGTGGGCGAAGGTCCGCCTGCGACGCAGGAGGTTGCGGGTTCGATTCCCACCTTGGGACAAATATTTGTACGTTCTGCAGGTATTTGTTCCGGATATTCTGGTCGTTTTCTATGTATAGTAAAAAATATATTTCTATGTAATGTTGGGTAAAAACAATTTCGAGAAGGAGGCCAAGAGGAGGATCTAGCTAGGTTGGGCCGCGTTTGGGAAACTGCTTCGAGTCTTGTCGTCATCCATACCCCAATGGTTGAAAACGAAAGTTTTCAATCAGTGCGTCCTACCCGTCATGACCTGCGGAGCTGAGACGTGGACACTCACGGTAGGGCTGAGTCGGTCAGCGAGCTATGGAGAGAGCTATGCTCGGAGTTTCTCTGAAGGATAGGATTCGTAACGAATACATCCGACAGAGAACCAAGGTTATCGACATAGCACAAAGGATTAGCAAGCTGAAGTGGCAGTGGGCTGGCCATATCTCGAGAAGAACTGACAACCGCTCGGGTAAACGTGTTCTTGAGTGGAGACCGCGACTCGGCAAACTTAGTGTAGGACGCCCGACGCCCAGGTGGGATGACGATTTGCGAAAGACTGCTGGCGGATGCTGGATGCGGCAAGCTGAAGACAGGGCGCTATGGCGCTCATTAGGGGAGGCCTATATCCAGCAGTGGACAAATATAGGCTGATGATGATCTATGTAATGTATTGTATTACGTATATCAGTTATCTAGTACCCATAACACAAGCTCTGCTTAGCTTGGGGCTAGATAATGCTGTGTGAATTGTCCAGCATTATTTATTTATTTATATGTGCTGTCTGTCTGTGTTTGTGAACCAAATGAATTTATATTTATCTATCTAACCATTTAAAGTGGGACTCGCTTGCACATAGAAGTAAATTTTAACCTTTGTTTTATGTAAATAAAGCTCACAGTGGCTCACCATTAAGTATTTTCTTCGCAAACAGCTGCACAGTGGGATGGTAGTGGTTGGCCACGGCCACCAACTCGACGTAGGCCGTGCATTGCGCGCCGGCGAACGCTGGGTTACGCGCTAAAGGGTTGTATTCTGTTATTACCTAAAAAAGAACACTAGAAATCAGAGATTTAAATAAAATACTTTTCTATACTAATAATTTCAAGAGAAAAGATTTGTTTGTCTGAATTGAATAGGCTCCGAAACTACTGGACCGATTTGACAAATTCCAAGTAACTTTGGAGTAACTTATTCTATATAATAAAATCTTTATTTGTTGTGAAAGTAATCAAGTGCAAAATACCCAATTACTCTTTAATGACAATACAATACAATACAAAACTCTTTATTGTACACCACAAAAAAAACAACAAACAGACATAGACCTTAAACATAAAAGTACAATGGGCGGCCTTATCGCTTAGAAGCGATTTCTTCCAGGCAACCTTTGGATGGAAATAAATTTGAAAATTTTTAGAAAGGCAGGGGTGTACCATAAATATACATAAGTAATAATAATTATATAATCATAATTAACAATTATTCTTTAGGAAGTAGATTTTTATAAAATATAGAATAATATATACGGAATAAATAAATACCAAGAACAAAAAATAAATAAATAAAAGTACCTACCAGTGTTCACTTTTTCGATAGATAAGAATCTTTGACGCGAGCTTTGAAGACAATTAATGGATTATTTAACTTTTAAACATAACACCGACTAAAAAATAAAACTATTCCATCCCAAGGTTGTCTGGAAGAGATCGCTTTTAGCGATAAGGCCGCCCATTGTGCAACACTGTTTTTATATCCTTTTTTTGTATTATTTTCTGTTTTTCTTGGTGCGCAATAAAGTGTATTGTATTGTACTATTAACAAAATACAAAATAATTTATTTACGGTAACGATTACAGATGACCTAATGTTACATTATTAATTTATTAAAGATAATACAGGTTACAGATAATTAACTGAAGAGTCCTACATTATCCCTGATGAACGTAGGCTATATAACATACACGTGTGAAGCCGGGGCGGACCACTAGTTTTTAATAAAGAAAGAGAAAGAAAGAAAGAGAAATATTTATTAGACACAACACAGCACAACACACAAATAAAACTTTAGTACATAGATAAAAACATAAGACTACTTAAGTACCTACTAGATAATGAAGTAGGTACATACTTAAACTAAGAAAACAAGGATGAATTATTTACAAACTAACACAATCCATTGGGTTGGTACTGGTACTAAGTAGCCCACTCAGCAAGTAGAAAAGCGCGCGTGTGTGTGTCGTTAATAAAATCATGAAGTTATTTAAATTAATTTTTTTCCACTGCAATAAAGCATTCAAAAATGAATGCGGTTGCGAAATGTCCGCTGTGCACATACAACGTACCTAAACGGGCTCTGGTTGAAGATTCAGAGAAGAATCAATCAGAATCCAATGAAATTATTTTATTACGAATTTCGCTAATTTACTTCATTAATTCACTCCATTAAAGTTTAAATACTGAAATAAGTAAGAAGAAAAAATGCTAAACCTATATTTGTGTTTGCAACAAGTTAGGGTTCCGTACCTAAGGGGTAAAATGGGACCCTATTACTAAGACTCCGCTGTCCGTACGTTTGTCTGTCTGTCCGTCTGTCACTAGGCTGTATCTACGGTGAACCGTGATAGTTAGACAGTTGCAATTTTCACAGATGGTGTATTTCTGTGGCCGCTATAACAACAAATACTAAAAAACTACAATACAAAAAACAGAATAACATAAATATTTAAGGAGGCTCTGCTCCCGTACAACAAACGTGATTTTTTTGGGGGTTTTAGGGTTCCGTACCTCAAAAGGAAACCGGAAATTTGTTAATAAAATTAAAGATTTTTTTTATCTTGCTAGTGACCAGAATTTGTAATGCTCTACTTTCCGTTGAACTAGAATCTTGCTATTTGACAAGAAACAGGAACACACACAACTCTTAATTTTACGGAACCCTCGGTGCGCGAGGCCGACTCGCACTTGACGTTTTGTATAGAAAAATATAGAATACTACTAGTGTCGTTAAATATTTACCTTTTTAGGGTTTCAAAGATCGGTTTTGAAACCCTTATGGTCTCGCTCTGTCCGTCCCCGCTCTTTCTTGAATATCTCAGTAACTACTGCAGCTATTAACTTGAAATTTGAAATAATGATACATTTCGTGCGCCATTACTGATTTTAAGAAAAAAATATATAAATAAATGAAAAATAAAAATGAATATTTTCAGTACAAATTTTGATGTTGAATTTCAAAAGAGACCTAGGAAGGCAAATGGGGTATCAAATGAAAGGTATCGTTTTGTACATTTCAAAACACTTTTTGAAATTTCTGTAAATTTCATACTTTTTGAAATATTTCAAAAAAAGTCGAAAAATTGACCATACCCCCCCCCCTATCTCCGAAGATTGCACACCGATTCACGTACAACGTACTAGGCGTTTGTAGACATCGATCTATATTTTACAGGAAAAATATAGAGAAGTCGGTAATAATAATAGTTTTTGAAAAATGGTCAAAAAGGGGGGGAATTTTTTTTCAAAAGGGGGGGTACCTACCTATGTGGGGTATCAAATGAAAGGTATCGTTTTGACCATTTCAAAACACTTTTTGAAATTTCTGTAAGTTTCATACTTTTTGAAATATTTCAAAAAAAGACGAAAAATTGACCATTCCCGCCCCCCTAGCTCCGAAGATTGCAGACCGATCCATGTACAATGTATTAGGCGTTTGTAGACATCGATCTATATTTTACAGAAAAATATAGAGAAGTCTGTAATAATAATAGTTTTTGAAAAATGGTCAAAAAGGGGGGGAATTTTTTTTCAAAAGGAGGGGTACCTGCCTATGTGGGGTATCAAATGAAAGGTATCGTTTTGACCATTTCAAAACATTTTTTGAAATTTCTGTGAGTTTCATACTTTTTGAAATATTTCAAAAATAGTCGAAAAATTGACCTTTCCCCCCCCCCTATCTCCGAAGATTGCAGACCGATCCACGTACAATGTATTAGGCGTTTGTAGATATCGATCTATATTTTACAGGAAAAATATAGAGAAGTCTGTAATAATAATAGTTTTTGAAAAATGGTCAAAAAGGGGGGGAATTTTTTTTCAAAAGGGGGGGTACCTACCTATGTGGGGTATCAAATGAAAGGTATCGTTTTGACCATTTCAAAACACTTTTTGAAATTTCTGTGAGTTTCATACTTTTTGAAATATTTCAAAAAAAGACGAAAAATTGACCATTCCCCCCCCCCCTAGCTCCGAAGATTGCAGACCGATCCATGTACAATGTATTAGGCGTTTGTAGATATCAATCTATATTTTACAGGAAAAATATAGAGAAGTCTGTAATAATAATAGTTTTTGAAAAATGGTCAAAAAGGGGGGGAATTTTTTTTCAAAAGGAGGGGTACCTGCCTATGTGGGGTATCAAATGAAAGGTATCGTTTTGACCATTTCAAAACACTTTTTGAAATTTCTGTAAGTTTCATACTTTTTGAAATATTTCAAAAATAGTCGAAAAATTTACCTTTCCCCCCCCCCTATCTCCGAAGATTGCAGACCGATCCACGTACAATGTACTAGGCGTTTGTAGATATCGATCTATATTTTACAGGAAAAATATAGAGAAGTCGGTAATAATAATAGTTTTTGAAAAATGGTCAAAAAGGGGGGGAATTTTTTTTCAAAAGGAGGGGTACCTGCCTATGTGGGGTATCAAATGAAAGGTATCGTTTTGACCATTTCAAAACACTTTTTGAAATTTCTGTAAGTTTCATACTTTTTGAAATATTTCAAAAAAAGACGGAAAATTGACCATTCCCCCCCCCTAGCTCCGAAGATTGATGACCGATCCATGTACAATGTATTAGGTGTTTGTAGATATCAATCTATATTTTACAGGAAAAATATAGAGAAGTCTGTAATAATAATAGTTTTTGAAAAATGGTCAAAAAAGGGGATTTTTTTTCAAAAAGGGGTACCTACCCATGTGGGGTATCAAATGAAAGGTATCGTTTTGACCATTTCAAAACACTTTTTGAAATTTCTGTAAGATTCATACTTTTTAAAATATTTCAGAAAATTGATTGTCCAAATAATTGGCAAATGTTTGAAACCCTCGGCGCGCGAGTTACACTCGCACTTGGCGAATCTTGTTTTTTAACTTCTTTGTTTACAAACAAATGTTTACAATTCTTAACCGAATGTAGTTATTTTAGTTTAAGTAAATTCGTGAGTTTTAAATTTACTATAGTAAATTGAATCGCTGGAAGATGCCCAACTGCCAATCCCCAACGACCCTGACCTTGGCGTGCTATAACGCCAAGGTAGACGACATAGTACGCGTCGGGGGGCGGCAATGGAGGCGGTTAGCACAGGACCGTGGTGGATGGCACAAACTGAGGGAGGCCTATACCCAGCAGTGGGTAAAATCCGGTTGTGGATGATGATGATGAAATTGCATCTAGATTTTAAAGACAACAAATACAATATAAACTTACCCGATCCATGTTGACAGATTTTTTCAACTGTATTTTCGCTTCCTTCACTTTATCTTTGTCATCTTCTTGTGTTTCTGCCTTCACCTTAAAAATAAGAAAATAATAATTACATTTATGAAGAAAAGAAGATGGATAATTGCATACAGGGTGTGGAAAGACCACTACCGAAATATGGGGAATTGGTGCATCACACCAAAACAAAACCAGTAAAACAAACGCTGCCCGAAAAACCTATTGTGGTTTGTTATGCAAGCCAGCCCCGTGGTGACGGCTCAGCCCGGACCGGCAGCGCGCCGGACGCAGGCCATCCCCCCGATTTTTTTATCTGATGGGGTAATGCCCATAAGTCTCACGCTGGGCATGCGGGTTGGGGATCGCAGTTCGGTGGTAGATCTATTCTGTAAGAGGCGCTGCTGCCCGCCCCTCTGTGTGTCCCTTTATCTGATGGGGTAATGCCCATAATTCTCACGCTGGGCATGCGGGTTGGGGATCGCAGTTCGGTGGTAGATCTATTCTGTAAGAGGCGCTGCTGCCCGCCCCTCGGTGTGTCCATTAGTTCGGCACTAGGCTTCTTGATTGAATGTGATCATGTGTTGAACAGTATTAGTGTTGGTAGAAGTAATTCAAGTACCAACCTATATGATATGCTTGATTATTTCTACTAAATACATATTTTAATATTATTTATTATTGTAGTATTTCTTTATGATTTACCAATAAGTTGTACGTATATTTTTGTTTACTTTTTTTTGGCCGTGTGGACACGCGTGCACCAAGGTTCTGCCAGAAAACCAGCGTTGCTCAACTTTCTGTGGAGCAACATAAAGCTGAGGACCTTATTGGTTCACTTCACTATTTAAGTAGTATTAATATTTTTTTTGTATCTTTCTGTGTACTGTGCTGTGTGTGTAAAAAGTATTCTATTCTATTCCTTAGTCGCCTCCTACGACACCCTCGGGAAGAGTTGGGGTGGTGAAAATTCTAAGCCACCTAGGCTACAGCATGAGATGAAATTATTCACTATATTTATTTATGTTACCTTAGCGTGAAACCACCCAGCTGTGGCGATCGCTTTCCTCTTCTTAGGCTTGATGTTGCCTTCTTCGTCTATCTTTAGATCTACGTACTTTTCTTCGTCGTCGTCTGAAATAATTGTCAAACTTTTATATTAAAACTGAATATTTTTTCGATTATTGACGAAAACCATCATCATGCTATGACTTTATCCCCTGAATCAAATAGAGTTAGAGTTCATTATCAGCCTATACCAGTCCACTGCTGGACATAGGCCTCCCCTAATGAGCGCCATGTCTTCAGCTTGCCGCATCCAGCATCTGCCAGCAGTCTTTCGCAAATCGTCATCCCACCTGGTAGGAGGGCGTCCTACACTACGTTTTCCGAATCGCGGTCTCCACTCAAGAACACGTTTACCCCAGCGGGTGCCGGTTCTTCTCGAAATATGGCCAGCCCACTGCCATTTCAGCTTGCTAATCGTTTGAGCTATGTCGGTAACCTTGGTTCTCTGTCGGATGTGAGCTGTGAGTAAGAGTTAGAATGTCTTTATTCGTAGCTTATATACAATCTTGTATGTTGCAGTCATAATTAACAAGGACCTACTAACTCACACCATTAATAAGAAAAAAAAATATAAGTGGAACTTATGTACCATCTTTTCCACATGTAACTGGAATATATAAATGTCATCATCATCATCAGCCTATACCAGTCCACTGCTGGACATAGGCCTCCCCTAATGAGCGCCATAGCGCCCTGTCTTGCGTCCGTTATACGTAGCCAGTTGTTGGTTGCAGCCTGATGTAGCCCGGTGATTCCTAGCACCCCCTGCCAAGCCGTTACCATGGCCGCTGCCATGGCCAGGAATAGCGAGGCGGCCGGGAACTGGGGGCCATTTCTTAGTTCGCATCTTCATTGGGGGGTAATGCCCATAATCCCCACGCTGGGCATGCGGGTTGGGGATCGCAGTTTCGTGTTGGAATCATTCTGCAGGGGACGCTGCTGCCCGCCCCCCGGTTTATGTCCCTTAGTCGCCTCCTATGACACCCACGGGAAGAGTTGGGTCGGTACTATTCTAGGCCGGCACCACACAGCCAATAAATTTAATATATAAATGTAATTAGAATTCAGTATATATAAATGTAATTTTACTTTATTTTTAGGCGAATTGTTGTAGTTAATTTTTACACAGATAAACTCGTGTTGTTGCGGCCCAACGCAATATACGACCTCTGTGGCGCGGCGGGCGAAGGTCTGCCTGCGACGCAGGCGGTTGCGGATTCGATTCCCGCCTTGGGCCAAATGTTTGTACGATCTTCAAATATTTGTTCCGGGTCGTTTTGTATGTATAGTAAAAAATAATATCTATGTGTGTATTGTAATAGTATTATCTATATCAGTTATCTAGTATCCACAACACAAGCTGTGTGAATTGTCTAGTATTTCTTATTTATTTAGCATACCTAACAGCAAATCCTTCTTGTCTCCTTTTAACAAATCCACTTTCTGTTCTTTATTTTCCTTATAACTGGATGTTTCTTGTTCTGGCTCTTCTTTCTTAGATGTTGGGTCTTCACCATCATCTTTTATTTCTTGTGTCTCTGGTTTTACTTCTTCCTGTAATTTTAACTTTAGATTAGATTCCAAGTCCTTTTTCAGGTTTGTGTCCACGGATCCCGGGATCCGGGATATGATGTAATAAGCCACTGATCCCGCCAAGTTGTATCCACTGGATACCGGAATCAGTTTTCAACAAAAATCAAACAAATATTTTTACCAAACCAAACAAATATTTTTACCCGCTAATATGTATATCGCTATTGTTAGGGAAGCTTTTGATATTACAATACACTTTATTGTACACCAGAAAAAGAACATTACAAAAAAGACATTACATGAGACAAGTAAAATGGGCGGCCTTATCGCTTAGAAGCGATCTCTTCCAGGCAACCTTTGGATGGAAAGAACTATATGAATATAAGAAAGGGGTGTACAAAAGATAAAATAAACATGAATATAACAGAATATTGAAAAACATAATTATATTAAATAAATAAATAAACTAAGGATTTTTGTTACAGTGCTTACCCGCACTCTGGGCATCTCTAAGAAAATGAAATAAGTTCCCAAAAATTTTCGACTTCGGCGGGACTCGAACCCGCGTCCCACCCTTAGTACGGGTGTGCTCTAACCAACTAAGCCACGAAGTCTCTGTCGGTTCTCGTCGAAAATCTTTGGGACCTCTTACGGACTGTAGCGCCGGTGACTCCACCTACAGAGAAAACAATTAAAGTTAGACACCGAAGGCAAAAGCTAGTTGAAAAATAAAACAACTCGCCTCTTTAACACCCTTCCAGTACAACTTCACTGCTTCCTTCTTATCTCCAGACTTTAACACCTGCGATATAAGGAACAAAATCGCGCAACAAGTCTCCGGAGGCATGTACATACACAATTGTAGAAGCCTTTTTATGAAAGCGCACACTCTGTTGATATTGTCGTCTCGCTTCAACGACTTGTATATGAGAGAGAAAAGTAGTGCAGAATGGGTTGTTGTGAATATATCTACGTTAAGGAGTTTTTTGTAGAGCGCTGTGTAGTAGCTGAAACAAAAAAGTATTTATAATATATAAATAAATCGTACAGAGAACCAAGGTTATCGACATAGCTCAAAGGATTAGCAAGCTGAAGTGGCAGTGGGCTGGCCATATCTCGAGAAGAACCGACAACCGCTGGGGTAAACGTGTTCGTGAGTGGAGACCGCGACTCGGAAAACGTAGTGTAGGACGCCCTCCTACCAGGTGGGATGACGATTTGCGAAAGACTGCTGGCAGATTCTGGATGCGGCAAGCTGAAGACAGGGCGCTATGGCGCTCATTAGGGGAGGCCTATGTCCAGCAGTGGACTGGTGTGGGCTGATGATGAAACTCTCGATGTAAACTGAATATTTTTTTTTTTATTCCAAACTATTTAGATCAAGACCGTGAGCTTTCATCAGCGCGATCTAGCGCTCGTCCAGTTTTACTAGCGAGCGACATCTAGTTGTGCATCGGAACTAATACAGTCACGTGGCTACTAGCGACTACTAGACTAAACAATGACTGATATACATAACACAATAAATTATTTATATACATATTTTTTATTGTTTTGCGCGTCAAAGTTTGGGAGTGCGGTCTCGTGACGTCACGAGGTGCTAAAAAGTGTCGCACATATTTGTGATAATCTAACTGGCGCACTTATTAGATTTTTAAGAAAGTTGCCTAGTTTTTTATCTCATTTATATAATTTTAAACGTAATTTCAAGTACTAACCGATCACTGTTCTCCCCTGCGATATGGTACAGCAGTGACAAGGCCTGCACGGCCACGTTGAGCGAAGTCAGGTGCACCAGCTTGTATATCGCGTCTATATGCTCTGTCGCCGCATGTAAACGGTCCGTTTGCGCGTACGGGTAAGCTCGCTTCACGCCTGTTAGAATAGCTGACATAAGACGGGTGTCTATGTCGCCCTGAAAAATATAAGATGTAAAACAAACCATTTTTATTTATAAAAGAGAAGAGGAAAGTGGGTGACATATCGTATATAACACAAAGATTTACTATATACGCAAAGATTTTCGATGAGAACCGACAGAGACTTCGTGGCTTAGTTGGTTAGAGCACACCCGTACTAAGGGTGGGACGCGGGTTCGAGTCCCGCCGAAGTCGAAAATTTTTGGGAACTTATTTCATTTTCTTAGAGATGCCCAGAGTGCGGGTAAGCACTGTAACAAAAATCCTTATATATATTGCTGTAGATATCAAGGTATAAAACTGTTCAATGCATTACCTACCGACTTAAAAACTATGGACAACTGTACCTATTTTGTAAAATGTATTTTGAACAATGTTAGAGTTGATTATCTACTATTTTATGAAATACTTTTACTAAATGTATAAAATCTACGCAGGTAGGTATTTATTATTAGTAAAATCATCTATCTACAAAGTATGTAAAATATCCTTAATTTTGTATTCTACCTTGTGTGTGTATGTCTGTCTGTGCTGTTCTTGTTGTGTCAAATAAATGTATATTTAACTTTATACAATACAAATATACTTTATTGCACACCAAATAATTACAAAAAAAACATATACAGAAAACAAAAACAATTACAGATAATGTACAATGGGCGGCCTTATCGCTAAGAGCGATCCCTTCCAGGCAACCTTAGGATGGACAAGAAGTGATTGAAGAAGTATAGACGGTGGCATGTAAATAAAATACTGTTTATGTAGGTAGTAGAAGAAGAAATAAATACTCACAGCTATAAATATGTATATAAATACTTATATTTGTACATGTCATAAACAAAAATTATTTTTCATAAAATAAATATACTAAATAATAAAGTTACTTAAATATTTGATGTTGAGGCTAGGAAGTGTTCATAGACCATTTTTTTTAATATAGGGAGAGACTTGGCATGTCGAATAGAAGTGGGTAAAGCATTCCACAGTTTTATGGCGTATACTGTATAGGATGAGCTATAGGAGTGGAAAGGGCGGAGAGTTTTCAATTGGAGTGTGTGAGTTGAGCGGAGGGAGCGATCATGAGTTTTGTGAAGGTATTCAAATCTTTCTTTAAGGTAGCGAGGTGTGTTAGGGTTGAACAGGATGGAATATAAAAGGGAGAGGAAGTGTGCGTCCCGGCGAAGACGGATGGGTAACCATTTTAGCTTTATGCGGTACTCTGTGATGTGATCATACTTTCGCAGATCGAAGATGAAACGTATGCAGAAGTTTTGAAGCCGCTCAAGCTTGTCAAGCTGTGCTTGGGTTAGATCAGGATAGCTGGCGTCGGCGTAATCGAGGATTGGGAGCAAGAGTGATTGAGCAAGCGCAATTTTGGTGGATGTGTGTTTATATTTACGGATAAACTAACCTTTTTGATGGAAGCTTTGAAGAATGAAAAGTATATTCGAATTAAACTCTCTGCAATCTTAGAGTCATCTTTCCCGAGGTAGAATTGATTCAGGAAACATACGCCGTAGTATTGTGCTCGAGGAGATATATTTGCCCTGAAAATAATAAAACAAGATTCGCCAAGTGCGAGTGTAACTCGCGCGCCGAGGGTTTCAAACATTTGCCAATTATTTGGACAATAAATTTTCTGAAATATTTTAAAAAGTATGAAACTTACAGAAATTTCAAAAAGTGTTTTGAAATGGTCAAAACGATACCTTTCATTTGATACCCCACATAGGCAGGTACCCCTCCTTTTGAAAAAAAATTCCCCCCCTTTTTGACCATTTTTCAAAAACTATTATTATTACAGACTTCTCTATATTTTTCCTGTAAAATATAGATTGATATCTACAAACGCCTAATACATTGTACATGGATCGGTCTGCAATCTTCGGAGCTAGGGGGGGGGGAATGGTCAATTTTTCGTCTTTTTTTGAAATATTTCAAAAAGTATGGAACTCACAGAAATTTCAAAAAGTGTTTTGAAATGATCAAAACGATACCTTTCATTTGATACCCCACATAGGTAGGTACCCTCCCTTTTGAAAAAAAATTCCCCCCCTTTTTTACCATTTTTCAAAAACTATTATTATTACAGACTTCTCTATATTTTTCCTGTAAAATATAGATCGATATCTACAAACGCCTAATACATTGTACGTGGATCGGTCTGCAATCTTCGGAGATAGGGGGGGGGGAAAGGTAAATTTTTCGACTATTTTTGAAATATTTCAAAAAGTATGAAATTTACAGAAATTTCAAAAAGTGTTTTGAAATGATCAAAACGATACCTTTCATTTGATACCCCACATAGGCAGGTACCCCTCCTTTTGAAAAAAAATTCCCCTCCTTTTTGACCATTTTGCAAAAACTATTATTATTACAGACTTCTCTATATTTTTCCTGTAAAATATAGATCGATATCTACAAACGCCTAATACATTGTACGTGGATCGGTCTGCAATCTTCGGAGATAGGGGGGGGGGAAAGGTAAATTTTTCGACTATTTTTGAAAAATTTCAAAAAGTATGAAATTTACAGAAATTTCAAAAAGTGTTTTGAAATGATCAAAACGATACCTTTTATTTGATACCCCACATAGGCAGGTACCCCTCCTTTTGAAAAAAAATTCCCCTCCTTTTTGACCATTTTGCAAAAACTATTATTATTACAGACTTCTCTATATTTTTCCTGTAAAATATAGATCGATATCTACAAACGCCTAATACATTGTACGTGGATCGGTCTGCAATCTTCGGAGATAGGGGGGGGGGAAAGGTCAATTTTTCGACTATTTTTGAAATATTTCAAAAAGTATGAAACTTACAGAAATTTCAAAAAGTGTTTTGAAATGGTCAAAACGATACCTTTCATTTGATACCCCACATAGGTAGGTACCCCCCCCTTTGAAAAAAAATTCTCCCCCTTTTTGACTATTTTTCAAAAACTATTATTATTACAGACTTCTCTATATTTTTCCTGTAAAATATAGATCGATATCTACAAACGCCTAATACATTGTACGTGGATCGGTGTGCAATCTTCGGAGATAGGGGGGGGGGTATGGTCAATTTTTCGACTTTTTTTGAAATATTTCAAAAAGTATGAAATTCACAGAAATTTCAAAAAGTGTTTTGAAATGTACAAAACGATACTTTTCATTTGATACCCCATTTGCCTTCCTAGGTCTCTTTTGAAATTTCAACATCAAAATTTGTACTGAAATTATTCATTTTCATTTTTCATTTATTTATATATTTTTTTCTTAAAATCAGTAATGGCGCACAAAATGTATCATTATTTCAAATTTCAAGTTAATAGCTGCAGTAGTTACTGAGATATTCAAGAAAGAGCGGGGACGGACAGAGCGAGACCATAAGGGTTTCAAAACCGATCTTTGAAACCCTAAAAACATGTAGAAATATAAAACATGAACATAATAATAATGCTGGACAATTCACACAGCATTATCTAGCCCCAAGCTAAGCAGAGCTTGTGTACTAGATAACCGATATACATAATATAATACAATACATAGATAGATATTTTTTTATTATACATAGAAAACGACCAGAACACCCGGAACAAATGTCTGCAGATTGTACAAACATTTGTTCAGAGGCAATGTCTTTTTTTAAACAATAGTTATTTGTTAAACGAAATTATTCTTTTATCTGAAGGTTGAATGTGGTCTAACCTTCTTCTATAAGCCAATATGAACACGACGCGACGTCTCGCCAGATTATTTTCTGTCTCTAGCCGCCATCTTTGATTGTTAATTTATGTATTATAAGGGTTATAAGGATACCTCCTTGATAAAAGAGCATAGACAGCCTGTCAGCTACTAGAAAAAGCAAAAGCGGAGACAAAAAATCTGTCACTCAGTATTACCTTGAAAAAGTATTGGACAGTTTGCATCAAATCTACCTAATTTATTAATTTGTGGCGTTTCATGTTTTACATGATGGTTGTTCATGTTTCAAACCAGACACATATTGCCAAAAACAAAGAAGTCATGTTTGCTTCTAAATATCCTGATTTTAGACATAATAACGCTGTTGAAGAATAAATGTATACGAAAATCCTTAAATGTTTGATTTCTTTTACTCTGACCTGTTACAGACCCTCAAATCTTTAAAATTAGTTCAGAATACTGTTTCTCCGGCTTCTGAGGCGTGAAAGTATCAACTGCCTGTCTAGCCGCCATCTTTGATTTTTAAGTGTCAACTACCCTCTAACCCTATATTTTCCTCATTACCTGAACAGCATCTTCTCGATCTCGGCCAACACCACCGCTTTCATATTCGGATGATTGTACAGTAGTTGGCACAGATTGTATACCACTTTTGAAGCTACAGCCTGGCTTGGGTCGCCGAGTTTGTTGATTATATTCATTAGAAGCATCTGAAACAACAAGAATTGATAACCTCGTAACTCTTTTGGACCTGATTTGGGTATTATGGGTTGGTTTTACGACTATGGTAGAACCTGATCAGCGCCTAGCATGGCGATTGTTGTCTAGGATAGAATAGACAATAATGACATCGCATCGCCATACACTGCGTACATTATTGAAGTTGAAGGAATGCATTTCAAACAATTTACGCATTCGATGACGAAGTGACGTAATTTTTCTCTATTCTAGCCTAGACAACAAATCCCGTGCTAGGGGGGCAGGACTTATACTAGTACTACCATACTCGTTTTGAGCGCTGGTCAGGCTCCAGACGAGTGTAGGAGTTAAAGGTGAGAGAAAGAGAGAAACATTTATGTAATTATTGTGTACTAGCTTCGTCGGCGTGGAAATTTTATGTGTCAAATAGAGAACAATATGGATATCGAAGATTGAGAAATAAAACGTTTTTTGTCTATGTTTTACATTCACTGCAAATGTCTC